>JABXJD010000050.1:2300000-2900000 GCA_013375575.1 Percina caprodes | reverse complement strand
TGCAAACTATAGGCCTATCTCCAAGATGATTTTTATTTCCAAAATAAAAAATAAAAAGACATTTTTTAAACATTTGCCAAACATTTCTCTGCTATGGGAGAAATACACTGTTCTGCTTTTTATACCATTGCAGTTTGCCACTGTCTTTCAGGATTGACATTATTTTCTATAGGCAGTTTGTAATATGTAATCTTTAGAACTAGAATAGATTTTAACTGACAGACCTTGCTAATGACAAATATCTTGTTCAGGATGGTAACATTAAACAATTTGCACTTGAGGGCAGCAAAACATCTGACAACAACCAAACGTACTTATTCAAACCCAAACATCATTCTTTTTTTCTAAAACTAACCAATTTGGTTTCAATTCTTAGCGTTAACCACATGTTTAAAACAGCGACTGTTTCACAATGTGTGCTGGTAAATTGGTTTTCCCTCAAAAGGTAATTTAGTATGCAGTTTCATTGGGTGGGAACGTCACTTTTTTAAGAGATGGGGTTGCATGTAACAGTGTTAAGAGTCTGCCACTGCATGGAAACAGGGATGTGAGAGAAGCAGTGGCTAAAGCTGAAGTTTTATTTGTGTGAACTGGTTTACAAAATGTTGAAGTTGAACCTTATTGGCTGCTGTAATCATTCCACCTCTCCATGCTGCCATGAAGTGATCTCTATAGCCAGTTGCGTAACGAGCCAACACTGGGCCCTTAAGCAGGATTATCAAGGCGGGCCCCCCTACTATAGCACGTGACGACGGCACAATATCCACGAGTAGGCTACCATGAATAGGACAAGATAGGATCGTAGCGATACAGCATATGAAATGAGATGACGCGCACCACAACAACAACAAAAACGCTGGTGAATGTGCACCATAACACAGGATTTTTTTTTTTGAGGATTTTGCAGTCTTTTTTTGAGATTGTTGTGGACCAAAATGGCTCATTTTGCTGGAGCTTTTGTTAAAAAATTGCAATAGAAAGTTGTGATGTATTTTGTATGATTTTTTCGTATAGTTCTTTAAAAAAAAAAGAAAAAGCAAACTTGTTTCGGGGAGAATAATAATTATTACTACTAATTAGAGAGAAAGAATAATCCCAGCATCCAACCATGTGTACTCCTGTGGCTCAGTGGTAGAATGATCGCCTGCCAATCGGAAGGTTGGTGGAATGACATTGAGCCCCTGATGCTGCGCCATCGGAGTGTAAATGTGTGTGTGAGCGTTTATCTGATGAGCAGGTGGCACCTTGTACAGCTGTCTCAGCCACAGTGTATGAATGTGTTTGAATGGTGAATGATTCCTGTATTTATCATATTTATCATACAGACAAGAGTGGTATTAATCTTCTCATTGTCAACTATTGGCAAGAAAGCAAAAAGGGCATTTGTATAAAAGTATTACTTTTACTATAAATTGAGCTATTCGTGATCTGATCTTAAAGTGATGAATGCAAAGTGCGCATGAACAGCAGTGAAAAGGAAAAAAAAACAAAAAAAGAGCCAACCATAAAAGGGGTTTTTACCTTGTTCTTTCACACGTCTTCTTGAAACACAGGATTGTATGTCACTATGTTAGTATAGGGGGAACCACATTAACCACAGTTTTTTTTACGTTACTTCACAAGCTGACAGGAGATGAACTAGCTTTTGATGGGAGGCAAAAGTCTTCAGTTAAGTCTGAATGAGTCTACAGACATGAAAACGATTAGCTTGAACATTAGTGTAAAACAACAGGGGAAGAACTTCTGACAGAAAGACACTGGTGAGGTAGGTTCTTGTGTAAATTATCTTTAACGTAGATCAAGTATGAATGAATCAATGAATAAATGAGTCATTGACGGGAACTGATGCTGTAGCAGAAACGGCAATGATGATGATGATAAAGTCGGCATCTGTCATGATGATGATCAAAGACCTTTTTGGTGACATTTAAAAAAAATATATATATATTTTAAACTTAAGGTGCTCTTGCTATCTGTTTTTAAGCTTTCTTCTCACAGTCTGCCAATGAAATATGACAATGACAGCAAATGTTTGGTGTTTGGATTGGAAAATTGGGTGGCAAGTTATGTCACTGTGGTAACTACTACTTCTATGACATGCTGCTTTTTGGATGCTTTTGTATAGGCCTTAGTGGTCCTGTAATACCATATCTGAAGTGTCTTTTCCAAATTACAGCCACTAGAGCCAGTCCCACAACGAGTTTTCCTGAGGATGTGCCATTTCTGTGTATGTAACTTTAATGCACCCAATGTGTGATCCCACCGCGTGCCCAAGTCCACCACAGGTGGGTAACAAGAGAGCATGGCCGAGAGAGGCGTGAATGTAATACCTGTGGCTTAGATGATCTTTATTACCATAAAACTTGAAGGAGGGTAGACAAAAAGTATGTATATAAGACAAGAGCATACTTGCTTAATAGTGAATGAGTTGTTTAATTTCTTATTAGAAACAACAGTAGCTTTCTTGGAAGAGAAGGGGGTTAGGAAGTGGTTTGTGTGTGTGTGTGTGTGTGTGTGTGTGTGTGTGTGTGTTTCTTGTGCGCGTAGTTTGTGGTTATTTCCGTGTATTTGAGAAGAAGGTGTGAGAACAGAGCATTAGCTATTGGAGCCGGTTAGGGGAAATCCAAATGTTAGAAGAAGACACATTAAACAAATTAGAAAGAGGCAGATAGTAGCTGATAAAGTGAAACCTGAAATAGTTCTCTGTTTGTTGACTTCACTGAACATGCTGCTTGACCAGTGAGGTTTTTCCCACTATCAGTGACTGATCGTGATCTGGATAAGTACAGACTTTTAGTGACTTTTAGGGGAAGTTCATGACTTTGAATCGTGTCATTGGGTGTCATGATGACACAACAAGTCAGCTGGTTATACTGTATCTCGTCACAGTCCCAATCAGGATAGAGAGATTGACAAACGGTATCATCAGCCTTATCATTAGGCATTAGTCCCTAATAAGGATAACGCTGCAAAACACTGGAAAAATGGAAATGTTTAACCACTGTTGTTATCCATGTTAAAATGCGGTTAACTACAGCAGTAGTACTTTTGATTGATACTTTCTTATCAGATAAAAACTAAAAATGAATCTGAGCTTTATTCCTCGATGCACACTGAGTCCGACCTGTGACGGTATCCTGCATGTCTCCCCCACCTTTCATAGCTGTCCTGTCCATTAAAGGCAGAAATGTCCAAAACATGTATCTGACCTTACTTTCAAGTAAATTGACAAACTGATAAATGCTTTATGATTTGAATAAAGTCTATCAGATCAGATCATAACAAGAGGTCAACCAAGGGTCTGGGTCTGTCCCAGGTTTCTTCCTAAAAGGGAGTTTTTCCTCGCCACTTTCACACTGTTGCTTGCTCTGGAGGGGACTACTAGAACTGTTGGGTCCTTGTTAATTATAGAATGTGGTCTAGACCTACTCTATATGTAAAGTGTCTCAAGATAACTCTTGTTATGAATTGATACTATAAATAAAATTGAATTTAATTGAATAGTGTAGGTCTAAACCACACTCTATATTTTACAAAGACCCAACAATTCTAGTAATTCCCCTACGAGCAAGCATTTAATGCGACAGTGGCGAGGAAAAGCTCTGGGGTGGTGAGGAAAACTTCTGTTTAGGAAGAAACCTCGGACAGACCCAGACCCAGTTATTACCCTGCGTTGAAGCGAGCTGTCCCGTCACTGTTCCCGGGCTAGAACCAGAGATGGTGCAGACAACATCTGTGTCCCAACAGGTGACGGTACGTCAGCGCCGACAGGAGTGTGTCCAAGGGGCTGACAGATATAAATATGTCAGGAATTAATGTTTAGGCTTACCACACAAGGTAGACTCAACCAAGCTGGTAGCAGGGAAAAAGCAAGGGTTTCAAAGTTAAGGGAGTTGGTCATACAGGTAGGTGCATGCAGGCTGGACAGCTTAGTGAAGAGTACATACAAGTGATCTGAAAGGAAACAGGTGGAAATGTGCTGGCATATATTTGCAGGACTGATGAGGAAGTGGGAACAGTTGTGTGTGAGGGTGGATGGTTTGAGGATGGCAGGGCTGGGGAGGGAGAGGAGAGTACATGGCCTGGGTGAAGTGAACAAGGGCTTGGTACATGGACAGCCAAAGTAACAGAGTAAATGGAAACAGATTACAGTCTTCACTCTGTGGGACGTTATAAGCTCCCTCCATCATTTCCCATCTTTGACAACATGTTGATCTCCAGTTTATCTCTGTCAACCTTTGGGATGCGATCTGTCTCCATTTGAAACACATGGCCCAGCCAATGCAGTTGCCTTTGTCTTATTTCAGTGAGAATTTTGTTTTTACAGTTTCATGGTTGTGATCTTGTTTGGCCACACACTGTCATGTTGCCTTCTCAAGCACCCATTGAGAAATGTCTCAATCCTTTTCATATCGGCTTTGGTATCCGGAACCATACAACTTTATCTCTTATACAGATGTAGCTTCTGTTCCAAATACTATGAAAAACTAATTTGTGAGACATATGGGAAACCTTTTGACCGTTACAAGAAGCAGCTGTCCTGAATTTGTAGACAGTTGTATACTGTGGCTTTAAGAGGATGTATGTAGTTTAGCTTCCCCTTTCTCAACTTGTTTTTTTAACATCCAGAAATACCAAAAAAAAGCAAGTGATTTAATGATAAATTTGTCAAGAAAATGTCCCAATCAGGAAGTTGTTTGCCATAATGCATATAACTAGCAAGGCATACACTTTAACCTTTTGACTACGTCATCGTGACGATAAGTTTATGATCATGATTGCTGAGGACATGATCTACAGTCTGATTAGTTCTGTTTTAAGGAAATAAAGTGCAGTTGTGGTTTTTAGAATAATGTAACATTTGGGTTCTCAGGAAAAAAGGTGACCAGGTTGTCTGCAAGAACTTGGGCTGTTTCCCCTTGGAAAACGATTACACATATATATATATATATATATATATATATATATATATATATATATATATATATATATATATATATATATATACATACACTACCGTTCAAACGTTTGGGGTCACATTGAAATGTCCTTATTTTTTAAGGAAAAGCACTGTACTTTTCAATGAAGATAACTTTAAACTAGTCTTAACTTTGAAGAAATACACTCTATACACTGCTAATGTGGTAAATGACTATTCTAGCTGCAAATGTCTGGTTTTTGGTGCAATATGTACATAGGTGTATAGAGGCCCATTTCCAGCAACTATCACTCCAGTGTTCTAATGGTACAATGTGTTTGCTCATTGGCTCAGAAGGCTAATTGATGATTAGAAAACCTTTGTGCAATCATGTTCACACATCTGAAAACAGTTTAGGTCGTTACAGAAGCTACAAAACTGACCTTCCTTTGAGCAGATTGAGTTTCTGGAGCATCACATTTGTGGGGTCAATTAAACGCTCAAAATGGCCAGAAAAAGAGAACTTTCATCTGAAACTCGACAGTCTATTCTTGTCCTTAGAAATGAAGGCTATTCCATGCGAGACATTGCTAAGAAATTGAAGATTTCCTACAACGGTGTGTACTACTCCCTTCAGAGGACAGCACAAACAGGCTCTAACCAGAGTAGAAAAAGAAGTGGGAGGCCGCGTTGCACAACTGAGCAAGAAGATAAGTACATTAGAGTCTCTAGTTTGAGAAACAGACGCCTCACAGGTCCCCAACTGGCATCTTCATTAAATAGTACCCGCAAAACACCAGTGTCAACATGTACAGTGAAGAGGCGGCTGCGGGATTCTGGGCTTCAGGGCAGAGTGGCAAAGAAAAAGCCATATCTGAGACTGGCCAATAAAAGAAAAAGATTAAGATGGGCAAAAGAACACAGACATTGGACAGCGGAAGACTGGAAAAAAGTGTTGTGGACGGATGAATCCAAGTTTGAGGTGTTTGGATCACAAAGAAGAACGTTTGTGGGACGCAGAACAAATGAAAAGATGCTGGAAGAATGCCTGACGCCATCTGTTAAGCATGGTGGAGGTAATATGATGGTCTGGGGTTGCTTTGGTGCTGGTAAGGTGGGAGATTTGTACAGGGTAAAAGGGATTCTGAAGAAGGAAGGCTATCACTCCATTTTGCAAGGCCATGCCATACCCAGTGGACAGCGCTTGATTGGAGCCAATTTCATCCTACAACAGGACAATGACCCTAAACACACCTCCAAATTGTGCAAGAACTATTTAGAGCAGAAGCAGGCAGCTGGTATTCTATCGGTAATGGAGTGGCCAGCGCAGTCACCAGATCTGAACCCCATTGAGCTGTTGTGGGAGCAGCTTGACCGTATGGTACGCAAGAAGTGCCCATCCAACCAATCCAACTTGTGGGAGCTGCTTCTGGAAGCGTGGGGTGCAATTTCTCCAGATTACCTCAACAAATTAACAGCTAGAATGCCAAAGGTCTGCAATGCTGTAATTGCTGAAAATGGAGGATTCTTTGACGAAAGCAAAGTTTGATGTAAAAAAAATCTTATTTCAAATACAAATCATTATTTCTAACCTTGTCAATGTCTTGACTCTATTTTCTATTCATTTCACAACGTATGGTGGTGAATAAGTGTGACTTTTCAGGAAAACACAAAATTGTTTGGGTGACCCCAAACTTTTGAACGGTAGTGTGTGTGTGTATGTATGTATATATATATATATATATATATATATATATATATATATATATATATATATATATATATATATATATATACAAGGCAAAAAGATGAGTTTGCTTTGTTAGAAATGTGTTTTTACAAATATAAAATGTTTAGAGGGTCTTGAAAAGATGTATTGTTGCTGTTATAGTACAGAGATAAAGTTAGTTTGCATTTGATGCTGTGGGTGTTAGTGGGTCGAGTTGCAGTGAGCTGTAATAACCACATACCACAAATGATGTACCTGAGACACACATTTATTTTTCATCCTGTTTTTGACACACTTTAAAGGTCAGTGTGGTTCAGATTCAAAAGCAAAAAAAAGAAAAGTTCATTATAGTATGTATCAGATGAATGTTTGCCACAAAGTGCAAAAAAAGAAGAAACATTCAAATCAAATTTTGGATATAAATCTATGAGAAGCGGTCTGGTTTTAAACATTTGCACATACATGTAAACTGGTACTACCCATTTGCACATGGATGCATAGTTCAAATGCATATACATATATACTTCACATGCATAAATAACATGTAGTGTGAGTATGTATGTATGTGTGCATAAGTATGTACGTACATATGTGCATGTGTGTGTGTGTGTGTGTGTGCGCTTTGTGTAAATAGACATAACAGACTGGGGAAATAGGCTGCAAGGAAGTAAAGGATGGTAAAAATAAAGGTGATAAAACTGCAGCATCCACACTGAAGTAGCCAGTGTCTATCTGTGTGGGGGCTCTGTTGTTTTTTGTTTTTTTGTAACTATTGAAACCCTGTATCAGCTTTTAATTATAGAAACAGGTGCACAGCCAATACTGCCATTAGAATGTCGTTAATTATCAGTTGAAGGAAAATAAAAGAGGAAACTGCTCTAACCACAAAAACTTTAACGTGAAAACTACTGAAATGTTTACACCCTCAAGCGTAGGTGGATTTATATCGAGAGGAGTAAAAAAACTAATCTAGATGTGAGGTTGCACTTCTTAGTAGTGACTTTCACAGAGTGCAATCTTCTTCTATTTGCCTGTGTCTACGTGTGGTGGTTTGCCATTTCCCATAGAAAAAAAACTATTTCTGATTTTAACAGGGCATTAAATTCAACAAAGCCAGCGGTTTGAAGCAGATCCTGAGCTGCTTCACCAACAGGTAAGCACTAAGAACAAGACTAGTCAATTAACATGTAAAAGGTGCTGCATATCACTTATTGATTTTGTCAGATACCTAGCTGCTTGAATGGGAGGTGGGGGGAGGTGGTGGGAGAGTATTTTCCTATTTTTTATAAGACACTGGAATAATGACTGTCTTTTTTTTTTAAGAAATGTATTTATCATTGTTTTACCAGGAAGTCCCATTAAGATCAAATCTTTTACAAGGTAATGTTTTTGCAAAAGTTGTTTCATTTTATCATAGCCTTTACCCCCCACATCTGATGGAACTTTGGTAATTCATTTATCAACTGCTGTAACTGGCACTATTGTTGGTCTTCTTTTTTACATAACATGTCTAAAGATCATTTTAAGTAAAAAAAAAGTGGTTTTGTTAATTCGACATTATAAGAAGGAGTACATTTAACCAAACTAAGAAGAGGTCAAGGATGACACAATACAGTACAAGAAATATTTTCATTGTAGACAATGATTGGCTTGTCAGTGAGTTTCAATAGTTAATGAAGTAGTGAATAAAAATATTAACTACACTCTGCTCTGCATTGTTACCTAATCTTGTGGCTTTGCCTTGGAGTGGAACCATGTGTCAAAATCTACATTTACATAGTTTTAGTTAACAATAATGTGAAAACTTAACATGTCATTTGACTGGTCGTCACATGACCACCCTACAGCCGCCCATTTTGTAGGATATCATGCAAATTGTTATGCATAACCTTTTGTAAAATACCATATGAACCCGTTCATGAGAATGCGTTGAAAGGCGACAAAAATCTGCTTTTGCCAAAATGTGATCTAGGGCTTTGTTGTGAATGTACCCGATACTTTTCCTTAAAAAATATTTAAGATAGAAGTGCCACATTTAAGATTTACTGTATTCCTGTTTTTCACTTAAAAGGCCTTTTGATTGGGGGAGCTAGGGACACTTTTATGCTGGCCTCATAATAGCTATTTTTAAAACACTAAGAAGGCTCGACACAACATGAAACTTTGCTCAAAGTATCACGAGGGAATCCACACATGAACTCTAGCATTGAGAACATTGTTTTTGTACACAGAGTTTACTAAAAAGAAAAGGTTTTGAACAACTCACTGTGGCTGTTGGTTTTCTGGTCGCCATCCATCTTGCCAGTCAAAAATAGTCGAGGGAAGAGAGTAAAGATGGAAAGCTCCTAAAGCTTAGTTCTATATAAATGCACAGATAATTTGTTGATTTGTCATTAGTGAAACACAATATTGACCTTGTAGTTGAAAAAGGAGCCTCATATAAGAATGGCATTTCCTCCTATGGAGTCCGTTCATTCACATTTGGAGATCACCCATTTTTGACTGGGAAAATAGCGGATGGCGTAAACAACAACTTCTAGTTATTATGGGATTTGCTTACAAAGAATTACATTGTCACTGTGTCTGGGTATTCTGGATATAATATGTTACACAGGTGTGTATGTGGAAACAGAACAGACAAGCTGAGGCAGAATCTGAAACCTTTTGTATTTCTGTTTTTCATCACCTGTTGTTTGGCAGTTTCTTGCTGTATTTCTGGTCACCGCAGGAGTTATTTGTGTGTGCGTGCGTGCAGGCATGTGTGTGTTTGATAAATATTACAAAATCATGAAGCAGATTAACATACAGTGTGTGTCATCCCTTTGCACAGACTGAGAAGAAGGAGGAAGCAGTGAGTTACACCCTGAAGCAAAAACAATCCATCTAACCCCCAGCTTTGGAAAGCAACCATCCTGCAGGTTTGAGATCTCTCAAAAAAGAAGATTGATGACACCATAAATGGAGAGAGATAAGAAAACCCCTGTGCTGTTTCTTCTTCTGGCTCTGCTTTGTGACTGCGTTGCTGGAAACCATCCGTGCTTCAGTAACAGTTAGTGATTT
Organism: Percina caprodes; assembly: GCA_013375575.1. NCBI lineage: Eukaryota > Metazoa > Chordata > Actinopteri > Perciformes > Percidae > Percina > Percina caprodes. The sequence continues at coordinate 2,890,293 of JABXJD010000050.1, read as the reverse complement.
TTTGATAACTTCATTTATACTGTTATATTACCTGGCATAATAATAGATTTCAATATATGTAGTTACACAAGACTAACGACAACACTAGTGAATATAAAAGCCCTTTTCTTTATCTTTTCTTCTCATCTCCATTAGATGTCACTGATCTCACCTGCTACACTGACTATATTTCTACTATCACTTGTGTGTGGAACAGCACAAATGTGTCAGATCAACCAGACAATGTGTGCACAATCCAATCCTCAGGGAGGTAAGGACATCAGTCCCAAAAAGAATATACAGTTATTTTGTATGGGTACATCAAAATTAAAAGAAACATGACATTTTCTTTACAGAGCTACATTTCATATCAGTTCCTGTAAACTGGAGCCTGTAGACGTCTCCAGACCAATGCCAATGAAGTGCACCATGAACTACAAAAGAAATCTCCTGTGAGTCTGTGGAGCGCTCATGTAACCACACACTAACTGAGAGAAGAATGAAAAAGTGGACATTGAAAGAATAGTTTAACACTTAGCAAAGAAAATGATGCTTATTTGCTTTCTTACTGAGAGTTTGATGAAAAGACTAGAACCTATCTCATGTCTATTTGTTAAATAAGACTACAGGTTTCCTTTTGTCTGCAGTTTGGCCGTTTGTCCACACAAACGCAGTATCAGTATTTTTTATGTTTTCATGTGGACAGAGGGTTTTTTAAACTTTGTTTGTGTAGAAGAAAGTTTTTTGTTAAACAGAGGAATAATCTCTGATTACAAAAATACCTGTGCACGTGTGGACTAGAGCTGCACACAGGTACTGGTAGTACATTTGGCAAAACTTTGTCAGTGTGAGTGTACTATGTACTCAAAATAACAAGTTTAAGTACAGAAGTGCACACAGAAAAGACATGGAATGCGGAGCTCTCCAAGATGCTGATCCTGCTGCTGTCCCAAATACCCCCACTCCCCATAAGATTACATTTAGTCTGTCTTTCAAAGTTTAGTCCTTGCCCCTGTAATGTCATTTTTTCCATTGGCAAGCACTGGTACAGCATTGGTATCTACATTCAAGGCTATTAGCTGGAGCTTTTAATCAGACTTTTATCATCAGATGCTATTAGTTCATCTGTTTAGCAGATCCCCGTAACTACCAGCAAAAACCTCATGAAGTTCTATCTGCCACATTAATTAAGATGTTATTTCATTCTGTTTTGTTGTCTTATGAATGTTTCCTAAGAGCTCTATTCTTTTCTTGAAATGTCCTCAGTTTGTGATTGCCGACAATCTGTCTATTAATCTGAACTGTAGCCATTGGAAGCAGAGTTTGATTATGATCTTCAAGCCAGCTTATCACAGTGAGTACAGTGAATATCATATCACCTCTCTGTGATTTACCCTGTGAGCTATCAATGATAACCTAAAACAAACTCTGTGTGTGTGATACTGCAGTAAAGCCGAATCCTCCGCGACAACCAGATGTCAACTTTACCACCGTTTCCTGGACATCCCAACTTACAAACGAAAAGATTTCAAAAATCAAATCATACAGCTCCCAATTGCAGTGGAAACAAGAGGATAAGTCATGGAGTGTGTGTATATATTCTGTGTCTGTGTGTGTGCATGTGAACGCTAAAATGAATAGGCCTACGTCTATTCTGTCAGAAATTATAATCTTACAATTGAATGTTAAATTGTTTGCACGAATGATCCATGCCTTGTGGTAGTAGGAAATCCAAGCACCTGTACATGAAATCAGCCCATTAAATAGCCACACATTTCTTCATTTTCAGGATCGCTCTGTGAAAATAAAAGACACTCAATGTAAATATTACTGCACAGTGGAGCTGGACCCTGATCAGATGGTACAAGAAGAGAAGTATCAGGCACGCACTCGCGTGAAGGCCATTTCAGAGGGCACCAAGTCAATGTGGAGTGACTGGAGCCCCAGTACGCCATGGGTGTCTCTGATAGGAAGAACAAGACCAGCCCCCCCACCATCAGGTAAAGGTTGCCAAATGTGAACTAGTCTCAGAAATACAGTCAGTGGAGAGCAACATCTCATGAATGTCTTTGAAGACAAGTTCAGGTATTTGATTACGTTCCACAACGTCACTTATACATGTCAAACTATGACGGTTCACTACGGTTGCAGTTTTAAACATGGTTAACAATGTGAATTCAAACACTTTTTTTTGATTCTGCACAAAGATTGCTGATATGTGAACTCAACTGCCAACTGCTTTTGAAACGTCATACTTTTACCTTTACTTGTTCTGTTGAAATATCTTAACCTGCTCTCCCAGAGCACATTTCTAGATCTGGGTAACTAATTACTTAACATACCACTGTGTACAGTATCAGGATAATTGCAAGAAAATCACAGACATATAATCTGATGTTGTTTTTTACAGTGGGATAAATACAGTGTGCTTACCTCTTAGCTAAAGTGAAATGCTCTTTCCTGTGTTTGACAGATCCTACTGGGGGTGTTTTTGGCATTGTTGCTGCGGCAACAGTGTTCACAGTGTTTTTGGTTGTCATACGCTTTAAGACAGACAAAACAACCTGGTAAGTAGACACAACCACAACGTAGTTTACCAAGACATTTGTGTCACCTGTGCTACAAAAACATATCATATTTTGTCTTTTATGTCTGGTAGCAGTAGATTTTTTCCGACAACTCTGCTTTAGGATTACATCCTTGTGTTTTGTAGGGTTTACATGGCAAAGAGAATCAAAGGTCCGCCACTGCCGAACCCAGCAAACTCCTTCCTAAATGATGCAAACTTCCAGGTGAGCATATGAAATCTTCTTTTTCTTACTGGTGGAAATTAGGAGTAAGGAAAGCTCATTGTGGGACTGGCTCTAGTGGCACAAAGCTGAGTTTTGGGTAAGAGACTTTAGATATGGTATTAGGGGACCACTAAGGCCTATATGAACGTATGGAAAGAGCACCATGTCATGGGACCTTTAAAAGAGCAGTTTAAAAGTAGCCAGAGTTCAGAATGGCACAAAACAGCAGGATGTGCATCCCACATAGGCTGTGAAACCAGACAGAAAAAATGACTCATTAGTCAAAAGACATACATACCTACATAGTATGACCTTTATAATTCAACACTCTTGTAGCTCCAGAGAAAAGAGACAAAAACACCTCAAACACTGGGTATTTGCAGACTATTTACTGACCTTCTATCACATTACTTCAGCATTTTTTTTTAAATTTGACAAATTCCTCTTCTTGCTCTCCCATCTTTGACATTTTCTCCTCCAGAATTGGTTGAGCCCTTACTTCACCAGTGAATCCTTTCAGTCCTTCTTTAAACCGGTGGATATCGTCTCTGTCGAGGTAACCTCCACTGTGGATGCTGTTGCACCCTACGGGCCAGAGCTGGCACTGCTGGAGAAGATGAGAAGTGAAAGCAGCCACACGTCGACCAGTTCCAATTACTCCAACCCCAGTTACTCCAAGCTGTGTCCTCCTCCTCCTCCTCCTCCTTCTGTCTCCTCGCTCACTGCGGGGAATCTGGCGCCCTGCTCCACCGATACACCTTATGGACCCATCGGTAGTCAAGGTGAAGGTAACAATGCCGAACAAGATAGGGAAGCGAGAGGGAAAGAAATGGAAATCCGCCAGTTGCTCTCCAAAGGCAGCAACAACAGTGAGCCCATGCCAATAATTTCAGACTATGAGAAGGCTGAGAAGCTCCAGGTTGAGCGTGTCAGGCTCCAGAGTCTGGATTCGGGCGTGTGCAGCAGCGAAGAGGTCAGTCAAGAGAGCTTTGAGGCAGATAGCATCAATGTGACTGATAGCCATGAGGACGGGTCTAAAGGAGAGGAGCAGATGGAGGGAGGGAATGGGAAAGGAGTAGATTTCCATAAGTTGTTTGGATGCAGTGCAGATATTTTAGGCAAAGGGTCCATTCAGGTTTGTTCTGGTTACGAGCAAGTCCAGAAGCTGCCGGCTGACAGCCCTGAGATCTGGAGCCTGGATCCAGACGTTGGTAGCGGGGGCCAGGAGCAGATGAGTCAGGAGGAAAGCTTGGAGGATATTGATAAGTCCACTGAATCTACAAGCCTTCTGCTTCCTCCTCCTCCTTCCGACGTCTTATCATGCTCCTTGCCCTCTTTCACACCACTGCCTTTGAACTTCTCTGGGTCAGGTCTGAGTCCAGCTCTGCAACCTATGCCAAGTCATTTACTTGAGAGGATTGCTCGAATGTCAACTGACAGGTCAGTGGAGCCCTCCGGTGACGGATATATGCCAGTTAGACAGGAACAGAGCTAAAAACTGATAGCAGGCCTTACATTAAATGCTCTACAACACTGTATGTCGCAGGCCAGACATCGCTAGACCAAATCGCAAATGTGTGTAGTCTGAATCCTCTCACTTCATTTTACACTTCCAAGGGGTGGTTTAAACTGTGGCCTCTTGATGTGATTGGATAGACTAACGTGACCTAGAGTGGACAAATGTGAACAGACTGCAGTGGAGTCAGCTAGCAGATGACAGCACTGTCTAAAAATAAAAAATAACGATTTTTACTAAAAATATTATTGCTCAGCTATCTTGTGCTTTAGATATAATACATGTTTTCTCTACAGCTTCTGGACTGTCAATTTCAAACATTTCTATCAAATATAGAGTGACATACTTGGGGATATCTATCAATGAGGATAAAAACACAGAATTAGGCTACTTTAAATCATTACCCAATTACTAAGGAAATGTGACCAGTGGCTTCTTTGAAATGTAGAACTAATTACAAAAGCAAAGGGCTTTTCTAGGCTTACACATGCTGCTCTCTCATTAGATACGTATAACAAAACAAGACAGGCATGCTGCTTTTCATACTCCTCAATGCAGTTGCAAGTAGCCAAGGAGGAGAAGGAGGATTAAAAATACATGCTGGACTGTTGAGAAGAGGTAATTGTCTTCACTCAAATTTCTGCGCTGAAAAGTCAACGGACGCCACAATCTTCTGAACACAGCCATACTGAGAAATACAGAGAGTTGTGTGGACCTGATAGATTTAATTAGCTTCTTAGCAACTCATTTGGCGACGGCTTGAATGTAACGGATGTTTATCAAATATCAAAAAGTTAAGCACTAAGGATTTAAGATTTTTGCAAATTAGTGTGTATCTAAAATATTGAAAAGATTCCTATTTACTTTATTTTTTGGGGACTTTTTCCCTTTATGTCAGAGTGACAGTGGATAGACAGGAAAGGTGGGAGAGAGATGGGGGATGACACGTAGCAAAGGGCCAAAGGTCAGACTCGAACCCCAGCCACTGAAAAGGCCTCAGCCTACATGGGGCGCAGGCTCTTACTGGGTGAGCTAGAGGTCACCCCTCCTAGTCACCCTTCTAACTAGGAGAGCCAATTATAAGATACTTGTAAATCCTAAACAGTTTCCCATAATCTTCAATGCTGTTTAAGGGTTGTTGGATGTAACTATGCAACTCAATTACTTAATGGAAAAGTGTGCTTTAATCCATCTGTTTGTAACAAATACTGTAATATCCGGGTTATATTTTAGTGTGTGATTCTTTTCTGTTTCACCTGGAATAGCTTTTTGGAATAAATGTGGAAACAATTTATGCAGGAAAAAGGTTTGAACTCTCCCACAAATATGCTTTTTTAAATATTTTAAAATCATATGCATACCTGTACACAAGTAATCTTGGATAATAATATCTAAAATTTTGACTTTTTACTGGATAATGTGTTCTTGTTTTGTTTTCTCAGGTACAACACAACAATGTCTGATCAATCTCAATATTTATTCAATAATTTTACATCATCAATGTAAATTATTTCTTTTCTATATATTATACATATCCATAATAACTCGTATACTTGTGATGTAAATCATTTTTTATTTATTTTTTTGTTTACCACTGACATTGGCATTTGATTTCATTCATGTTTTTTTATGTTGTTTTTTTTATTCGCTTTCTTGTATATTTATTACTCACATATTTCTGTTTAAAGCAATGTATTACTGTTTATTTGTATCATTGTAATGTGTTCTGAACTACTTAAAAACATACTACAGGGTGCAGAGATGAGCTGTGATGGGTAGCCTCAATTTATTGTGAATTAGTGTAGGTGTTTTTGCCATCAGAATTTCAAAATAATACTTCAACAGATAGCAGATAAGCTGCAGACATCTCATTATTTGCCGGGTTGACCTAGAAATCGATTAGCCACCTTCAACCTGTACAGAATATGGCAGCTAGAGTTCTTACAAAACCCCAAAAGTAAGACCACATATAGTCTATTCACGCCTCTTTGCACCCAGAGTTTAAGGAATTTATTTTTAAATTGTACAATTTTTTTTAAATCACTGAGCGGCCTTGCCCTTTCTTCCATTATCAACCTTCTCACCCCTAACACCCCTGCTTGTAATCTTAGAACAGCTGCTGCTCTCTCGGTCCCCAGGGCAAGGCTTAACACAGAGACAGGGGCCCTTTGCTGTACAATTGTGAAATAATCTTCCATTTGGTAATCAGACAAGCGACCTGACTGTTTTGTTTTAAAAGTCATTTTTTACAAAATGTTAAATTAGGATTTCTTTTTGATTTTTCTTTTTGTTTTGTGTTTTCTAATCCATGCTGCAATTAACTTATTTTTCTTAGTTTTTGAAAAGTGCTTTGTGAAAAAGGTTTATTTTAGTTATCTTTGTTGTTTTTCGAAAACCAAGCAAGGTCTCATGAACAGGAGTGGGACCAAACGTATCTGCCAGAGCAAATAAAACACAAGTTCACAGATTTGTCTGGTTCCCAGGCTAGTATGTATCCAGTAACAGTTTGTCAATTGTTCTCAATAATACAGTATGTAACATCATGTGGATATTTGTAATGCTCAGTGTTTAACTCTCAAAGACAGGTTGAGAGTTGAACATGAATGTATTTTGTTTTTACACTTTTGTATTATACAAATTTAGTATTATATAATATATCATATATTGCATGTTATGAAATGGGTATATAATGTAAGTGTCAGTGTTTCTGATGATACAGTGTGATTAATATCTAAATGATCAACCCTTATAGAAGAAAAGCTTAAGAGACTTGTTTAATGAGGGTGTATACATGCAGGTTATTTTGAATGCTTTTGGATATTGTAGAATAATGTTCTTACTATTTGCAGATTAATATAATAAGAATGTACAAGGTTTGCATAAGAGACCAAGTGTGTTTTGGTGTATGCTTATTGCACAGTTGTGTGCTGTCATAGAGACAGTAATGCAAGTTCTCCAGCCAAGGCACATCATGAGACCCGAGCAAAGTACATGGAGCAATAATAACAAGTGAAGCAAAAATAAAGTGTAACGCTTTGCATGAGAGCAAATGAGGACGGAACATAACACAGTGGCCCCCACCCTAGCATGTGTTGTGTGAAGATAACAGTTCCTGTGCTGGAGAAGAAAAGGTGGCCCAAGAAAGAAAGTATGATAGATGAGGGGAAGACTAGATCGGGGCTTACGAGGTCTGACAGTCTAGAGATACGTGGACTGGCTTTGGCTTCTTGTCTGTTGCTAGATAAACTTAGTCTCTGAGTGCATTTTGATCCCGCAGATCTGTGTATTGTAACTCTGATGCTTGACTGAATAAACAAATGTATTTGACTTTATGTTATCGTCTTATTTGGCTTTTGCTTAGGATCAATGTAATACCAATTTAACAAATGCATAGGTCTTTTATTGGAGTCATACACAGTGTCCCAAAATGGGGGGACAGAGAAGGGGAAATCCCCAAGTAGAATGATGTGTATGACCAACAGTGGTGCATGTGTCCATCTCTGTACTATTGGTATAGTGAATCTTTAGTGAATGAGGTAAACTCCCAGTAGCCTTCAATACACAAATCTCTGCCTCAACCTCAGGCTTTCTGTCTGTGCATCTTACTCACTTAATGGCACATTGGGACTTGTCGTTTGCATGGAAATGAACCCAGGGAAAGGAGTTGAGTACGTAAATAGCCTGACTCTGCTTTGTTCCCATTAGATTTACTGTGCAGAGGAGTTGACTGAGCGCATCATTGTTGCCAGGTAATGATTAGTTAAACAGTACCTGTACTCATCTAAGTCCCTGCTGCTTCTCTTAGACAAGAAGATGCTCTACTACATGTATGCGTAGTTCCAAACAGATTATGACTTTGTGGATGTATTAAGATTTTATTCTACTGTGAGTTAAATGGTATAACTTAGCAGTAGACAGAACCAACCAAGCATTGGGAAATATTGGTAACGTTTTTTTTCTTTTTTCACCTTTGGACTTACAAACAGAGGGAGTCATTCTCTGTCTGTTGGAGCAGCATGTCTGGTTATGTGCTTACAAGAGATGCAAAATAAAAGCTAAATTGGATAATCATTAATGAGCCCCAAAGACGAGTGAGATGCTTTCTTAAGGAACAAAGGACGCGGAGTGATGCAATGGCGCTCGGGTACGGATCCAAGAAGTCAAATTCGTGTGACCAGGCGGACACACCTGCTTCTTGGAACAATGAGGTCAGTAATGCTAATATTGTAATAGAGGCTATAGGCTACATACATAGTCTGATCTGGAACAAAGTTATAAGTTAGTATAACTAAATCCTTATAGGCTTGGTTTTGGCCAATGAAAAACTGTAAACACTAATTTTAAGTGTTTAGGTCCATGATGTCTACGGACAGATTTTAACGGGGGAACATAATCCACTGGGATAAAATGCTCTGATATTCCCTCACTCAGATACTGCATAATAAGACACTTCAGACTGGACTTACATAGCAGATTTCTTTTTTCTAACCCAAAATAAAGTTAAAGTGTTTGTCTGTTCTCTTAAGGTGCAAGCTGGTGGCCAAGCTTTGGCTACACCCACCAGAAAGACTCGGTCCTTTAAGTGTCTTCTGGCCTTCCTCATCATTACCATCTTCATTCTCGCAGCCACAGGAGCCATACTAGCCTGGTACTTCCTGGGTAAGGTGACTTCTCTCTTTCTCTTTATTTCTCTTTATTTATTGATTGCATTCCAGTCATGTTAGCTGCATGACTCTATGGATGGCAATATGTATATATATATATATATATATATATACACTACCGTTCAAAAGTTTGGGGTCACCCAAACAATTTTGTGTTTTCCTGAAAAGTCACACTTATTCACCACCATACGTTGTGAAATGAATAGAAAATAGAGTCAAGACATTGACAAGGTTAGAAATAATGATTTGTATTTGAAATAAGATTTTTTTTACATCAAACTTTGCTTTCGTCAAAGAATCCTCCATTTGCAGCAATTACAGCATTGCAGACCTTTGGCATTCTAGCTGTTAATTTGTTGCGGTAATCTGGAGAAATTGCACCCCACGCTTCCAGAAGCAGCTCCCACAAGTTGGATTGGTTGGATGGGCACTTCTTGCGTACCATACGGTCAAGCTGCTCCCACAACAGCTCAATGGGGTTCAGATCTGGTGACTGCGCTGGCCACTCCATTACCGATAGAATACCAGCTGCCTGCTTCTGCTCTAAATAGTTCTTGCACAATTTGGAGGTGTGTTTAGGGTCATTGTCCTGTTGTAGGATGAAATTGGCTCCAATCAAGCGCTGTCCACTGGGTATGGCATGGCGTTGCAAAATGGAGTGATAGCCTTCCTTATTCAGAATCCCTTTTACCCTGTACAAATCTCCCACCTTACCAGCACCAAAGCAACCCCAGACCATCATATTACCTCCACCATGCTTAACAGATGGCGTCAGGCATTCTTCCAGCATCTTTTCATTTGTTCTGCGTCTCACAAATGTTCTTCTTTGTGATCCAAACACCTCAAACTTGGATTCATCCGTCCACAACACTTTTTTCCAGTCTTCCTCTGTCCAATGTCTGTGTTCTTTTGCCCATCTTAATCTTTTTCTTTTATTGGCCAGTCTCAGATATGGCTTTTTCTTTGCCACTCTGCCCTGAAGCCCAGAATCCCGCAGCCGCCTCTTCACTGTACATGTTGACACTGGTGTTTTGCGGGTACTATTTAATGAAGATGCCAGTTGGGGACCTGTGAGGCGTCTGTTTCTCAAACTAGAGACTCTAATGTACTTATCTTCTTGCTCAGTTGTGCAACGCGGCCTCCCACTTCTTTTTCTACTCTGGTTAGAGCCTGTTTGTGCTGTCCTCTGAAGGGAGTAGTACACACCGTTGTAGGAAATCTTCAATTTCTTAGCAATGTCTCGCATGGAATAGCCTTCATTTCTAAGGACAAGAATAGACTGTCGAGTTTCAGATGAAAGTTCTCTTTTTCTGGCTATTTTGAGCGTTTAATTGACCCCACAAATGTGATGCTCCAGAAACTCAATCTGCTCAAAGGAAGGTCAGTTTTGTAGCTTGTGTAACGACCTAAACTGTTTTCAGATGTGTGAACATGATTTCACAAGGGTTTTCTAATCATCAATTAGCCTTCTGAGCCAATGAGCAAACACATTGTACCATTAGAACACTGGAGTGATAGTTGCTGGAAATGGGCCTCTATACACCTATGTACATATTGCACCAAAAACCAGACATTTGCAGCTAGAATAATCATTTACCACATTAGCAGTGTATAGAGTGTATTTCTTCAAAGTTAAGACTAGTTTAAAGTTATCTTCATTGAAAAGTACAGTGCTTTTCCTTCAAAAATAAGGACATTTTAATGTGACCCCAAACTTTTGAACGGTAGTGTATATATATATATATATATATATATATATATATATATATATATATATATATATATGTGTGTGTGTGTGTGTATATATATATGTTATATTCATGGTTCCTTGGTGATGACTTTTCATAGCACAACCATTAGGCTGACATTTGTTGTTTGTTGCTTGCTCAATTTTGTGTTTACTGCTAATTAGCAAATGTTATCATGCTAACACACTAAACTAATTTGATAACTAAATAATAAACTTGATAAACATGTTAACATTGTCATAATGTTAGCATGCTGACATGTATGCTAGCATTTAGCTCAAAGCACTGCTGTGTCTCACACAGCTGCTAGCATGGCTGTAGATTCTTCCGTCTTGTTTAGGTCTATTATGCTGTATTGATATTCACACCTTTCTCTGTAACAGAACACAGGGTTTGGGTGTTGGAGCCTCGTGTCCAGCAGCAGTACACGGCCTACCTGTCCATCCTCAACAGGAACTTCTCTGCTGATCTGTCCTCTCACAACAGCCCTGCATTCAAGAAAGAGGCCAAGGGAGTAGAGAACATGGTGAACAGGGATTCCTGTGATACTGGTGTACACTAGATTGACTTGGTTAAAGGATCAAGACTGCTGTTGGTTTTGTATATTTGTCCATGCCATTTTCAGAATGCAATTAAACTACCTGGCAAAAAAGAAAAGCAGCAGTAGTGCAGTCAAGTTTTTTTTTTTTTAACTTTTTTTATAAAGCTTCAAATCACAGCAGAAGTTATTTCACTTTTCATTCAGAAAACTCTATAAGACTACAAGCTATAATTTACAGAGACCCAACATTTCTTTAAGTGCAAACGGGGCAAGGAAGAATTCCCCTTTGGGCTGGGTTAGGTCTCTCTCAAACAGGAGAGAGAGAGAGAGAGAGAGAGAGAGAGAGAGAGAGAGAGAGAGAGAGAGAGAGAGAGAGAGAAAGACTGGGGGTTGAGAAAGAGACAGAGAAGCACAGCAACAATAATATCATCAACAACTATAATAATAATAATAATAATAATAATAATAATAGAAATGTGACTAATAACAAGAGCATCAGGCATCAAGCAGGAATAAGGCGCAACCATGATCCGTGTGCAACCACAATCCATGGATATCTTTCAGACCAGAAAGCATGAGGACCCCCAGAGAAGATGCCAAGGTACTAACTTTCATTAAGGGGGCATGGATGAGCTCAGTGTATTATAGGAAGTCGCCTGGCAGTCTAAACCTAAAGCATCATAACTAGGGTCTGGTCCAAGGAAAACCTGAGCCATCCCTAATATTAAGCTTTATCAAAGAGGAAAGTCTAAAGCAACCTTAAAATATGGAGACGGGGTATGCCTCACGAACCAAAACTGGAAGACGGTTTGAGAGCAGAGGAGCTTAAAGGTCTTTTGGAGACTCTAGGAACCACAAGTAACCCTGCATTCTGGGACTGCAGTGTTAGTGGGGTAATAGAGTAACTAGTACTACTAAAAGTACTTTGAGCTGCCTGTCTGCCATTAAGAGCTTTAGGCAAGAAGGATTTTAAATTCAATTCAGCTGGAAAACAACTTGAGGAAAATCATATTGTTGTTCTTTGTCTTTCAGGTAAATAAAATAATGAAGGGCTCCAGTCTTTCTCGATACTTCAACTACACCACTGTGTTCGCCTTTGGGTATGTGGATCAAACCTTTTCATATACACTACAGTGATAATAACCAGGAAGAATAGAAGCAATGTGGGAGTGACAGAACTTGCATACAGTAAATACCATAGACAGTGTAAGAAATGGACATCGTGACGCCATTGTTTTCAACAAAGACTGTCAAAGTCTATTAGAAGCACTTTTCCAATGATGGCTGAGCGTTACTGCGCAGCCTCCAACTGAGCTTGAAGACGTAGATGTGACATGAAGTCTTCTGGTAGCTTTGCCAAGAGAAATGTTAGGAGATGATATAGGCAAAGGCTAATCGTTTATTTATGATCAAATTTTTATTTTGTTTATATATTCGGCAAAGGTTGATTATTGATAACTAAAATGCTAGTTAACATGAGTAATTAAACTAAAACATCTTATGTAAGTCGAAACTGCCTGCGAGCTTCTACTGACAATATGGAAATTTGTCTACTGTGCGACAGCAAGTCGCTTGGTTATGACACAATCGTTAGCCTATTTTTTACAAAAACATCTGCTACGGGGCCATAAAGTGAGGTACAATGTAAAGGTGCCTTTCATATATTGTCGTGTTTCTTTAGAAATAAACAATGGACAAAAAAAGTCTTCAACCGCTTCAGATGTAAAGTTATTCACTGTCAAAGTGATGCCAAAATGAATGGCAATTAATGGAAATTAATTAATGCTAACGACGGGTGATGGCTTGAGAGAATCAAAATAGCTCTATAAGAGGTACGCTTTGTCAAGGCTGGCTTATCCCCTTGGTGAATACTTATAGTGGAAGATCATAGTAAGAGGGAGAAAAAGAAACATCTGCTCACTCTGTTACCACATGTTGATGCTGGTTAATATACAATTCATTCATTCAATTAATCAGATTTGGTAATCAATGCTTTGCTGATTGATAACATATGTGACGTCTAGGCTCAGCCGCATAACAAGTAACAACAGAAAAGTGCAGCAGATATCATATAGGAATATCATATTAAAGGAGCACTTGTAGTTTTGTGCCTGTAAATTGTGTGCACATGATTCATAATTCTTTGTTAAGTAAAATCTGAGAATCTGCAACAATCTCTGCAAGCGTAGTGGTGCTCCAGAGAGACTGTAGGAATACACAGTACGTAGAGCATATACTATAAAAATTGCTTCAACAAGACAATTGAATATGTCAGTGTTTCTCCTCCTTTATGCTGACGGTAATGCAGTTTGCTAAGACTAAGAATCTACAAGGGAAATATTCCACAAACTATTTTTATTTTTCGACAACTTTATCTTTTAAAGAAAACTTTCCAACAATTCCAAATATGTCAGGCTAAATCATCAGGAAATGCATCCAGAATTTAAAGATTGACCTAACATCAGCTGAGAAGATTGTTTTGTTGAGCTCTAGTGGTTTAATTTCTCTTTTTGCTGCAGTGATGTAGAAGTTTACTTCATGGTGTGTCTGTACGCTGTAAGCTCAATGTTATGTGTGGTTGCAGGTGCAGCAAAGCACACTTCTGAACACACCATTAAACCATAGTCGGAAGTGAAACACTGCTTTTTGTCCTGAGAAATCATACTAACCATTTGCATCTCATATTATTTGCCCTTTTTCTCATTTTGATACAGATTTAACGGCTGTGTGAATCTTGGTTTTGGGTTTGTTTCTGCAGGGAGGGGAGTGTTGTGGCTCACTTTTGGATAGTGATGTCCGTGCCAGTCAGTCGTGTTGAGTGTGTCACACAGGAGAAAGTCACCATGAGTCTGGAGAATGGCCTGAGGGAGGACAAAGAGTCAGGGGAGAACGACACGGTCAGCTTCTGCGGATACCTACTACACCTCCCCTCGTTGTTTGTCAGTGGTGAGAGCAGAAGAGGAGCAGAGAAAACAACTCTGTGTGTGTGTGTGTGTGTGTGTGTGTGTGTGTGTGTGTGTGTGTGTGTGTGTGTGTGTGTGTGTGTGTGTAAGCCAGTGAAGAAAGATGAAACAGTGACATGAAAAGTGTTTTTTTTACTTAAATGTCTCTTTTTTGTATTTTGCTCCTTACAGAAACCGACTCCAAAGTTATAGAGCTTTTGAAAGCCTCATTTGGTATCCCACTTTATTTTCTTTTGCTTGTTCATAATTTATTTTTATCAATCTTTCACTTTGATTTAACTGTAATTAGCATGAAGCACAATGTGCACCACTTTCTAAACTCTTTGTATATTGAATATTTCTCTTTTATTACAGCCCCATGTACTCTGCTTCAACATGTCGAGAAATCCAAAGCTTTACAGACCTGCTGTGACTAGTTAATAATGCTACGTTATGACTGGACAATCTCTGTTCAAGGGAGGGGTTGTTGTTAATTTTGCGTTTTATTCAATACAGTAGCTCCAGACATAAAATAAAGGCAAAATTTGCATACATTTACTTCAACACAGATCCCAAATTAACCCAACTCTAAATCTCCACTTTTTTGGCATCCTTTCCAGACTGTTACCGCTACCAGAAGGTGGTCTCTAGCAGCCCCCTGGCTCTCCGTGGCCCCGACACGCAGCGCTCCTCCTGCCTGTGGCACCTCCAGGCCGCCCCTGGCTCCCAGCTGGAGCTCCAAATGGAGTGGCTACTGCCAGAGTGCCGGGACAGGCTGGTGGTATACAATTCACTCAGCCCCTCCGACACTTACCTCATTACATCGTGAGTTCCATCCACAGAGTTAGACAGATATATTTATTTGCTTTGACATATCAAGGTAATATTTGTTCTCTGCTGCACATCGGATATTGGTCGGTCCACCTCTAAAGAAAGTTGCATCATATTTAGCACCCGTTTTGTTATTCAAGAAATTCTTGAATTTTTCACTTAAGAGTTGCACTAACTATCCCACTGTCTCGCTCTGTCCACCCCTCTCCTCCGTCCTGCCAGTGTGTATGGCTGCAGCAGACTTGAGCGCGTGGTGCGTGTTCTGTCTTCAGGCGAGTGGATGACGGTGGTTTGGAAACAGGGTCTGTACAACTACAAGGACCCCTTCTCTCTGTCTGCACAGGCCTGGGGCCGCCAGGGTAAGACCACCTGAAAGCCCAGGCCTTCTTTTACTAGTTTAAAAATGTTTCACACAATGTTGCAGACACAGTCTGAGAGGAGAGATTTTTCATTCTATGTTTTGTAGTGAAAATAGGTTAAGAGTGAAATACTTCTCCCTCTCTTTTTCTTTCTCAGACTGCAAGTCCACTATAGAGCTGAAGGCAGTATCAGGGGTCCAGGGGACACTGAGGACACCTTTCTTTCCCAGCTACTACCCCCCCGACACCAACTGTACATGGAGCTTTACTGTAAGACACTCCCTCATCTATATGTCCCCCACTTCTTGATTGTTCACAAATTATTCAAGGCATATGTTTTCAACTTATCGTATTTTTGTGTTCCTCGTCCTGTGGGGGTTTCAGATGCCCGGTGTAGGGATGGGCTTGTCTCTGGAATTTGACGGCTATGAGTTGAGCAGAGCCAGCTACAACCAGAACTGTACCCAGGGAAAGTGGGTCATCCAAAACCGCAGGTAGGCTGTGCCACAATGAGTCTTGTCTGGATCAACCAGCAATATAAATGTGCATTTACAAATGTTTCCATAAAACATAAATCTGTCTTCACTTTATACTTTGACTAATAAGCTGTGTGACTCTCTGCAAAACACGTATTTGGTGAACAGCTTCCTCTTTTTTACAAAATAAATTGCAAATTCATAGTTTCCATACAGGCCATAATGTGCGGAAAGATCAGATAGTTTCACAATACAAAAAAAACACAAATGGATCAAATTTAAAAAATGGAAGAGTTTTGGTGATGGTGTCACATTGTTCTACTCTGTAGCAAACAACAGGGGGCAGCAGCGTCCCATATAAGCCTCCTTAGATTTTAATTTAGAGCCATTTTACATTTCTTTTTATTTCCAACTGCAACTCCATCTTTTCACCTAATAGTTTTTCAAACCAGAGTTTAGCCAGGATAGGATTGTCGTTAGTGCCCTGGACAAACTCGTCAAGTGTCTTGCTTAAGACTTAAGACTTTTCAAACCTGTGGGCTTCCACCAGAACCGTCATCCTGTCTCTGCAGGGAAACCTGGAGTTTACATTTAAATTAGTCTCTGTCCATTTCTCAGAATGTGTGGCACCAGGGGCCTGCTGCCATACAATGAACGCCTCTTCCTGCTCTCCTCAACTGTCACTGTTGCCATGACATCAGAGGTGTCACTCACAGGACCGGGTCTTCAGCTGCGCTACAGTGTCTTCAACCTATCAGATCGTACGTTTTGGTTGCAGGGTGACCTCTAAGACATGTGGATAAATGAACTGCTAAGTAATGTTGGGTTCTACCTATTTCTATGACATATTTACTTTTTAATGTTGTGGGTGTTTTACAGCTTGCCCAGGCCGGTTTCTGTGCACTATTAACGGCCTGTGTGTTCCTGCCTGTGATGGAATCAAGGACTGTCCCAACGGTCTTGACGAGAGGAACTGTGGTATTCATTTTTTGTTTAAAATGAATTTATTCCCATAGTTTGTTTTCTGTTGAAACAGAAAAGTGACACATGGTGCAGGACAGAGTAAATGAATGGGTCGGACCACCATGCAAAGCCAATAAAGCCCAATTCCTTTAGATGTTGATGTATTTACTGTCAAATAATGTTGAGTTTCACTGATGTTCCAAAAGGACTGAATTGCAGACATTGGGATGCAACAACACTCTTCAAAAAAAATTGAAAGGGACTGACTGTCAGGGGTGAACCAAACATCCACCATCACCACCATGTTGTCACACTGCAGATGAAAAAAAGTTGCTATTTTGAAACACCGCTGAAGGCAGGATGTTTCAACATCTGTAACATGAGCCTTGTCAGCATGCTGCACACGAAAGGCTGTCCTGAATGCCTGAGGGTGATGCTGATCTGATTTGATGGCATGGGCCTGTTCTTTCTAAATCTTCAGAATCTATTTGAATGCCAGCCAGTATATCTCACAATGTCAAAACCTGTTAGTTGTTGCAGCCTGTCAAGCCACAATGCTGTTATTGGCTTGGCTTTTTAGGTGTTACTACTGGTAGGACACGGATTAGCCATTAATAAGATACTATTTAATAGGGAGTTCACCATGTGACATAAAGACATGAGAAAGTAAAAGCTTTGTGAATTGTTTTGGCATGCTTTGCAGAATGGTATATGATATGATATGGGTAGTCTATGTTGCATAAAAGCATAGATTGAATATAATAAAAAGGGGAAAACACATTTTCTTTACCACTTTTATCATTTTTCCCCCAGCAAAGATAGTCAAATGTGGCAAAATGCACTGTATCTGGTTATAGATGTATCTACCCGCAACACTCAAGTCTGAAATTATGAAACTGTAATGACAAATGTAAAAGTAAATTTAAATTGGAAACGGAAAGCACAGCAGACTACCTCTGTTTGCTGGTGTATTGCTGTATCTTTTGTTATGCTGGACTTCTAAATGTTACAATGCCTTTCTGTTGTTTTTTTGGTGCATTGTGTGTGTGTGTGTGTGTGTGTGTTTCAGTGTGTGTGGCACAGTACCAGTGTCCAGAGGACAGTCAGTGTGTAGACTACTACAAGGTGTGTGACCAACTCCCAGACTGCCCAGAGGCAACAGATGAGATGAACTGTACTCATGGTAACACACTCAAACTCATCACAATGCAACGTCAATCAAATTCTAAAATGTAGTGTGTGGAGGCTTTAACAGCAGCAAAACCAACCCTTAAACACGTGTGTGTGTGTGTGTGTGTGTGTGTATGTATGTGTGTGTGTGTGTGTGTGTGAGCGTGTGCACAGGTGTGAAGTGTACAGATATGACCTATGTTTGCGCTGATGGAACGTGTCTGAAAAAGCCAAACCCAGAGTGTGACTTTGTTACCGACTGCCCCGATGCCTCAGATGAGAAAGAGTGTGGTGAGAAGATCCCCACTATCTGAACCTAGCTTTTAGGTTTTAATGTCACCACTTCATTCAGATTTGGACTTTATACATTTAACTTTTATGATGCCTTCAATCTCCCTTGGACAGGTTCCTTGAGGTTTTAGTAGACTTGTCAACCTGTTT
Source organism: Percina caprodes (assembly GCA_013375575.1). Classification (NCBI taxonomy): domain Eukaryota; kingdom Metazoa; phylum Chordata; class Actinopteri; order Perciformes; family Percidae; genus Percina; species Percina caprodes. Next base: position 2,871,871 of record JABXJD010000050.1, on the reverse strand, counting down.
TTTGATTTAAAAAACCCCAAAACAAAATAAATCAATAAAATCAGATCTTTGTGCTTTTTAATTTTTTACTAGTTTTTTTCCCCCATTGGCATACAGAAGAATTAGATGTACTGGAATATAACTCTCAAGCATTTTCTGTCTATATTTGCAACTGTTTGTGTCTATGTGTGCATTCAGACTGCGGCCTGAGACAGTTCTCCAGCCGTATTGTCGGGGGGGCAAATGCCACAGAGGGGGAGTGGCCATGGCAGGCCAGCCTTCAGGTGCAGGGTTCCCACATCTGCGGGGGCGCGCTAATCTCCAGCCAATGGGTGGTGTCTGCTGCCCACTGTTTCTATGACGACCGGTAAGTGAGGGAAAAGAGGGAAGGAAGTGGTCTGTTAATCAAGGTTTCAAACTGTTTTTTCAAAACAAAAACAGTTTGAGGGACTTTGTGCAAGAATCCAAAGCTTTTTTTTCAGCTAAAGGTGTTTATTCGTTGAAGTTAATGAAGCACTTCAAGCATTTTAGTAATTTTTTTGTTTTGTTTACCTCCCAACTTTTTTATGTTCAGTCCTGCTGTCGTGTCTTTGCTGTTTAGAGTTTAGCTGTAACAGCCTGCCTGACTCAAAGCCAGCACATTTATTTGTGTACACTCGTGTCTTTCAAAGCCTGACTACGCTGGCTGGACCACGACCAAAACTATTTCAATCAGGAGAGACGTGTTTGCAGATATGCAAATAAGGTTTACAATAAGGTACAGCTCAATAAAAGTCTTTGGCGATTAGACTCCATCGCTATACAAATATTCCGCATATGTATATAGGGGTAGAGAACCATCAAACCCCCCCAATGGAATCTGGACACCGGTGGTTGCAACAAAGGAGCCCAAAGACCAGACCGAAGGAGGGTCTGGATCGGTCAGCTGCAGATGACTGGAGGTGGAAGGGGAGGTGGAGGGTTGCACTCTTTGCCTGCAACAACAGCTGATAGCAAAGGGAGAAACTGATTTTTACATGCTGTAGAAGACTAAACATTCTTTTCTCATAATGTTCTTTGTATGGGGATGAAAAGCTTATGCAGCATTTGGTGAGTGTTTAAGTTTCCAGAGACTTGAGAAACAGTTGCTGAAGTAGTCCACAGCGCTGTGGAGGAGCAATCAGGGACGGGAGAAAAACATGCTCAGGTTGATTGGCATTTCTTTAAACCAATCACAATCATCATGGGCGGTGCTAATCGCTGGCAGAGCAACATTGCCTCTGCAAAAAAGCCTCGGGAAGTAACTTGTGTTGGTGGTACATGTGTACGTTCAAAAGTTGTTTTAGTCGTGCAACAGAAAACTGATAGATAGTCGAGCTAGCTGTCTGGATTTACCCTGCAGAGATCTGAGGAGCAGTTAACTGGAGTCAAGAATGAATCCACCGGTGTTTAAAATTCCAACACAAAGAAAGTGGAAGGTGTGGGACATCGAAAAGAAGGGACATCGGGCAAAATTTCAAGCAGTACTAGAGCAATCCCGGAAGTGGAAAGTCCTGAATATAGACTATTTGTTGACAACAGTCAACGACTGCAACTATACAGTATATGAACCATATAATAAATTGAAGATATTGTTTATTTCAATTTGTACTGTAAAGAAAAGTATGACTTATTTCCCCTGTAACACACTCTTTTTCTCCTCCTCCTCCTGAAGTCTCTATTCCCCCTCGATGTGGACGGTTTACCTGGGTAAACTCCTGCTCAGCCCCAGCAGCCCTACTGAAGAAGTGGCTCGTGTTAAGCAAATCCACATCCACCAATACTACGACGTTGAGTCCCACGACTATGACCTGGCCCTGCTGAAGCTAGACCGGCCTGCCTCCACGCTGCTGGCTGGACATGCTCGACCCGCCTGCCTGCCTCCGCCTACCCACCAGCTGGAGCCAGGCCTGCTCTGCTGGGTCACAGGCTGGGGGACTCTCCGTGAGGGGGGTAAGATTGAAAAGAGGGAAGGGGAGCTTGAGGGTGAAATGTTTGCCTATGAACAAAGCTGTGTTCGAAGTTTCCTACTATACAGTAGTACGTAATAAGTAAGTAAGTAGTAAGTAGTACGTACTGATTTGGCTAAAACTTATCGTGTAGTATGTAAACAAAAGCAAAATCTGTAGTTTGCCAAAAATACCCGGATGTTGTATTAATTCCGACAAAAGGCATGCAGTGTGTTCGTTGGTAGTATGTAGTAGGCAATTGCAAATGCAAGATCGTGTGAGGACCCACTTGGAGTAACTGCACAACTACTGTTCACACTTATTAATTCAGCAATTTATACTGCAAGGGCTTGTAATGTTGCAAAACCTCATTTTTCTCAGGACTTCAGGTAAAGGAATTGTTTTTCATTCATCCCAATTATAATTTCCAGCTAACCTAAGGCTTTGGTATATGTGACCTATGGGAAAACATCATCGCGCTTCGTAAAGGGAAACTTTCAAATGAAACTATGCAGGTTTATAAAAATGATATAAAAACTTGTAGGTTTATTGTATGAAGTCTGATGTCCCACTGCAGAAATTTTTGTTATCAAATTTGTTAATATTTCTGTTACAGGATGAACTTTTTCCATTGGCTTATGTATTATAATGCAGTATTTTCACAGTATTTTTATTTTTTTACTTGTGCAGCCCGTTTGAAATAGCAGGCGAGATGTAAGAAGTCTTGTGTGGGAGGAGTTGTTTAGTGAGTCTTGGTAATTTGGTGGTTTTGATAACAGAGTGAAAACACATGAATTTAACTTATTCAAACTAAAGAGGCAGATGAAGACAGAGTGATGTGGGTGGCAGTGTGTGGGCTGGGGGTTTCTGATCAACCAAAATAACAGATCAAGGATGTTTGAAAGAGACGTGCTGGAAAGAAAAAGCTGTTACACCGCCATATTTCCAGTGAAGTGGTTTCTTTTCACTCTAAAGATGAAACCTTTAATATACGTTTTGTCCACAACTGGTTGGTAATTGTGTGCGCATAAAAAGTCTGTTTACATCATATAGGAAATCTTCAGGCTTATTGTTTGTTAAACATTAATATGGTATGTTTAATGATGTCTGCTGAAGCTGAGAAATTGATACATCTGCAGTCTGGGACATATTTTTGGTTTGTAGGTGGATCTGCAGCTCTACATTTGACATCCAGTGGGGGAATCAAAACTCAGCAGTTAAGATGTCATTTTCAGCTTTCTGTAGAATAAGAAAAAGCCAAATGTGACAGCAACTTTAGGAAAGCAAAGTGAATTCAGACTTTATCTTAAAAATATAATTCATACATTGTCTCTAGAGCCTAAAAAAAAGAGGAAGACTCTTTTGGCCTTCACTGGTTGACTTTTCACCTCTGATCATTTCAGGCAGGGCCAGTAATGTGCTCCAGAAGGTGGATGTTCGCCTGGTCAGTGAGGAAGCCTGCGTTCGCTCTTACGGCCACGTGGTCACTCCCAGAATGCTTTGCGCTGGTTACCGCAGTGGAGGCAAAGATGCCTGTCAGGTACCATACACATAAATACAAAACCAGATAATATAAATGCCTAATGCTTTTTCCATTTCATTTCACAATGCAATTTGGATTTACGGTTGCACTTGATTTTACAGCATGCCCCTTTACTGTTTTGGTTCAGTCCCACCACTCTCATCAACCTTATTTTTAACTGCAGCAGGCTGTTTTCAGTCAAACTGTTCTAAAATGTCACTGTGAGCGCCTTGCTGGTGAACATAGTGCAGCATTTAGCCGCTCAAGAGTTAGATTTTCCCTTCAGGAGTTGGTGGAGAGCAAAATAGAGCTAGAAGGAGAGTGAATATTGGACCTATATTTCTTGGGTGGACAGAAATATGATTCCAAATGATAATGTTTGCTTTGTGTCTGCTGGATGTATAAAAAAAATCCAGAATGACAACTTGATAAGGTGTCACAGTTGTGTTTAGAGCTAGAGTTGTGCTGCCACCAAGTGGCAACAAATATCTAAAATTAGTGAATGTAGGTTTAAATCAAAGCACATGTTCAGAGGCTTTATATTTGGCACTTCATTCAGTTATCTAGTAGGCCAATATTCTATAGTTAATATAAAAAATTTAAATTTCAGGTGTAGGCTATTTTGTAATGTTTGGGTAAATCATCCAGTCATGGTGTATGTATATCTGCCATAAGGCACAAAAGGGTGAACAAACCAAACATCATGCGCAAAGTGCTGGCATAGTACATCCTGAAAGTCTTCCGGGTTTGGGAGTTTGTGTTCCTCATAAACAGTTCAGGTCATTACGTGAGTTTTTAAAGCCAGACATCCAAGCAATGAGTGACTTCATAGTTGAATCATAAGAATTGATCATCAACCTTATCAATTATTTGGGTTAATTAGTGCTATAGAGACATTTACATCTTACCCCCTGTCCTTTTAATATTGCCTGTTTCTGTCAGGGAGACTCTGGCGGTCCCATGGTGTGCCAGGAGCCATCGGGCCGCTGGTTCCTGGCTGGGGTGGTGAGCTGGGGCAAAGGCTGCGGGCGTCCAGACTACTACGGGGTCTACACTCGGATCACCAGGCTCACTGGCTGGATCAAACAGGTCATCAGCAGCCACTGAGACAATGGGGATCTTCATCATTATTACATCAATATACTTAGAATCCCAAACTGGGTCCAAATGAAACACAAACCAAGTGAAGATAAAAAGTGCTGGAAGATGAATTAAGATTGCTTTTCAGCCAAACAGCAAGCTGGTAAAACGTTAAAAAGCCTTTATTCCAATAATCAACCTCATTTAAGCAGCATGTTTCAGAACTGATATCCTGAAGTGTTTATAGCATGCAGTAAGACACTTGCCAATGTTAATAAGAATGGTAACAAGACTAAAAAAAACATGAGGATTTTTTAAACAAGTGAGTTTAATTATTTTGTTAATTATTGTGACATCCCTTGTTTGATAATTTACTCTATTACAGACTGAATCTTCTATATTTTAAAGATATTGAACTTAAAGCATTTTCCACCTAATAAAACATCCTTCTGTCTAGTAATCAGGCTTAAGATATACTGTGTTTTGTGAATATAGTGAATATAAATTACAACAAGTCTACAGCCATGCTAACAGCTGTCTTAGGCTGTTGGCAACACAAAGTTCTGCTTTGAGCTAAATGCTAACGTCAGCGTGCTAACATGTTAAAAATGACTGTGTCAAGATGCTGACGGTGTATTGTTTACCATGTTCACCATCTTAGTTTAGCATATATTAGCATGCTAACATTTGCAGTTCAACTGAGGCTGATGGGAATACGATTAGCATTAGTAATGCAGGTGTTTAGTCATAAAGATGATGGTGAGGCTATATGAAAAGTCAGAAGATAATCAAAGATATCACAATCCACACACAAAATAGTGTGTACAAAATTCCACAACAATCCATCCATAGTGTTGGATCGATCAACTGACTGGCATTGCTAACCCTGGAGCCATGCTAGCTAGCATGGCTAAAAAACTGCTCCAATTTACACAGTGTATAACAGTGTATGGGGCTGAGACTGATTTCCCTCTCATCAAAATGCATACAATTGCAGTCAAGACCATACTTCATTCTTTGGCATCCGATTTCATGAGGTACTGTTTTCAAGTAAGTCAAAATTCCTCTCACAAGGTGCCTTTGAAAAAGAATGGGTTATTTTTGGGGACTATGAATCACTGGTTCCATGGTGAGGTAATTATTTTTTTTTTCAAGCTGAATTTATTATCAACAACAATACAATTCTCAAGGGGATTAGGAGCAGGTGCCAGAGCCTGACATCCCTCCCTGTGGCTGGATGCTCAGTACCTTTGATTTGTAAACAAAACTGGAATGGAAGGCGTTTATCCTTGGAAATTGAATTGGATTCTGCTGAATGATAGACAAGCAAGCTCCTCATTCATCTATGTATGTATGTATGTATGTATGTATGTATGTATGTATGTAAGTATCATCTGTCTCATTGACTCTCCCTCTCTCCCGTTCATCTTTCTCACTCTGGAAATGAACCCTAATCCTTACGGGTGTTTCAATATTTGAAACTTCACATTTTCAGTGTAATTGGTATTTCATTAGGCTGTAAACTATAATGACAGTTCTGCTCAATGAGGCATAACAACATTGCTCAAATGGGTCTCTGGAGGCCACAGAAACCATTTATCATGGCCGTTGCATGTACAGTAATGTTCAATGCTTGTAAAAGACATTCATCATTTTCTGTGGAGCATATTTAAAGGATTCATTTTAACATTTGTTATACAGCAGATATGTTTCTTAACAATTAAAATGATTTTTTCAATGTTGCTTGTCCTGTGTTGTTTAGAAACATAACACTCAACATGTAACATTGTAACCTTGGTTCTCTGAGTGAAGAAACTGTCTCTCCAGCTGTAGGTCGCTTGGAGACGGTTTTGATCAAACTATCAGTGATTCTACGCCAGCACAGGTGCTTCATAGGGCGTGGACAGGCAAGCCGGTGTGTCTTATTATCATTGAGACATTGTCCGGATACAATAGAGACTATAACAGGATTTCTGGGTTTTTAAGTTTAAATAGCTGTTAAGCTCCTCCCTTTGGCTGCCTTTAGGGGGCACCAGTGAATAAAAACAACAATTCAGCATTTGTGACAAATAAAGTAAGAGCAACTTATCTTCTATTGTATTTCCATGAATTGCCTCTTACAATTAGTGTGCCTCATATAATATGTGATACTTCTTGACCCAGGTGGGACTTGAACCCACAATCCCCAGCTCCGGAGGCTGATGCCTTATCCATTAGGCCACTGGGCCGACAATGACACATCACATAAAATAAAAATTCAAAAAGCCATACGACTGTCACGCAACTGTTGTTGGTGCTTTATTTCAGAGTCTGGGCTACTGAGATAAAGTTGAAGCATGGAGACTTTCTCAGCCTCCCAGACAATGTCACATATATATCCCCAGAGGTCTTAAAATCAAGGTTCTATGTCTGTTTATCCGCAAAAAAAATATGATGCTTTTCTTAAAGTGTCACTATCAGCTATGCAATGTCATAAACATTATTTCTCTGGGAGGTTGAAAGATAATGGTGCTGTATTTCAGCTTGTTTTCCTGCCTAACGAGTTGTTTCCCTCTCTAAGTGCAGAGGGGAGTGCCAGACAGTAGATGCATGTATGGTTAAGTTACTTAACCTCTTACTCTTTAGTAAGGTAATCAATCATGTGGACAAACAGTAGTCCATTTATATGTACCATAGGTCAACCAAACACTTGATTATATTATATTACACTTGAGTATATTTATCAGGGAAGACTACTATAAATGAATGTAGTCCAAAGTAAAGGAGTGGTTACCAGTGGTTTTGCTGAGAGAGCCAGAAGTAGAAAGGGTTGACAGACTTCAATTCAATTCAATTCAATTTTATTTATGTAGCGCTAAATCACAATAACAGTTATCTCTTTGCGCTTTTCATAAATGAGCAGGTCTAGACCGTACTCTGTGATGTTATTTACAGAAACCCAACAGTTCCCACCAAGAGCAAGCACTAGGCGGCAAGGAAAAACTTCCTTTAAGAGGCAGAAACCTCGAGCAGAACCATGGCTCAGGGTGGGCGGTCATCTGCCTCGACCGGTTGGGGATAAGAGAGAGAGAGAGAGAGAGAGAGAGAGAGACATGGAGAATTGCAGCAGAGGGTGTCGAGCAGGAACATGGAGGCAGCAGGTGACTCCAACCACAGATCCAGAGCCAGAAACACTTGCAAGAAGCGATAGGAGGAGAGAGGAGAGGGCAAGACGCTGGGGGCGAGAGAGCACGAGACTCCAGGAAAGGGAAGAAGTCGAGTTAGTAACATGCATCAATGGAATGAGGTTGCATACTTGGCGTGGGATGTTGATTAAATCATGGACATTGACCGTCTTGCTGCTCTTATGTTTTTCTTTGCCTATTAGAACAGTTAGGAGGACAAATGGAGCTGATTATATTCCATGTATGTATGCCTTGTCTTTACTGAAGTAGACATTGACCACAATATTTACGTTAGGAATTAACGAACATATAACATTGAAACATTATCCACATGAAAACTGGGAAGTATGTTTTATAGGAATCTTGTTTGTTTGCGTGAGTGAAACAAGTCTAATACAAAGAATAACAAAAATAAAATGATGGTTTTATAGGATTTCACAATATTTCATTATTTTGTTAGAACAGCTAGATACTGTTACAGGCACAAATCAAGTAACAATAATACAAATTAAGGAGAAAATCCTAAATAAATGACATCAGTGCATACAATAGACCAAACCAATCTTCATGCAAAACGTTAGGATACGTGGGAAGCTTTGAATGGCTGGAATTTAATTCTCTTCCATGTTCAACTGGCAAAACTTTTGACAAAAAAAAAACAGTAGGTAAACAAGGCAGAGCCAAGAAGTGAGAGCCAGACAAAGCTGGAGGTTGGTGGCTGGACAAAAAACAAGCTATGCCTGATATTTTTTGGCCCAGATGACCGTCCACAGATGGCTCTCTTTTCACTCAGCTGTTTGGGAAATGAAAGGACATGAACACAATCTCCAGCTCAGGAAGCTGCTGCATTATCGATTACACCACAGGGTCACAGACAACATCATGTAGCATTGACAAAAAGACACAGGGATTTACAGACAGTTTGTAAAAAGAGCGAATATTAGCTAGCCAAAAGGGGTCAGTATTCTCAATCAACCTGCATACAGCGTTGGAGGCCGAGCCCTGTTCATTACTATGAGGTATCTGCTGATTTATACACATCTCTTTTGCCATGTAACTCTAAGGTAAAAAGTCTATTTGGGTCCCATGGCATCATCTAAGGTGTTGGGAGTTGTAATTCCACTCTTTGGCCATATAAATAAATATCAAATATCATTATAAAAATAGGGCCTGCTAGGTAGAGAGCATTCCTATTGGCTGTTCTGTGCGACACAGGGTTCTTAAATTGCTTCCCTGGCTCCTTGCGTCTTAGTCCATCCCAACAAGGAAGCATGGGAGAGATGTGAGGAAATCATGGGAGGAGAGAGAGGAAACGACAAAATATTGATCATCGGTCCTCGGGGCAGGACTAACAATAAGGCTTTGAGACGGCCTTCATGAAGGAGGGACAGAACAGCTTCCGGTTCTGCTGAGGAACGAGGAGCTATCAACTAAGGGAAGTTAGAAGGACCCAGAGAGAGGAGAGAGCTGCAGTATGAGGTCTTACTCTACTTCAAAATCTGGAGGGGTTTTTCTACCCACTGCAGCTTTAATCTGAAATATAATTACATTTGCTAAGCATGTCTTTCTATAGCTGCTAGAGTGGGTATCTAGGTTTGAACTGGTGATCTCTTGGTCTGTGGTGAGATGCTCCTCCCCTGAGCTATAACTTTCAGATACCCCTGCTTCTTTCAACATGTAGCCCATCATTTTAATATTTGGTTAAGTGTGAAATGTGCCATTGATCCTGCGAGCGTTCCAGAAAATTAGACTTCATGTTTATATCAAAATGCTGGATTTATTTCAAGCACTCCACTCCATAGCGCTGTAGCATGATTGTATGAATATGTCACGTCTTACTACAGCATAACTAGATAGCTTCACATTTGCAGTAAGAGCCAGCCTCGTCCAAATAAGTGATCCTGGGTCGAGATTTAAGTATTTAGGCCAAGTGTGAAAACGCCCTTAGACGGTATTAAAGTATTCAACAATTCCAAACAGCCTCTCTGACCTCTAAAACATAGACAGAGATTGTGTCATTCAAACAAACACATTTTACATATCACAACTGAACAGCCGTATCTTACCCTAAGCTGGCCAAAGTACACAAATACATTGAAGTGCTTCAGGGGGAATTTAAATATGACATTTTAATAATCTGTTTGAAGAAATGAACATTCCCAATAATTATTCACCCATGCTTAGGGAAATGTCCAGCGCATGAACATTGTGCTGCATGGCCTTGATTGGATCAATGTGTGTGTAGCCTTTTATAACTGGCAACCCTGGATGAGGTCAGAAACAGACTGTTAACGGTTAACACAAATGTGTCTACATAAACGAGGTCAAACCATACAATAGATTCTGATAAGTCTTTTCATTAGTGATAGCAAAGGATGTGTGTGTGTGTGTGTGTGTGTGTGTGTGTGTGTGTGTGTGTGTGTGTGTGTGTGTGTGTGTGTGTGTGTGTGTGGTATTAACTGACAGCAACATAAAATCCACTCAAACACTAGTTTACTTGCTGTCCTCAAGGCTGCGGGATTAAAACATCTTCCCTGAACTCACTGATCCATGAACAGTGTCTGTGCAGTAGTGTACTGTAAGCAGAGTCCTTGCAAACATAAGGATTTACAAACCAATTTTTCACAGTTATGGAATAACTGAGTACATGCCATGGATGCAAGCTAAGACACATGTCATTTATCACCACAACAAAACAAAACAAAAATCACAGGAGTGTGACAGGAAGCTGCTGTTTATCTTGATACAATAAGGGCACAAGTTGCATTCACCTCTAAATAAGGTGAATCTTTTTATTATTAATTTCCATTTGCTTTTATTTTAGAAACATATTATAAACATGAGTAGTAACAGTACTGTACTTAATGGCAGCAGGGACGTGTCTATGACATCACAAAACCAAAAACCGGAAACAACAGCTGAGGATAGTTATGATGATTTAATGAAAAAACTGAAAAATGCACAAAAAACAAAGGAGTCCAGGAAACAAGCGGTTAAACAGTTAAAACAAAAATAAGCAATAAGTAAAATAGAAAGCAAAGGAACACTAGCGCAAACTGGGAAAACTAACAACCAACAATACTAACTGGAGACAACACCCAATGATCTGACAACAGATAAAGTGAACACAGAGAAAATACACAGGGTAAATGAGAAAACAAGGAACAGGTGACACTAGGGCTGGGGAACCGATGCAACACATTAGGAATGGGCAGAGTAATAAAAAAAGGTGGGAAAACACAGGAAGTAAAACTAGACACAACAAGACAGAAAACCAGACTGTCAAAATAAAACAGGAAACAGAGCAAGACACAAATACTGGACGTCAGCTGAGACGCTGGACGGCTGGACGGTAAAAGACTTAAATTCCTGCATTCTGATACATCTTCAGGCACCAAAGGAAATCACAAAATATTATTATATTCAGCAGTCCAGTAAGGGGGCTTTCACATCTGGGACATGGGCCATATTAGACAGCACTTGACCCCAAAGTCCAGTTGTTTAATTAGCATGAACAGGGCTTAACTTTTTAGTCCCAAATTGAAAGATTTAGGAATGACGTACATAGGCTAATGCTTTTACTGCTAAATTGTACAATAACAAAATCTTGTTATGGATAGAAAACATTGTGAAGTGTAGCCTAATGTTTTCATTCTATTGATCAAAAATGATTAGTGATGTTGAATATAACGTACAGTGTAACGGACCACCGCAGTTCATGCATAGGCCTACATGTGAACCGTGAATTAACTGTTAAGAGTTTAACCTACATAGTGTAAAACTAAACACTATGTGAATGGTTCAGCAGAACGACGCTGTAGAGAATGACAGTAATGGCATACAATTGACATAAATCAAAATATGTATGCAGTATATGACAATTTGTTATACAGTTGTGGTCAAAAGTGTACATACACTTGTAGAAAATCACAATGTTATGGCTGTCTTGAGTCTTCAATAAGTTCTACAACTCTTATTTTTCTGTGATAGAGTGATCGGAACACATACATGTTTGTCACAAAAAACAGTCATAAAGTTTGGTTCTTTCATAAATTTATTATGGGTCTGCTGAAAATGTCACCAAATCTGCTGGGTCAAAAATATACATACAGCAACAAAATATGTCAATTTTGGTGATGTAGCGAGTTGTGTCAATCAAATTAGCTTCATGTCATGGCCTCTTCACTTCTTCTAAGTGATTCTGATTGACTACAGCTGTTGACTTCTCATGAGCCCATTTAAATAGGGCTCATTTGACCCAGTGATTAGACTCAGCTACAAAAGCTACAATGGGAAAGTCAAAGGAACTCAGTGTGGATCTGAAAAAGCGAATTATTGACTTGAACAAGTCAGGAAGTCACTTGGAGCCATTTCAAAGCAGCTACAGGTCCCAAGAGCAACTGTGCAGACACTTATACGCAAGTATAAAGTGCATGGAACAGTTGTGTCACTGCCACGATCAGGAAGAAAACGCAAGCTATCACATGCTGCCGAGAGGAGATTGGTCAGGATGGTCAAGAGTCAACCAAGAATCACCAAGAAGCAGGTCTGCAAGGATTTGGAAGCTGATGGAACACAGGTGTCAGTCTCCACAGTCAAGCGTGTTTTACATCGCCATGGACTGAGAGGCTGCCGTGCAAGAAAGAAGCCCTTGCTCCAGAAAAGGCACCTTAAGACTCGGCTGAAGTTTGCTGCTGATCACATGGACAAAGATAAAACCTTCTGGAGGAAAGTTCTCTGGTCAGACGAAACAAAAATTGAGCTGTTTGGCCACAGCACCCAGCAATATGTTTGGAGGAGAAAAGGTGAGGCCTTTAATCCCAGGAACACCATGCCTACTGTCAAGCATGGTGGTGGTAGTATTATGCTCTGGGGATGTTTTGCTGCCAGTGGAACTGGTTCTTTGCAGAAAGTAAATGGGATAATGAAGAAGGAGGATTACCTCCAAATTCTGCAGGAAAACTTAAAACCATCAGCCCGAAGGTTGGGTCTTGGGCGCAGTTGGGTGTTCCAACAAGACAATGACCCAAAACACACATCAAAAGTGGTAAAGGAATGGCTAAACCAGGCTAGAATTAAGGTTTTAGAATGGCCTTCCCAAAGTCCTGACTTAAACCCCATTGAGAACATGTGGACAGTGCTAAAGAAACAGGTTCATGCAAGATAACCATCAAATTTAGCTGAACTGCACCAATTCGGTCAAGAAGAGTGGTCAAACATTCGACCTGAAGCTTGCCAGGACCTTGTGGATGGCTACCAAAAGCGCCTAGTTGCCGTGAAAATGGCCAAGGGACATGTAACCAAATACTAATGTTGCTGTATGTATATTTTTGACCCAGCAGATTTGGTGACATTTTCAGCAGACCCATAATAAATTTATGAAAGAACCAAACTTTATGACTGTTTTTTGTGACAAACATGTATGTGTTCCGATCACTCTATCACAGAAAAATAAGAGTTGTAGAACTTATTGAAGACTCAAGACAGCCATAACATTGTGATTTTCTACAAGTGTATGTACACTTTTGACCACAACTGTAAATGTGTGCTCTTTAAAAGGGATGTGAAAAATGATTACATTAGCTATTACATCATTTATCATTAAAAGATCTTCGAATAGCCTATACAATGTGTGAAGAGATAGATCAGAGATTACAGTATTTTTTGTAAAAGCCTGTATTATGTCAAATAAGATGAACAGGATGACTAGATGGTTGAAAAAAATTAAATTAAATTTTGGACCTCCAAAGTTAAGACTTTACAACTTCCCTTTATTACATTAATTATACCACACACATCTGTCAGAAGAAAGTAAGTAGTTACTCTTAATTTGACTAAAATTACTAAAAATAATAAAATCAGTTGTACATACTTGTTGGTTAGTCTTTGCTTATAATGGGTCACAAAAAAGGTCAGTATACAAAAATGTAATGTAGTGCGAGCACTGCTTAAAACAGCAACTTTTCCCTTTACTCTTATCTCTTATGTCTTGTAAAACATAAAATCCTGCGTGAACATTTCAAATTAGCATTTTCTGGAAAGATTTTGTATGAGAAATTTGGCCTGCAAGTAACTCTCTAAGGGGAATGTAAAGGCTTAATTTGTGACAACCGCTGCTTACCATCTCCCACCACAAGGTTTGTTGAGACTTCAGGGTTTTTAAGGTACATAGTGCCTACAGGAGTTGATACCATATTACAGCCTACAGTAAAGTTGTGTTAAGCAGCAAACGTTTTTATTATGCAAGTAAAAGAAACATTCTTACATTCAAACAAATAAAATGATTTAGTTAGGGGGCACTTTTTCCCTTTGTCTGAGGGGAGACTCACTGTCTCAGAGTTTGAAAACCCCTGGTTTAACCAGTTTTTATCCAAGACACCCGGCCTTGTTTCCTGTTTTAGGTTAAATATGATACCTTTGTCTTTGCAATTTGCACTTCCCAATGATTTAGAATATAGGCCAGTTTGGTATAAAAGTCAAGTGAAGTGGCTGCCTGTAGGAAAGAAAAAACAAAACTGTTATTATTTGTCAAACTGATGCTGTTATTTCCTTTGAAACAGCCTAACTAAACATAGAGATGAGTGATACACAAATATGCTATGATGATATGCATTTTTCTGAGGTATTCTGTCTAATGTGCAAAAACAACTGCCATAATGGAGCCTACTCTAAAAATTCAAAGCAGTTCTCTAACCTCTAACTCAAAAATAAGAGACATCTCATTTTTAGACACTTCGTGTTGTGGCAACTTTATGGCTTTCGAAATGCATCTGAACACACATAGTTATAATTAACAGCAACTCCTGAGCAGACATGTATAAAGTACTAGAGACTCCCAAAGTACAAGTGCTCTATCAAAAAAGTGACTTGAAAAGACGGTGAAGTGTTTTTAAGCATGAACTGCGGGTTGCTAGTTAGCTCGCGCTTACTGACAACTCAAGCTGGTGTGCCATTTGTGTATTATATTTGTCATCTTGATATGTTTCTTCAAATTTGATGGTGATTTTTTGAAGGACATTATTTTGCAATCTGTTGGGAGGAAAAGCAGGCACTTCATTCTATATGAATTGTCTATCAGTCCAACAAATGGAAACGTGGACTCTAAGTAAGGCCATGGGGTGGACTCCTTCCTAACCCCCACCACCACAATTACTGGAAGTTGAAGGTGTTGAAGGTGGTGTTTCTGGTTCCTCAATCTCAAAACAAACTAACAACGCTCAAGTGCAGGCAGGCAGCAGAGCGAAAGGCAGAACGGGAGCACACGCAGCCTTCTTATAAGACAGCTCATTCAATGATGAGCCAGCTTCATCAAACCTGGTAGCACATAACAAATGTATTATAGTGAAAATATTAAACCCATCAAAAACACGTACGGAAGTAAAAGTGGAAGTTGGAGAAAAAAGTAATACTCCAGTAGAGTGCGGCTACAGCCTTAAGTACAGTAGTGAAGTAGTTGTACTTCCTTACTATACAGTACATCATTGCTCCTGAGTCATTTTGATCAGGTGTATGGGGCAGATTTGATTTCCATTTCTACATCTCCATTTATTATTGAATATCTAGCTAATACAGAAACAGATATTTTCTGAACATTTTAAGAACATATACTGTTGGTGCTGTTTATGTGCATAATGTGGAATGGTTGTTGTATGACCTCTTCACGTGCTATGAGGTAGGCTATTCACACATAGAGGTGGAAATCTCCAATCTGTGCTGATTCAAATCACTTTGTTCAGTTCAGTTCAAAGATTTGAAGTCATTGACTATTTATTTCTTCTTTTCAATGGTTGTATCACTGTTTAAATGCACTTCAATTAGAGCAAGTGATCAGGCCAATTTTTTCACATTTGTGTCATGCAGTGTCAGCATTATTCCAGAATGTGAGGTTGGCATTAGTTTGAGCGGTATCATGCAATGTTGGTAAATTTCATTTGAAGTCAATAATTGTGGACAAATGTAATGGCAATCTATTCAGTGCTTGAAGATATAACACTCTGGACAAAAGTGTCGGACTGACACTACCATCGATAAAGCCAAAACCTTTAGTGTTGATAAAAAAAAGTTGTCAGCACACTTAACTTACTCTGGACTGAAGAAGACTTAGGGCCGTCTCTAAAACTGACAGCTATGAAACCAAAACAGGGAAATATTACTCTGCCTTATTCTTTTTATTTTATTTTTTTTATGAAACCCAACAACTAAGTCAAGGACACTCAGAGATCTCTGTCTCAAATGGAGAGCATCGTTCAAGATCAATCCAGTCAGGAACATTCTCTTCATAGATTTAACCATTTATTGCAAAAAATGGAAATACAGTGATGGCTCCACTCTTGATAATACTCTCTGGACCAGCCATGCAGCATGCTACGTTGAAACACTGAACACCATTCAGAAACCCCTGGTAGAAATAGAGTGAGCCAAAAGAAAGACATTGAAATTTAAACATTTTAAAGTTATTGTCATGCTCTTGTTTAATGGCATTCCTTTAAACCAATCAGAATAGCCATGGGCGGCGCTGAACTCCGCACAGAGCCGCTGCAAGAGAAAACTCAGATTGAACAGATAGTCTAGCTAGCTGTCTCAATTTAACCTGCAGAAATCTGAGGAGCAGTTAACAATAGTCCTCATGAATCCAACAAATTTTAAATTCCAATACAAAGAAAGCGGAAGGAAACGGAAATACATGCATCCGGCGGAATCTCCTCCTGGAGCAATCTCGGAAGTGGAATGTAAAGGATACAGACTAGGGTGGTGGAGGCAAAGCATTGCCAGCGGCAGCAACAGTGAACGAAGCAGTGTCAGCGTAGTAGGGATCAGTGAGGAGGGAGTCAAATTTAAAATTGAATAACAATTCAATTAGCGGGCATATGACTTCTGTGTCCTGCATAAATTATACCTTAAGCTTAAAGGTCCCATGGCATGAAAATTTCACTTCATGAGTTTTTTTTTTTTTAACATTAATATGAGTTCCCCCAGCCTGCCTATGGTCCCGATGGGCCAATCTGGAATCTTCCCCATATGTGGTCATAAGGGGAAAAGGTACCTCCCCTTTCTCTGGTTTTCCCATGTCAAGTTGGTCAAGGCCACACCCCCACCCTCCACATTGCCCTGCCTCTCTCCTCCTAATTAACACTTAAAGCCACAGAAGCTTTAGATACTTCAGATACAGTATTGGTCTGCAGATGCTTAAGACACAGTATTAGACGACCACTAAGGCCTATATAAAAGCATCCAAAAAGCAGCATGTCACAGGACCTTGAATTTATTGGAATAAATGGACAGCTATGGAAAGATACAGACCAGCATACAGGAAATCACCAGGACAGCTTTTGATTGGCTTTTTCATTTCAAGTTCTGAAATGTAAATGTATGAGATGTTGAAAAGTAATGACACAAAAAAAAAAAAAATACATGACGTGTTCAAACATATACATTTCCACTCATTTTAAATGAAACAGCTGCAACATTTCACTGGATTTGACATTGCTGTTAAATCACACTCACAACTGTGGTAAATATTGTGCTGCCATAATAAAAAAGGCCTTTAGCTAGATTTTTATTCTCCGTCTCTCCATTGCTCCCCTGGGCTCCTCTGCCTTTCATTCCTTGCAATGATGGGTTAAACAGACGAAGGCTCTGTGTGTTTTCATTGTGGTTTAGATTTATCTTGGGAGTAGTGGTTAGACTGCGAGAGAAGGAATACGTGGGAGGAGGTTGTTGAGATTGTGCAGAGGTCCAACAAGAAAAACAGAGAGAAGGAGAGACAAAAGAAATCCTAAAGACAGACATATGGATAAGGAACTTTGAAGCACACATTTTCCCACAAGATATGTACAATTTCAAATGCAAATATGCAAATATAGAGCTGACCGCCAGCCCCCTTGTCCTTGCTAGCCTCCAAGTGCTCAAACTTAAAGCACCCATATTATGTTTATTTTCAGATTTATAATTGTATTTTGAGGTTGTACCAGAACAGGTTTGCATGGTTTCATGTTCAAAATACACCATATTTTTGTTGTACTGCACATTGCTGCAGATCCTGTTTTCACCCTGTGTGTCAAGGTCTCTGTTTTAGCTACAGAGTGAGACATCAACAAGGCAGGATTAGCTGGGAGACTTCTTCTAAACAAGGGCCACTTGTGGAATATCTGTAGAACAGGGACATGTACTTTGCACTTTTCATACATAAAAATGTAGCACAAAGGGCATTCTTACAATGTTACTTAAAATTAAAAGTACCGTTTGTAAATATCATCAGGAAAATGTACTTAAGTAAAAGTACTCAATGCTAAAAAAATCCTCACAATCTGGAAATTGGAAATGATCAAAACAGTTCTGTCAATCAACATAGTGTTTAATTGGCTAATCATTTCAGCTGGACTTGTAGGCCGCTATATTGTTGGGTAGTTTTATAATAAAATATCGTAATTTATAAACAGAATTTTGTGTGCAAAAATATTCACTCTAGTAAATAAAGCTAAGTGAAAAGTACAATATTTCTTTGTGAAATGAAGTGGAGTAGTAGTAGAAAGTGGTATTTAAAGACTCAGTTAAAGTACCTCAAATTTGAACTTATGTACAGCCCTTGAGTGAGTGTACTTAGATACATTCCATGATGAGTCATCAAAAAAAAGTATACTAAATACATTTAGGCAAGCATTTTTAGGCAAGCATATATTTATATATTATTAGGCATTATATTTAGGCAAGCATTTTATTCACTGAATGTTTAAAACAAGAGATCAAGGAGCAAAAAGGAAGAGAGACGGAAAGAGAAAGATGAGTGAGCCTTACAAAAACAGACAAAGAAACCTCATTATATTTTCTGACTGATGACCTGCATTCACTGCCTCAGAAACTGACATTTAATTAAATCTCATACGGCTGCCGCTTACAGCAGCTGCCTGCAGTATTGTAAAACAGGAAGTGGAGGAAGAGAAGAAAAAGGGACAAATTGAAGTTCACATTGTTTAACATTTTCCATCCATTGTAGCATTATCAGATTGTTTTTTAAAAGCTTACAGTCCACAATGATGGTTTGTTTTAAATGTTAACTGGTCAAAGCATTCTGTGCTTGTGTGGCGAACGAGTGTCTTGGTGTCCGTGCGATGCTCAGCAGAAGGGAAGGCAGTTTGATTGTGAGGAAACTGCTCTTCAGATGAAGGAGCGTGGCCCTTAAAAGGGCCGTTGTGTTTCAGACTCTCAGCTTGGGTGAGACATACATTCCCCGTGTCCCATCATTGCCACTGCCATTGTTTGTAAGGCGGTTTAGGGGGTGGGTTGGACCAGGTGGGTGCCGGATGAGTGGTCTGACAACCGCGTGAAGCCTGCAGGACGGCCGTCATGATGCCGGTGTTGGGGCTGAGGCGCTGCTCTCCAAGAGGATAGTTTCCTCAACCTCTCCACTTCCTTGGCTGCTTGGTGCGTGTAGTTTGTGGCTTTCTTAAGGCGCGGTCCAAATAGCCCATCGGGGACTATATGACCGTCCCATAGTTCACGCCTGACCTCAGCGGGTAGCTAAGACATTCAGCCAGATGAAAAAAGTGGCCTTTGGGAGCAGGATAGAAACTAGGCTCTGCTCCAGATGGGAAGCCTGTTTCTGTGTTGCCATGGACACTGGTGGACGTGGACCCCCAGTTTCCCGGGGTGAGAGAACGCTTCCTTGATTAAGCGCCAAAGCTTCAAGAAGCGAGGCCACAGAGGAGCACGTCTGGATAGCGGCTCCTGTAAAAAGACGTCCCCACTTAGGAGCATGTGCTGGTTGTTCAGGCAGCATTGTGATGCCTCTCTGGTCCGCCGCCTTTTTTATGATGTCAGGTAGATCAATAAAAAGGGCGAAGGAGAAAGCCGTTCTGGCAGGGCCCCTGGCCGCTCAGGAAACAGAGAGAGCCTCTACCTCAAGCTCCAGTCCTCCCAGTGGGTAGGGGAGAGAGTCGGCAAGAGAACAGTCTTGGGGCGGGGGATCTGAGTCAGCGGACTCAAGCCCACCACAGAGGTCCCTTTCCAGAAGGTCAAGGATGTCGCCTGAGTCCTGATGATTGGTAGGTGCCAGTCCGGCATGGACGGGGCCGAGGCACTCCTCACAGCTCGTGTGGAGCTCCGTGGGCAGGATGTAGCCGGTCTGACAGCCGGTACAAATGCGAACTTAGAAGTCACAAAACTGGGAGCAGATCTCGCAGCTGTGATATACAGTAACTGCAGATGTAAGAGAGAAGAAAGAAGAAATCTTCATGACTGTGCATAATTGAGAGAAAAACCCAATAGCAACTCTTAAAGGGCGAAGCCTACACACAACAGAATCAAAGGGAAGAAATCTGAGAGAAAAGGGAGACAGAGGGTGAGCTGTAAGGAAAAGAATGACTTTCTTTATACAAAAAAGATGAGAAATTAAGAATATAGGAGGAGGCTAGGAATGTAACAGAAAATGACCCCAAAGCCACAAGACCAAAAACTGCTCCAATCAAATAGACAGCATGACCGTGAGATGAAAAGAGGTAAACGACACAAGGGAGTGGGGGTGAAAAGCAAGTACAGGAGATGACAGATGGAAGCAAGAGGAGGAAATTGGATTGAAAGAGTGAGGAAGATATTAAAATGAAAAAGAGATGAAAGAAGGAGAATGGTGGGTGTGAAAAGACAGTGAGACAGAGAGAGAGACTGTTGAGGGCTATTACATTCTACAATGTTTAGCGAGATCTCAGAATTGTCACATACGAGGAATAAAAGATAAGGTTACTTCCATAGTTATGGCCATCATTCCAGTCAAATATGACACCAACTTCACGCAGCCGGTCATTGCAACGTAAGTATTTAAAATGATTGTAACAGGTTATTTAGTCCAGATATAATCATAGTATTCAAGATTGTATTGTCTCCTGTAAAAAAATTTGGTTTGGCTTCAAGGAATTGCCGCATATATAAAAGAATCTCATATTATTCACTTTGCTGAAGTCTAAAATGAAGTTTTCCTCACTAACCGAGGTTTCTCCTTAAAAGGGAGTTTTTCCACGCCACTAAATGCTTGCTCTTGGCGGGGTTACTGGAATCGTTTGGTCTTTGTAAATTATTGTGTTGTCTAGACCTACTCTATCTGTAAAGTGTCTTGAGATAACTTGTTATGATTTGATACTATAAATAAAATTGAATTGAATTATCCAAAGGTCCTTTTTATGGAGTGACTGAGTACCTTGGCCTTAATACCTCCTTCTAAATGCTGCAGAGTGTTTGGGTAAGGGCAAGATTTCTTTGTCTTATTGAGTTGAGTTGCTCACTCTCACTGCCATTAACTTGTTGTTTATCAGTGGAAGGAAGTAAGGCACTAAGGACTTTATCAGGTGAAATTATGTCCCCTCTGACATGTTGTAAAGCAAGAGGCTAATATGCTCTAAATTGCAATGAATTGCAATGAATGAGTACTTCTGACTGCATCCATAACTGACCTACAGTTCATTTTGTATTTCTTTGCGGTTGAATCAAACTCAAAGTCTCTATCTTTGTGAAACTTTTTATGTTTGGTTTTATGTTGACACCTTATTTTTTATTTTTTTTAAAGATGTTTTTAGGGCTTTTTCCTTTAATAGAACAGCTGAAAAGAGAGGGAATAGGGGAGATGACGCCCCAACACTGTGTCAGTGTTTTGTCCACCTGTGTTTACTGTATATACACAAAGGAAACAGAACCGCCTGTCGTTGTAATACAGTCCAAAACCAGCACTACGTCACGCTCTTCACAAAGCCAAGAGGTAGATGCTGATTGAAGTTGTTATTGGATCTTATGAGATTGGACAGGTATACCCAATACCTGTTACTGCTGATGTTAAGGGGGGGAGGGGGGATAGGGGCAAAATCTTTATGCCATGGGAACTTTAAGAGTAAAAATGAGGTACAGTATATCCAACTTTCAAGTTCCTGTGCATATAAATTTGGCTTGAAATTGTAAATTTTAAGCAGAGTAATCTGCAGCAGATTGTTCCTAAGTTTATGTCTGACTCATAAATTAAGACCGGGGATACAAAACATTTCCCTTTTCTCAGATCTTTTCTCAGGAAACTAGTTAGAGAGAGTGAAGGGTTATGCATGAAAAATGAAATAAACAGAGACCAAATGAAAAGCTGAATCTGATATACATATCCTCATCAAAGCCACAGATGGCAGATTCTTTTGCAGTGGTACTTTTAAACGTGACGTTTTGATGGTGATGTGGTTCTTATCAGGAGGGAGATGATGGCTGTGACTGTTTTTAAAGGCTTACAGTTTTTAGATTAACAGATGCATTTCTATCCTCCCAAAAGCTGCTCAGGATAAACAGATTTTATGGATTAAGGTGCAAAAAAAACACAACAACAAAATAATGAATATTTCCGTGAATATTTTTTTTAGTTTAGGAGTTATACTTGGTGTATGGTAATATCGTCCATGCTTTGGACAGGTTGTTCATGCACTACGGGACATGTAGTGTTGTGAACATGGGAGAGATAGGTTGGGCTGACTTGTTATAAGGGGCAGTTCTTTCACAGTTTAGGAATGATTATGCAGAAAACTGCTTGTTTCTGATATCATTAGTTTATTTTCTTGACATTTCACTTCCGGGACTGCTTTGCTGCTGATGGACATTTCCAGATTTCAGTCATTTAAGCCGGATATCCATTGCCTTGGGCTTCCTTTATGTTGGCATTTTAAACTTTTTATGACAACTATGGTTAACCTTTTCTCAGATCTCTGCAGGGTAAATCCAGACAGTTAGCTAGATTATCTGTCAGGTTTTTTATTGCACGACTAAAACAACTTTTAAATATACACGTTCCTTCTCAAGGCTATTTTGCAGCGGCTCTGTGGCTTTTTCCGGTGCCTAGCATCGTCCAAGATGATTGTGATTGGTTTAACCCTCATGTTATCCTCGGGTCAAATTGACCCGTTTTCCTATAGCAATGTTCTTTTGCAAGTACTTTCATTAATTTTGGGGCGTCTTATTCAATTTTATAGCATTTCAAAAACAGTGTTTTTGAAATAGTATTGAGTAAAAGTTGACATATTCCAGTCTGTGATTATCCATCAACATACATTCCTTTAATTTTCGTCTAAATAATTCCTAATTTCTGCTTTTCTAACTCAAACATTAGGTATAATTTCCTATAAATGAGGTTTATTGACCATAAATTCCCCAAATAACTGTAAAACCAAAGTTAATAACTTAAACAAATGTAACAACCATTGAAAAAAGTGACAAAAGTGTTGAAAAAAATTGACAAAACGTAAGAAAAAGTTAAAAACATCGATTAAAAAGAGTTGATTTTCAATTTTGACAGGAAGACAACACGAGGGTTAAAGAAATGCCAATAAACCAGAGCACGTTTTTCTCCCATCCCGGAATGCTGTGTGGACTAGCTAGACCCTCCTTTACAGCGCTGTGGAGGAAGATCTGGGAAAGCAAAACTATGAGCTCATCGACAAATTGGAACTTTAGAAGGGTCCCAGAGAAGAGGAAGCTACACATACACAGAAAGAAGACTAAGTGTAAATAGGGCCAGAATTGCATATGTCCCAGTAAGTCAGAGGCATTCAGTGTTATGGTTGCTGGGACCGTATTGCCCGACAAAAACTTTGACTTTGAACAATATTGCAAAAACTGGATTACATTCAATAAGAATGTTTTTGAACATTCAGGACCACATGGCATCTACAGTTTAAGGTTCAGGAAAAAAACATTGTAATCCTAAAACCCTATGATTATGCAACCATAACACTGTATAACATTATATTCTTTTAACGTTGCTGAATGAAGGACACACTTTTTATATGTTATAAACGTAAGCTGCAATATTGTCCAAAATGAATGCAATTCCTACTGCCTTAGGCTGATGTAAAAAGAAGAGAAAAGTGATACAGAGACAGGCATAACAGTAATGATGGATGTATCTTTATGTATTATGGATCCTTAAAATCTTCTGGTTTGATGTGTGTATTTCTTTATATTAAAGCCTTTCATCCAGTTTTTACAATTGTTTAAGATTAGGCTCTCAAGTAGAATATATTTTACTGTTTGTGTTAGACAGACATGCGCCATTTTAGAGGGAGTCAGTCTCAAGTAAGAATAGCAATGACGTTTTTGTGTGTGTGTGTGTGTGTGTGTGTGTGTGTGTGTGTGTGTGTACGTGTGTGTGTCCACAGATGTAGGTGTTTTCGACCCCTTACAGTAACATGTGCCGCGCCGCTGTAATTGGCTTTTCAGTGTCAGTTCATAGAGGTAGCTATTAACTTACAGCTAATTTATGTCTCTCAACTGTGATGCACACACGCTGTCTCACAAAAATACACACATAGGAACAATGAGATAGAGATAGAGAGAGAGAGAGAGAGAGAGAGACAGAGAAATACTCCAGAAATAAACAGTATTCACGCCGGCTCCCTCTAAATCAACATCACACGCACACACACACACACACACACACACACACAGACACTGCTATCTCCCCCGGTCTCTCCCACCATCTGTCTCATCTTCTTCCATGCTGATTTTCCACAGATGGGACCCAAAGGTGTTCCACAGAGCTGGGAGATGATGAGAACTCTGCCATGAAAAAAAAAGTGATGTCGAGAGACAAAGCGGAGCAGAGAGAGACACACACACAGAACAAAAGACAATGTGACAGAGAGATAGACATTATTATCAAAGTTTTATGTTCATAAAACAGGAACAAGGAAGCAGATGGATTATGAATACTTGTATACGTAGAGCCACTTGGAGGAACACACATTCACTTACAACATAAGTGAATATGGATATGGATATTTCTCCACAATGATAATAAAATAATACCAACAACAGTTTGTTTTGTTTGAAATATGATCCGCCATGAGCCCGGTTCATTTTATTTTGAAAATTAACTGGATGTTTTCTTTTGTTTCTGTGCTCAACTTCCTGTCCCGCATTAGCTATCTTTTTATTTTTATTATTGAAAACAGCTGGAAACAACACAGATGAGAATGGTGAGAGTGAACCAAAACAATAAAGTTGTTCTGTAGGCCGGAAAACCAAAACAGTGAACTGAAAGCCAATCAGTGTCATCTCCCATTCCCTTTAACAGACAGCCGCGTTTGTACCTTGATACATTATGATGGCAGATTTGCAACGTAATATTTTTACACGTTATCTTTTGCATGTGTGTGTGCTGCTCTGCTTCCCTGTGTGTGTAACAACCATAGAGTGCGCACGCTGTACATATAAGCCTTGACGCATTTTACTATTGGCCTGTTAAAATAACAATGAAATGCTACGTTACTGACTTTAGACAAGGTTTTTGTTGGTCAATGGCGCGATCACTTCCCACAAACCCTCCAGTACCAGTAGCATCTGAACTTTTATCTTCCAAGGCCTGCAATGACTTTGCCTCCTTCTTCAAAGAAAAAATTCAAAAGATTAGACAAACAGTTAGTGCCTCCATATCAAGTACAGGATGTGTGTTGTCACAGTGTTCAAGCAGAACTAGCTCCAATATGACTGAGTTTCATGCGATCAACCATAAAAACCTGGAGGACATTATACAACATCTGAAAACTTCCTCTTGTTGCCTTGATATTCTACCAACGGGTGTTTTCAAAAATGTCTTGAATTGTTTGTCTTCTGATCTTCTACAGATTGTGAACACATCTCTTCTTTCAGGAATCTTTCCACAGGCCTTGAAAACTGCAGTAATCAAGCCACTCTTAAAAAAGAACAATCTAGACACATCCCTAATGAGCAACTATAGGCCAATATCAAACCTTCCGTTCTTAAGTAAAATCATTGAAAAAGCAGTTTTTCAACAACTCAATTATTTCTTGTCACTAAACAACAGCTTTGATACCTTTCAGTCGGGCTTCCGACCACACCACAGCACTGAGACGGCTCTCGTTAAGGTCTTTAATGACATCCACCTTAACACAGATAATGGCAAAATTTCAGTCTTAGTATTACTTGATCTCAGTGCTGCATTTGATACGGTCGACCACGACATATTACTAGACCGATTGGAAAACTGGGTTGGTCTTTCTGGCTCAGTACTAAACTGGTTTGAATCTTACTTACAGAATAGGGATTACTTTGTGTCAATAGGTAATTATACATCTGAGCGTACAAATATGACGTGTGGAGTTCCCCAAGGCTCCATTCTGGGGCCTCTTCTGTTTAACATCTACATGCTTCCACTGGCTCAGATTATGGAAAACAACAAAATAAGTTACCATAGTTATGCGGATGACACACAAATTTACATAACCTTATCGCCAGGGGACTATAGTCCAATACAAAAACTGACTAAGTGTATTGAACAAATTAACGGCTGGATGTGCCAAAACTTTCTGAAATTAAATGAGGGAAAAACTGAGGTGGTTGTTTTTGGAGCAAAGAGGAAAGATTAAAAGTTTGCGCTCAGCTTCAAACAACAATGTTAAAAACAACAGACAAAGCCAGAAATCTTGGTGTAATCATGGACTCTGACCTGAATTTTAACAGCCATATAAAGACAATTACAAAGTCAGCCTATTATCACCTTAAGAATATATCAAGGGTTAAAGGACTTATGTGTCAACAGGATTTGGAAAAACTTGTCCATGCTTTCATCTTCAGTAGACTTGACTACTGTAACGGGGTCTTTACAGGTCTCCCTAAAAAATCAATCAGACAGCTGCAGCTGATTCAGAACGCTGCTGCTCGAGTCCTCACTAAGACCAAGAGACTGGATCACATCACTCCAGTTCTGAAGTCCTTACACTGGCTTCCTGTGCCCCAAAGAATTGATTTCAAAGTTCTTTTGCTAGTTTATAAATCACTAAACGGTTTAGGGCCAAAATACATTTCTGATCTGCTAGTACACTATGACCCCCCCAGACCTCTAAGGTAATCTGGGACAGGTCTACTGTCTGTTCCTAGAGTCAGAACTAAACAGGGGGAAGCAGCGTTCAGTTTCTATGCTCCTCATATCTGGAATAAACTCCCAGAAACCTGCAGGTCTGCTGCTACTCTTAGTTCTTTTAAATCAATGCTGAAGACCTTTCTTTTCGATGTTGCCTTTCTTTAAATTATGTTCATTTCTTTCTTTTATACTGCACTGTAACTTTTATTCTTGTGTTTTATTTGTTTATATATATATATATATATATATATATATATATATATATATTTTTTTTTTTTAAACTGTTTCTTCTGTGTTTTATCGGTTTTACTTTCTTTTAACTGTTTTTGTGTAAAGCACTTTGAATTGCCCTGTTGCTGAAATGTGCTATATAAATAAAGCTGCCTTGCCTTGCCTTGCCTTGCCTCAAGAAAGCAGTCCGCCAAGAATTCACCTGAACACACCTCCCTGTAGGACCAGCACGCCCATGGGTGCAAAGATGGGTGCAAGTGCATTCATCGTGCATTCACTAGCATGGACCACGCCACGACGATATGTTAGTTTAAAGATTTAATGAACATTATGAATGTGTAGAACATTATGAATGTGCAAATGTATGAATTAGAGTAGATGTCGTCTGATGTCTGGTCTGGGAGGATGCGATGATGACCGGGTGAAGAAGACTCAGGGTGGGGGTTCCGTCTCGAAAACAATACTTGTGCCCGAACGGTTTACAGGCCCCCAGACGGTACCTAGAAGAGACGAGAGAGAAGAGCACACCGGAATAAACAGGAAGGGATGAGAGAGAAGATGGAAGGTCAAAGAGAGGGAACGGGAGGGTGGGTCAAACGATCAGAGATAACGAGGCTACTGCGTAGCGTGGTATATATATAGTCTGGTCTGGTGATTAGAGGCGTGTTTTAGGCGTGGCCCTGCTCCCGAACCTAAGTTAATAAATTAACTACATTTCACTAGCATGGACCACGCCACGACGATATGTTAGTTTAAAGATTTAATGAACATTATGAATGTGTAGAACATTATGAATGTGCAAATGTATGAATTAGAGTAGATGTCGTCTGATGTCTGGTCTGGGAGGATGCGATGATGACCGGGTGAAGAAGACTCAGGGTGGGGGTTCCGTCTCGAAAACAATACTTGTGCCCGAACGGTTTACAGGCCCCAAAAGAGTCAGATTAAGTATAACCGAGTTGTGAGTGGGCATGACGGAGATCGTGCAGATTGTTGTGGATGTAAGTTCGGTATGCCTGGGATGACCATCGGCCTAAGACCTGAATGGTTTGATCGGATATGCCTGCTCTGGCGGCTGTGGATGCTGCACCGATGCGAAAAGAGTGGCTGGAATAATGTGTGGGTGAAATGCCTGAAATGCGGAGGATTCTGTCCAAGTGTTTCTGGAACCAAAATCGTGTGGCCATTTTTCCTGTTTCGGTGATGAAGAGTGGGTGTTGTGGCGAGGCGTTAGCGGCATACCTGGAGCTAATGTATTTGAGTAGTGGCTCGTAAGGGCTGAGGTAAGAGCTGAGGCGGAAGATGTAAATTGGGAAGGAAGCTCCCAACTGATCTGTTTTGCTTCTTCGAAGTGTGAATATGAGAGAGTTTGAAGTGTGTGTGGTGACGTCCGATAGACTGGGATGACGAGAGGGATTATATGAAGATGAAGTTGGTGCAAATTCCGAACACCTCAGGAAGCCAAAAAGCCAGCAGAAACATTGATTCCAGAGTTAAGTCGATCGATGGAGACATGTACCCTGAACGCAGAGAATGGATGCAGAGGCTGAGAAGATCGGAGGTGAGTGGTAAGCGTCTAGTGGTGAGAGAGGGTTCCTGTTTCTGCAAGCCTTTGAACAGCATTGTGACGTGGGAATGAGAGGTAGCCGGGCATTTGATGCCGGTGACTATTTTGACAAAGAAGTTGATGCCTGCTAAGTAAGTCTGAATGGTTGAGGAGCGTATTTTCTTAATGGAATGGACATGGGTAATGAAGTTGCAGATGGACATGACGTCCAGAGAGGGGAAAGGCAGCTGGTATGTGGCGTGATATGCCTTAAAGCAATTCCAGCCGGTCAGGTAGGCAGAGAGAGAGCTTGGGGCGAGACTGTTTATGATGGCGTCTTGAGAGGCATGAGACAGGTTTCTTATCTGGTGCGGTAGGTGAATGTTGTGGCTGAAAACGGTGGCACTGGCGTCGGGTGAATGTCCGATTCTGGAGCCAAGCGTCTGAATTTCTGAAAGAGAAACGAGACAATGAGTCCGCTATGCAGTTGTGGTGGCCGGGCACATGAGCGGCCCTGAGAATGAACTGTTTTTGGGCCGATATTAGTGTGAGCCTGCGAAGGAATTGTGCGATGACCGGGGAGCGAGAGCGACCTTTATTTAAAATGTCTACTACGGCTGTGTTGTCGGAGTGAATGAGTATAGATCTTTTGGACCATTCGTGCCCCCAAAGAATTGCGGCCACTACAATGGGATAAAGCTCGTGGAGCGCCGACGAAGGACAACCGGACTCCGTGACAAAGGCATGGAACTCCGAAGGCCAGGCAGAAGAGAACCACCTCCCACCGTAGTACCCGCCGAAACCCACAGAGGGAGCCGCGTCGGTGAACAGCTGAATGTCCTCGGGCTGGGAGAGAGAGTCTTCGTAAAAGAAGGAGATGCCATTCCAGGAAGCCAAGAAGTGCCGCCACAGACGCATCTCCATCCGACACGCCTCGTCCAAGACGACTCTGTCATGGAGAGAGGGGACGGAAGCGGCCGCGGACAAAAGGCTAGACAGAAAGGATTTGGCCTGGGGAATAATGCGGATGGCGTAATTGAGATGACCAAGGAGAGCCAACAACTGGCGTTTGGTGCATCTGGCCGCTATGAGAAAGTTTGACAGAAGGAGGGTGATGCGCTGCACCTTCTCAGAGGGCAAAGAAGCCTGGAAGGACACGGAATCCAGGGTAATGCCCAAAAACTCCAAGGAGGTGCTGGGCCCCAATGTCTTCTCGTCAGACAGAGGGACGCCCAGTTCGCGGAAAGTCGTAACGAGAGTACGAAGCCCCGAATGAGGAGGAGAAGACGGAGGGGTGACGATGAGAAAATCGTCGAGGAGGTGGAGCACGTAAGGAAGCCTGTGATTGTTAATCAGAATCCAGCACAAGGCCTCGGACAGAGAGTCGAAGATTTTGGGACTGCTCCTGCAGCCGAAGGCGAGGCGCACGGAGAAATAGTAGGCCCCCTCCCAGCAGACCCCGAAAAAACGCCAGTAATCCGGATGAATGGGCAGAATCTTAAACGCACTAGTGACGTCAGTCTTGGAAAGCCAAGCCCCGCGCCCCGCCAGACGAATAAGGGTGATAGCGTGATTGATGGACGCATCGCATAGAGAAGTCGGGACTAGGAATAACGCTATTGATGCTCGACGACCGAGCCGAGGGGAAGAAAGGTCGATAACCAGCCGCTTCTTCCCAGAATACTTCCAGTGGCGACCCCAATGGGACTGACACGGAACACGGGAAAGGGAGGCGTGACGAACGGCCGATCATAAAACCCTCCTTCACTTCCTTTGCCAGCAAAGAGGCGACAGCGAGGGGTCCGTGAGCGGACTGGAGATTGAGGCACGAGTGCGAAGTAACGGGAGGACAGCGACACCAGGATGGAAACCACAAGTCAAGCCATTAAGGAGGAAATCAACAAACTGCCTATCAGGGTGACATCGCAAGGCGATGGCAGCGATTACCTCGACCGGCGTGCCGAGGTGCTGCGCCAGCCCGTCCGCAGGCGAGGTAGGATTATGAGGGCAGGTGCGCCTGGCGTGAGCCCCGCCGCAAAAGGAGCAGACGTGCAGGATCCGGCAGTTGGACATGGCGCAGCCGAGGTCGTTGAAATTATTGCAAACCATCCTGCCACCCTGATAGAGAACCGGTCCCCGCCTGTCAACCCCTTCGGCAGGGGCGCGGCGGAAGGACGAGCGTCCGCCGGCCTGGGGATCACCGAGGAGGGGCGCGCGCAGACAGGCGGTCGAACACGGAGCCGGCGCGAGAGGAAAAAGGGCGAGGACGAGGCGGAGGCGAGGCGCTGATGGCGCACGCCGAGGCGGGGTGGGACGGGGCCCCGCACAGCCCGCAGGAGAGGGACGCACGGGCAGCGAAGATGCGGCAGTACAGTTCGGAGTCTAGGGCGCCCCAGTACGTACCCCTGTTAAATTGCTGGAGGCGACCAGCCGACTGAGTGGCAAAGTGCACATGATAACTGTAGAAACCCGTCCCCGAACCGTAGCCATGTCGAGCACGATGGACAGATAATCATCCAGCTCCCGCCTCCGAACCGGGAAGGCCGAGCAAACAACGTCGCGAAGAGAGAGAAAGCGGCGCGAACTCAACCGAGTCAGGTCCCGACCTGGAGGGCAAGGGGCGACGGAGAAGCGCCGAGCCCAGGCTAGTCTGCAATTCCCTAGGCAGGCCGCGTCCAGCAGCGACGGTTGGAGAAGCGTGGCCAGATCGACGTAATTACCGAGAGAGAATTTGCTGGCGCAAGACGGGGAACGGGCGAAGGCCTAAGCGCGGACGAATCCGGCTGAGGGACAGGAGCTGCAGTGGAAAGGGAAAAATTGTTAACAGAAAAACATCCGGGTGTTGGGGAAGGGAGGGGGAGAGGGTGGGGGAGGCGGGAGGGGGCAAGGACAGACCAGGAGGAAAAGAAGAAGGCCGAGAATTGCCGGGATGACGCCGGGCAGGTCCTGGAAGAGCTGCGGGCAGGGCACAGGAACGTCGGAGCGGCCGCCGGAAGGAGACAGGAGCAGAAGCCGCATGGCTGAGAGCGGCAGAAGGAAGGGTAGAGGAAGGGATGAAGGGATGAAAGGATGCGTGCGCGGGATCTAGTGAAGCCTGCGAACACAGGGATGAAAAGAAGGCTGAGATAGCCTGGGACATAACAAACATTGAGGAGCAGGCACAGGGGGACATACAACCTGACCCCACCAGGGGAGCCGGTGGAGCATGCGGCGGCGCGTGACGACCGGTGACGCCATGCACGACGCCACCGGCCGAGGTCGACGCAGGCGGGGACCCGGAAGGGCCCGAGGCCCGGAGGAGGCGGCCACGGGCCAGCGACGGAGGCCAGGTAGAGCTGGAACAAGGCAGTTTTATTGTCGCTGCGGCGAAGGGAATGCCCTTCCCGCCGAGATACCGGTGAAGGCGAGCCACGGTCCAGTCCCTGACATCGCGACATCGGTGGAGGCGGAGACGGCCACGCCACGGAGGGGCGCGCTGCGCCGAGAAGAGCGGCGGGCGCCTCCGCGAGACGAAGACCGGCGACGAAGAGGCAGGACGCGCCTCGCGCCGCGAATGTCCGACCCGGCCGAAGGAGGCGAAGAAACCAGAGAATCGCTGGGAGCCGGGACAGGTCGGTAGAGCCGCGGAGATCCGGGCGGCCGAGGCACGGCGACAGAGGACTGCAATCGGCGCCGGGAGGCGAGAGACGGGGCACCGACCGCCGCTGCGCGGCCGAACAAACTCGGACTCAAGATACTGTCAGAGATCATCGTCGACGGCAGGTGAGTTCAGTTCGATCTCAGGATCCATGACGGAATGCGGGGAAAGCAGGTGTCAAACGATCAGAGATAACGAGGCTACTGCGTAGCGTGGTATATATATAGTCTGGTCTGGTGATTAGAGGCGTGTTTTAGGCGTGGCCCTGCTCCCGAACCTAAGTTAATAAATTAACTACATTTGGTTTTATGCAGATGTTAGCATTATAGCTCAAAGCACCAAAGTAGTTACTGGCATGGTGGAGTCTTGTTTCTTATTATGTATTTTTATGTGTACAGTTTGTCTCCCCTAAACCATTTATCAGAGTTCCCTTTTGACATGTTGAGCTATTTTGATGTGCCATTAACAACAGAAAATAAAAATTCAATGTATCCATCATCTGTTGGCGAGAGCCGAAGATCACCAAGAGCACTGAACTGTTTCTGTCTGTCAGCAGATGTTCCACTGCAATGGATGTATTTCTTTCTGTCTAACCCTGATGTTGTAAATAAAAGCCCTGACAGCGCCTGCACAGCTGCTGAGCCTGTGGTTATAAAGTGTGAATGCTGGTAATAGAAAGATGAATCGGAGCTGAAAAAGAGAGTGTGTATATGTAAAAGGGCACTGCCAAAGCCCGGGAGTGTCTCGCGGGTCACCTCTTGTGGGGAGAGCATGAGCTACTCCCTTCACATCACAGGTTTGTGCAACCACAAACTAAAACAAATAGCATTAAAATCACGATTACAAGCACTGCAAACCTGCCCAGCTGTGACAGACTGGCTGTTCAACACTGGATGTTTTGCACTTTATTTCATTTATTGCTCTTAATAAAAAGTTTGTGAGGTTTTATGCCTTTATGCATGATTGTTTGGCACAAACTTAGCATTGCACTCCTGAACTTGTGTGCTCAGCATAGCTGCCAAAATAAAGATGTCTAAAACAAGAAACAATGGAATTTTACAGAGGCTGTACAGAGGCTAAATGTTGCAAATTAATATTATGACAGGGTTTTTATTTTATTTCACAAAACAAAACCTTTTTGGGATGTAATGAATATTGCCTACTCAGGCTCATAGTGCAACACACACACATACACACACGCACGCACACACACACACACACACACACACACACACACACACACACGCACACAGGTCTTGTCCATCCATATTATACTCTGTGTGTGTTTTTGTTCGTACACGTTCATCATTGTGTGTGTTTCTGATTTATTCCAGCTGTTTTCATCTATTACTGTTCAATTGACAAGTGTAGAGTTACTAGAACTCTGCGCAACACATCCCCCCCTCCTCGTAACTCTTTTTACCACATGCTTGACCTTAAATTTAACACTCGCTTAAAGCTCATCCTTTTGATCTTTACCTTTAACCCAAATCCAACTCCTAAACCAACCTGATCCCGCCTACAACAACCTACAAGTTCACTTCAGTTTCTCTTTAAATTGTGACCTAACTTGAGATTGCAGGTTGTAGCACTCAAAAAACTAACCCAACCCACATTTTCATTAAAAAATCCTAAAAACAGCATAACCTGGAAAAAAAGAGAAATAAAATTGTTAAAGCAAAACCCCACCAAAAGACATGAACCAGAACCAATCTGATCAGGTCAGACCAAATCAAGAACTAAAGCCCTTCCCTGAACCAGCAGCGTATTTCATGGTTTGGTCGAATACTGTTATAATACCTGTTACTCAAAACTGCAATAATACACTATCCCAGTTAAAGTATTGCATACATTTTGTCCATAAAAGGTTGGTAAGCGTAGTAAATTTGTGCTAACGTGTATCCTTGGATGTATTTCCCTCATCTTTTCAACTTAGTTTGGACATGTTTTCTTTAATGTAGAATTACAGGCTCCTACCACACAGTGAGATCTTCTTCATGCGTTTGCTGTATTTTGAATTTTCACCTCTGTGGCATCTGGTTCGCAGCTCTAGAAGCTGAGCAGGCCGACAGGAAACAGAACAAGCAGAACATAGCCAAAACCCTGAGGGAAAGGAGGAAAGTCTGGGCAAAGGATAGTTACAGTAGAAAGCATGGGACATTTGGGAGAGAGAGACACACCATGATATGATTAACCAAAAATACACTGACATATACTGGAGGATTTGGTTAATACTTACCCCCAGCAAATTTAAGACATCATAAATAAATCTGTTAGGTGGACTTGGAGTCTGTGTTTTCAAGTTTCTGACTCTCTCCTTAAGCATGCTACAGGAACTTACAGAGGCAGCGAGTTGGTAAAGTGCAGCTGGTGCCAAATTGTCTTTATGGGGGTGTGCTGGCCATATAATTAGGTGTTTTTTACTTCCCTCCACATGGGCTTAAACCATTGCTACAGGTATAAGTGGCTCCGGGACAAGACCATTAAAAAAGGATTGACTTTGTTCCTGTTTGACTTCACACAAGTCTGCTTATCAAATGGAATCCCCCCTTCAGATGATCTTACACCATCATCACATTTTCACAGTTTTTTTTTCACAGTTTCTTTTTGTGGATTAGTCAGCTCTCAATGTTTGTTCTTACTGCACTGTATATATCCCAGATTGCCTTTCAACCAACCACTGAGATGGTCAGAGGAAGTTGCTGAGGTTTTTGGTTTAGTTCTTGGATATAATAAGAAAAGTAGATACCATGTCCCAAGTCCCTGAAAGTTGTTTGCTAGGCACTTGTGGTGGAGTCATTCTGAAGAAATACAGTTGATATTGGATCTCAACACCCAAACAATCCTTCCCTCCCATCAGTGCTCCTTCAGAACGTTAGCATGTACCAGATTTGGCGTCCCTCCGGCTTCTGCTGCCTTTCTCTTCATCCGCAGCCTTTCCCCTGTCCTGTACACGAGCACCCACAGAATAGTGTTGTGTGGCTCAGAGTGCACTTTGTTTGGCTGTGTAAGAACTTTGTATGAACTACTTTTTTTTAGCACACACAGAAGGGACAGCTAGCGGACTGTGAGGATATTTTCTGAATTTGACAACAAAAATTTAGATCAGAGTCACTCTTAAACATGTTTCATGGGTGCCTGGGTGACTCAACTGGTAGGCACCATATATGTAGAGGTTTACTCTTCGACGCAGCGGCCGCAGGTTTGACTGCCCTGTGGCCTTTTGCTGCATGTCATTCCCCCTCTCTCTCCCCTTTCATGTCTTCAGCTGTCCTATATAAATAAAAAGTCCTAACATGCCCAAAAATAATAATAATAATAATAATCTTAGAAAAAAAACAACTTTCATGCTTCTTGCAATCAGCGCGAGCAGGGCGGTCTGAATGGAGATGTGATGCAAATGCGGCCTGGGCAACTATGCGCTAAGCACCCTTACTAGACGCCACCTTTAAGCCAAAAACTGTGCACATGCATGGGCCCACTGGAACTTTGGGCCGCTGGGTACCCAGGCCTCAGATGTAAGCTATATGTCAATGCCTGCTGGATTCATTTCAAGTATGCCTGGAAAACAGCACCACATGTTTCAGACTGGATTGTTCCTTGAACTTACTAGGAACTACAGATGGGATGTTAAGTGAGTGAAACACTTACTTTAATTCAGAAAAAAAAAAAAAAAACATTTTAAAAAATTGGGAAGGAACACAATTCAGTGATCACATGGATTTGTGATTTGTATCTGTTTAACTTTTCCTGTATTACTCTTTTTCTTTTTTGTCTTCTTAGCTAGTTTTTTTTTTTTTGACAGGGTCTTTTACACAGAGAGACAGATAGTCCAATGAGAATGGGAAAATATGACAGAGGCTTCTGCAGAGTGATTTAAGGAGGGAGTTTAGGGGAAGTGATACATATGTATAAATATATAGTTATTTTTGGCATGTCGAGTTGGAAGGCATGGGACAAATTAAAGGAAAAGCAGTTCTGAGTCATGGACACAGTAGAGAGAGAGAGAGAGAGAGAGAGAGAGAGAGAGAGAGAGAGAGTTGACCTGAATTTTTGTTTGAGTGCTGACAGTTCCCTCATGCTCTCTGTAATAAAACTCCAGTCTGCAGTTTTGCCTTTCTTAAGTAAGAGTGATGGATGTTGAGTTTAGGGAGGGATGGAGGGGGAAGTACAGGAGGAAAAATGCCAGGGGGGAAGAAAGAAAGACTGACTTCTTATATTCTTTGAGGAGAGAAGGGGAAAGAGGTGTGTGTCCTGTGTGTGTGTGTGTGTGTGTGTGTGTGGAGAGAGAGAGGGAGGGAGAGAGAGTGTATATGGGAGAGACAGAGAGAGAGAGAGAGAGAGAGAGAGAGAGAGAGAGAGAACTTGGTTC
Organism: Percina caprodes; assembly: GCA_013375575.1. NCBI lineage: Eukaryota > Metazoa > Chordata > Actinopteri > Perciformes > Percidae > Percina > Percina caprodes. Next base: position 2,835,484 of record JABXJD010000050.1, on the reverse strand, counting down.
TCAGTTCGCTCTCCCAGCCTGACAACAGCAGCCGTCTCCCCCTGCTCCGCTGTGCTGAAACTCCACCAGGTAAGAAAAGCGACCACACTCCGACACGATGTGACAAAGACTTTATAACAATCCGTCTCACGGCCGACACGACTCTGCATAATAATCCTCCGCAGCCTGAAAAAATAAGAAGAAGAAAAAAAAGAAAGAACATCCAGCGGCGCATTAGCGTGCTTGCAGAGACGTGCAGGATGGAATAAGTTATTCAACAGTCGCCAACTCAGCAGAAGCTTTTTCGAAAAGTTACCTCAAACATCGCCGTGCACGGTGCACGCGCCGCATCACTGGCACGTTTCTCAAAGTGCACGGCGTGCGTGTGTGTGTGTGTGTGTGTGTGTTTTATCCGGACTGCAGTTGCATGCCAAAGTGATGCTCTGATGTAGACGTGGCTTCCTAAATGGGTTCATGATGACTGTGTGCGGTTGGGTTATTATGTGGCAGTGAGTGTTCAGTTTATTAGCGGCGTGTTGCTCGCTGGGGGGGGGGGTAGTGTGGGTGATGAGGTAACATGAGGTCACATTTGCCTCCTTCTCAGCTCCTGTCACACAGAGATGTAAGGAATTTATCAGGTTACCTGCATGTCAACTCTACACACACTTAATGACGTTTGTGTTTAGGATCTGTTTTAATGTGTTGTTATTGTACATTGTATTTTAATGGCGTGTAGCCAAATCCACAATAGATAACAGCTTTAACAGATATGATGCATGGAGAGTGATTGACTGTGTGGAAAGAAACACACTAGATGTGTCTAGAAATCAACAATGTCTGGCCTCAAATCACAGCAGATAGATTTGAATGAAATTAGGGTCATATTGGGCTTATAAGACTATAGGATATGGGACTCAAGATGTTGCTCATTTTTACAGGCATCTCATTCTATGGAATTTCTTCTAAATACATCTATGGTACACCCTCTAATTTCTTTCACAGTCACCCATGGCTGCAACTAACGATTATTTTCTTTGATGAGGAATCTCTTGATTGTTTTCTCAATTAATCGATTAGTGGTTTGTTTATAAAATGTCAGAAAACAATGAAAAAAGTCGATCAGTGTTTGCCAACCCTCAAGAAAATGTCAAATATATTCAGTTTACTGTCACAGAGGAGTAAAGAAACTAGAAAATATTCACATTTAAGAAGCTGGAATCAGATCATTTTTACAAAAAATGACTCACACTTATTACATGATTATCAGAAGGGTTGGCAATTCACTTAGAAGTTGACAATTAATTAATTAAGTGATTCATCTTTGCAGCTGTACACTCACCAACCAGAGTGCTGCACAGACACATTGTAATCTAATTTACATTGCAGCTGTCTTTGCTCCTAAGTCAGTACTATTAAAACAATGACTTGTACCACTAGCGTGGGTAGCTTTGAGGCACATTCATCCTTGTGTTTCCCATAAGACCTATGAGTTGCATTCAAGAGATTTACTGTTAGCCCCCGCTGGTGAAAAAACTGCAGTGAAGCCACAGCTGACAGTTCTAAAAGAAATAAGTAAAAATCCAAGCAATAAGTCATATTACCCACACCGCACTTCCAAGCTGCAACATCCAGCTAGTTCTGCTGGTTTTTCCTTTACGACACAAATGTTGCAGTTTAGTTTGTGTAGTTTTGATGGTTAATACAATTGGGGGCCGAGGAGTTGAAGCTTCTGTTGTTGCGGCCATTGTGAATAATCAGGGGTATGTGTCCAGTGAAATAAAATGATGACTATGAAACATGTTGCGTAAGTGAGTAGAAACATATCGTCTGACATCTGGCTGACAAAGGGAAGCAGATTCAGATAATAACTGTTATGATTTTATTTTATCAGTTGTTGGATAAAAATATCGGAAGAGCTCCAGTCATTTCATTCTCTCACAGTCATGCTCCATCCATCATCACAAATCCAGTTACCATTCATCCATCACTGTAAAAACCCCTGGGAATATCTCCGTTATCTCTCGCATCTTTCTCTCCACTGTTTATTGTTTTTTTCTCTCTCTCATCTGAATTTTTTGTTTCGTTTCTCTTCTCCGTCTTGCTTTTCACAGGTTTTGGGTTTCACATGTGTGGATTTTTTAGGTTAAATGCAAGAATGTATGGCATAAAAGCAGGTGAGAAAGAAAAGTGTGAGTAGGAGAGATAAAAAGTGGGAAACTGAGATATACTGCAGACAGAAAAAGATACAAAGAAAGGAATGATGGAAAAAGACGGAGGACTGCTAGGATATATCTGGTGATTGTCATCAAATTCCTTTCTCATCAACTGTGTTTGCAGCACTCTGCAGCTGTTTTCAGCAAATAAACTCTGGCAAACCCACTGTATACTGCCTGCCAGATATGGCAAAAGTACTCACTTCCTGTAGTTAAGTAGAAGTACAGATCCTTGTGTTAAAAATACTCTGGTAAAAGTAGAAGTACTGATTTAATTTCTTTACTCAAGTAAAAGTAACAAAGTACAGGCTTGGAAATTTACTTAAAGTATAAAAGTAAAACTATCTTTGTGAATAACAACCATTTTTTTATGCAAAGCTACCTGGACCACACAAATGTTACTACAGTGCACGCTGAGTAACTTCAGTGGACATGGAAAAAAGGTCTTTATTTATATATATTGGCTACATTTTAAAATAGATGTCTGCCAGTAGGCCTAAAACATCACATATATGATTATTGTGACAGAGACTGGGACTCCAGGTTAATACAATTCTGACTGAGTAGCAAGATATGAATTCAGTTGTGATTCTGTGAGAATTCAAACATGAGTCCTCTACCTTACGTCTGAGAGGTTTGACACATTAACGTTAACCCAAAATAATTAACCGTTAACATTGACTTAAGTGGTCTCGAAAACAAGAACGGCCTTGTAAACGTTACTACAGCATAGGGGGGGGGTCACGATTCTCCAAATCCTCGATTCGATTACATTTTTGATTCTAAGTTCACAATTCGATTAAATTCTCAATTTTTACATTTATTTAAATGCACAGGTTGCTATGCCATTTTTAAATTAGACTTTTGTTTGCAGTTTACCGCACCACATTGTCAAATTTCAAACATTTATTAACAACATAAATTATAATGTTACAATAACTTATAGTCAATTGGACGATAACCTGCCATCTAGTTTCTGTCTTCACAGAAGATGACATTCAAGTTCACAAATAAACAAACAAAAACAATAAAACAGGTTGTAGCACGCTAATTAAATGCCTAAAACCGGAATTTTAACCATCGAATAAGGTCGCATGTCTGCTGCTATGAATACTCCTAAAGCGATTGTAATTGCATTTTTTCTTTTTTTGTGCATACAAACAGCATAACACCGTGTCCACAGATTGAAGATGGACAGCACTGTATGTACGTCTGATTTAGTGACACACATAAGACAGAAGTGCTAATAACTGTATGTAACTACAGCTTTCATAACTGTTGATGCACGAAGCAGCCATGTTGGATTTGTACCTCGAGGTACACGGTGGTTGTCCAAGTTCCGAGCTCAGAAATCCCAGATCTGGGGGCGTGTTTCGGACTTTGACCTTGGAAAGCCTGACTTCCAAGTACAAATGCAAAGCACTAAAAACCCTCATACTCTAGCTCTTGGTGAGTTATCAACTGGGATAACTGGAATGTGGAAAATACACAATCAACCAACAAAACTGATCCAAAGATATTGGTTTTGGGATTTAGCAAGCTTGTTACAGAAGTTATTTTGGAGAAGAGAGGAAGCAAGAGCCTCATTATAAAAAAAAAGAATGTAAAAAAGAATGTAAGCCTATTATTTGATGGCTTTTAGGGTCACATAGATCCATAAGTGTCTGCCTTTGCTCTGACTTCATAAAGACATACAGTCACAACAGACCTTCAACCCCATCTACATAACATTTCCACTCTCTTTCCTTTCTGCTTCATTCCACTCCCAGGTTGTGACAGCCATGTTGGCGGTGTGTTTAAGGCTGCTTTTGCTCCTCCCCCTGGCTTGCTGTGTCCCCTCCCCCTCCAGATCTCCTTCCAGACTCTGTAAACGGTGCTGCGACCACCTGGAGCCGCCAGCAGCCACAGGACAATATCAGCTGCCTGAGGTCCGCACTGTCATCAACATGACCATCCTCAAAGGTACCAGAGAGGGGCAATTCCAGGATTTTTTTTAAAGTGGGGTAGGGATAACAGCATTGGATATCTGTGTAGAAATATAGGAAATATTTATGTTTGTTATATCATAATACAACATACATTTTCTATAGAGTCAGTCTACCTTTAAAAAACAAAAACAAGTCCAGTGCTGGTTACATTATATCAGAATTTTGGATAGTCATCATGGAAACATTAATTAATTGTGTAATGTGACAAGGGCTGGGGAAACTGGCAGACGAGGGAGCCAAGTCACAGTTGGAAATCCCAATTGACAGAATGACAGCATTCCAGCCCAACGAATTGGGGGGGCTCATATTTCAGGGGTGAGTCGTAATTGACTGGTACTTCCCGTCTGTTTTAGCCTGGAAAAACCCTGACGAACGTCCGGCAAATTTGAGATTTGCTCTGCAAGTCAGTCTGGCCCCATTCAAGCCCATTTCCAATTTTTACAAATCAAGGCACAAACCACAACCGTTCAGGTTGTGGTACAAATATATCTGAAGTGGGCGCAAAAGCTTTGCATATGGCCCTCAGTTACAACTGAGAAAGATCTGGTGTCAGCCAGGCTACGTCTGTTTGGCAGATCCCTAGTATTCCATTTCCAGTTTGTCTTCTAATTTCAATGGGATGGGAACACAGGACTTGGGAAGTCACCCATTGTCATGTATTTGTCTTTTACTGTGCTTTAAGCAACAATTTAGTGTTGCGGTTGCATGTTAATTTACCATAATCTATCCTTCCTCAAATATCTGTGTTGATATCTCCCTGGTTCAAGCTACATTTCCTCAATCAGATCTCAGCTTCTGCTTTTCCAGATGGCAGTGTGTCTTGCATGGTGATTTTTTAATTTATTCATTCATGTATGTTATAATGAAACAGTGCTGCTGAAGGGTAACCATGCTTTAATGGCTAAGTAGACGACAAACGACAAATTAAACTCTTTTCAAAGGAAATTAGACACTACAGTTTGTATGATATGATAATTACATCTCTAATGTGGCTTCATTTGTGTGGCCTTATTTGTTTGTGCAAGTGTGTGTGTGTTTAAGCCCGGTGGAAACACAAAGAGATAAAAAAGGTGACAAGAGAAAAAGGATTTACTGTAAGATACAAGGATTTTATGATATTCAACAACTGCACAATCCCAGCTAGAGAGGGATTTGTGAGAACATGTGTATCTAATATCAGAGCCGTTGCAGCCAACTCAACCAGAGCGGTCCAAAACAACGTGCCATCACACTTTTTCCGCTTAATAACCGAACATGCCAAGTCTGTTCTGACCCACGATCAACCCCCAAAACCAATCCAACTGCTCGACCGTGAAAATAACTATTTTTTTTCTTTCTTTCATTTTTGAGAAAAAAAGGTTATGACCTCAGTTTTTGAGAGCTTTTGACCCCTGAGGCTGATGAGGTGGATTTAAGTCTTGAATTGTTACTGTTCCTTACAAATGCTGCAATGAAACAGTATACAGTGTTAGTGTATTGCAGCTGTGCAATGAGGGCGGTCCCAACAGATGCTTTCACACGGCACTGAACTTGCTTATGTGGCAGAAAACACACATGCATGCACTAACACACAGGGACATAGTCACACACTCATGCACATAGGCACACACTAAGCTGTGTACAGTTGTACTATTGCAATGCACACAAATAATACACACACACAAACACACTCTGTCTTCTTTGTGTTGCTATGTCTCACTCACTGGAAAACAAGAAAGCCTGATTTGCTTTGAGTGTGTGAGTGCTTTCTATGCGCGTGTGTGTGTGTGTGTGCGTGTGTGAGCGCGAGTGATTGGATTTAAACAGTGTGACCCAAAATCAGTCAGTCAGCCAATCTCAGTTTTTAGAGTGCAGTCATCCACATTTGTCAAAAGAAACCAGAAGCCACCAGTTATTGATTAAGGCGGTTCTGCACCCACACAGTTTTGCCATCACATCTGTGTTCACAGGATTAAATTATATTTTACACAGCGTTAAAATATTCAGATGGTTCAGAAGGTCGGCTTAAAGGAGAATTCCGGTCGATTTCAACATGTAGCTCTGTTTTTATTTTTTATTTGTAGTGCTGTCAGTAGCAAGACAAATGAAAACTATCGGTGCAGTCTACATTGAGTTATCCTCCTGCTTGATTTAGCATTCAACAGGATTAAACAGGGCAAGTATTAAACTTGTTTTTAGCCCTTAAACATGTTAAAGATGTCATTACCAGTGCCTAGCCATGTGCAGTTATTCCTTCTAAGTGGACACAGCAAATTTGACTGCAGTAGATGTGACAGAAAGGCAAAAAAATGGTGTTAATTCAGCCAGTGCATGTACCTCTGTTTATTTCCTGTTTTCCAGTGACGTCAACACTAGTTGATTGTTACAACTTTTATGCCTTTCTGTCACATCTACTGCAGTCAAATTCACTGTTTAAGTACAGTTAAGTTAAAGAAAATGCACAGTCTAATATTGGGTTTGAGATTTTTCACTTTGTCGTCTGTAAGCTTACTAGTATAAGTTAGAGGCTATTACTCAGCACAGACTTCCGTATCTCATATCATATATTGTTATAGTTTTGCTATCCCGTTAGCATTTATATTCTAAAATATTATGATTTGATACATTGAAGTGCTTTTTTGTGATTTACGGACTCTTTCTTTTAATGATGTTGCAATTTACAGAACAGTTCATTCTTTCAATGTTGTTCTTCTGGGTCACGGTTAACATTTATGTAGGTTATTTATGTATAATTTACCCTGTGTGTAAATTGTATATTATATAAACTGTACATAAATACAGGTTTTGTTATTTTACATTTTTAGAATGGGGAAATATTTTCATTTCATTTCATTTTGGTAAAGAAACCGGTTGTCGCCGGAAATCTCCAACTTAATTAAAAGCAAATGCGGCAGGTTGAGCGTGAGCCAGAAAACTAACATACAATATTTCCTTTGAAATGTACTCCTGGAATGAATCAAGCAGTACACATATAGATATCTTAACAGTGTATGAGTATCTAAAAATGGATATTTTTGGGGGGAATATTTAAAGAGAAAGAAAGGTGAGAATGTTACATGGGCATGAGTTAGTCTTTTTGATTTCAGGACCAAGAATCAGTCCCATATATAGCCATCTAGTGTAGAGGTGCTGCTAAGCTGCTGTTTGTGGACACTGCTTTAACTCTCTTCAGGGATCGTTGTGTGGACTCTAGTCACAGCTGGACAGATAATTGTACATCTGCCCAGAGGATCCCTGGTGTTTACCTCACGGCTCCAGGAAGCGAAAGAAGCATTTCTTCCTGTGTGGTTTACCCAACACAGAGGTGTTGATCTAGACAGCAGAACAAGATTTCTTTAAAAATGGATAACTGTCAGTAACAACTAGGGTGCGATTTGTGAAAAAAGCAGAGTGGGGTTTTTTGATCATGCATAACAAGACAAAAAATGCACAAATTAAATCCCCCTGTCAATACCATGGATATAGTGCCACTCGGCCAGCCATGCCTAAAGACTTATTTATGAACCTCAATATCAAATGGAAAATAATCTCAAAATGAAATAGCACAAGGTGGTGTCAACATAAAATCGCGCTCCAAGCCAGAGAGTGGAGTTCACTTTGCGGCGAAAACAAAATATACAACAATTATAGCATTTACTTATTTTAAAATACTTAGGTATATAAAATGGTCTATTGGTGAAGTAGCATTGATTACTAATAATAATAAAAATAATTCAGCAGATGCAGGGATATGTAGACCAGAAAGGTGGAAATAGTAAGAAAAGGATCTGATATGAACTGAACTGACATGGAGATGGAGCTCATAAAGTCCAATAAGCATTGTCACTTGATTTCAATAGATTTGTGTGTACTTGAAACAATAACAAACACTCACTTACATTTCAGTCAGGAGTGGTGACAGGAGAACTGAATCAGGTCATTAATCATTTTTATAGCTTGCTGTCAAACGTCTCAACTTCATCATTATATGAGCTGAGTGGTCCAGTCCTGTTATTAGCTGTGTGATGAAGTGCGGAAGTATGGAAATGCAACTGAAGATTTTAAAATAACTCTTTGGAGATGCATGGTTTTCACTGACTGGGCAGCGATGTTTCCACCTTGTTGACCATAAAGAATTATTCCGTGCCATCTGCTGTAGCGCTGATTATCAAATGCCAGGTGGATTGTCTGTGACTTGTCTTCTGAAAATCTAGGCAACCCGTATAAAACCAATATTTTACAGAACTCCATTATACAAAGTAATGAAATGTGTAAACCATTTAATGATTCCTAAACCATTCTATTAAACGAAATCCATTCTGTGGCTGTTGAGATTTGCATCCAAGGTATCAATTGGTCTCCAAAGTATTTTGTACTGAGACAATTTTCCTTTCAGACAAAATAAAAAAAAAAAGATCAGCATAAACATTAAAACAAAGCATAAACAAAAGAATAACTTTCTTTTTGTACGTCCGTTGGAATTGCAAAATCTCCCCTCTTGCAGAAATAAATTATACAAATGTTATTGCAGTTCCTAATGGTCCTCAGTAGAAGTACTGTATATAAACCTCATAGATTAGGCTACATAAAAACTGGTTGCGACTCATCATTTTAAAACTCCGGGCACGTTCGATGTGAAAGCTTTGCAGCAATTTGTTTCCATTTCTGGATTTTTAACCGTTATAAATGACAATAAAAGTTTAACGGGATTGTGTTCATATCAGAATGAAGTGATCGGTTTTGTCTTTTCTCAGTAAGAGCTGCATTATAGCCAATTGGGGAAAAAATGATGTAGTTTGTCTGGACCAGCCTTGACTGTTAACTGGCCCAATGATGACCAATTTCCATTTCAACTGACAAAATAGTATCTGAAAAAAGCATAAAGTAAAAAGTGTAAATTACTTAAACAACAACTTAAGTACAGTACTTCAGTTAATGTACTTAGTTACTTTCCACCACCAAAGGTTTTTTTCTGTATGTGTTTCTGCTTGTCAACACAGGTGATAAAGGAGACAGAGGCGACAAGGGTACGCCTGGCAAACCCGGCTTAGAGGGACCCCCCGGCGTCCGAGGACCCATGGGCCCTAAAGGCCCCAAAGGCCAGGCAGGCACCCCTGGAGATGCCTGCAAGATCCCTCACTCCTCCTTCTCGGTGGGACGCCGCAAGTCCCTGCACAGCGTGGATTACTACCAGGCGCTGGTGTTTGACACGGTGTTCGTCAACCTCTACGGCCACTTTAACATGTTCAAAGGCAAGTTCTACTGCTACGTGCCGGGGATATACTTCTTCAACATTAACATTCACACCTGGAACTTTAAGGAGACCTACCTCCACCTAATGCACAATGACAAGGAGCAGGTGATCCTGTACGCTCAGCCCAGCGAGAGGTCCATCATGCAGAGCCAGAGTGTCATGATGGACCTAGCTCTGAATGACGAGGTCTGGGTGCGACTCTACAAGAGGGAGAGGGAGAACGCCATTTACAGTGACGACGTGGATGTTTACATCACCTTCAATGGATACCTCTTGGCACCTAGCATCCAGTAAAAAAATGAATAAAAAATGAATAAAAAGGGGAGGAAGTAGGGCTGGGTATCTAATTCAATACTTTTTAGGCACCAACCGAATTGCCTCTGAACTATCAAGTATCGAAAAATACCTCGTCAGTCAATACCCAGTTTTAATATCTCATCATCGACAGTGAGCCAATCAGCATGGCACATGGTTCCACTAAGATCTAATAATGTTGGTTATTTCTAACGGCTGTCTAACATTGCACGTCGTAGAGACATGCCGTAAAAACTCTACGTTCCACAGAGACAGGCTCATGTAGTAGGAGCTGAAAAATAAATAAAAAAATCTGTGCCGTAATGTGGAATAAAAAAAAAATCTTTTATAAAATTAATATTGAAAAAAAGTATCCTTTACGAACCGGTATCAAAGTCACAGTCTTGGGTATCGGTACCGGTATTAAACGTGTTTGAACAATACCCAGCCCTAGAAGGGAGGGAAAAACGCGAGGAGTGGCAGAATCTTTGGATTGGATTTCTTTGGTCTTTTTGCGATGGATACTGTTTCATGCCAAGAAATTAAACAGAGGAGACTGAACTCAACTAAACAGAGGACATTACAAGTTTGGTGCTTATTAAAGTAAAACGTGTTCAGCTTGGAGAGGAATATACTGTGCTCTCTTAAATAAGAACTGCCCAAAAAATATTAGTATCAAAAGGAACAATAAAAAAGAGACAGGTAACACAGCACACAATTAGGAAGAATTGTTTACCGCCTTTGCACTAGAATTACACTTTTGTACAAAGTAAATTATTTTTCCTACTTCTGTGCTGTGCTACTTTTCCTCTCCACTCATTTCAGGGACGATGTGCATAAACACAAGTTATATCACGTGTCAGGAATCATTGTTTGCATCTGTGCAATCAATTATGTTTTAGTGCTATGAACAGAGAGGTTAAAATGTGTTCGGGCGGACTGCTGTCCATACCTTTTAATAAATGTCTCTTTTGTGCACTTACAATAGCTTTAAAAGGGTTAGTTCACCCAAATTGCAAGAAAAAACATTGGTCTACTCAACCCTTATGGTGTCTCACACACTTACCGTAGGTACTTCAAGACATTTGTTCACCTAATGTGTCCTATCTTGAGAGTATTTCACAGGTCCGATCGATTCAAAGAAAGTGAGACCCAATCCCCATCCATGTGGAGAAAATAATTTAGGAAGTCAGTGTCCTATGTAAATAAAATATGCTAAAGAAAATTACAATTGTTCTTTTAGATTTGTCTCACAAATTTTTAAATTGATTAGAAAAGTGTCTTCAGTTAAAATAACATTTTCAATAATTTCCACAGATTTGTCTTTCGAACTCTAGAATTACTTTCTATGATTTCACATTTGTTCCAAGGACATATATTGATAGATGTATTACATTTTTACAGTCTTAAACAATAAAACAAACAATTGAGCCTCACTATATCATCCAAACTGTTGTTCTCCTGGTGCATCACAGGTGTATAATGTCATGGCTCACAACAAGTCAGATACTGCCCCCCCCCCCATGTGCAAAGAAATCTGAACCCCGAATCTCTTCCCACGTACATCCTAAACTACCAAAATAAAAGATTTATAGACCCTATAGAGATATTATTATTAGTTATATTGGTTGTGGTGCTCAAAGCAATGCATCATTCCAGAAACAGTGAAGTGTTTGCGGTCAAACCTTTTCATCGGGACTGCTTTCTTCTGAATAAATGGTACCAATGAAGACAGTCAAACCTTTAAAAAACTTTAAAAAAACTTTAAATTAAATTAAAATGATCTGCCTACCTAGGGTTAGGAGGGGGAAATCATTTTTCATGTAATTTTGGTGAACTCACCCTGAAAATATCCCAACATATCAGAATTAAAAATAAAGGTGCTTTATATCCAAATGCAGGAATGCATTCTGGGTTTTAATGATCAAATTTGATGTATTCCTACAGAGACTTCAAACTGCAGAGCAGTTTATGTAAATAGCTGTGTAATATTTGTCTTTATAGCCTGCTAAATCTGTGCTACCACTTGTGCTGTTAAGGCTGAACTGTGTATGTGTGTTTGTATCTGTAAACAGTATTTCACTTATTCATTAACCAGGTATCTCTTTGTTCTGTGTCACTGAGCAACAAAACAACACTTGATTATGAAAAATTAAATATTTTCAGAATGAAAAACTGTAATCAGAAGCCTGTATATTCAAATAAGATGTCAAAATGTCTTCTTTATATATTTATTTTTTACCACAAAACACATTCACATTGTCTCATTTCTGCAGGGTAATGTTCCTTTTTATTTATTTATTATAATACCATCCAGTGACTCGGCTCACAATTAAACCACTCAATCCTATGAGGGAAATGTTATTTGACATGTAACCCCAAAAATGGTCCAACTCTCTTAAAATAAACATCAAACTAGCAGGCAAAACTCCAGAGACAGTTGATCCGTTGTGTCTGCAGCATGTCAGCTCCATCTGTTTTGCCATATCTCTCCTATTAGCTGTAATGCGTCCTCAGGGAGGCTTTGCTAGAGGAAAAGCAGACTGCAGCGTTGTAAATACGTTAAGCTTTAAATGGAGATCTGAAAAGCTCTATTGGGAAACAGGACATCTGAACAGCTTCGTGGATCATCAGCCCAGACTAGCAGAGGCTATTCCAACATGCACAGTAGACAAGCTGTTAGTTAAACGAGTACTGGTTGATTTAGATGTGTAATTTTGCCTAGTTCTGGTTTGTCTAACTTAATTTTGGTATTTAAGATATATATAACAAGTCATTCTTTAACACGGCCACATAGCTTATTTGTTCCTCCTCTGTAATATAACACATAGGAGCTTTAATGCCTAAGCTTAAAACTTAAAGCCAAAACTGATGCATTCTCTTCTACCTGACACCGCTCAGTAGCCTCCTGTTGAAATCACAGACTCCAATAGTCATCATTGCGTTTTGATGGTCATTTATTGATCACAAAGTTCTTCATATGGACGTGCAAGAATCCATGTGTCCATTAAGCTCCATCAACAAACATTTCATCATCCACATGAGCATTGCGCTGTATATTGAATTGGTCAACAACTACATGTGCTCCTACAATTAACAGCACCCTTGTTACCTGTTGAAAGGTACCTACCTAAATAGAAATCACTAACAAACACACTAGTGACACCAGTGGACAATTTGTGTCCTACACCCAAATAAAAAGAAAATGTCTCTTACAGGAGTGTTTCATAAATTAGCGCCCCTAGCGGTGGCAGGCCGTTATTTGTAAATGCAAAAGGTCACAGTTACACATCAACGCTTGGGTTTATGCACAATAGCTACTTGGTTAGGTTAAGGCAACAAAACTGCCAAGGTAAGTTTGTAAAAAGATTGCCGTTTGGGTTAACATGAGTACATTTGCTAAGTTACTTGACTCCCATGCAAGCACACATGAAAGACTTGACATAGAGGGTGACGTAGTTCCTTTTGCTCCATAAAATTAAAATGACTTGCCGTTTACTTTTATTTTCAAATGGGACACCAACAAAAGTCCTGTATTTGTTTGACCCCTCCACCTCCCCTCACAGCCACCCTTAACCAACTTTCTGGATGATAATACCACGTTACATGACTTTCTGCTTTGCTCCCGACATAATTACTACGGCTAATTTTGATTAACGTGCATTGTAAATGAAATAAATGAAAATATGAAAATAATGAGCTTTCACTTTACTTTGAAATTGGTAAGTGAGTATTTTTTTCTCGAAATAACCAATGTTCACACAAAACAGCATGCAAACATCCTATCAGCCAACAAACGGTGGCAGTAGCTCAGTCCGTAGGGAGTTGTAGACCCCGTTCGGACCAAAGTACGGAGTGTGGACTGGTAGCTGGAGAGATGCCGGTTCACCTCCTGGGCACTGCCAAGGTGCTCAGCCGCTCAGGGCGCTGGTCCAGCACTGGCAGCCCCTTCACTCTGACATCTCTCCATTAGTGCATGTGTGTGTATTTCAAGCCTGTGTGTAGCGTATAATAACAACAGAGTGTAAATTGTAATTTCCCCATAGGGGATCAATAAAAAGTATAAAATAAAATAAAATAACATTAAAACATGACTCACTCCTCTACTGTGTGCCAATGACCTTGTACCAACCATTTCGTCTTCCTCCATTCCATACAGTAAATCAACTTCTGCCGACTTAGTTAAAGTGGCTCTTACAATGTCAACACAGGACTAAAGGGCAACAGTCTTTTATACTGACAGACCACCTGGAAAAAGAGTTGAGAGGCTAAAGGCCAAAGACTCGGCCTGGATAACAAGAGCCACCTGTGAAGCAAAGTAAAGACACTTTTGGATGTAGTAAAACAAAAAAGGGAGCATAACCTCTGATCTTTTCTAATAATATTCCTCTGTTGAAAAAAGTTAATAGATGTGTTACAAGATTTATAGCTCAGTAGACACTGTCGGGATCGGCAGTCAAAGTATCAACACTATATGTAAGCACTTTGAGGCCTTTTGCATTCCAGCGTCTCTGTAGTTCTGCAGTTTTGTAAATGATCAAGCAAGAAGGGAAATTGGAGGTTGGAGTTGGCGGGGTGGATGGAAAGGTTATGATCAATGTTATAAGACTATGAAGACAGGTTAAAGACTTATATTTAGGTTGGGGAGTTTGAAGGCTGGGCCCTGAGGCTAACAGCTGTTTTCAGGCTTGACTGAAGTGAAGCCTGTTTTCTTGTAGATTAGAAACAGGAAGCAGGGTAGAGTGCCGTGGCAGTGCTTTCCTAATTACAACCACATGACCTCTGACCACATCTCATCTATCAGTGGGAGACACGACTGAGGGGTAGATGGAGGGAGAAAAGGAGCATTAGGGATAACAAAGAGGAAAAACAGGTTTATAATTGAGCAGCTGGAATTTATGTGAAGGAGAAAATAATAAAACTGGAAGTTGAATGAAAATATGTAGAGCAGATCAAAAGGTGCAAATCAGTTCCCAACAGTTCCTTAAAATCACAAAATTACAACTCTTTAAAATGGAAAACCCATAGATATAAATTTTTAAAAAAATCAACAGTTTCTTCTTCTCTCCTACTGCTGCATAAATAGAGCAGACGGGAAGGCATGCTGGGAGAGAGCCAACTAACCTTTCAGATACCCTCCAAAGTAAGCAACATCATTTCTGAGGGTTGGAGAGTTATACCCCTTCATGATGGCGTGTTTATATACCTGTGTGTGTGTGTGTGTGTGTGTGTGTGTGTGTGTGTGTGTGTGTGCGTGCGTGCGTGCGTGTATGCACGTGTGTCTGACTGTGTCCTTTTCACATTTTCCATTTCCATTGTCTATCCCCCAACACTGATTCTTCTCTGTTTCCCTTACTACCTAATCTTTGGGTAATGGGTAATCTTAGGAGAGCACTGCTGCTGGGTGAGTGAGGGAGGGGAGGAGGTACATGTCACTGCCAGACACTGCTCAACGCTCCCTTGGCTTTATATCTCGCTATGAAGGTCATGAGTTGAGCAAAGACAAGCAGATTCAGCTCTGTGCAAATGAGGTAAAATCTTGTCTTCAGCCTTCTAGTCAGTGTAGAGACTTTAATTATAGAACATGATTTAAAACAAAATCTGGAGTCTACTCATGTTCACTTAAACTTTTTTTTTTTACCTTTATTTAGCCAGGCAAGTCAATTGAGAACAATAGTGACCGAAAACTTGTAGGTTGAAGCATTTGCCTATTACACCTACCCTTTTGACATTCTATTTTATTTATATCTTGTTCTTAGGTCCCTCAGAATCTTATCAGTCTTATTAAATGTGTTGTTATTACACTCTGTATGTTACATGCATATTACACACATCACGTGCAGAAGATATGACACAATATATAAATTAAACAAAATACATTCCCATTCATATAATATTCTTAGTTATAGTCTTATTGCTCTCTTTTGTAATTTAAACATAGGGTTAGTAGTTGTTTTGTACGTGTTTACCCAAATTTCCACACAATATGTAATGAATGGCAATTTTTAAGGAACTGTACAATATCTTTAAAGAATTTGAATTAAGCCAATCTTTAGTTTTATGTAATATTGCAATGGACATTAATATTTTGGTTTTCACTTGTTTTTTATGTGGTTTCCAGCATGATTTGTGGTCTATAATCACTACTGTGATGCACTACAGTTTATTTTTTTTGTAAAATCTCGTGTCTGCAAGAAACAAGGCCAAGGTTTTCTGAAGGATTTGACTTTCTCCCCCAGCAGATGCACAGCTAGGGGGGAAAAAAGCCTCTTTGCTCTGACTTATCTCTCTATCAGAGGCTAATTTAGTCGTTTTTCTGAGCCAGAGAAGGCAGCTGATAGGGCAATCCTTGAGGAGATGGATAATGTTTCTCTTCTGATCCAGGCCCAGATCTGTCGTGATGCTCCTAAACACACGCCTCAGGTCAGATCTCTTATCTGCTTCGTGCACACCACACCCATGTGTGGCCAACACTTGAAGACTTCTTTTTATTAATTTATGTGCATGTTGCAAAAGTGCTACAGTACATGTGGGTCATATGAGGGTATTCCTGCTTGAACAAATCAAGAGTCTAATTTTTCAAACACTAAAAGACTATTTTGCACTTGATGGTCTTACTTGGTTTTACCTTACCTGCACTCATATCATTTGCATTAATTTCAAAAGCCGTGTGTGTTATTCATCCTGTGTGAACCTGCCATGTATGTCATCCATAAAGTAAAAGTCCCACTGGAAATTACCTACCTCGTTGTGATGATAGTCCTGTATGAATCTGCAGGGATGTTTTTTGGGGTTTTAAACAATGATATATTTTCTTCTTAATCTTTTGAATGGAAGATAAGCTGCAGTGAATATAATCAATGCTCATCCTGGTTCTCGGCATTCTCGGAGAGAAGTAACTCCATACATAGTCCATACATTTTCTGTCACCTAGGGGTGGAGTGGGTGAGGGTGGCTTCTGGTTGCCCAAGTTGAGCCCAATTATTTTCTCAAAAGCCCCCGAAAATAGCTTTAACCTTGTGTCATTTCTTCTCAATCTCTCTGATTGGACCGGCAAAGAAATAGAGCAAAAGTTCTATTATTGAGGAAATATTGGGAACTCTGATAAAAATAGGTTTTAAGATTAGTAATGCTGTTTATGCCAAAATCATGCCCTACCTGGGTTATGTAGACCAAGTCAAAAAATAGTAATATCAGACAATTTGTTCCCTTTAAGTGGCAGGAGTACAAATGAGTCATCCTCAACATTTGTTGTGTTCTGGTTACAGAATGATGAAGACAATTGGAGAACAATTCGATACAAAAAAGGATAAAGGCTCTACAGGATGATATTTTTCTTTGGCAACTATGATTTAGTTTATCCCATATAATGTCCAGATGTTTAGTCATTCTATTGGCACACATGGCTTGAAAGAAGGTTGCTATAAATGGAGCATGATCCCCCCCCCCCCAAGGTTCAGGCTGAGCTCCGCCTCTGCTGTCACCTGCCAAGCTCTGGGTCACAGCGGCAGCAAGAAGAGCTAGGTAGCCCAGGTGTCTTCTACCTGGGGCACCTTTTCTCCTTGAGGCAAAACAATGAGCTTCAGCTGATGAAATGCCATCCATGTCTAGAGGCGACAAAGTTTGCTATCGCAGACATCTAGCTAACTGTCACTCTCTGCTGTTGCTTTAGGGTTGAAAGGCGGTGAAGAATATGAGGACAAACAGCTAAATAGGAATACTTAGTCACATTCTTTTTCAATCTCACCCTTTTTGCTCATCTTGAGCCACTGTCTCTTGGGAATTGGCATCTAGCTGGAAGGTAACTGGTATCTTAAAAGCAACAGGCCCCGAAGAAGCAGGAAGGAGAATCTGATGTAAAAGTAAAGCAACACTGACGTCTGTTGTGTGCTCAAACCCATACAAATGAATAAAGTGGCTGCTCTACTACTACTCCTGGTTCAAACCACTGGCTTTTCTTACACTAGTGGTTGGACTTAAGTGAATTAAGCATGTTTGTCTGTTTAATATAGGTTTAATTTGTTGAGTATCCCAGACTGTGCCAGGAGGATAATCAGAGGCTTTTACTTTTTTCAACATATAATGACAATTTTTGACATACTGTTCTATCACTTTTTATTGACATACTTTACTTTGACTTTTTAATGCCATTTTTTGACATATTATTCTATGACTGTTTTAACATTCCTTATTTGGTGGCTCAGTGGTTAGCACAACTGCAGCAAGTAGCACCAGAATATAGGCCCTGCATACTCTCACCCAGGTTTAAGTCCCAGTCCAGACTGGCCCTTTTCTTCTGGAGTTTGCATGTTTTTTCCTGAGTTTCTCTGAGCTAAATGCCAATGTCAGCATGCCAACATGTTGATGTTTAGCATGCTTACAATTACTAACTAACACTAAACACAAAGTACAGCTGAGGCTGAAGGGAAGTTTGTTGCAGGTATTTAGTCAAAAACCAACGTATACCTTAGGACTGTCACCAAAAGTGAATCAAATGTATCATCTAGGCACCTACCTTGAATAACTGAAACAAATCACATCAAATACTCGTCAAAATATTTCCCCCCGAACCACTAATGTCAACCTAATAGTTGTGTTGCATTGCCAGACCTATCTCCACAATGCTGTGGACAGGAGAAAAATGTGATATTGTTTATTGGCGCAATCATCATCACCTGACAGACAACAGTGCTTCTGCAAATTAGGCTTGGGAAGGAACTTGTTTTGGTGGAACATGTTCCAAAGTTGTTTTAGTCGTACAAGAGAAAACTTGGATTTGACAGATAGCCTAGCTAGCTGTCTCGGTTTACCCTGCAGAGATCTCAGGAGCAGTCTCCTCATAACATGACCGGAGATTGGAATGCCAACCCAAAGAAAGGTGAAAGTGAGGGACACCCGGGTGAAAATGAGGGACAACCAGCGGCAAATCCTGGAAATGAAACGTCATACATGTAGACTAACCTCATGGTGGTGCTAAAGGAAAAGTCAGTAGGATTCATTCTCTGGGGACCATGAATGTCTGTCAATATTTTTTCCATTTAATAGGTTTCAAATATTTTAGTCTAGAACAGAGTAGCGGACCGATTAACCAACAGATCAACGCCATCTCTATAGATCCAGACCACTACCTTGGTAAAAAAACTGAAGGCTACCACAAAGATGATGTTGAACAAAATTTCAACTGTATAACATTTCACATTTCCTACTCAATGTAGATGTTATAAGCATCCAGTAATGAGGACTGGCAGAATTGAGGTAAGTCAGCAAGCTGAGTTGGAGCAGCTCAGTCTGCTCTGTCTGTGGTGCAAGACAACATGCAGACAGCTAACTACAGTTCAGCCACTACACTGGCCAAATGTCCTGCTGCTGCTGCAGCTGCAAAGCTGAACCACCCACAACAATAGCTGTATCTGCAATACTGTATACAGACACACACACACACACACACACACACACACACACACACACACACACATGCTATATGACAAGTTGTCTGGCTCCATTTTAATGGTTGTAAATTACAGAGTGGTTTGCTCTAGTTAGCCTGATTCCACCCCCAAATGCTTTTTTGGTGGTTGACTCAAACACACACACACACACACACACACACACACACACACCACACAACCATGCAATACAGGAGCAATATCTATCCATTAAGCCTGAGGCATTCTGTACTGTAACACTGTAACAGCTCTGCAGAGTTTTGCATCTGCAGAGGTTCCTATGAGTTATTTAATTATAATTGATGCTCACACAGGACCTCAGGCTATTACCAACTTGATTATGCTTTCATTTTTGTTGGATTTCTGCTCAATTTGATAGTAAACAATGTAGAGTACAGGACAGGTACTGGAGAGAGGGGCTCACCAACTAAATCCCTTTTTTTATTTAGCATAATATGCAGTTAATGTAATGGAAAAAAAAAGATCATTAGTATTGCATTTGACCCTTGCCTCCAAAATTACAAATGCAAACAAATATTAGTGCTGCCTCGCACAAAGTTACATAAATTACTAAAGAAGAGGGGGTAGGTTGATTTGACACAAAGCTTGCTAACAAGCAATCTACATTGCTACTGTACAGTTTTGAGTGTTGACATTTCCACAGCTGGTAATTTGTTAATGTCTAGTGTGTTTTCAGTTAGAATAATTAATTGTTTTTATAGCATGATTGAAATCCTGACTGTTTTGTACAGAAGCTGCTGTACCCAGGTCTTAAGTGTTTTAATTAGGCAGACACAAACAGATCTAATTACAACAAAAGACAGTTTCATCCTGTTGCTGCCCAGACTGGTTTGTCCTCAGAACAGAGACAAAACCAATCACTCATTAAATCAAACACCCGTGAAGACAGCAAACAGTCCGACCCCCCAAAACATTGAGGTACCGAAGTGTTACTGGGATCTATTTACAGAAATTCATATTGTAATCCCTTACATTACTCAAACATAATGACATACATAATCAACGCTGTTCATGAAGCATTCAAATTGCATGCTGTATGTTAGGTATGTTTTAACTTTAAAGTGACAGTGTGCGACTATTTGATATTAATGAACGTCCGTTACAGAGGTGAAGAGATGGATCTTGATGTGGGACAGGAAGATGGTGAGGGACTCAGAGGTGCAGATCTCTTGGGGTAGGGAGTTCCAGAGCCTGGGAGCTGCCCTGGAGAAGGCTCTCTCCTCACAACTGCTGAGTTTGGACTTGTGGATGCAGAGGAGACCGGCGGAGGTAGATCTGAGGGGCCAAGAGGGTTGGTAGGGGGAAGAGGAGGTCAGTGAGGTATGAGGGAGCCAGATGGTGGAGGGCTTTGTAGATGAGGACCAGGATTTTGTAGGTGATCTGGTGAGAGATGGGGAGCCAGTGGAGTTGTTATAGGACTGGAGTGATGTAATGCCAGGATGTAGGAGTGGGTGATGAGGCGGGCAGCTGCATTCCAAGTTTTACGTCACCACTGAGAAAGGAAAAAGCAGTGTTCATCTTTGCAGACGAAGAGGACATAAAAATTACAAGATAATTACCTCTTCTGAGGAGTCCATCATACTTTTCTAATCACCTGTGTCCTCCTTGATTTGACGGGTTAAACGCTTCTAGCAACTGTGTGGAGGAGGGACAGGGGTGGTGCGGGATCACCGAAGGCTTTTGTCATGTGGATGCACTGACAGTGTTGTTGTCCTTACTTAGAATTCCTCATGGGGGGGCAATAAGAAGAAGGACATCCTGACCAAACAAAAGCCTTAAAATCAGCTTTATCCTGGTGTTGCCTGCTATATCATACCCTCACTGCAACGGATCTCACTGTCGTTCATGTTTCCATCACATCAAGAACCTCAGGTGGTTTTCCATAATTACAACAGATGTAAAACGCATTCTTCACTCAACAACTGTGCCTTTGGGTCACTCTCCTAATTAGTTACAAGAAGGTTACATGCTGTTCCTCTCTGATCTAGCAGACAGCACATAATCTTTCCTGCTGTTTTTTTATTTATTTTTTGCCACTTTGGAGTAATTTCCCCCTTTATTATTCAAATTTGCACCACAGTACATTTCATTTTCCATCTCTGTTCCCCTCACATCGCTTGGTTACTGTAATTCCGGAGAAAAGCTTTTTAATTGAATGGTCATTAGCTGCCGAGATGGCACTGTGAGTCATCAGCAATTAGGAAGAACACAAAGAGGATATTACAAGGTAATGAGATTAACTTAATTAATTGCTGCTGACTGGAAACCGATGTAACGGGGACACAACCTGGTGAATAAAGGCAAAGGAGGACAACGTGATACAAAGTTTGTCAGAACATACCTAAAGAGAATGTGTGACTTATATGTTTTACTGTTTTTGATTCCCTGTCATTATTATTTATTTTGTTGTATTATTATTTTTTTGTTCATTTCACTTATAGGGTCTTTTTTTTTTTTTTAAAGGTGCACATTTTTTTGTGGAAAACAATTCTTTGGTTACCTTGTTTCAAGCCAGTTTAGCGTGGTATAGAAAGCCTGCAGGAAGACTTGATTTGTGCCAGTTCTTTTTATTATTCAACAAGCTAAGCTGCTTGACTCTGATTGGCTAACAGCTAGCCAATGAGAGCCTGGCTATCAGCATCCTTCACTCAGCACAACTGGGCGAGCTTATGAATAATAATGAGCTTAGGCAACATGACGTCAGACTGACTAGCTTTTGTAATTGGACTGATTCCTCCGCTTATTTCTCTTCAGTGACTAGAGCTGACAGAGGAGGTAGCAGTTCATTTTCACCTTCACAACATAACACAAACACATATGGACCTGATATTTCAAAAAAATGCAAGTAAAAATGGTTTTGTGTGGCAGGGCACCTTTAACATATATTCTTTTGTGGAGCACTGTGTGGCTTTTAACGTATTATGTTGCTGTACAAAATCCTTTGTTTTCCCTCTGACTCACACCTATAGATTTTTTAATCTTACAGATTTACAGTTTCATCATTTTTGACTTGAGTGTTTTGTCAATTTTAAGAATGCACCTCTGTTGCTTTCTGATACTATTCAAGCGCTACCTGCGAAGGAACCTTCCTGTCAGCTATCAAAGTTATGCCCTGAAAGGAGCTCGACGTCTCAGCACACAAAGCAACCCTGCTGAATACTTTATGAGGAATCCCAGCTTTGGACTGATCAGGAAGTCGGTAAGCGCTGTGTTTGATGGAGCTCTCTGATGGAGCTTTTCAAACTAAACAGTCTACTACGATTGAAAGAAAGTAATACATGTTGATTTATACAGACACATTGTACAAACAGGGACCCGTTAATTACAAAATGTATAAGTACAGAGAGTAAACCATGGTGCTGCTGTTTTCCTTCAAAACACTAGAAAAATGCCGCAACAGGAGGTAAAAAGCATACAGTTTGTCTATTTGCAATTTTGCACTCAACCCATTTAGCCATTTTGTTCTTATGCAACAGTTACTTTGTATGTGTATGTTTGTTTTTATTGTTTATTTAATATTAATGTATAATATGTTTATTATGTATGCACCTTTCACCAAGGCAAATTTCACATAAGTGTGCTTATTGTGGCAATAAAACATGTTCTGATTCTGATTCTGCTGATTTTAATGGTCAACTACAGACCTCCAATCATAAACCTTCAGAACTGTTGTGTCTCATCTGTTGTGTTCTCACTGCATGCAAAAGGCACGTTTAATCACCAACTTGTAGAATTAGTAATCCAGTCTCCTAATATAAGCTTTTTTTTTTAATCCATTCAGGATGTAATTACGAAGAAGACAAAATAAACAGGCTACAAAATTACATCAAACAAATAAATGGAAAATTAAGAAAGAAAATGCATGCAGTTTCAGTTTCTGTATTGGAAACAAGCATTCTGTTGAGGTAAACATGGGGAAACTAACACACAGTATGCTACACTTGTGTTATGCTTGCCCCTTCTTTCAGACACATTTCCACTTCCCTTTATCAGCTTTGCAGTTAACAACTTTTCATTCCCAGCATTCCCTGACTGTCAATGTTGCTTGGTGCCCTGCTCTCCAGCCATCTGAACCTAAACTTGAACCCTGAATGTGCAACCTGAACCCTAATCCCTGATACCTGGAACCTGTACTGAAAGTACCTTCATTTTATCAATACATCCCATTAACTGTTCACGTTTGCTGGACTGTAACATTTGGGCAAAGCAGACAGCTGCCTTTGGTCCTTGTCCGTGAGGAAATTAGTTTGTGATGATTTGATTACAGTAGTTAGGCTACAAATGTGCAGGGGTAAATTCTGCCCTGGTTACATGGTCATACAATTGAAATTGCTTATTCATTGTATTTAATAATAATAATGTATACTTTATTAATACCACAAGGGGAAATTTCAATTTACACTCTGTTGTTATTACACACAGGCCTGAATTACACACACGCTCAGTACCTATACATGCACTAATGGAGAGATGTCAGAGTGAGGGGGCTGCCCATGGAAAGGCACCACGAGCAGTGGGGTTTGATGCCTTGCTCAAGAGCCCCTTGGCAGTGCCCAGGAGGTGAACTGGCACCTCTCCAGCTACCAGTCCACCACCATACTTTGTTCCGAACAGGGACTTGAACCAGCGACCCTCCTGTTCCCAACCCAACTCCCTACGAACTGAGCTACTGCGACCCCTAGTGTGCAAATGTAATGTTTTGGCCTGAGCGTGGTACAATTTACTTTATTATGTTATTACATCCATACATGTTCAATTTTAGTTTTTACATGTGAGTTTGTCCACATACTTTCTTATTGGTCATTGTCTAAGTCCAAAATGATAAAGGTTCATCCCTTAAACTGCTCGAATAAACTGTGAATGTCATGGCAAAATAAATGTTAAAACGTTTAGCATTTTGGCCTGACGGTGTCATCAAAGGGAAGGTTGGGGTAAAGTGACCAACAACATCAGGATTCAACCTCTGTGTACCCTAAACATCCAAAGCAACATTTATGAAAATCTGGCCATTAGGGAATCTTGATCCCAAGGTAGTCCCCACTGGAAACTGACAATCTTGCTGGTAGTTTCTGAGATACTTATGTATACTGACATCACCATCCTAAGTCCTTGCCTTTTTAATGTGGCAAAGACACAACCACTTACAACCTAAATGGCACTGGTTATGGTTTATCATGATTACTATGCAACACTAAAATTACCTTTCCGTGTCATTGTGCATACCACTGTCTGCTAGCACCTTTGTATATCTTAGGGTGCATGCTGCTGTTTGTAATAGTGTCTTCAGATTTGTAAAGACGTTTTGTTCATGCCTCAGAGCCTCCACTTAAGAAAAACAGAAAAACAACAATAGTGCATTCCTTGGTCTGTGTAGCTGGGCTGGGAGTCGTTACACCCTAGTCCACTGTGGCTGATCTGGCACTTTAACACTGGACATTAACTAGATGTTTAGCCATAAAGTCGCTCCCTCCTCTCTGTTGAGTCAGAGTCGTAGTGTTACCATGGCCTCAAATGACACTTTTTGTTTTCCAAAATATGGAAAGATGGACTGCTGCAGTTAGATTTGTAGACATTTCGGGGTAGTTTGTGTGTTTTTTTAACTTTTACTAGGCTATATTTTGGTCAATGGTCATAGCCGCAGAAACTGTTATGTCCTGTTTTTAGTGTATTTTAGTAATGTTCAGCATATGCTTTGAGGAAAATTAGTCTTGGTGCAGATGTGTCCCTGACCCTGGAGGCCATTATAGTTTGATAGGCCAATTTCTACAACTTGCAGTAGTCAAGGCTGGATTATCAACAAGGCAAGTTGGCAACTGCCCCTAAGACCCTGCACCCCCAACGGGGTCACAAAAAGCCAAGGTTCACTGCATGGCAATTGGTCTTGGTAATTTGCCTGATTGCAAATTCGTAAGGGATTTTTTACCACTTCAAGGAATAGTTCTGACATTTAGCCAATATGTTTCTAATTCCAAACCACTCATGTCTGTACTTTCAATTGGATGCCAACAGCGATTAGCTTAGCTTAGCAAGAGTGGAAGCAGTGGAAAACAGGTACAGTTTGACTCTGTCCAAAGTTTAAATAAATATGCCTATAAACACCTACATCTCACAAATGATCACCTATCACATTTGTTTAATTCATGCACAAACAGAAATGTAAAAACACTAGCACTAGTTGGTTTGGAACTTGATGCGGACAGATATGCAACACCAAAGATGAGAGGGAGTTCAAGGGGGGCCAAAAACATAATTTTAGGCTGTAAGCCATTAAACAAGTTAACCCTGCCATGATAGGAAATTGTGTTCCAGTGCTACTAAGCTGTGCAAGGTTTCCTAATTCTGCAATGTAAAATTAAACCTGTGACCAGCATTCCCTATAATAACCATATTTGAATTTGTAATTTGAATTTCTGTTGTGCTTGTAATAAAATACCTCCTGTTGAATTAGCAGTTTTGAACACACAAACAACAAAAAAGTCTTCTGTTTAAAGAGAATCCAAAGCAACAAGAAGTGCTGCATCCTAATGAGCAGTAATGATGTGTGCTGCGGTGCTGCCCTCTAGTGAGATAAGGGACGGATGATGCAAATTACGGCAATCTAGTAACATTGCAGGACACCTGCACACACCTGCACACACACACACACACACACACACACACACACACACACACACACACACACAGAGAACCAACACCTCGACACATGCCTTGAAGTCAAACCCAAACACATGGTAGAGTTAAAATTTTAAAATTAATTTATTATACGTCTTTGTCATAGAACTCATTACTTTTTGTTCATGGTTAACATACAGCCATTCATATAGAGAACAAATGAGTTTTTTTATTCGTCATTTTCAATTAACTTAGAAATGTACACTCTTCTTTGAGACCCCGCAGAGGAGAAAAATATCCTTTTTTCAAAAGTGTCTTTTCTCATTTATGTTTTTTTCCCCCTGTGGGAAAAGGCTCTCTGCCTCCTCCTCCTCTTCTGTTCTCTCTCTCTCTCAATTTGGATGAACAGATGTGGAGGCAAGGGAACACCTGAACACACTGGCACAATGATGAACACAGGCAAAGGGCTCATGTGCACAACCACTCTTTTTTTTCTCTTCTGCTTCTCTCACTCACACACACATTCAGTAAGCTACAGCGCATACGCACTCTCCCACACAATTACAGAGACCCATCAAACCATTTAAACATAATAGCACAAAAAAACAAAGAAAAAGGACCCCCGGGGAACAAAATGAAGCCCTAACAATGATATAAAAAATAAACTATGCAACCATATACAATCCTTATCAGTGCATGGGGACAGAGGGAGGCAGGGGATACAGGTTGTGTTATTGTACAATGTCACAATATGTAATAAGGTACGCTCATGTGTAGCCGTTGTGTCAAAAATAAAAAAAGTATAAAAATGATCTCTTTGCTTTGTCCTTTTCTGACTGCTTTTTCAAACATGTTTGAAATGCTTGGAAATGGGCGACAGGTTTGTGGTTTTGCAGGCTACATAATAACATTGCTGTCAGCTAAGGTAGGGATGGTTTTGTATGTTACAGTAGGTACTTTCCATTGGTAGACAATGATGGGTCAGAATAGCAAGCATAACCAGTCTACTTATCGCTTACACTTTGTTTGATTTTATCTAACAAAACACACCATTTAACCGTATCTTTTACCACAACAGAGTCTGTGTAAAGAGTGGAAGGTTACATCTGGCAACGTGGCAGGAGGGGGGAGTGGATTAGATGGATATGGAACTGGCGACCGGCCCTCTTGGTTAATTGGCGGCAGAGAGCACTCTGCCCTGGGGACATGAAAGGGGGTGGCAGCAGCATGCCTTGTGCCAATCGTCTGCCAAGGCCGTAATGTTGTGTGTATGTGTGTGAAAATA
The DNA here is from genome assembly GCA_013375575.1 of Percina caprodes. Taxonomy (NCBI): domain Eukaryota; kingdom Metazoa; phylum Chordata; class Actinopteri; order Perciformes; family Percidae; genus Percina; species Percina caprodes. The sequence goes on along the minus strand of JABXJD010000050.1, from coordinate 2,808,413 downwards.
TGTGTATGTAAGCAACATGGTGTCTTTTGCTAGTTAGTCTTTTGTCCTTTTTCAAGGACAAGATGGACGGAAGGCTGAAGAAGTGCTTGTTTATGTGTGATATGTGACAAGCAGGATGCCTCCTAGTGGTCACGGTGTGAGGACCGGCCTGTGTGTGTGTGTGTGTGTGTGTGTCTGCAAACAAGGCTCCACTAAGCAGCAGCAATTAGCCAGGCAGTCACACTCATTACAGTCACACTCATTGCTTCTGCTCGGTTTAGGCGTCAATTCTTTTTTCCATCAAACTTCCTGGGTTGGGTTTTCAGGGAGCATATATCTCAACTTTGGATAAAATGTACTTCTGTGACCCAATATAAACCTTAATTTGGAGGTCTGTGCTCACAGAAGTCCAAATTGTATATAGTAAAAATAGTTTTTAATTTTTTTTTACCAGCGTCACAATCCATTCTAGGTAATCTGTCGGACATTTTGAATGTTCACCAGTCTCTGGCTTATTTTCCGATGCTTAATGAAGCCGTCCCAAAACAAACACCAGTGACTAAATCAATTATGATGACACATGACATTAATAAGCATAACAAATCATAACCCTGTTTAGGAACACATTTTCATGACTAACTACTTACATCTTTTAATATAAAATAAAATATTTAAAATAAAATAAACAAATAACCAGATATAACCCCAGATATATATATATATATATATATATATATATATATATATATATATATATTGATGTAAGCATAAAAAAACCATATCCCTCCAATAAGGTGCAATTCATAGTTTTACAAGCAAAAGTACTATCTGCATTTCAGCATGCAACTCAAATAAAAAATAAAACAAATTTTTTTCATTTTTTTTTCTATTTGGAGGAAGTAAAAACAGGATACCAGTGATAAAAGAAAAAAAGAAACAACACAGAAAAGCATCAAACCAGCACCGTTTTGCTGTCAGACAGACACAGAACATTAAATATAAGATGAGCGCAAAAATGTTAATTTTCTGCATCTTGGGTTCCTCTTAGGCCGGGACTCTGGCCCAAACCGGTTCTGCATGGCTGGGCGATGACAAAAATGTTTTTTGGACACACAATGGTGAGCCTTCATAGCGATCACATAACACTGAGGGCACAAACAGAGCAGCTACAGTAGTCTGACTGTTTTACCAGCAGAGGACACGGCCACAATCAGACCACAGTAGAAAACAGAGGCTGTACTGTGTGTGTGTGTGTGTGTGTGTGTGTGTGTGTGTGTGTGTGTGCAACACAGTCTCATGGCAGTTTGTAAAAAAAACACGTAATTTAATGTATTTGATTTGTGTAAACGTATCTCCTTTTTTCGTGATGGTCAGCACATTTTTTTTATAATACCAACAATTGCATAGCTGCACACAGCTGGACAGCTTCCATCCATATTCCGATGTTTAGGTTTAGGAAAAGAAGAACGGGACGGTTGAGTTTAGGAAACGTGGAACGCGGGACAAGATCCCCGGTCTCCTGGGTGAAGGTCCTGTGTTGTTTGACCCATTCACCACCCCAACCAACCTCCCTTTGTGGATTTTCGAGCTTTCACACTACTCTTTACCGTAGTTGCTCTTAATGCTACGTCATCTTCTCATTGAGAATCGTGCTGCGATCACGACAGATCCTTCCCAGTGAAGTACATTAGTTTAGAAAATGTTCTGACCATTGCGGTGTGTGTGTGTGTGTGTGTGTGTGGATGTAGGTAGGCCTATGCAAAAATGTGTGCTGTATGCAGTGCCCTTTGTGAAGGATATGGAAATGAGTTATGATAAAACCCTCAAAAAATAACAACATAAAACATAATCAAAATACAAAAGCGACTCATCACTTTAAGTGGTTATGTGAAACTGTTAAGGTCATGAGAAAAAGATGATGTCATCAACACAACATAGCAGTTACAGAAAGCAAATAAGATGGCCGCCACAGTGTTAACTCCCCTTTACAGCATCGAAGGAGGTAAAAGATCTGACAGGTGGAGTGGAAGTCTGTTCTAGTAGTTGGCTGAGACAGTGCTTATGAGCTTACACAAACACACACATTCAGTCATTGACATACACACACCACCTTAAAAAGACATTAAATATCAAGCTGCCAAGTGGATGAAGTTACAAAAAAAAGTACAAAAACAAACAGAAATAAATAGAAATAGAAAAACAGAGGGTCAAAAAAACAAACAATGATCATCCCTCCTTCTCTGTTTCTCAGACTTCTACCAAAAAACGACATTGAAACAGAAGGAAAGACACATCGATTGACTTCACACAAAAGCAAAAGTGCAAAACAAAACCAAACCAAAAAAGGGTAGAGACTACATATGTGGGAAGTCTGTGATTGTAAGGATCAGTCACTGCCTCTTTCCATCTCTGTCTCCCGTTTCTGATTGCGGGGAATTCAAACCCCTCTGGAGGCTTGCTCTCGCCCTTTCTCCCTCCCTTTCAATTGCCTTTTTCCAACCTCGTCACACTCTCTTTCTCGGCCTCTGTCTCAGTTCAGGTCAGGCTGCTAAGGGACAGCAAGTTTCTGAGAATTGCAGGTAGGCTCAAGTTACAAAGTGGACCACACACATGCACACAGAAAGCGATAAAACACACATTACATGGACTAGAGTATGTGGACACCTGGGCATGAAACCCATTTGTGATTGTTAAACATATCATTCCAAAACCATTGGCATTAATCTGCTGCTATAACAGCCTCCCCTGTTATTGGAAGGCTTTCAACAAGATCATGGCAATGACTTCCAGCAATTCAGGCATAAGAGCAAAGTCATCTCAAAAGGTGTAAGATAGAGTTGACGTCAGCGCTCTGTGCACGCTAGAGAACTTCTTCTACACCAACCTGAGAAAAACATTTCTTTATGGACCTTACTGTGGCACCGGGGGCACTGTTATGTTGAAACAGGAAAAGACCTATCCCAAACCAAGAGTTTAAAATATCACTGTATGCTGTAGAAATTGAAGGCCCTGAAAACATATGCTTGCAATCAACGTCTCACTATGCGTGATGAGATCTTATATGAACACACTGTTTTCTGCCAAAGTTTCAAATTAATCCACTGATTTAAAGTGGGTGGGACTCAAACTTGGTAAAAAAGAAAAAAAAAAGCACCAATTAGGATTACGCAATATCTGATCAGAATTGAATAAAAACCACATCCATAGAGATTAAAATTTGTTGAGCAAGAGAAGTTTGACATGTTGGGAAATTGTTGAGCGTTAAAGAGATGTTTGACATTTTGGGAAATATGCTTATTTGCGTTCTTGCCAACAGTTAGATGAGAAAAGAAATACCACTTGCCTGTCTGTATTCTAAAAATGAAGCTACCACCAGCAGCTTTCTAAGCATGAAGACTACCAGCACCCTTAATAGCTCATTAATGAACACATTGTGTCTTGTCTTCCAGTCGACCATGCAACTTTTCTTTTTGTCACTTTTACCGTTGTTTTTGTCAGTTATTCAACGTTTTTTAAAACATTTCTGTTGATTTTTTCTGCAATTTTTTTGACGTTTGTTGTCTTTTTTCTCATGTTTTGGAAAGATTTGTCACTTTTTTCAACGTTTTTATTTTCAAATGATATAACATTGAATAAAAGACCCAATTTCAATTAAAGTAATAAACTGATTATTTATTTTACTTGTGACAAGCATTGTATGTAACCATCCACGTTATTTTTTGGAGAATTTGGTTGAAAGAAACCCAAATTTCTGAAAGGAAACTTTTTGAAAATGGGGTCCAATATATGCCAAGGACAACAGAGGGGTTTCCTGGCCATATTAACTGTCACATGAATGTAAAGATTTGAAGTTTTCAGGGGTTTCATTATTTCTCACAGTCGGAAACAAATGGGCCTAGCCTTAAATAACTGCACCAACACTGCACACAATTATTGTCTGTGTTGTCCACATACTTTTGGCCATATAGTGTAGTCTCACACACACAAAGAGACAAACACATTCAACACTCATCCCTTCCCTTTAGTGCCTAAAGTCATTTGATCTGCAGCCAGGTGTCAGCCTGTCCGCATGCCCAATGTTTCACCCATGTATATGTCTCTGCAGCGCCACACTGACTTTTATCTTTTTCATCCGCAGTGCCACAACATATGGAGTCCTGGACCAAACTTGTCCCGCACACACCCTGAAGCCAACAATCTGTCCTAGAAAACTGCACTCAGGTGCATAATATGTCTTGACTGACAAACACATAATCACCTTCCTATTTTGCTGTTATAAATACCAAACACATTCATTAACCAAAACGTGACATGTTTACAGGAGTTTCCCACTCATCATGACAAATGTTTCCATTATTTCATTATAACATGGCTTCTCAACTGCTGCTGCTGCTTAATGGGATGTGTTTTCTTTCTGAAATGGAGCCCACTTCAATGTGTGATAGGGCAAATTATTTTCCATATTACTTTTACTTGAGTTGGCTGCTTTACTGAACACAACTGGACCACACCCAAAAGATTTAAAAGACCCATGAACAAAAGCAAGGTTTTAGTTCACAGTGGAATGATTTAACATTGTGAGGCTTTCCCTTTTTTATGCTGTAAATTGTTAGTTCACTCAAATGTCCTTACTTACATCTAGCCATGGGGATAATTTTTGGTTTGATTTGGCCAGATTTTGAGATATTGGCCTTCACTACAGTACAATGGAAGTATATGTTGCGGTTTTCACAAGAAAACCAATACAAATTCAACATCTCTCTCTCTAGGAACAGTGTCTCTGTTACTCTGGATAACCCTCCGTTTTAACAGGGACTATACTTTAGTTCCAGGAAAAACAGGGAAAAAAGTTCCATGAAAAACTGGAAAGACACTAAGTGTAAGTTTTTAATGCTGTTTAATGCATTCAACACCTCCATTGTATAGGAGTGGCAACAGAAATCTCAAAAAATGTTTATCACAAAGTGTGGGCAGCTGAAACCAACTCTGGATACTGTAGCACTAGTGGGATGTGTTTTGTAATTTGAACTGGCACCTATAATACCATTTGTAGCCTTTAACTCAATATTAACAAATTCAGCCCTGAAGTCTAAGAACATTAGAGTAAAGACTTGCACTTGTTTTGGGCAATACTTGTGATTCCTAACACCGAGTAGTTTCCAATCAGTGGGGACACATCTGTCAGAGTTATTCTGATCGCTCAGCTGGTGGAATGCGAATGCTTTCCATCGCTTGCATGAAGAGAAGAACAACATGTTTACAGCCAAGACAACAACGGCAGCAGCTTTCTATTGCTGTAGTCTGACGAAATGCGTGTGCTTCCTGGGTTTCTATTTTGAAAAGCCCAAACTTAATTTCTTGATTTGATTTGAAGCTTTGACGTGTTCAGCGTAATTCAGCTGCAATGTTCCATCGATGATTGTTATACATGAGATGAGGAGTCAGAATTTAGGAAAAAGTAGTCCTTGGTGTACCGGTTGGAACACATTCCAGTCTCATTTTGGAGCAACCAGAAAGAGAGAAAAAGAAAGGAATGACTTACAACAACAAAGTCAAAAAGGGACCCAAGAAAAATGACCCTCTTTTCTCCACACCCCCACACTCTCCTCCTTGATTTCCAGCCTGCCTGCTGCTAATGTTTCTCAGAAAAGATCAATCGGTTGAAAGCCACAGGGCTGGCGGGGGGCCAGAACCGTGAAGGCATTTAAGCCCCGTAGACAGGCAGCCACTCTGCAAGCAAAACAACAGATGGGGGGGGGGTGATTGTAGTGGTGGGGCGACAAAGCCCCAGAGACACACATCTGTGCAGGATACATGTGCCGAATGCTACAAACATGTGTTGATGGTTAGTGTGTGTGTGCTAAAAAGAGGGTTGGAGTAATAATGGGAGTTTGAAGACTGATCAAGTGATCGTTCCAGACTGACGTTTCTGATTGGTGTGACGATAAATCTTTCAAGTTGGCACCGACTTCACACCACTGATTGGTTTACTAGTCATTGTTAGTCCTGCTCAGCCTGTGAAAACTGTGGTATACTTTTTCATGTGGCTCTGAAGGAACTTTGTCGACTTTGAGAAAACCACCCCTATGATGTCATCAGGGTTATCTCAGCTTGGGCTTGGAGACGACAAGTGTATAGGAATAAACCCTATGTAATAAACTGGAAGAATAAAGTTTGAAAGGCCTGGACATTTAGGCTACCAGCCAGGGAAGGTGTAGCAAATACATGCTATTAAGTTGCATTCTGGGAATTGTAGGATCATGTCTTTTTGGAGGAAGCGCAATAATACATCACTGGAGTATCCCTTTAGGCCTTAAGGTACACAAATATGCAAAAATTGATTAATACTAAAATATATTTTTTGCAAAGGAAATATATTGCTGGAAGAACTTCCTGACATCCGGCAGTTATTTACTGCATATAATGGCAGTGACCCAATATACTGAAGTATTCCGTAGCAGACAACCTGCACACAGAACAATGTAAATATTTCTTTAGAAAGCCCTCTCTGGCAGCACTCACATCCTGAGTGTAGACCACTCTAGTATCACACATCAACATTGCAATGGGTCCAAGTGTGTTTTCTGTTGCTAATATCAATAACTGAAAAGATATAAATGAAATGTATGGTGCAGAGCTGTTTCCTAGCAACACAACTCCTCGTTTGCAGTTTTGCATTTTACACTTAATTTATTCCCTCTGTTCCAATCACCTGAAGCAAGCAGCCATGTTTATTGAAGATTATGGGTTGGCAGAGAGACCAATAAAACCTGACTGAATTAAAAGTCAAAGCTGGTGTCTTAGGAAGATGTTTGACACTCCTGTAGAAATGTTGTAAATGCTGTAAATAAGCTAGGAAATCCTCAAGGTGTGTTGTGGTTAAAGGCTGCAGCTATTTCCTTTCCCATGTGTTATTGCTTCATGATTTTATGACCAATCATGACAGAAATGACAGCAGGCAGCAGGCCAGCGCTGCCATTAGTCAGACTGTCCAGTAACGTAAATGTCACAGGTTTGACCCTCCTCAATCACTTTGAATCCATATTGAGCCCAGTGAGGCGGCGCAAACACGGCTCCGATTGTTCAACATCACAACCTCGTTTCCACTTTAACTGTCACTGGATTATAGATCTGCTTTAACAGGGATGATGACTTTCACTCATCAAAGTGAAAAATCAAAGCTGTTTGGTCAAGCTTATTACCTCGCTCCACTCCCCATGTCTAAAACACGCTTCATCCAATAAGACAGTCACATGGAACAGCGGTGGAAGGATTATTTCCGAAATGTCTCTTTTTGGATTTGAGTCTCTATTCATCAAGCCTTGGCTCCACATGCAAATTGTCCGCTTGCTGTGATAAGTCAAACCAATGATAAACACACAAAAGGCGATGTGTTGGTTAATGGTTTTCGCTGCGTGCAGGTTTGCGGTCTCTCGGTATCTCCAAACCAAAAATCCTCCCTCTGCTCTCCCTCACCTCTTATCCTGTTGGTTTGCCATCTTGGTTGATGACTTCAGGCTCTCAGAAATTCATCAAGAGGTTCGTGGCCATGACGGTAACGGGGCAACAGACCGAGTGAAGTAACCCTGGCTTGCTTTTCAGCAGGCTAGACACCCTTATCTGGCATGAGTCACTCTGCCTCACGCACGCACGCACGCACGCACGCACGCACGCACGCACACACACACACACACACATTTAAAAAAGTGCATAGCACACGTACAGATATGCAAACACAAACTCACTCCCACGTGACATACACACTGTTCACCAGATGTGCAGCCCGATTGCAGCAGGCTGCGAGTTGGGAGTTAACTCTGGTTAAATGCCTCTTGGCAGAGCTTAAATACAAACACAATCCCCAGCCCTTGATGGGATTGAACACACACCCCTGTGGTCCCATTTCCGTGATGGCGTTTAGCTATAGTTTAGTTGTGTGTTTTTTTTTGTTGCACCTGGCAGCATGTAATTCAAAATATGATTATATTTTTAACAGACATGTTGGTTAAGGTTTGAGGCCTTGAAGTTAGAGGACGTTTAGGCATGTTTTGTTTCTTTCTTTGTACGTCAAATTAGATACAGTGGTCAGATTCATGTCAATTGCTGACACCAGCATTTATCGTTATATTTCTGCTAGAAAAGCTCATAAAGTACATTTTAAAACAGAAATTCAGGAGTGGATACATTTTGAAAATATTTTTAAAAAATCAGCCAAAAAACAGAGTAGATGACTAACTAACAAACTGAATTAATTTAAAATGGTTCACAGCCATCCATTGTGTCTAATGGTCTGAATTGATAATTTAACATAGCTAAAATACACAACATACACTACTACACTACTCTGTTGAGCCAGAAATCAAAGTTACACACCTTCCTTTAAAATGCATCATCTGTATTCAATTTTTTTCCCATCAATCACTATCAAGCATTATCTATTCAAAAGGCAAAAAAAGCTTCACATCCAGCATTGTTGTCGTTTCCTCTGTCATATGATGTAAAATCCTATTTAAAGCTTGATTCCCCGTAGCCCCTCTGGGGTTGGGTGTGAGTTTGGCTCTTGACACCAACACCAAACCCCTAACAGCTGCCGCCGCAGACCACGCTGCCATCAAGGGAACAGCTCAGATCTGACACAACTGTCAGCAGCCTGTTGGCTAATCTGCTTTTTCCCCTCCGAACTCACAGCCGTGAAGAGCCAGCACGGTGACCGAGTGATACATGTGTGCATATGCTCACACTAGTTTTGCAAAAGCGGAGCGTTGTAGCATTGTTACTTATTCTGTCATTGCAGCTTTTGTCACACATTTTAGGGTTTAAGCTGATGACATTCTGCACAATGGACTAAACAATAAGTGAGGAGGTTGTGGTTTAATGTCTCACGCAAGACACTTTAAGCATGGTGAAAAAAAGCGCATTCTGCATTCTGATGTTATACATCAATTTCTTGTTTGCAGGTGAAATTAAAGCTATAACTTTTTCCTTCAGGTTTTTTTTTTTTTTTACTGTAAAATAAGTTATCTTCACTTCTCAGTAACTTTAAGTCAAGTTTCCTTCTGAAACGTTTTACTGTATTTCTCTTGAGGCATTGTTCACTTTAAAAAAGCATCTTGCCTGAAGCTGAGGTAGACAATAACTGTAAAGCCCAGACAGGCATGGAAGAAGCAGATGGTGGATGCAATTAAAAGAAAAGCCTGTGTTTTTTTTTTTACTAAAACTTGTCTGTCTGCTACATGCTTAGTTACCGTCTTAACTGTTCCCTAGCATTGTTAATTATTCTGCTAGGATTTCCTTGTCTTTAATAAGAATGTAACCCAAGCCCACGCAGGCCTCAACCAACACAAAACACCCACAGACAAAAGTATGCTTGCCTAATTGTCCACAACATCCCCAACTAGCCACATTGACAGCAGTCTACGGCAGGGAGAAGGCAGGAGGCATGAGCGCTTATGCCTAAATGTTTAGATAATAGTGATCTGTGGGCACAGGGAAAGCATCGCTATGGTAACGGCTGCACTGTCCTGTCCTGTAGGGGGAGAGTAATGAGGTGTAGAGAAGATAAATATATCCCTATTATTAATATGAGACATTCTTGTTAGGATTAAGAGGGAAATAGATATACACCCAAAATGGAGTATTAGAGCCAGTGTGTGTGTGTGTGTGTGTGTGTGTGTGTGTGTGTGTGTGTGTGTGTGTGTGTGTGTGTGTGTGTGTTCCGTTGTTGAGGGAAAGTTAGAGGGAGAGCTGAAGATTTCAACATGTTTGACAGAGAGAGGTATGTGTAGAGAAAAAGAACAATAACTGAATTGAGGAGAGTAAAAATATTCCTTGTAAATGAGGATTAAGAGAAAACCAACACCAAAGAAGGAACATAAAAACAAACTTGGATGAGCCATTTTCAGAGAGTGGGCTAAGGAATATCTAAGTGAGGAGACCCACAGTCGGCGCTGACCTCGTTTGAATGCTGCAGCTTCTTGCCGAATGTTAACCCACCCACTCATCTTAACAACACGCATCCCTTCTCCTTTCTTCACATACTTTAGTTTCCAAGGAAACAAAGTCATCTCTGCTGCTAGATGGACAAAAAGACGAAAATGAAGGGTGATCTTTCCCCATCTGGTCTTGATTGTTCTCATCGGACAAACGATAATGGCGAGTGACATCTGTCTCGGACGCCATCGACAGGGCAAGATTTATTCAGAGCTGTCTGTAAGCTCTGAGGGAGACACACATTCTGCACTCTCATCCCTACAACACTTGTGCGTCAGCAGACAGTGTGGGAAAGGGGAACGTCGAGAGAGCCTCCTTTTCTTCCCCCCTTATTACTCTCCTTTCTTTCCTGCCTTCTGTCTCGCTTGTGCTGTTTTCCCATCTTGCTGTCTGTCTTCCCCGTCCCTCCCTGATAATTCTTTCTCTCTTTCTGTTTCCTCTAGCTGCTCTCATATTCCCTTCAAAGCCCAAAACCTCTTAATATACTACAAAGACAGACCACACACACACTTTTTTTTTTTTTTTTTACAAACAGACAGATAGGTCTAAGGTGCATGTGAATGAGTGTGAGCACATGAACAAGCGGAGGCATCTCCATCGAGTCATTCCTTTTGATTTGGCAGTGGGAACTCCAGCGGGTTTTTGATGGGATTCCTACTTTTCTACTGAGACCCAAGAATAACGTAATATCTGAACGTGTATCTGTTTCTGGAAGGAGGTCACCAAATATGACAGGAAGACATCCGAAGCGGGAGAGTGAAGTGGGAACATTAGGAAAAATCCCTCGCTTTACTATGAGGTGGCCCCTCTTCTTCAGATGGCAGCTGCGCCAAATCAGCTTGGGTGAAGAAATAGAAGACAGTGCAGGGGGGGGGCACAAAACAAAAAATAGATTGTCTCCTCCCCCAGAAAGGGAGGAATAACAATAAGGAATAAATGCATGATTTGTTTATCCAGTGTTTGTAACCTTCTCTGGCCATGAATCCAAGGTGGATGTGATTCAGTGTTCCCTTTTTTTACCCCAAAATAATGACTTTAAGAGATTTTGAGTCCCTGCAACATCAGTGCTGCCTGGTGGAGATACATGTAGTATTGCTCCAATGAGAAATGTTGTTCACCAACACCATTCTGCCCCCCAAAACTCAATGCTGAGGCCATATTTGGGTCCTATTAGTTATTTACCGGTTCTATTCCTCGCTGAACTTCTAGCCCTCACTCAGTCTGGAATTTTTTATTGTAAGGGTTCTCCAGTAGGTATTGGTACCTTTCATAGTGCTCCAGCATGTACTTGGGGGCGTACATGTGCTCTTTGGGGTCCACAGGTGGATATTCCTGGAGGGAGCCATCAAACCAGCCTCCCGTCCGGATAAGATCGCGGATGTAGTTGAGGTCACGCTTGTCCTCATAGTCACCCCACCGTGGGAAGTCTCCGTTCTGAGCCGACACCAGCTTGAAGTAGATCCCTCGGGCGTGAAGCACCAGGAGCAGTGCCACCCAGCGAAGTGGTAGGGGCTTCCCACTGACCACTGTACCAGGATGTGGCCTGTGTCATTCTCGTACTTGCGGAAACCCGGCATGGTGTAGTATTCGCGTCGGCGGAGCTTGATGCCATCGCCATCATAGACGTCGCGAAGCATCCCCAATGTGCAGCCTGATACTACCTCTAGAGAGCCAAACTGCTTCCAGAAAAAACCATACAGGGACTGTAATGTGGGAAGAGAAAAGGACAGAAATATTTATTTAATATTTATTTGTTCTTTTTAAAAACCTTTTTAAAAGAACACAGCAAAGAAAGAAAGCTGCATTAATAATACATGAATAAAGACCAATTTCTTGAATGGCACACCCGTCCTACAGTCTTCATGGTGAAAAACAGTTGACAGTCCATACACAAAAGCTGAATTCTCGCCGCTACCTTGCGCATGTGGATGGCGAAAGGCTCCGTCCAGCCATCAAACAGCTTGAGGAAAAGGAGGCCCTCATGTGCTGGGATTTCATCCGCGTCGTTGATGACGAAGACGTCGTCAGATCTTATGCCCACCACCCTGGACAAGCCATTGCGTGTCAGGTAGGTACGCAAGTAGTCATCAGCAATCCAGCCGTCCTGCCGACCACCTTCTGGGAAGTGATCGAGGAACACGTACAGGATCTTGTGACGTATGTAGTCATACGTACCATTGAGAAGGAGCCGCAGGAAACTGGGGAACATTACAAATGCCATTTAGTTATTATTTTAATCAAAGAACCTTACAGTGTCATGCATTTGTGTGTTGTTTTATAGGAATATTTCATATCACAGCTTTTTAGATTTTAGATTTTTTTTTTGTTTAGATTGGATGTATTTTATTTGATTTCAGGTAGCCATTGGTTTCCATTCTTTTCCATTTGGTATACAAATGTAAGAAAAATGCAATTGTGTAGATTGCATTTCAATTGGCAGAGTTGAAGCACACATAGAAAACAGCAAGTAACAACGGGTCTTGTTTTATAAATGATGCCATTCAGTACAGAAAACCCACAAAAACTGACTGGAAGAACACCTCAATTGACCTGTTGATATGCATAGCAAAAGAGATTGTTCACTGAATGTAGCCACGTTCATGCAGTGTCACATCCTATGATTGAACACACCAATCTCTCCCTCCAAGGCTGCACGCAGAGTCAATCATGTCGCTCTTGTCATAATCTGCTGTAAAATTACTCCCAAGGCATCTCATGTTGTTGCCAAAGGAACGTCACTGTAATTGTTATACAGCACACTGATACTCCAAAAAGCGTGAAGGTTGGCTGTCAACAAAAACTGTAAGCTGTTAACAGATTCTACTCATTGCACCCGGAGTGTCACAACCTGGTGAAAACTTCCAAATTTGTGCAATTTTTTAGAATTTCAAACTGATGAATATGAAAATAGAGCATAATAGGGGCTTCTCCATTGAACTCAAATAAAGTAATGTACCTATATTAAGACTTGATGATGACATGAACATGGTTATATTACATATGTAAGCTAGTACTCGCTTTACTGCGCTGCTTTACAATTCCCTTCATTGTGTCCTACTCTTTTATCGCTTTAATCTATTTTAAAGCTTGCTGAGCAGACATGCCATATTATGATGTTACACTGTTAGGCACAAGAGTCATCCTCTTATGGCCATGGAGCAGCTCAGTTGAGGAATACATACAGTATGTTGCTTAAATATACCACACCAGTCCAAAAAACGGTGTCTTACCTCAGAGGCCGTCTCTCTCCATAGGCAGTAAAGTTGGATTCACAGACGAGGAAAAGATCAACTGCTTGGGCAAGCTCATGAAAGCGTACATGCAGCAGGTCAAACTCGTGGTTAACGTTGATGGCGTTGATCACCCTCCGAGGAGTGTCTCTGGGTGTCAGCCGCTCCTTGGTGGGCAAATTGGAATGATACACCATGGTGGGAACCCCACAGTAAGGTCCATGCCATCCCGGCCGACATACACACTTTACCAGCCGCTTCCCATTGCCCCTGGCCTTGGTCTTGGCTTTGGGAGCTATGGAGGGCTGCTGTTGGACCTCCAGAGGTTTCCTTAGCCCAACTGCTCGAGCACCGTCCCCTACTCCATTAGCCACAACCCCCCCTGATTTCCCAGAGTACTCCTTTTGGGTAGCCACCTCAGTCCCCTGTCTAAAACAACGGGCTCCAACTTTGGTTTGGATAAAGTAAGGTGTTTTGTCATCTTGAAGCGTGTGAGGGACAGTGTGGAGGTCACCCATTATTTCTCTTATTTCTAATTGGTGCTCTTTTCCTACTAATGGGATCTCTGGGAGGTTGGCCCCGGCATGGGCTAGGTGGCTGGGATTTCGCTGCTTCAAGGGGTCTTCAGCTCTGTCCTGAAAAGAAAGACAAAGGATAGGGAGGTAGATTAAGGGAACTTCCATTTAAAATGAATGCCTGCAACCCATACATCTCATTGTCATTGATTAATTGAATTTTACACCAATGAATAGCTTCAAATTTAGGGCTATGATATGCACATGAAGATGATGGTAAGCTTACATTGGAATTCTTAGTTAGTTACACAGTATTTTGTAGTATTGTCTACTATTTCAAAAAACACCTACATATTAGTCGCCTGCAATGACTTCCAGGGGTTTGTAAACAAGTTCTCACCCAACAACAAATTTACGTGAGGCTGTTCTGTTTTGTTCAAGTAGCGATGAAAATGTAAGACGTGCTCTCAGCACCTTGAGAGGGCCCTACACACTTGTCGTATCTCGTTTTTTTTCATCAAATTTGCCCATTTTGTTAAAGGAAGGAGATCCAGGTTGGTGACTTGTTAGGAGAGATGGTCAGTGCCAATAACATTCTTTCCCAAGCATCCCACTATATAAATAAATAAATACACAGACTGATCTGAGCCAACATGTTCAATGTGTTCAATGAAACATGTGAGCACAAGTCTTTAAATGTGTAAAGAACACAGGGAGGTGTAGTGAAAGAGAAAAGCAACAATACACTCAGGATAATAATGTATACTTGTACTTAAGGGCCTTGGAATTCGATTCATTTCCAACTTATTGTGTCTAAGTTATAGCTCCTTCTTACAAGAATTTAGTCATTTGTTATTATACCAAGGCCATAGTATGTCTTCATACTTGGCTTTTTATACTTCCTACAATTTAAAAGGCTATAATATTGTACAGTGGACCTCAACATCTGACTTTTGAGAAATCTTTGGTAAGATTGGTAGTTATACTTGCCTCATTGTGAAGTGTATACAGGTTACTACGTGACCACAGGAGTAACATCAACAAGAACAAATGTGAGATAATGAATAAAGGCGAATAGTCTGCAGTTAGTGTGTGGAAACACGTCCATAAAAGTGCAGCTGCTGCAGTCACAGCTGAACAATGACACCTTATCATTCCGTTGATATAAAAGCTATTACTTATTACTTACTGTTTGGAGGTATGGGAAAACACTTACAAAACGAACACTGAACATTTTCATTCTTCCAAAGAGAGCCTTAAGAATTGTAACTAAAACCACTTATAGAGCACCAACTTATCCACTGTTTATTAAATTAAAACACTAAAATTCAGAGATATTACTAAACTGCACTAAACTGACTAAAACTGCACAAATGATGTACAAAATAAATAATCATCAGCTAGCAAACAGTATCCAAGGGCTGTTTCAAAGAGAACAAATATCACTTAAGAGGAACATTTGTATTTAAAAAAAAACTTATAAGAACAAATGCTCACTGCATTACAACCAAAGGAGTTAATTCATGGAACAGCTGCAGTGAAAAGATGAAATCATGTACAACAATGGCCGATTTCAAGAGATTATTTAAAATGAATCTATTAAAGGGATACCAAAAAAAAGGATAGTGTTGTATAATGACTCCTTGGCCTATATATTAAGTCTAGTATGGATGTGTTATTATTTAATCCGCTATAGATAGACGGAAAAGAAGAAGATAGATGGTAAAGAAAGTAGAAAAGAAAAAAAGAAAAGAAACAAAAACAAAAACAGTGTAAATGTGTGTAGGCATGTATGTATGCATCTGTGTCTGTGTGTATGCATGTATTTATGTGAGCAGTGGATAGGTAAATATCCGGTGTACGTGTATGTAAAGATATGTAAATAAGTGAAATAAAATTGTGTATTTACTAAAGGTAGGACCTGATAAGTTTGTTTATGAACTTCTTCATACTCCTTTTGAACATAGGAATATCTTGTTTGAATTACTTACAATAATTTGTACAAAAGATTGTGCTGAGAAGTACATTACCTTTTTTATCTGTCATTTTAATTATAAGTATATATATATATATATATATATATATAAAAAAACAGCAGGGTGCAGCGTTACAAAAAAGGATGACAGCCCGACGATGAAATGTGATCAATAATGTGTGTGGTAATATTACAATAGAATTACCTTAAGAGGAAAATATCTTGCCTCAAAGCAAACACTGTATATTGCTCTCCATTTCTTGTTACCATCTCTCCTGTCATTATAAAATATGTACTTTATATATTTTATATATTTTAATTACTTTGTTGTTTTTTTACCCACTTTGTTTCATCAGGACAATTTGAAGTTGCTGGGGAAACAAAAAAAAAAAACTAAATGACACACACGACACACATGAACTCACAAAAGGAAATGACACATCATAAAGTGACATAAGGGTTATTGTCTTCCTGCAGGTGGCAGATGAGTAACAGTAAGACAGCTTGACTGAGTTTTTGGAGATTGTCTGTATATCCTGGACAAAATATTGTCTGTACTCTATGTGGATATTATTACAAACACACTCAACACAATGAAAAACCTAAAAAAAAAAAAAACAACAACAACAACTATGTGTGACAGAAAACAGATCGGCATGTTTTCTGTGAGGATTTATCTAACTTAGTCTTTGTATGGTGTTCTTCATTTTTCATAATTATATGCACTGTGCAGTTGCACAAATAACAGAAGACACTGTATAGGAGATGAATAACTTGTTCGATTAGCACAGAACCTAAAAAAAGTACCAGTGGTATAGCAGATGTTTTACTAAAAACAAACTGCAAAAGCACTGACCTTCAGAGAGATCTTCTAAGAAAGCTTGTTTGCAGATTTAGATCACATCATCAAAATTTGAATGACTAGTTTTTAGAATTATCATCATGTAAATTGACAAGCATCTCTTAGTTTTTTATTGTAGTGTGTTTAATTACGTAACTGAAATAAGCTACTATTTATCTAGCCGTGAAATAAGCGTTTTATGTGTGAGCTTTTCCGTATACAACTGAGACAAGGTGGAGACACTACTGTCTTAGAGACTGGGTATTCTAGTCCAATAAGTTCAACAAGTCAACAGGAACAACAAAGAGGAACTATATCTGCAGTGAGGTGTGCATAGGGTGACAACAAGAAACCCTGCAGGTCTGCACTGCAATACAATCCAATACAACACAACAGTCTGTAGTGACGTTGTGAAATGTATATCTTCAAGTGATATTGACACTGTATCATTTGATAAGTTAGATGGTGACATTTTGCCAAGTTAATCATCTCGAAAAGAAAATTCATTAAGATAACGTGTTGCAAGGTGTGTATATTTTTCACTGTTTATGAAATAAAGCATACCAAACACCAATCTTTCGTATCCAGGTGCTGAGTAAAAAAAAAAAAAGTTATGATTTCTGCCTGTGAAGGACTCTTAACACTGTTGAATGCTACATAAAAAACATTTCATTACACTAGAAAAATTCTAATATTTACATGTACAGAGGAATCCATATTTAACAGAGTTAAACGTGGTTTTTGTGATTCCTCTGCACCGGCCAAAAACACCAATTTGGGCTTTAAACTTAATGTAACAAAATAGAAATTGTAAAGGGAATAGTGTTTCACAGCGTTGCAAGTCCTTGGGAGGAGAAAATCCAATACGACACCACCACCAACATACAGCTGTAAAATCACCAATAACATTAGTCAACATACTTACTTTTGGGCTGTATTGCACTTTTTCTGGTCACTCAGTATGCATGAAGTTAGAGTAGAGTTTTACTCACCTCATTCAGAGTGTCCTCCCTCTGGTGCTCCACCAGTTTCTCCCAAGGGCGAGGGGGCGCCGGCTCCCCCCTTCTCTTTGTCTCTAGCCCTGGGCTGCCAACAATCCCAGCACCTCCAACCATGACTCCCCCAATCCCCAAGCCCATCCTCCTCCTCCTCCTCCTCCTCCTCCTCCTCCTCCTCCTCCTCCTCCTCCTCCTCCTCCTCCTCCTCCTCCTCCTCCTCCAGCGCTCGCCATGGCTCTAGCTTTGGTATCTGATGGACGGAGACCAGGTAGGGGAGGGGCCTCTTCAGGGGAGGCGGGGCTTAGTGGGGTGGTGCCCGCACCTTTCTCCCTCCAGAAGAAGCCAGTGACCATGATGAAGGACTTAATGTTGGGGTACGGGGCGGAGAGCTCGCGCAGCAGGGAGACGTAGTGGAGGGCCTTGTAGTAGTGGAGGAAGGAGATGACGCACAGGCCCACTGTGCAGAACAAGAACACCCTGTGCCGCCGCATTTTCATCCTGGACAGAGAGAGAGGGGGGATAAAAAAAAAAGTGAGTTCGACTAACAACATCAGAAAGTAATTTCCGGTTTAGAATAATCTCTTTATTCCCATCTGCACTGTTCCACTGTGGGCGAACCACAATTAATTTAAAAGTAATGGGTTGTTAAAAATAAAGTCGGTAAAAGTCTGGGTTGTTAACAAGGACAAAAAATAAATGAAAATCAACATCAACTGGCTTTGGTAAGAACAATAGCCCAAATAACAGGAGGAAAGTGCATCAAGTGCATGGAGTCATGAACCTGCTTTCTACCCATCAAGCTAGCACTAAAGCGACAATGCTCCCTGTTTTTCCCACGCTATCATCTTGTTTTCTTCTTTTAATTAAAAGAAAGTGTAGCTGAAGAGGCATAACATACTTGGTAATTAAAAATGAAGGAAAAAAACAACAACTATGAAGTTGTAGTTTATTTTAAGATAAAAAGGACATTGGGGATCTAGGCTTTTTGTTCTTTGTAAATGGATAATGGAGTTAGCTCCAACTGATGATGGATGATTCCATGTGCGTCTGGATTTTCAGATGTTTAAGAGAGTAAAAGATATTCATAATATTTTGTGTAACCTGAAAGGTGTCACTGGTAGTGACAGACCAATAGAGATTAATTATAGGACCAAATTCAAGTCCCCCTCGGCTCCATTGCGCTTTTTAGCAATCTTTTCATCCCATTGTTTACAGCTTCACGGCAAATGTTATCGGCTAATTGGTGAGGACAGTGGATCATTTAGGAACTAAAGAGACACATTTTCCATCAGTAGTTGGTTGAAAACAAAATATTGGACATCAACATGTGGATAGAAACTCAAACTAATTGCTGATTTTGCTCTGTGTCTGGTGGATGTGTAAAGAGGCAACTTTGCTAATCTATGTACACCAAGTCAACATGAAAAGGTTATTTGAATGATGTTTTAAAATTGGTTGGACTTTCTCCCAATGGCCGATCCCTTAATTCAGGTTTGAAGCTGAAGTTTATTCTATTGAAAACAATGAAAAAAGTGCTAATACAAGCATTATTGGCCACAGTGAGAATCAAAGGCCTGTTCTGCCCAGTGATCTGTGTGTATTCATGCTGATGGCCATGTTAATTAAATTATTTGATTTATTTTCCATTCTGTAGTCTTTTTTTAAGGACAATACAAAACAGAGGAAAAGAGTGAAATGAAATAAGAGAAAAATCAACATTCATACTGGCTTTAGGACTTTCTAAATGTGCATCAGATGGCATAAAACAGCCTACAATATATTATAACGATGATTATAATGTTCAAAAAAACAAGGTGACACAGACCAATTACAGATAATCCTAATCTAGTCCTGTTTCTACCATCTGCCTAAACCATTTCATCTACTTTTTTCTCACTGTCACAATGAAAAATGGATTTAAATAGAGCCATAACGTAGACTCAAAGCATCTGAACGTTTTGGCTTTGAGTGGGATTTCCTACTTTAGCCTCGCTCAGGCAGTACGGTCAAAGAACAGGGAAACTCAATGATTACACAGCAAGATTTAGTCTTCCACTTTAATTCATCTTCAAAAAAATGCTGGACATCTGAACACATTGAGCATACAATGTGCAGGGGAGAAGAAGAAACCCCCACAGGTAGGGGGGAAGAAAAAAGAGACAACTGTACCAGTGACCTCCTAGCAATCATGAGTCTGAAGTAGCTTGTTCCGCACAGACCCCCCGCCCCCCCGAGAATCTCCACTACAGGATATGAAAGGAAAGGCACAGAGCGAAGAGGATAGTGAAGAAGGGCAGGGGAGGAGTGAGGTATGGTTGAAGATGGGGCAGGCCACAGTGGCGGGAGGAGAGGAATAAATGAGGCATGAGTGGGAGCCCAGAGGATCGAACGTGAGGCAGAGAAGAAAGAGTACTCTGCGAAAATGAAACATTTGACATTCATGTGCTGCATTACCAGAACATTGTGAAAACCATGACGGTATCTCAAAAAGGTTTAAGGTCCCTATCTTGTACCCGGCGCAGCGCAAAGCCCAATGCAAGTGTCTTTGCTAGTTTAAGATGGACGCAGTTGTCAATTTCCCATCCAGCGCCCAAAGAGTGTAATCACGCCAGTCTGCACATGGATCTTAAGCTGTGTCTAAGCTCCAGGTATACAACCTGAAAACGAATTATACGAGGCGGGACGAAGTCATTGCTTTACAAGTACTGAGTCAGGTCAGTTCAGGTTAGCCCCAAGTCAAGACTCAAGTCATAATTCTTTAACATGTACACTGAACATTAAAAAGTTGAGTCCTAAACAAGTCATCATTTGTCTCTCTGCTGATCTGCACAGCCAATCACAGCCTTCCCTCCTGTTGCACAACTTGGCTGCTGTCAGATGGTTTCAAAGTGTATCACAACTCATAACTCATATTTCACATCAAACGATTGGGAAGCTCGTGAAGAAACTATGACTAAAACAAATGTCACTTCATCCACCAAGGACATAACTTATCTTTAATTATTGGTTATTGGGGGCCACCTGTGTAGCTCACCCAGTAGAGTGTGCCGCCACACGTGGGCTGAATCCTCGGCAGTGGCGGTGTGGTCGAATACACGCTGCCCCCTCCCCGTCCTATTTTCAAGCCATCAGGTCAATTTAAGTCCATAAAAGTCCCAAAATTATTATTTGTAATTAACTGTTATCGGTCCCAGTAAAAGGAAATGTAAGCAATCCTAAATGAAATGTTGATGCTCTTTTCAAGTCATGTGGTGGGATTAAGATCTGTCCCACACTCTCTGTGTCTTCAGTAAACAAGACCTACGACTGCGGCTCTAGCAGTGTTATTCTTCGTCTCCTCACTGGGAAGCTATACTGCCTCTTTTCAAAATATAAATGAAGCATTCATAATACCTTGGTTGATATGAGCACAATCATGAAAGAGAGACAGACAGGGGTATAAGAGAGAAGAGGCGATGGGAGTAGAAGGGGGAAAAGAAGAAAAAGTCAGAGGAAAAGAGGAGATGATGTGGAAGCTGGTGGTGTTTGGTGTAATACTGAAGCACTGCGCCACCTCATCTCCCAGTGCCACATCCTCTCTGCAACTCTTTCAATTCCACACTATTATCTGTCATCTTCAATTCCCTTTCACTCCCTCCTTCACGCCGCTCTTCTCTGTCTCCCACACAGCTCGCCATAAAAGACAAAGAGGAGGAAGTGAGGGGTGAATAAGAGACTCATCTCTCTTCCTCCCGCAATACACAGAGAAAATGAAAGCAACCGGTGACAGAGATGGAAAGAAAAGGTTTTTTTTTCCTTTTTCGTTCTTTTTTACCAAATATCTTTTAATACATTTCACTCATGCATGTCCAGAGATGCTGAATGTCATGTGTGGGGATGACATGATGAAGAAGTCACAGATTAGTGCACAAAAATAACCTATATATTTGTTACAGATGCTGTGAAAAAAAGAAAACAATTTTTAACAATGCTATGGATTCCTTTAAGACGCAAATATTTAGGACAGTAGATTCTCAAACTACCAGAGGGCAAAAAAGAAATCTGTGGAACTTAAGTGGAATCATCTGTTTCATGCGGGAATGATGAACAGCATTTCTATCCTAGCAAGGCTTACAAAATCATATGTTGATTTACATTTAGCAGATGTTTAAGGGGTAAGAAAATAGATTATTTTACCACAATATGGTTTTGAATTTGTTGCTTTGGCTATGCTCATGTGCTGTGTTGTAATAAAGTGAGCTAAGGAAGCTCGACACAGATAGCCTGGGACAACCAACATGAGAGAATGAGCACACAGAGAGAAATCTCCTAAAAGAACCCAGAAATGCTAATTCTGAAAGTGGGTGCTAGTGTTATGTAGCAGTGTGGGATCTAGAACATTTTACATGGGGTGGCAAAGGTGTAGTGAGAGATCTTGGCAGGGTGGCAGTGGAAGACGGTACATGGGAACCCCAATATGTAAACACACTGTTATGCCCTATAGCCTATGCCCGCAACACCCTGCTACACCCTTAACTATTATTTCTAGTCATAGTTCCATTATCTTTATTGTTACTATAATTGCCACCGTTCATCATACCAACTGCTATAATTATTGTGAATAATAATTATGTCTGTATATCTGTATCTGTCCCTGTGTCCCATGGCAGCGACAGATTGCTGCACACCAAGAGCCTGGGTCGGAGCTTTCTTCCCAAAAGGAAGTTTTTCCTCACCATTGTTGCACCAAATGCTTGCTCTTGGGGGAATTGTTGGGTCTTTGTGAATTATAGAGTGTGGTCTAGACCTACTATATCTGTCAAGAGCCTTGAGAAGAGTGAACTCTTTAATACTATAAATAAAACTGAATTTAGCTGAAATTAAATTAAATGGCTTGATCATATTGACTGATACAGACAAAGAAAAATAGAAAATAGAACAGAATGTGTCTTATTTTATCAGTTATTATGATTAAACAAAAGGTCAAAGAAATGCTATGATGGAGAAACTGAAAAACATTTATTGGCATTTTTTTTTAACCAATCACAATCGTCTGTGGCGATGCTAAGCACCGGATTTGGCAACAGTGCCTCTGCAAAATAGCCTCAGGAAGGAACTTGTTTTGGTGGAACATGTGTACATTCAAAAGTTGTTGGACAGAAACTCAGATTGGACAGATAGTCTAGCTAGCTGTCTGGATTTACCCTGCAGAGATCTGAGGAGCAGATAAATCCTCATAAATCCACCGGAGATTAAAATTACAACACAAAGAAAGCGGAAGGTGAGGGACATCCAGCCGAAATGTATGACAAACAAAACAGACAACTGATTGAACTGCTTAAAGCTTTAAGACATTTCAGAAATGGTGGTGACAGGTACTTTAAGCAACTTGATTCTCAAGAGATATAAGGAAGGAGAATAAGGAAACAGTAACTAAATCACAAAGACATAAAAGGTTACAGAAGATTTTCAGTCACTACTATATATATATATATATATATATATATATATATATATATATATATATATATATATATATATATATAAAGCACTTTGCACATCTACAATGTGAGACAGGTGCATCGGAGGGGCACAAGCAGGGCAAATGTATTTGGCTGGAGATGGTCTAGTACCAAAACATTGCCAACTATTCAACTTTACATGATAGTGTACGGGAGTTTCTTTGCGAATATAAAAGAAAAATCCTAGAAAGGGAAATATTACCACCACATTTTGCCCATCACCAATCCACACACCCCGTCACCAATCCATATACATAAAAAAACTTACAAACACAATAACCGCAGGCATCGTGAGGGTGCTTGCTGTGGACTGCAGGCCCAGGTACGTCTAAGCCAAGACATGATTGTAGAAATGATTCCAATGTGCTCATGTCACCAGTCGTTTCCAGTCTATAGTTGCAACCTTCCTCTCCCCTGCGAGGCTGCCTGTCAGATAGTGCACAGGGTGGAGTTTTAATGTCAAATTTCTTTGTTTAAAAAGACAAAGTGGTAAAACCAGTTATGATTTAGATGGCTGGGACAGTTACATTCATTGCAAATACCTTTTTGTATTCCCTTCTAGAATAACTTGAGCTGCACATTTGTTTTGCTTTTTCTTTTCTTACATTTTAGCTGTACACCATATTAACAGCTGTGAAGAAACATTCCTGTGTCACACTTGGCTTAAAACTGTTGCAAGAGATGAACTTGCAACTTTGCATTATGCTTTTTTTGTTGTTGTTATGGATTACTGCAATGAATTATGCATTATAATTAAATGTGTTCTAAATAATTCTCTTACTGTATTTTATGTTATGTGTATTTGTATAGAAAAGCTGAACTGCTAATGCTGACACAAAGGCACAACAATGCCATCAGGAGACACACATGCCGTGACATCTGTCTCTTTTCTCTATATTTAATCAACATTTTTTTCTGCTGTAAAAAGAACTTTGGGACAAACTGGTGTGTTAAAAATCTGGCCAACACCCAGCACCAGTCAGTCAGTCACCAGTCTACTGGAATGTGTTCAGGTCTGGAATGCATTGAATTGAGGGAAGAGGAAATGTTCAGAAAGTACTTGTTTGTGCGTTTTATTTCAGGCCAGCGTGAGTTCCTGTGTTTATACAACTGAAAGCTTTAATTTAAAGACAGTCTGATATCAGATGAGGCAGAGAGCAAAGCGATAGCTGCTCTCTCCTACAACACTTTTAGTTATCTTATCAGCATGATCTTACTTGTAGATTTCACACCCCTCCTCTTCCCCTACACAAAACTCCCCCCTCTTTCTTTCTTTCTCCACCCCTGACTCTGCCTCTGTGGGACATTTTGGGACAGCACATGCACCCCTGGAGAGTTGAGAAAAGCCCAGAATGCTGATTGGCGAACGTAGCCAAAACATTTGGTTTGGAGACACGGAGGCCAATCAGAGTGATAAAC
Organism: Percina caprodes; assembly: GCA_013375575.1. Taxonomy (NCBI): domain Eukaryota; kingdom Metazoa; phylum Chordata; class Actinopteri; order Perciformes; family Percidae; genus Percina; species Percina caprodes. Next base: position 2,783,965 of record JABXJD010000050.1, on the reverse strand, counting down.
AACAACCACAAGAGAGAATACGTGCAGGGAGGAGTTATCCCAGTTAACTGCTCCTAATTTCATCAGTCTGACTATGTGTGTGTGTGTGTGTGTGTGTGTGTGTGTGTGTGTGTGTGTGTGTGTGTGTGTGTGTGTGTGTGTGCCACTGCTGACCCGTTGAACCATTTTCACATTGAACTGAATCTGGGGCTGGCAGACATAGGGGGATCTGTCTGTTGTCATGGCAACAGACAACATAGTGCCTATTTTTTTCTTTTTTAAAGAGTAAAAATTGTACATACAGTACTTGCTTAGTACCAATCCAACGCATAATATGCATCTCGTGTGCATCTCCTACCCATTCTTCTCATCCCTGTCTGAAACTGAGTGCATGTTTTGAGATGTCAATATATAATATAAGGACATCATTTACAATAAATGACTCTGATCAGCCTCCTCATGCAACAAGAAACTTTTGAAGGTATACAATCTGGGTAAAAATTATTTAAATTGGTTGTAAATTGCCCAAACTGGTGAAAACACAAACACTCCTTTTCTCAGAAGCCTCTCTATCATTAGATTTTATTTAAAAAGGCCACATAAAACAAAGATTGAGTACATTTGTCGCCATGTTTCAGTACTGTATAGTTTTCATATATATATATATTGATTTAACTGAGCGCATTTTATTAATTTGTACAGCTTTGGAGTACAACAGGTCCATACTGAAGGCATGTTGATGTGTATTTGATACATTTGTGCAGAGTTGCACAACTTACCTCAGGCATTTCTCTCATAAACTCATAAACTCGCACTAAACCTACTCTGCTAGATATATGGCAGGTGGAATCACACATACTATCCAGACCCTGTTACACAAACATACTAACTGTGTCAGTACCCAAATAGGACTGGGATTCAATATTCAGCCCTGGATACAGAAAAAGTGTACAACTGCACACACACAGACGTAGACACACTTCAACAAACACATTCTCACACTTGGTGGTTTGTGGCTTTAATATTTCTTGTCACGTCAGCCAAACTATTTCATAGGTGGAATGATAAATGATCCAATCCCTCTCCAAAGTGCTTAAAGGCCTTTGTTTTATTGGAACTGTAGGCCGAAAAGCTCTGCTCAGTGTGTGTGTTTGTGAGTGAGACGAGGCTCCATGTGAAGCTAAATCCCCTTTTCCCCTCTTTCAGCACTCACAAACCCTTTCCACATGGGGAAAGGGTTTGATATCATCTCAGCTGAACTACAAAGTGTCCAGGGTTTATTCAGCACCACCCACAGCCTCTGACCAGTCTGTTGACCTCACCTAACAAGCACCCAGGGGGGATATTGAAACAAAACAAAGCACACTGGGAGCAGCAGTTGACGAGACCAACTTCCAACCACCGAATCACAAGTATGGCACAATCAACATCAATCAAAAGTGTCAACAAGACAACTCTAACTCAAAAAGAGCCACACACTCCTAGACTGTGTCCTTCCTCTTCCACAGTTTGACTTCACTTTGCCACTTTTAGTTTACAGGGGACAGAGCATGACATGACCATGGGGACATTTGAAATACAAATCTATTATCTTAATGGGTTTAGCTGTCAAAAAAGACAATAGAAGAGTGTCAGAAGTATCTGGTAGCATAAGGGATGAGACATGGGTTGACATGGGCACAAAAGGTGCATATACATTCACATCCAGGGCCTGTTATCTTATATCCCTTTACATGCTCAGGGTCAGAAACAGAAAAGCAAGGTCTGTAATTGTAAACCCACAGTAAACAAGGTGTCGAGATGAGGCAGATGAGTGCTATTGTGGAAGCACCTCAGTATGTGTTCATCGTATGTAGGTATTGCAACCAGACCACGACCATGAGCTGAAAAGTTGTATTTCCATCAAATGGAGTTGATAAGTAAATTTGACAGAAAACGAATTAATGGCAATTTATGAAGTAAAGTCTTCTCTCTTTTTTTTCTTTTGCCCAACAACGCCAAAAATAAAATGCCTACCACAGCTTTGAAATGAATATCTTTAGGCCCGTCAAAATAATACATGTATGACATTTGTCATTAGTTTTGACATCTTTTATGACAAAATGATTAATAAATGAATTAAAGAAAAGGACTAATCCATAACCCAATTGATCATCAGCTGCAGCCACAAGTATTTAATTTTACACGGGCTCAAAGCTAAAAAAAGAAAGAAAAAAAAGGTCAGATTCATACAGACTTCGATTTCTTGAATTTGAACTTTGATTTCTTGAATTTGAAAAGTGCAATTCCTCATTTGACAAACAAGCAATGGCCTTAAGTTAAAACTGAATATGAGCAAGTTAATGCCTGCTCAACCACAGAGACTGTCTTCTATGTAGTTCCTTGATTTTGCAAATAAGCATGTTTCAGTGGAAAGGTTGTGAGAAGATGATACTTCTCCCAAGCAGTCACTAGTACTTATCTTTTTTACTAGCTCTGAATAAAAAAAAAGCAAAAAACAAGACAAAAACAAACTAGCTTTTTGCATCTGTTCATCTTGTGACATTATTTTATATAGTATCAATGGTACTATATTTTTGTCACTTTCACTTTATTTGGACATAGATTTATGGCGGAGAAATTATTTTTAAAAGCTTTTTGCATATGGCTTGTTGAGGCCATATGCTTCAACTCTTTGGCACTCTTAATGTCTGAGCCTAATGTTTAATATTTTTTGCCATTTTATTTATTGTTTTGGTTGTGTGTGGTTTTTTAATTTCCGTTTAATTTATTGTTTTTGATTGTGTTTGTGTTTTTATTCAAGTGCATTTTTTGTTAACAGAGACTGAGCGTCCACGACTATATTATCGTTTATCGCAATCATTTCTGGGACAATTCATCATCTGGCAAAATTTGTTATCGTGACAGGCCTAGACTTCACAAACAGTTATGTTTTCAGGAATTCACTTTTTGGAATCTGTGACATGGGCTCCCATGGATTTGTTTAGTGTTCATTTATGCCAATGAAAGATGTTGACCGAGCTCATACTGTAAGCTTTGGCTTCTATGTCCATAATGCATGTTCATTTTTTTCTAGATGTTTTTGAATATATATGTGATGCTATGAGCTGATGCTTTTGATAAATTTCTTTGTGTGGTGGTATGGTGGGTAGTGTGTGTAGTGCATCATATAACCCAACGTTTACACACAAACTACAAGCTTGTTAGGTTGTTGTTCTCTATTGTGATCGATATGTTGATTCATTTTTATAAAAACTCCCATGAATATTGCAACCAAAACTTGACTTTAGTATGCGTTTAGGCATTTTTGAGCACATGTTATTTTAAAGCTGTGACCAGTTTCCGTGGCTGTATTTAAACAGGATAAGGTAGTCATTAATTTCAACCACTTCCTACTAAAAGGTTCTATTACTTACTACTTCCATGCCCATAATGGATGCGTAGTAGTGCAGTTCCCCACTTTCCCATATGCTTGACTGGTGGTTTTGAAGCAACATTGGACATATTGTATCGGTTCAAATTGTAATACTTTTCTTTTCATGTATGCTATGTGATAAATTGACCTGTTGCTTTTCAATTTGATGGATGTTTAATAAGGAACAACCCCCGACTGCCTGATCATGGGCAGTTGCTTTACTTACTTCTCTCTTCCAACTTTGCATGCATCCTTTGCATGTCTATAGGTCCTGCATGTGTGTGCGTGTATTTCGGGCAAGTGTATGGGTGTGTGTGTGGGTGTGTGTAAATGACATGAAGTGAAAAATATTATGGGGATTGGGATTCATAAAATAATTCCTCATCCTGTCTTTCTGGGCCTGGGGACATCACAGAACTTGATGTTTTTATATGGATACTCTTTTCTGTTAATTCATTATTAATTGCATTGTGGAACAAAAGTGACCACACAGGTGATTTTAGTATGAGTTTTGTCATTTTTGAGAATACTTTATTTTGGCATTTTGTTGCTTTTAAGGATTCAAAACCTGATTAGAATTAGTAGATTTGACTACTAGCTCTGCTTGTCTTATTCCTCCAGCAAAAGTCTTTTTTCCTCTCTTTTGTTTCAAATGCAGCACCAGAGACAAGCTCTTCCTCTCTTGTCTTGCTCTAACTGCAGAATATCAGAGTAGCCTTTATTCTTCTCTTGTCTCTTTAGCAGCAGAATCAGGGAATCCAGTTCTTCTTCTCTGGACTTACGGGTCACTCGTTTGGTGAGGCAGATGTCAGGAGAAAGACAGCGTGCTAAGTGGGTTTCAATAATGCAGCCACGGTGAGGCCTCAAAAAGTGTGTGTGTGTGTGTGTGTGCTTCTGTGAGTGAGAAACTGTGTGTATGTTAAGATAGAGCCATGGTTTAAGTGTACATAGTCTCGCTTTGCCAGACCTTCCTCCAAAGCGCGCTGTAGGAGGGTCTGGCTACTCCAAATTCGGGGATGGGAGGAAAACGTGCTCTGGTTTATTGTTATTTCTTTAAACCAATCACAATCATCGCTAAGCACCTGAGAAAAGCTGCGGTGCCGCTGCGAAATAGCCTCAGGAAGGAACTTGTTTTGGTGGAACATGTGTACGTTTAAAAGTTGTATTAGTCATGCAACAGAAAACTCAGATTGGACAGATAGTCTAGCTAGCTGTCTGGATTTACCCTGCAGAGATCTGAAAAAAGATTAACCATGGTCCGCATAAATCAATCGCAGTTTAAAATGCCAAAACAAAGGAAGCCCAAGGCAACTGATATCCAACCTAAAGGATTGAAGTCCAGCAGATTTTTTGGCGGCAACGGAGCAATCCCGGAAGTGGAACGTCAAAGATATAGACTAAGGGTGTACATGATCGGGAAGTGGAGAGCTGGAGCTGCAGTGTGTATGTGTGCTGCCTCTGAGAGACTTGGTGCATGTGCAGAATATTGTTAAGGTGTTGTACGTGTGATTTTGTGTGCGTGAGAGAGCACGGATTGAGGTGGGCGGATAGGAAAAGCCGGCGGAGTGCCTCCATTCCTCCGTGCTCATCTATAATTCAGCTCTGTAGCGGCCCGTGAGGTCTTTCTCTGCCTCCCGCGCCCCAGTTCGCTCTCTGCTCTCAAGGTAGAGACAAGTGTTCCATGGTACATTACACTGCCTCTCCCCATCTATCCATTCCCATCTACCCCACCTCTCCAGAGGCCGAGCAGCTGTGAGCAGCAGCTCAGCGTATTTCACTGAATGAAGATGTTCTGAACATAAAGAATGTATTCACAAGGGTGACAACAGGACTGAGACCAGCTGTACAACCAGGTTCAAAATGAATATATTCTCCATTGTACGATAGACATAGAAGATTCATCATTATCAAGCTTATCTGCTTTTCTTTTGTTTTTATCTTTATTAAGATCATGTCTGCCCTTTTATTTGTTTGAAGGATCTTACAGTGTGTTGCATTTCTGATTTTAAATATTTAATATGTGTTATATAAAGCAATTGTGTATGTTATATAATTAAGTAAGTAACTTGCCTTGCCATGATGACTAAGCTTCGATCCTTGCCCATTATCTTTTCATCCATGTATCCATCAATCTGTCACAAGCACCACTGAATGTATTTTTACTGAAAATGAACAACACACATGACCACTTTATTCTGGCATCTTTTGTAAATGGCAATATGTGGTCGACTAGGTGTGCTATAATTACAGGCCCATTTCCCTTGCACAGTTACAGTGCACTCTGGGGACTATAACTGTTGCTACTTGATTGCTTATTGTTTATTTGGATCCAAGTTAGTTCATTCTCTGCAACATCCACTCTTCCTGGGGTCCCTATTAAAGGATATATGCACAGTAAAAACAACAAATGTGTTAAGAGATTTACTTTTGCACTTCTACAAAATTGGTGGACTCATACCATAAAACACTGCTCAGGCTGAGATATTCAAGTTATTTTAGTCCCTAGCATGGGTCAATCTCCAAAAACCTGTGAATCTTGTAAAGCAACTCCATAGTATCTTTGGTGAAGACTCTTGCTGCCTTGCTCTTGCTTGGAGTTTTAAAGCTCTTTGCCTCTCGTTTATAACTGGGCTTTTAATCAAAAAGTCAACCTGATGTATTGCCATGAACAGGTCCGTATGATATCGGATGAAAATTTAGTTTTTTTGTTCATGGCATCATGGAATTTTGTTGCTGTATGTGCCATACAGCAAAAAAATAAAAAGGTGTGTAATGGGAAAATTACATTTAAGCATGATTTCATATATCCTTCTATGATAGGCATGTATTATTATTCATATAATTATTCACAATGCTTTTCAGGTTGTATGACTTTTAAAATCCCTTCCCTGTGTGTCCTCCCTGAAGGAGAGACTCTTAGTCTCTGCCGTTTTTCTCCAAGGAGAATGCCATAGAGTCTGAAGGAGACATTTGTTCAGTGTTACGTTAATCAAAGCAAGTCCACGGTCAAGAAAAGGCTCCAACTTGTCTGTAAGATTAGACGTGTTTTGCAAAACACGTCATTTTCTTCTTTGTTGCTGATGTATACGTTGTGAAAACTGTTCTTGTCACTTGGTTATTCTCTGCAGGGAGTAATTAGATCTCACTGAAGTCCAAACCTTGACTCAGTTGTGCAGCTTCTTTATTTTGTTTCAATAAAGTCTCACTTCCAAACAATTTCTCTCTCGCTGTACAGAAACAGGTGGAATGCTTACAAATTACAGTGCTTAACTTTTTGTTGCTTTTTGAACAAATGGTTCATGAGAACAGGCTGAGTAAAGTCATTCAAGGTCATTTTCTCAGACCTGACGCTCCATAGCCACATAAGACATTATACATTATATTATATATAAGTGTTTCAAGTGTTTCACTACTAGCCATGTGTAGTTAACAAACTTTGGCATGTAAAAATATGGACTGGCCGTTTAACAGCAATAAACTCCTCCCACCAAACACAATATAATCCAAACATATTCCTATCTTAAAGTAAATATGTGAATACTAGCTGCAGCAGCAGCAGCAGCAGCAGTAGTGGTAGAAGAAGGACTATATAGAATTAGAATGAATAGAATCATATTAGTAACTGAAGAAAACATAGTATTTCAGCAGTAGTAGTAATTTTCTGTGTTTTGGTTTTATGAACTCGTATATTTTTTGTTACTAACTTTAAAAGCTGCACAGTCATTGGACCTCTGGGACAACACAGCCTCGCTCAGCTGGACTCTCTCCGTTCCTCTATCAAGACTTATTCAGCCATTCTTTCTTCACTTCCTTGAATCTTTTCAATGCAACTTTCTCTTTTAAAAACATTCTGACACCCCAAATATACAGACGCCGTGGAGACATGTCCAGATCCTAATCCTGCCTCAGCTGAATTGTACCATTTCCTCTGTTATTTTCCATCGCACCGTCTCGGCAGTGCCTCATTCTAGAAAAGGTGGCTTTTACCAAAATGGCACACGGTCCTCCTCTTTCTCCTCCTCAGTCAATTTACTTGTCATGTCATGTTCCTGTAGACTGCTATGGTTTCACTTCTATTGACTGAACATTCATGTCTTCAAAAAAGCTCTCAGCTTATTGCAATGATTTATTATTAAGCCTGTTATGTTTTTTTAACAGCAGTAATAACGGGGCTACTAATTATGCTTCAGGCAGTTTTGTTCTCTGGGTGATGTTATCGATTTCAGTGTGTGGAGCCATCTGTTCAGTGCAGGATTCGGTGCATTGATTAAGTTTATAAAACAATCTTAACTTAAGGTCCGCTTAGTTACTCAACCTCAACTTTTGAGTCAACATGAGTGAGAAGTTCTGTGACAAATGAAGCAAACTCAATCAGTTGATGAAGGCTACATTTACATTGCTACATTTTGGTTTGAAAACGAATATCTTTTGCTAAGTTTATACCTCGCATTCACACTGCTCTGATGTTTTAGAGCCCCTAAACCGGAAGAATTTAAAAACACTCCTGACCCTGTTTTGGTTGTTGGAATCTGCTGGGTTGCATTGAAGTCTCAATGGCCGCAAACAGAGAAGTTTGGCAACACCTTATCAGTCATGACGTCTCATTTTCTGATACTAAGCTACTAATGTTACCATGGCAATTATCAGCTACGGTTGGAGTATAAATGCTGACTCCTGTTTACCTCGTCACGGTCATGCCCAGTATAAAAAAAAATTTGATGAGATATGTGGTTTGGGCGTGTTAGATTAAACAAAGATTAGTTATTCTACTGGAGCTAAAAGCACTTGTTTGCACAGTGCTTGCTTTTAGCTCAAAACTCCCCTTAAAAACCAAAACGTAGCAATGTAAATGTAGCCCAAGACTGTCATATGGTTGAAAGCAGGAAAACAAGTGAATAAGTTGGGTTGAGATCATTTAGCTAAACTGTTAAACCATTTTTTTAGGACTTTCATTTCTGGGCAAGATCTCATTCTAGCAGGGCTGTCCAGCCACAAAATAAATAAATCTCAATATCTTAAAAATCTTGCATTTTGTAGATATTTTATTTAATTTCCATAACTATGTGATCGTCTGTTGGCCTCAGTAGCAAGTAGCAATTCCTATGGTAGTCCATGATAAAAAACAACAACTGTAAATCATTCCTGTTACTTCAAATGCCTTATCTGTAATATTTGACTAGTTACATTTGTAACAGAAGGGGTTTAAAAAAGCTAAAATATATCATCCTGTGCTGATGTTATTTGTACATACCCAGCATATATTAAAACAAACCTTTAACAACAATAACTTGTAGTACTTCAACAACTTCAACCTCTAACTGAGAAAACTCCATCTGCCCGTGAACACTGGGAGATGCAGTTGAGAGCTGGGCTTTGTGTTACAATTGTTTTGTCAAACTACTAATTCAAAGGTCAAGAATGAAGTTTCATGCTCAAAGGTTTCAAAAAGAGGAAGGCTTAAAATTGTTAATCGAAAAATGAATCTTGTCAAGACAGAGACCTGTCAATCTTTTCATGAAATGAATATCTGGCCCAATTCCTTTGTTAAGAATTTTAAATGAAGAGAAACTTTATACAACATATCCCATAACTCACTTGTACAGCCGTGTCTGCTAACGATACATGTCTTATATAAGACATGTTACATATATTATGAAGCCGGCCGTGATTGAAAAGCCAACTATTGAAATGTTATTTTTCAGGGATAATAAGCGTCAGTGTCTGAGCCTCACTAAAGAATCAAAGTACTATTGTCTTGAGTTGCACCATACTACGAAATTCCTATATACAGTATATTCATCACAATCATCACCATCTTCTCAGCTTCCTCCCGACCCTGATCTGGGTTCAGTTTCCTACCTTTTCATCAACAGAATATTCTCTGTCCTGTAAAGTGAATAGGACACCCTTCAGCCCCCCTGATCTCGGTCTCCCGTCTTGTTGCCTGAACACCAAATAAAAAAGGTAAGCCAATTATACATCTGTGGCCTATGGGAAAACTTCCCGTCCACTTCAAAGGCTTTATCTTCCATCTCTCCAATTTCCTACAATCCCCTGCAAAGTCGTACATCACTGTGCAGCTCCGCTAATGAACACAGCTCTCTTAAAAAGCAATCTTCACTGCAGTGATTCACTTCTTTAGTCATTTGCAGCATTCATCCTTCTGGTTTTTGTTGTTGTTGTTTTTTTTGCCACGCCCACTCACTTCTACTTTATCCGAAGCTAAAAGGCTAGGTCTGGTCTGCTGTTAGCTCATTAGCGCTCTCCATTGTGATTACATGGCTGACTCACGCCAGCGTTTGCATAACACAAGCGGTAATGACAGGGTTCTGCAGATCATCTTGACAGTAAACAAAGATGCTCTCCTTGTAGTGACGCTTTCCCCAGGTGTGTCATTATTGTCAAGATGAGATGAAAACACCAATTCTGTCTGTTTTTTTTTCCACTTCTCTCACACCTTCCCTTCCTCCTCTTTCTCTTGGGTGCCTGTTGAACTGAGAACTGTTTGCTGCAAGGACTACCGCTTCTGTTTGTGCCTGAAGTATTGAAGTCATTAGTGTGTGTATGTGTGTGTGTGTGTGTGTGTGTGTGTGTGTGTGTGTGTGACTATAGGGGAGTTAGTGGAGTGACAGTGGTCTCTCCAGTGGATCTGTGTGGGTATGAGCACTACCTACTGAACATAGAGGCTTCACGGCATCTATCTGTGTGGGAGAAAATGAAACGGCAGCAGACCAAAGTGGGTTTAATGCTGATTCTCTGTGTGTGTTTGTTACCCCATGGGAACACACACCACTGTGCGAACCAGCCTTTGTTAGGAGCGCACCTGTCTTTATTCTGTTTTATGTTGCCACCTTTCATCTGCTGCATCCTCTTAAATTGAAAGCAGTCTGCGTGACATCTCACAAAATCAACCAGCCGGCTAACGATCTGGTCAACCGGCAGGGTCAAAACACCAGTCTATTCCACATGGTTGACACTCCAATCAAAATAGCTTACTTGTAAATTGAGCTCGAGCACACAACATACGTAGGCCTGGTCTGGGATTAGCTAAATAAGGTCAACACCCAAAAAACGCTGACACCCTGCTATTGTCTGTGAGGCTACCATTGTTATTAAGGAAACAGGAAGATGGAAGTCATTAAAAGAAGTTCCAGTTTGGCTCTAGTTAGGCATCATGGACTTTGCATTAGTCCACGGTCCAGGCGGTTATTGCTGAATGCTTATAATAAGGCTTGATGGACGCAGAGAATGGCGCCTTTGTGTCCAGTATTCTTGCTGTGTGATGCATAACAGGATACTCAGTGCTGAGAAGTGGCCCTGTTGGTTAAAAGCACCCCACAGTGAGGAAATCTACAACCAAGCATTCAATTCTTGCAGTGGTTGTTCCATTTAACACTCCTGTCTGTCATGCGACAAGGCAAATAGGCATTTTGATGCCGGTAATGTGTTGAGCAGCAGCTGCCAATCCTCAGTTCCACACCAACGAACAGAGGGCGGTCATAAGTCAGACTTTACACCTGAACGCAGCTCGCTTGGCCTTGGCAACTGATTTTAATTACAGGTCGTGTGGAGGCGCTTGAGGAGAGAGCGTGATCAGTAGCAGAGAAGAGGGTGAGGAGACAGTGATTAGACATGTAGAGGGTGAAATTCTAAAAAAGAAACAGCTAGAGGGAGAAAAAGGGGCGAAAGTGCACTCTTAAAGGGGAAGACCGAGTGTGAGAAAAGAAGAGGAAGGTTAGTGTGCGCGGTGGTGCAGCAGGAGGATGTGTGACTGTAAAGATGAGAGTTAGACCACGAAGGAGGGCGAGAGAGAAAGAAATAGAAATAGATGTGGGGGAGGGCCGCAGTGGAAGTGCTGAATAAAGAAAGAGCCAGAAGCTGTGTGTTTGTGTGTGTGTGTGAGATCAAGCCTGTAGACAAGAGTGGAGGAGAGCTGGGTGGGAAAGGGTGTACAACAGCAAGATCAACAGAGACAGATGAGACATTGGGTTGGTTTACATGCACACAAGGAACTGCACTGCTGTGGATTCACAAATTGAGGATAATAGTTTGATTAAGGAAACAACAAGATGTGCAGAAACCTGATGTTCCCAATACTAAAGCCTGACTGATGCTGGATTTGTGAGGCAATATGACTATTTTGGAATAGGAATTGGCCATATGGCCAAAATCCTCTATCCCAATATAAATCATTTCCAGGGCCAGACAAAATCTGCAAATGCAGAAGTCGTAAAAAAGATTTCTGCTGATTTTCTGCAGATTTTAAAAATGAAACTCAGAATGTTAACACATCTCCACAATTAGCATTAGCAGAAAAACTGTCTGCAGATTTTCATTCTGGATCACAGCTTAAAAATGTAGAAAAAATCTGCAGATTCCGTTTGGGTCTGCTTATGACATAATTCCATCACACTTACTTCTGATCCACTTCCATTTTTAAAGTCCTTTTCTTCAGAACACTGCATGCTAACAACTAACTGAGCAAACAGCTAACCGAGAAGACTTCCGTTCAATTAGCCTGCAAGCTAACGCCGGGCCAGCTGACTCATTTCATATCTCAATAACCATATATATCAGGAAATAGCCTGTTTCAGGGTATTTCAAAAGTCTAAATGAAATAACCAAATGGTAAAGCCTAATTTTATATAGCCTACTTCATACTCCATGTCAGAAAAAAGCACCTCTATTGTTCGCTCCAGGTTCGCTCTCATGTGCAAGTGTCAGAGCGTAAAGCAGCAGCCAAATGATGTTAACATTGCCCCAATGCGGTTTGGCCCGTTGCAGTCGGTGAAAAGCAACCGTGCTGCCGGCGTCTCAGACCTGCGGCCGCCTTGCTCTCGTGAGATTTCCGTTGCCCACGTGTGCATGACGTCAGAGCAAGTTGGGATCAAGTCGGACACAAATCTAACCGGCATGCAACGGGCGCCGATCGCCGGTGATCGATTCTGCGCAGACCTGGCTCATCTCGAACTAGCCTTATGCTAACACTGATGAAGAGTAGTGTCAGCCCAGGTTGCTCTAGCGATGCGGGGGATACATACAAGACAACCTTACAGGATCCTTCGAATGGAGATGGTTACGGAACTGCTGCTTTTACTGTCCATGATGATAACTACGGCAATGACGAAGATGGTGACACACATAATACTCAGCAACTAGACCCACGTGAGTAGCAGTCACCCTAATCAATGTGTTATGATTGAAGATGATCCAGCACTCTGGCCAAAACAGCTGTCAGACAGAGAGCACGTCTTTCTCAGATAAATAAGGACTGAAAAGGGGAGAACAAGAGTTGTGGAGGGCCCCATGCCTGTGTTTGCCTTAGGCCTCAAAATGACTAAATCCGCCTCTGGGTTTGGCTCTGGTTTATTCAACAATGCATTAGAAACAATTTAGAAAAATACATAGGAGAGATATCACATCACCCAGCTCCATATTAGAACATTAAGATAAAGATATACCAGCGATGTTCTTTGTTCAACATAAACACATACCATTTTTGATTAAGGCCATACTTTGTTCATGGCTTGTTAAAAATAACAGTCAACTTCATTAGAAAATGAAATTACTGCAAAAATAAACTAATGTAAACTTGTGCATGTTCAAGTTAAGATGAAAAAATAGCCTATATAGAATCTGGTACAATTAACTTTCCTAATTAATATTAACATATTTAAAAAAGTATGTGATGACTTAATTAATCAGTTGAAAAAAATCAAAAGAAAACATTTCAAGCAAATACAGATACAAATATATCTGTATAATCTGTTTAATATATAAGCAGAAATCGGCTGATGAACTTGGCTGTGTTTGATACTATATTAATGTTTTCAGTACTGTGTGCAACACTACAAGCCAACAGGAAGTAGTGCTATAACATAATGGATGGGTGGTTTCATTTTTGTGGTTTTTAATTTCCTGTTGGTGAGACAATCTCAATTACAATGTTAGTTCTATCATTAAACCTGTTTTGCTGTCACCAACCGCCCCAAAATATGCTATTTCTTTGACATACAGTAGTTGCTAGTAAATTTATATTTCAGAGGACGAAAGAGGTGAAGAGGTACAAATTTGGAATTTGAGTAATCTATCTGGGTTAATCAAATTGCACTTCTACGCTTACAACCTTAATGCGAGTAAGATAACACTGAAGGGGTTTTTCTGACAGTTGCAATATAACACTACTGGCTCTAATAAAATTATTAGAGTTCATGCAAACACATTATGTGACAGAGAACAAAAAATGGGAGGGGCGGAGGCAGAGTGGAGCATTACAAAATTGAAGGTGAAAAGAGCCTGAGACACCAGTGTTCACAAAGCGAGATGGACGAATGGATGAGGTGATTCCTGTCAGCTGTGTGATCTTAAATAAAAGCACAGAGCCGACTAAAACTGCCGCCAGTCCTGCTCTTTCCCGGCTCCGCTGTCATCTGCTCGTCACTTGCTGAAAACATGGCCAGCAAAAAGCCTGAAAGCACTTGGCACACGCAACCAGTACCTCCCATCCCCTCCAACATGCTCTCCAGACGAAACGTTCACTAGATCTGTGCTTTCACAAAACGGAGACACAGACAGAATGGAAAAAAAAAGTGAGATAAATTGGGTGACACAGTGGGTAATAATCTGCAACTTTTCACTGTAAATAGAAAGGTCTTCATGCTACTTTCTATTTGCAAACTCTTTTGTTACAGTGCAGGGATTTACCATTTTCTCCATTTAAGGGATTTGGTAGATTTCTGTCTAATGTTTCAGAACAAACAAAAGAGGTTTGTTTGGAAAATTGTCAGCATGGGCCCCACCAACAGCCGTCGTGGAATGAACGCCTTAATCTACCTCTACGGGAAAGCCCGAACATACGGAGTGCTTAGCACCAAAGGATAAAAATGGCAATGCCACAGATGGGGCGCTTAGATAGCTCACCTGGTAGAGCGTGTGCCACATGTACAAAGGCTAAGTCCTTATCACAGCGGCCCCAGGTTCGGCTCTGAGTAGGGCTGGGCGATATAGAGAAAATCAAATATCACATTACTTTTGACCAAATACCTCGATATTGATACTGCAACGATATTGTAGCGTTGACTATTGGTGCTTTCACAAAATAATTACACATTGAGATGTTTGATATTTAATCATCAGTAATGTGGATATAATGATTAAGTGGGTAAAGGCAAATAATCAAAAGGTTACAAAAGTCTAGTAAGTTCAGAAAATGACATCACTTTACTGTAATGCAGCCTTTAAAACCAGGAAAAGACAACACTTATGTCATATTACGATATTTTGATATCCAAAATCTAAGACGATATCTAGTCTCATATCACGATTTCTATATAATATCAATATATTGCCCAGCTTTTTGTAGGATGTCATTATCTTCAGCTGTCCTATATAATAAAGGCCTAAAAATCCCCCCCACACACTTAGTATAAGCTTGCGGCCCTGTTTTGGAAATTGTGTCATAAAAAACAGCTCTGGGTGTATATAAAGCTGATTGTGGAATGTGTCACAAACACAAAACAAGTTACAACAGTTACAAGAAATGCCGAGGACTTCATTTGCCTAATATTTGCAAAACAAAATGTGTCTGTCTTTTTGATAGCTTATTCATTTGAAGAAGTGTTACAGATGGCCTGGTCTAAATGGCAGACACACACTGAAGCGTATTTAACCGTTTCAGTTCTACAAAAAAGGAAGTGTGTGAAAGTGCAGGGGTGTGTGTGTGTGTGTGTGTGTGTGTGTGAAAGTGCAGGTGTGTGTGTGTGTGTGTGTGAGCCGAGGGAAACCAAGGAGTTTTCTGAGAAGCAAACGCCAGCAGCGAGGGATGCGTGTCGTTTGACTTGCCTGGCAGGTGTCTGTGTGTTTGTTTAGAAGCAAATGTGAACATACTGCATACTGAACTATTGGCGCCATCCCTCCCTCCCAGTCGATCACAATCTGGAATAACCGCAAAAGAGGGGAAAAGCTTAAGATTTTACAGCAGGTCAGCAACAATGCAGGCGACCATGGAGGTAAAAAGGTGAAAGCTGCAGCGCTTGGATAAAAGTTATTGATTTGTGCCAATAATGATGGAGAAGCTGTAAGTAAAGACATAACACTTGAGACAGACACGAGACAAGTCAAGACAAAAGGAGCAAAGGAAAATGATGGCATGTGTTAGTATTTAGTCAAGTCTGAAATTTAAGTATAAAGATACTGAACCTGCAGTTCAGAGTTGGACAGACAATGAAGAAATGTCCTCTGCGCTGCGCGCTCGGAGACATCTGATAAACATTCCCTGATGCAGAGTCATAAAGCCACTAAAGCAAATTAAAGGCTGGTGGTCTGAACTTGTTTAAGGGTTTGGGGTTTTTAATGGGAGTATCATGTTGACATACAGGAACCCAGTCTTGAAACAGCCTTACATTGCTTGATTGTGAAATATGCATGGAAATATTCAGAGATATGAGACATAAGATTACTGGACTGACCAAAACAAATCGATCAGTGTTTAACAGATGGACACAGTTACTAAGAAATATTTGGCTTTCCGAAAGCAGATGAAGAAGAGAAGTGGTAAAATGGAAAAAAATAAATAAAATCTCTATGCTGTATTAGCATTTATTGTTACCACAGAGGTTAAAACAGATGAGTCTGCAGTGCGGAGAAACAGTCCTTTTCATTGTCCCTGTCCCACACCTGCTAATTTTTCTTAGCTGTTTGACGTTTGAAAGTTAAGAGGTTTGTCCTTTTAGCCACATTTTCTTATTATTTTCCAACTTATTTAGCCTTTGGTGGCTCTGCCAGGCACTTGTACTTTAACCACTCATTTCTTTGAAAGCCTTTGAGTCCCTGTATACAGCTTTGAAAACTCACATAAAAATATTTACTAGAGACGTCTCGGTGTGTTTGTGTGTGTGTGTGTGTGTGTGTGTCTGTCTGTCTTTGGGGTGAAGGTAATCTGCAAGTCACACGCAGTCCCCACATGCAGAATGATACGCGGGGGGAGGGCTTTTGACGTTTTATGATTGATAGATATACCAAACTAATTTTTCTTCACTCTCCTGGAGCACCAGCGGAAAGGAACATCACACCTGTTGTGTTGAATAAGGTTGGGGAGGGGGGAAAGGAAACTCAATAAAAAAGCCATTTGCCAACACTAAATATAAAAAAGCCACACACTTTATCGCATTAAGTTGCTGTGAGCTGTCCATTCACCACTTCCAATCAGAGCCTGAACATAAAGTAATCTCAGAGCTTTCTCCACAGTGCAGACACAGCAGTTTTCATCAGACTCATCCTTGATCCGGTTCATTCTACTGGCAACTTATAACACTAATAAAATTTCTGTCGCCAACCCTCCCCCCGTATAGAGCTGGGCAATATATCGATCTTATTCAATTCAATTCAATTTTATTTATAGTATCAATTCATAACAAGTGTTATCTCGAGACACTTTACAGATAGAGTAGGTCTAGACCACACTCCATAATTTACAAGGACCCAACAGTTCTAGTAGTTCCCTCCGGAGCAAGCAACAGTGCGACATTTTCATTGGGATTTTTTGGGATTACATTCGGAATCTGCCACATTCTCTGTCAACAAAAATATAGGCTAGTAGTACAATGTCTTTCTCTGATGTAGACGTAGACTACAATTTTCTTGCGGTTGTTCACATTAAGTTGACTTCCGTATGAGATGTGTTACTTTAAACTAAATATACAAGGAATCAAATTCAGCTGTTAGCATGCATTCATACCGTACAGGCTGCAATGGGCAAGCTGACTCCCCTTTCTGTTTGTTGACGCATTCCACAACCACGTACCTCAACTCGCACAACCCTGAAAAACATATCCAGACCTGCATTGCTGACAAAGCTCACACACAGAGGCACACACCCTCACAAAAAAAAAACAGTTTCCTGCACTTTGTGTTGCCCAGGGCTCTATTCGTTTCTGTATGCGAAAGATTGATCAGCAGTCGCTGTTGCACGTGTGACAGCGACAGTGTCCGATTGGGTTTGGCAGATTTCTGCGGCCAGCGGGTTGTCCAGACGTGTTACGAGTCCAATGCCAACTGCAATCACAAGGCCTGTCTCTGCAATCCACGGCTCACTTATCTGTTACAGGCACAGTTCAAGAGGCGCCGTGCACGCTGGGAATTCAGAGTTTTTGGCTCTGCTCGTGAAGTAGAAAGTGTGTCTGTCTAAAAAAGTCAGGCACAGGCCCTTTGTGCTGCTTGAGTAAATACATGTCACTTGAAAAAAATGTGTGTTGCTTTAATTACCACAACACTGCATGCTTGCACACCACACCCTCTCTCACGTTCAGACTTGATATTAAGGAAGTTAATTTTAGGAACAGCACAGAAAGAAACTAAAAAAAACAAGGAAGCAGATCAAATGGAAAGCTCCGCAAATAATGTTATACGGCCCCAATAATAAAAAAAATGCCAGGAAATATAACTTCCTAAAAACTCAGGATGAACTCTTTTCCATGATCCATGACTCCCCTGTGGCTCAAAATCCTCCTATAATCTCTCTGCAACCCGTTTGAGAATATAAAAGGATGTGTCATTTTAAAGGCATCTGCTTGGGGGACTAGCGGTGTTTCTTCCAACAGTAACGTAACTCACGCCGTGAGGTGTCTGCTATTCACGCGTAACAAAACATAAACAGAATTCCCTTATATTAATTATTTGTAGTTATTTATGAGGTTGCACTAAAATAATACAATAATAATTTAGAACAGAGGAACATCAAAATATTAAAGTTCTGATAAATAAAATGTATAAAATACAAACTTAAGATATGAAACCTAAAGTCCTTTGAACAAAAACACAATGACAAAAAAAACAGGGACGTTGTAGAGCGCCCTCTGGTGGACAAACTATACAACGCCAACACTCATAACATGGTTGACCGTCCGTTTTTATGTTATTTTTTAAATATTAATTAGTAGGTTTTTATATTGTTTTTTTATACATTAAACTAGCCAACAACATAACAGCCTGCAGCTAAAATGATTAGACAATTAAACACTTAGTTAATTGACAGAAATGAAGCATATCGTAAGTTCTGGGAGGTCACGGAGTCAAGCTCGTGTATTATCTCAGCTCACAGCTGACAGTTCCTAAGCCATAGCTCAGCTGATTCCCTCTTTTGATTGGATTTCCAAATAGCACACTCTAGTTAAAATGATTTTCCCAGGCTACCTTTCTGCATCTCTGCCAGCGGTTGCAAACCACCTCCACCCCAGTTCCTCTTTTCATATTTATGTTGTCTGATTTAATCCCTTCCTCCCCTCCCCCAGTGAAGGGGGGGCAGAACAGAGCTGTAATGACAATTTACAGATGAATGAATCCATTTTGAATTCTGAATACTTCTTCCACCGCTGTGTTTGACAATGCACAGGTCAGATACTAACAGCTATTTTGTGAACTCGTTACACACAGGCAGGGAAGAGTTTGTGAAACCAGGTTGCCAGTGTGTCTAACCAGTGTTGCAAAGATCTTGCAACACTACCCACAGCGCCAGTGCAATTCAAGTGACACTTGAACCAATGCCACCAATCTGCTTCCTGTAGTGTTGCCATAGAAGCCTCACCAGCCAGTGACGTACGTCATCACATTTCTATTCTATTAGCTGATTTGGGTTTCATAGGTTGTGCTTGATTTCACCTGGTAGAGAACAGGCTGTCTCCAGTGTAGTGCTGTGCAGGTCTTACTGACCTGGGTTCAGTATTTGACAGCTACTGCAGGATGGGACTATATTATGGATGAAAAGCTAGTTAATTGCAAAACTGTGCTTCTTGAAAACAAATGTGGCTGTGCTTGACCTCAGTGCTGTTATATAATAACCCAAAAGGCTGCAGAGAGAGGGGGTGTGACGGGTGAAGCAGATTGCTACTCTAACTGAACAGTAACATGCACAATTTCAGACTAAATTATCAGCTGAGTATACTGTCTATCAATGCATTAAATGGGTTGTTTTTTGACTTTAAGCAAAAAGTGCAATCTGTGCAATGTTTTGGCAACACTGCTATGAAAAAAAGAAGAACATGTGGAAAGATATGGAAATACAAACAATATAATATATATATATTTTGAACATTCTGCACTCAATCCATTCAGCCTACTTTTTTAATGTGAAACAGCTATTTTGTATATATCTGTTTCTGTATTTATTGTCTATTTCATACTCATATTTAATATGTTGTTTGTTTATGTATGCACCAACCACCAAGGCAAATTCCTGAGTGAGTGTAACTTACTTTGGCAATAAATCTGATTCTGGTTTTGATTCTGAACTAAAAATGTAAAACACAGCGTATACTGCAGGCTTAGTACTACACATCTCCAGATCAGAGAAACTATTATTCTCTTGGACGACAGAGAGGTCACGGTGCACGGCTGCAGTCAGTCACGCCGGCACCAGTCACAGTCAGAATCAGAGCTCCTTCAATCTGAGATAGTGTCATTACAGCAATAAGACCACTGGAGGAGAGTGGAAGAGACACACTGACTGATACACTTTTCAAGGTTTCCAGCTGCCAGCTCGCCGACTGCAGTCTGGGAAATGCTTCAATTAAGAGTGACAGGAAGACCTCCTCTGGTACTGACCCTCTGCCATTTCTAATGTCAAAGGGCTAGTTCTCGCTCACAGTTAATGGTGTCTAAATACTGTAGTTTCGGTGTGATTTGGCCATATTTTGAGACATCTGTCTCTGAGATGTCTGCTGCCCCAAAGAAAATTTGAGTTAAAAATGACGTTTAAAGGTGCATTAATTGATTTCTTTTTTCCGCCAGAAAATATGTTGTGTTTCATCGTGTTTCTCAGCAGTTTTCTGGTCGACTGCTGAATGTAAATCCAATTTGCATCCGTCTTTTAGAGCTGTAACGGCCTATACCAACTCTTAAGGGAAATATCTGCCTTTTTAGCTGCTAAATGTTTTACTATGTTCACCAGCTAACTGCTAACTTTGTCTGTCTGCTGTTTGTTTGCAGGCAGGTAGTGTACAACGGGTTTATCACACCTTTTGCTGCTTGAAACACGTTTGATGAGAGCAGTGAGAGTGAACAAAAACAGTAAGGTCGCAGGCCATAAAACCCAAACAACAACCCGAAAGATGCAAAAATGATCCTTAGCTTAGGGGAACTGCAGATTTGGGTTATAATCATGCTTGTTAGTCACTACAAGTGATCCCTTCCCTATTACGGAGGTAATTATGGAGGTATAGGGACAGAATATGCGTATATTGGTATGGGTGAACAGCCTTATTATTAGAGGTGGGAATCACCAGAGGCCTCTCAATACGATAGGCGATTTTGAACAAATTCCAATATTCTGCAAAATATTGCAATATATTACCTTTTTTCCAACTTCCAATTTTAAATTAGGTCCCCAAAAGGAAACATTGGGGATAAAATAGTCAACATCTATTTTATCTAAAAATATTTTTCTGTTTGTTCATCTCACTTGAATTTTATTGCTGCAAAATGACACTTGGCGTCTGTGTATTTATATAGTATTGCCACAAAAAATATCGCAATATGCTGTATCACTTTTTTACCCCCCAACCATACTTGTCATAGTCAAATAATGTTCAGTATAAATGTCTTAGTCATTCATGTGTGTGAATGATTTGTCAGTAGCTGCTCAAGCATAACCACGAACATTCATTCTATCAGTGCAGTACATTCAGCTCATGTTTGCTTCTGGTCCAGAGTGACCGTTTGGCAGCCCAGCTAACCGGCTAGCATCTCAAGTGCCACTTATCTCTTCTGACGCTTCGTCCCTTTCGTTAGCATAAGCATCACCTGCACTTGGAGGCGCTAACTGGAAAGGTCAGGAAGGCGGAGGAAAAAGAAAACGGGGAGACCAAAAGGGGAAGGAAAATGTCATGCACCCTGAGAGACTTGTCAGCAGGGCTTACGTTAGAAAGAGGAGGTGGCGTGCTGGCATGTCCCATCCCTCTGAGAGCTTTGTAAATAACCCTGGGCTGTTTGCTGTGCTCCCTCTCCTGCTAGCGCTCATGCTTATCTTCACACAGACACGCACACTCAGATGCACACATACAAATAACAACTATTGACACCCTTTTCAATCATTCCCTAGCTAACACCTTATTGAGATTCCTTTCCTTTCCTTTCCTACAGCCTTTTTTCCTCTTTTCTTCTGTCCATCTTCCTCTCTGCGCTGGCCTTTTAAAAACAGAGAAAGTTTGCAGACATTGCTTCACGGTTTCAGACTGCATTCAACAACGAGTTATTCTGCATCAGCAAAAGGCTCAGAGCTCGTGCCAAAGCATTAAAATATGATGCCTCATTCATTATTTTAATGACAAATCACCAGAGGTGTCGACACAACATGAAACTTCAAATGGCTTCAGAAAAAAAAATAGCACAACGGGTATTCATTTTAGCTAAGGCTTGATTACCACTGGAGCACATTGCTTGTATTAACTCCGTGACAGAGAACAATGATCACACAGGGGAGGAAAATTACATTGGGATTGAATAAGACACCATGCAACAGATTGCTTCAGAGTCATAAATCAGTCCGTAAAGAGATACATTTGTTACATTTCCACTTTTACTCTAATTTTACAAGATTTTACAAGACCTCTAACTGATGTACCTGCATTTACAAAAGAAAAAACATAGACTTGTCATCAATGCCAGGCTAACTCTGGTCAATCATGATGTGAAAGTTATGTAGCAGTGTAGGAGTGGTAAAATGTTTCTGTCAAATGTCAATTAATTCTGTGCATCAACTGTGCATCCACCCCCACACAGGGTATAAAAATTCTTCTAAATCATCGCTGACTTACAGCCGTATTTTGGTGTATGGAGGACTTACAAGCAGGGGGCAGTTTTTGAAAAAAGCTGATTTGTTTTTGATCATGCACAAAAAAAACAAAAAAACATTACCATGAATATAGTGCAAGGCATGCCAAACACTAAAATATGCATTTTAATATTCAATGGAAAATATAGCGCTTTCATTTAGTCCACGCTGGGGATAAAAAAAATTTTAAGGGGGAAATCCCACACATCCCCCTTGGAAAATCGCACCCTGCTTACAAGTCACAAATTGGCTGGAAAAATAAAGCCACATTTTCATCAAACCAAAATTATTCAGAAGTTGTGTTCTGCATTCGCACTCTACCTTCCTCATAACAGGTATAGATGGCAACCCAGAACACACGTCGAGACGGTCAAAGAGCTCGCCGTAGCGTGCACTGTTACATCCTGCAAAACCACACACACCCGGGAGAAATACCAAGTTTTTATAGTATGAATTCACTCAACCGCAAGAGGTCGCAGCGGTCAGTGACCCTGACCCTAAACAACACCACAGGTCACTCAACGGCTACGTAAAGCCGAGATTCAACAAGAGCTGACAACACAAATGGAAACCAAAATAAAAAATGTGAACATCTACATTTCCATGACAACTGTGCAAACTGAGGTAAGAATAATTATATTAACCACCATGTTCAACAGAGTTCGAACAAACAACCAATGCTGCCAGTTTTCTGAAAAAAATAAAAAAATGTGTAGAATTATTTTTTGCTGATTATCCAAAATTAAACTCCAGCAAACTAACAGCGGTTTGAAGAGCCACTTGTGGTTTCTTCTGTGCGTTGGTTGATTGGAGGCAATTTATCATTGGAGGAACATTTAAAAAAAAAAAAAAACTGTAACAGTAAACAATCACTCACTTCATTCCCAATGCCTTTTTCTGCTTATATGGAGCGAGTGGAGGAGCAGAGGGCAGTGTGTGTGTACGTGTGTGTGTGTGTGTGTGTGTGTGTGTGTGTGCTTATCTAAACAAGCTGCTGTGGTTCCATCCAAAAATGATGCATCTTTAGGTGAAATCACAAACACTTAATATCCTCTGTGAACATTTTTCCCATGCTGCAGCACATAAAGTGATCTCCTCCCAGGGTAACATGAATGTTAGTTCTCAGAAAAGAAAAATTTATATATTGCTTTCTTGTTTGCTATTATCCTGTAACAGTGAATTTCATGTTATGTGTCTCAGGTTGGTTTTAATTTTACAGTCACATGATAAAGGATGTAAATTCAATGATGTGCATAATATAAGCTGCGTGACCTGAAACCCTATCCTCTTCACATGATTTATAACCACTGTAGAATAGTAGTAAGCCTAGGGAAATGTTCAGATATGCTCCAACTGTCACTGATGAAACTGAAAGAAAATGTATCTTCACCTGCACTCGCATTAGACTTTGCATGTGCTACGTGTAAAACAAACACCATAGATCACAGCGGCCACTACAACTTTCCAAAAATAAATAATGACCTGCCCCTAATTAAAACCTTCAACCTTTTAACTTTTCCTCTCTCCAAAAAAATCAAAAAATCAGCAAATTTACCGGTCTCATAAAGCTGCTCTGGCTTACTCTGGAGGGAGCAGTGAGTGGAAGACGAGTTGACTGGCAGCTTAATGAACCCCGGAAGACAACCTGTTAATGATGCAAATGGTGGGCAAGTGTGACTCAGCCAGCACCTTACCCCTGCTATTAGATGTCACAGGATGACAGAAAGGTGCATGCACAAACAAAAACAGGCAAATACACAAGGACTAGTCTCGCATTGCCAGACCTTCCTCTACTGCGCTGCAGAGGAGGGTCTAGCTAGTCCACACGTGATCTGGTTTATTGGCATTTCTTTAAAGCGATCAAAACAATTGTCATGGGCCACACTAAGCGCCTCTGTAAAATAGCCTCAGGAAGGAATTTGTTTTTGGTGGAACGTGTACGTTCAAAAGTTGATGTAGTCGTGCAAACTCTGATTGGACAGATAGTCTTGCTAGCTATCTGGATTTTCCCTGCAGAGATCTGAGGAGCAGTTAACCGTAGTCCTCATCAATTGAATGGAGTGTCGAGACAGGTAACGGACATCCGGTAGAAAAGGACAAAGGCGGAATTTCCGGCAATAACGGAGCAATCCCGGAAGTGGAAGGCTATGGATCTAGACTACACAGAGACAAACATGGTACAATAATGTTACAGGCTATGGCTTTTTGAGACTAATAGAAAACTCCCATGTGCCCATGCGTTCCGGCACGCATATACAACACTGCATGATTCCCATAAAACAACAGGGTCTAATTGAGTTCTTGGCAATTCAGCAACATCTGTCTGCTCCTCCTCATCTTGACTCTTCAGCATTCAATCAGCCACGCATTCAGGCTAACACGCGCACGCCACAATTACAGACGGCCTATTAGTGATGTTAAGCCATTCCTTCTTGTTATGGCAGAATGAAAAAGCAGGCTAATGGCTGCTGTAGATTTGCATGTGTTGGCCTCCCTCCGAGTCCTGTTTAGCATAGGGTGTGCAGCTGGGACGTAGCCCTAAGAAAATCAGTGTCTTTAATGAACTGAGAGTTCTGCTAACTGCTATTATATTGTATAATCCATTGAAAAAGGGTAATGCAAACCTGTCATTTCCTCTGCTGTAGATCCAGTTCAGAGGGCCAACCTGCCATTTAAAAGCCGGTAACCGTGAAACAATTCCATTAGTTTTGGTCATGATGTTTTAAACGCTGCTCTGAAGGCTATTTCATTTTGAAAAGAAAATATATCTAGGGGTACTTTTAACATTTTGCCATTAAAAAACAGTAAACCTAAAGATAGGAGAAAGGAAACATTAACCCTTTGGACAAAGATCATTTTTCCTCCCTTGCAGACATTTAAAAATCATATTACATAGTCTTAGTCGATGCCGGGGGTAGATTGTCTCTGCACCAACGCACATTTCTCCTGAAAGAGAATTCTGATTAAAAGTTAAAAATCTATGTTTTAGGTTAGTGTGTAATCCAGGATTGGAGTTTTTCATTTTAGAGAAAATATTCCATAAAGAAAAACATCCATCAATTCGAGCTACCTGTTCCCGCTAACCAAACACCTGCTTCTGACTGTAGTATTCATCGACATTTTAATATTAAGATTCATTTCTCCCTTTTTTTTTTCTA
Organism: Percina caprodes; assembly: GCA_013375575.1. Taxonomy (NCBI): domain Eukaryota; kingdom Metazoa; phylum Chordata; class Actinopteri; order Perciformes; family Percidae; genus Percina; species Percina caprodes. The sequence continues at coordinate 2,758,590 of JABXJD010000050.1, read as the reverse complement.
CTGCCATCTGCAGCCCACATGCTTCCAAATGACTTTCTATTCCCCGAAGGTTGTCTCATGAAGAGAGATGATAAATGAGAATCTTGAAAGGTGACAAAATGAAAGGACATACATTGATATCAGACAATTAATAATTAATTAATTCTGTTTTTTTTCACACCTGCTTTCAACTCATAGATTTAAACTTCTGACAAAGGGTCACAGACCACAAAATGCTGTTAACCATCGCTCTAAAACGTAAGCGACTCTGGTCACTGACACCAAACATGCTGCAAAGTTTCACAGCGAAAATGCTCCCACAGCCCTCCACTTCACTGCTCATTCAATTTCCTGCTCTTTGCATTGCTTACATTTGACATTTTTTGGCATCGGGAGGTGAATAAGTTTCATTTCTTGGATCACTTCTGTTTTAATTGACCGACTGTAACAAAAAAAAAGAAGCAAGGGATCACCGTCAGACAAAAAATACAGAAGTGAGAGGATATGAAGACAGAGGAAAGAGGGTGGATTTCTTGATGTGACGACGGGACGTCATTCTTCACGTGAAGAGATTTCTGAAAAAAAAAAATGTTAATGTGTCCCTGTCCATCCATCTATATGTTGTTGTTGTGAAAGTATTGTAGCTATTATATTTTTGATTTGCAGTGAATCAAGCTTCCATTAAAGGACAAAGAAAGACTTCAACGGAGACAGAACAACAAATTCCTGGATAAAGCTGACAATGGTGAAGCAGTCCCTGTGGTTAAACTGTGGCACAATTTGAACACAAACGCAGCTGTCTGCTCAAATAGATAAATTGGATCGTTTAGACGCACAAACAGCCTCTCTATTTTCTGACAAAATGCGGCATTATGTCCCTGAAACAGTAAGGAGTACAGAGCAGTCGGGGGGCTTTTCTCTAACTCCATGCTTCGTCAATGAGTCTTTAAGAGCAGATTATGGGCGCTAAAATGTGCAGACAAATCACTATGAACACACAGACACACACACTTCCTGATTCACACCAAGCCTTGTTTTTCAAAAAAATAAATGGTTATAGCAAGTGTTGTTGAATAGAGAAAAACATTCTCTGCGTATCAACAAACAGCTCAGTACAACTGTTCATTTTGAGCCAAAATAAAAGCACCAAAGCTACAGAAATCCGCTGCAAGCGTGTCTCTTCATCATTTTACGAAACAGCAGCATCAGTTTTAACCACACAAAAGTGTGGCCTGAGGGTGGTACTGGGGAAAAGGAGAATGACCAAAATGAACAAGATTCATCCTGTGTAGAGAGCCCAAATGTATTCTGTCTATTTAAAGACAATCTGTCAATTACATCTAAGACATCTAGTGTACCAGTGGATATTTTTGGTTGGACCGTGCCACTAGTGGAAAGATAAAGAAAAGAAACCAAAACAATATGTATCCTTTTGAGGACCAGAAATATAATCAGCTAACTACTGTTCTATTAAAAAGACTTCAGTTCGCACCACACACTAAATCACAGCTATGATTAATTTAATAAATCCTCTGCGTTCACATGAAAAGAACAACCCAATTTTATAATAATAGCACTTTCTTTCAACAGCCTTCCATCACAATCCAACACACATGAAAAAGCGCTGTGATGGCAGATTGGCAGGAGACCTGCAGAGAGGCAGCATGACACTTCAGCAGAGTAAGTCTGTGAGGAGGGAGACAAAAATAGGTAGAGAGAGGCAGGGGGTGACATGGAATGAGAAAATTGCGTGTGTGCGTGTGTGTGTGTGTGTGTGTGTGTGTGCGCGTGCATGTGTGTGTGGGTAAAAATAGTTTTGGACTCTTGATCCCAAAGGAAAGTAAGGCACCTAAAAGTGACTTTTATCAATTATTGTATTGGTGTTTAACTGAAAACCCCTAAAGTGACTTTTAAATAATTAGTCACTAATGTAAAGCTTATAATTCTTTATAAACAAAAGTTGTCGGAAAGTAAATCCACATTTAGATTTTTATAATCTGGACACTCCCGATAATGTATTCCACCTACCAGCAGAAAGGGGTGACATGTGTGTGTGTGTGTGTGTGTGTGTGGGGGAGCAAGGCACTTAACATCATCGTAACAGTCCCACTGAAGCGGCTCGGTGATAATTGTGGTCTTGGGAAGCTTTCATGTGTAAAAATCCAAACACTACCACAGACCGTTGCATGTCAGCTGCCCCAAATAAGAGGGAGGCATTTCAAGTTGAAGGAACTCCTCTGTGATATCCTTTGACGGCGACATCTGTACTGCTACGGGCTTGTTGCTGTGGTATTTTGAAATAAAATTCCAAGGTAAATCGCCTGTCAAACATGTTTTGCAGGCAGTGTACTGGGAGAAATGTTTCTTCTCTGACCTTATTGGCTGAAAAAAGGCAGAGAACCACAGCCCAGCTTGAATCTCTTTAGTCATAAAATCCACAGTTGAGAGTTGTAAAACAGATCTGAAATATGAAACTAACACAAAAGGCTTGATTATTCATCTGTAGAAGACTTCACATCAGTGTCTGTAGCCTGACTGGCAATCAGGATCTACATTTTATCTTGCAGCTCCATTTTAAACGGAAGACAGATTAATCTTGCTTAGCATTTTAAAGTTATACATCTGTATAATGCTCAGCCTGTCCTAAGTAACATTTAGGTAAACGTTACTAAACAAGTATTTGAGAAAATGTTATTGTAGGTGGTGCAGGATCATGACAAGAAAAACAAAGAGTTGCAAGAAAACAGGAAGTGAGCCCTAGATACAGGAGAAAATTACAACACGCTGTACCAACACGCTCTTTTTAGATTCAGAAACATTTGTAAGTGTTATGCCTTAAACACTACACTAACTAGGCATTTCCCATGTGTTTCAAATGTGATTATGTGTGTGATGTATTTGTGTTGATACTGCCAGCATGAACACTTATACCTGTCTGCAGGCTTTTATCTCTTGCTGGCTGATTTATATTCATGCTTTGTGTTTTACTGCGTGCCGCTTCTCCATTGATGGTACTGAAAAGTATGAGAGATTAACAAGAGCAAAGAGGGATCTTGTGTTTTTGTGTGGCATATATATATATATACTCTCACATACATATCCGTTGAACCAAACTGAGGTTTGTGTTAATAATATGGCTGTAACTGTACAAGCTGTAACAAGGTCAGTAAGGAATCTAAAGCAAAGGCACTATACTGTATTGATCAAAGTGAACGACAAACCTATGTGTATGCAAAGGAACATTATAGATGCATAAAACATTTGTTATCACAGAGTGCACAAGCCCCCCCCGCCCCCATTCTCCTCAATAGCTACAGACTCAGAAATGGCACGGACTAAGGAAAGTTCATTGTAGGACTGGCTCTAGTGGCTGTAATTCTGCACCAAGGCTGAATTTTAGGAAAGAGATATAAGGTCTATATAAAAGCATCTAAAGAGCACCCGGTCATGGGACATTTAAATTATCTTGACATTACCTGTTATGTGAGAACACAAAAGTCTGAGTCACTTGGACTGGAACACAGATTTTACCCTGCCAGCTACCTAGTACAAAGTCTGTGTGAATGTCCCATGTGTGAATAGTGCACTTCCTTGTCTGGAAAATTCAGTGAGCATGTTAGGCCTGCTGCCCCTAGGTAGCTTCTCTGTTCTCTCCTCTCTCCCTCCCTCTGTGTATCCTAATTGCAGGAGTGGAGTCTAGTGTGTGGGAGTGAGGGTTCCAGCAGCCTCTCATCTACCACAATCAACCTCTGCTACATTTACCCGGTCAGTCCTTCACTCTGCGTCAAATGGTAGACAATTCTGCCACAGTTAGTTTCAAGCCAGACAAACCTTTGCCTAGTTTAAGTCTACCTGTATTTGTGTTTGCCTGTCCTGATTGTTTAGTCTTGTTCTTCCAGCTGCCGTTGGAATCTGACTCCATCTATCACTCCACTCCTGCCATACACCGAACCGAAACCATCACCGCTGGACCCCGCCACTAGCCATCCGAGGGTGAAGAAGGGTAATTTACACAATTCCACGTCATGTCCTGCCTTTTGTACGTTCTACAGCAGGTTGGCTTCACTTTAATGCCGTTAGAAGTTGCCGCTTGCCACATTAAAGCATCCGAGACTGCAGATTAATCACCCTGCAAACACAGCGCTGATAAAACCAGCAGACGTTAAACACTGATAACTACAAGGTGGGCGGCCACTAATAAGCTGTAATAATAATAATAATAATAATAATAATAATAATAATAATAAACCAAACAAGAACTCCCATGCTTTAAACGCAGACAGGGTTGTAAAGATTTTCTTTAAACTGATAATGATATTTGCTTAACAAATTTACTTAAGACTAAGGCTGGTCTACAGCAATGCAGACATCTCTGTGAGGATATACTTAGGAAAATAATGCTTTAAGCTTAATGCCAATGTCTGCATGCTATGCTCACAATAACAGTGCTAACATGGGGATGATAAGAATGTTCAGTATTTTAGCTTAGTGTTAGCATGTTAATGTTTGCCAAACACTAAATACAAATTAAAGACTTAGGGCCCCATTTTAACGATCTGAGCGCACGGCGTGAAGCACATGGCGCAGGTGCGTTAAGGCCGTGTAAAAATCCACTTTTGCTAGTTTAACGGTGGAAAAAAAGGGTCTGTGCACCAGTCGCATGGTTCAAAAGGGTTGTATTAGTGTCTTCATTAATTATAGGTGTGTTTTGGGGCGTAACATGCAAAACACAAATTGGAGTGTCATCTCCTATTCCCTTTAACAGCCAGTGTTTCTACCTTGGCGTATTGCTATTATGACGGTGTATTTGCTGAGCAGGAAGGAGAGATTTTCAGGAAAATAAACTGATCTGCTCATGCGTGAAGTGAAAGTGAGCAGATCATATCATACTATTTCACATTGTAATCTTTTTCTTTTGTTTTGTGTGCTGCTGCACGTCCTGGTGTGTGTAAAAAGCATATTATGCACACTGTGCACAAGACTGGGTGCATTTTACTAATGCACTGTTAAAATAACAATGCTGCATTATTGACTTTAGACCAGGTTTTTGTTGGTTAATGGCGCGATCACTTTCCACTGCCTCGAGATAGCGTTATGGAAGAATGCACGTGAACACACCTTCCTAGAAGACCGGTACACCCATGGGCGCACAGATAGGCGCAGGTGCATTTGCGCTGTATGGGAAATTGACAACTGTGACGTTCTTAAATTAGCAAAGATGCTTGCATCTGGCTTTGTGCCGCGCTGCAAGATAGGGCCCTAAGTTGTATTATGTCAAAAGCATAACTGTTATGTCAGAGAAGCTGATACAAATGGTATTTAATCATAGACCAAAGGTACTGACATTTCAACATGAGTGTGCAAGATTAAAAGTCAGGAAATCAACAAAGTGAATACAAAGAATTCAGAGGAGAGTTTTTATCCCAAATTTCATGTTAATTCAGCCAATAGTTGTCAAGATATTTCACACCGGACAAAAAATGTCAACTCATTCTGTGGGAATCATCAATGCCTGTAAGACATGTCATGGCCATCAATCAAATAGTTCTTAAATATTTAATCTGGAAGAAAGTGGTGGACCAACCAATCAGCTGACCAACATTGCTAAGATGGCTAATGAAAATAACAGGATTGAAATTTGTCATCATTTCTTAACAATCTCTTTAAAACTCCCTCTACATTCTTAAAAATAGAAAACAAAGTTATGTTTTACTCAAGCTGACAAGACAACTTGCACTCCAACACGTGCCCCAATCTGGCATCACATCACAAGACTCATCATATGTCTCTGGTAGCTCACAGGTGGAAAATGATTTTATAGCTTGAAAGCTTAAAGGTGAACTGCAGCACATAAAAACAGTGTGCTATCTCTATAGAACATGGGTCTGTAATTGTTAGCTACTGCATTTTTTCTCTGTGGTCATGAGAATGTTTAGGCCTAGAGAAAAGGTCAGACATTGTGAGAGCGCAGTTCAGACAGTTGGTTAAAAAAACTATAAATTAACAGACTTGATGCCATGTTAATACACCAGAATTTAAAATATGGCCGCAATAAAAGACATACGTTTGAACTCCACTGTGTGTTTAAAAGTGTCAGATGCATGTGGAGACGAACTGAAGGCTAATTTGGACAAACAGTGTTAATATGCTGCGCATATATACTGTATGTATGTATGTGTGTGTGTGTGTATATATATATATATATATATATACACAGTATAAATGTATAGTATATATAGATAGGGGTGGCAGTAGCTCAGTCCGTAGGGAGTTGGGTTGAGAACCGGAGGGTCGCTGGTCAAGTCCCCGTTCGGACCAAAGTATGGAGTGTGGACTGGTAGCTGGAGAGATGCCAGTTCACCTCTTGGGCACTGCCAAGGTGCTCTTGAGCATGGCACCGAACACCACTCAGGGCGCTGGTCCAGCACTGGCAGCCCACTCACTCAGTCTCAATTGCATGTATAGGACCTGAGCATGTGTGTGTGTATTTCAGGCCTGTGTGTAGTGTGGAATAACAAGAGAGGGTAAATTGTAATTTACACTCTCAATAAAGCTATATCAATTATTTAGTATGAAATTATTTATTTATTAGAGAACAAGACTGCCGTTGATCACAGTACAGTGCTTCACATTATGTCTGTGTGTGTGGTGTGTCATTGGCGCGGAGATGGAACACAATGAAGTGCATTCAACTCTACAGCCACCTCCCGTTTTTAAAACAGTGCTGTATCACAGCTCTAACACACAGACACACACACACAAACATAATCCTCAATCAAGCCATCTTTGAATTGTCATTACATTGATGTAATACCATCAAGCAAATTTAAAGACAGGATGTCTTGTCAGCCAGTGAATTATAGTAACTACAGACCTTTATCATGTAATGAATGTATGAAAACTGTTCATCGTGTTACATATTAAACTCACACAAGGCCAGCTAATGGCCCTTAAAGCTCATCAGTGATGGTTAATAATACATAAATACCCATTTTCACATATTAAACAAGCACAATATAGATACGAGCGTTGGAGCTGTAATCCTCTGTGACAGCGTTATATATGGTTATATTACTTTCTGTGTGTGTGTGTGTGTGTGTGTGTGTGTGTAATAAGAGGTTAAATTGATGAGCAAAGCCTGGCTTTTCATGTAGAAGACTTCCACGAGGAAAAAGGATTAGGTCAATACTTTTAACATGGAATGCTTAAATGAAAAGGTTTAAGTCAATACAATGCTCGACACACAACTGACAAGCATGGGAGGACAAGAGTTTAAAAAAGGTTGCAACCCAAAAAGTCAAATCAAACAAATCCCTTTCAAGATTGAGCTGTTGTCATCACTAAATTTCCAAAACCAAGACAATTCTAACTTCAGAGGTCAACAGTGTCTCTGTATTTCTTACAGCCTGTTCCCAAACATCTTCAGATGATTTATACTCAAATATATTTGCTACCACCCACTTAGATTTTTTGTATTATTGTATTGCCGTCTGACTGAGATTTCTGTGGCACTGGTGCATTAATGTGCATTCATACTGGGGGGAAACAAGACTATGGGCCCTATTTTAACAATCAATGCGCATGGCGTGGTGCGCATGGCACAGGTGCGTTTAGGGCGTGTCCAAATCCACTTTTGCAAGTTTGACAATTGAAAAAAAGAGTTTGTGCGCCGAGCGCATGGTTCAAAAGGGTTGTACTTAGTGTCTTTATTAATTCATAGAAGTTTTTTGGGCGTAACACGCAATAAACCAATCAGAGTGTCATCTCCCATTCCCTTTAAAAGCCAGGCGTGTTTGTATCTTGCCGCATTACTATTATGATATTGAATTTGCAACGTAATATTTTTATATGTAATCTTGTGCACGTGTCTGTGTGCTTCCCTGTGTGTGTGTAACAAGCATAGTGTGTGCGTATTGACTTTAGACCAGGTTTTTTTTGGTCAATGGTGCAATCACTTCCCGCTGCCTCAAGATAGCAATACGGCAAGAATTCACCTGAACACACCTCCTTGTAAGAACAGCACGCCCATGGGTGCAGCTGCATTTGCTATTTAAACAACGTGAGCGCTGGATGGTCTTAAAATACCAAAGACCCTTGCATTGGGCTCTACGCCACGCTGCACCTAGTACAAGACAGGGCCCTATAGGTTAACAAACTAGTACAGTGGTGCTCAAAAGTTTACATACACATGCTTAAGTTGACTAAAAAGAGGAATAAAAAAATCATGTTTTGGAAATTTATTTTAATACCTAAATTAAAAAATGAGGTAAAATCCAACCTTTAAGGACACCAATTTTCTTTGTGAATGAATAACGTATTGTAAATAAATAAATGTTCTTATTTAAAATACAGGGGTCATAAGTATACATACCCCTATGTTAAATTCCCATAGAGGCAGGCAGATTTTTATTATTAAAGGCCAGTTATTTCCTGGAATCAGGATATTATGCATCCTGATAAAGTTCCCTTGGCCTTTAGAATTAAAATAGCCCCACATCATCACATACTCTTCACCATGCTTAGAGATAGGCATGGGATACTTTCTATAAAATCATCTCTCAATGCAAATCAAACCAGGTATTAGTCTAACTGAAATAAAACCATGCCTATCTCTAAGCATGGTGAAGAGTATGTGATGATGTGGGGCTATTTTAATTCTAAAGGCCAAGGGAACTTTATCAGGATGCATAATATCCTGAATCCAGGAAATAACTGGCCTTTAATAATAAAAATCTGCCTGCCTCTATGGGAATTTAACATAGGGGTATGTATACTTATGACCCCTGTATTTTAAATAAGAACATTTATTTATTTACAATACGTTATTCATTCACAAAGAAAATTTTTGTCCTTAAAGGTTGGATTTTACCTCATTTTTTAATTTAGGTATTAAAATAAATTTCCAAAACATGATTTTTTTATTCCTCTTTTTAGTCAACTTAAGCATGTGTATGTAAACTTTTGAGCACCACTGTATATGTCTGGTCCACGTGTGGTCAATATGCTTGCCAACTTTTACATGGATAGTCAGCAGTGGTGTCTATAATGTTAATATACTTATTAAATGTTCATCTGTAATAATGCTGACTAATAAATGGTATTTTCCATTTTTATCGTCATCCCAATTTGATCATTTGTAATAGACACCTCTGGTTATCTTAGTTTGCCACATATCTTAAAATTTATAAATTCTTCTTAATTTAATTTATCTGCTGGCTGAGACGAACCACCCGTCTTTCATATTAGTTTTTGTTAAAGAAATGTGATTTAAATTTTTGTTGTCTTATATTGAAACTGTTTGCTGATTGTACTCTAAACAAGATACCGTGTCCTTGTCTGAGCACAGTGTGATGCTGAGGAAAAAACAGGCACTCCCTGACCGAGATAAAGAAAGACATTGACTTTATTATGACTGCATGTATATTCCACTTCTGAGTACCAAAGCAGATGTAGAGACGTTTTTGAGGCAGTCATATTTTGTGATTTGCTGTAGGTACTAGAATTTTACTCAACTTGCAAGTGAAGACATTTTAAGATAATTCCAGTGTCTCTGCCCATTCTTAGATCATGTAATTATTATAACAGCTTTCCTCTGGCCTCTAAAGGTTTCTTTAAAAGAACAGTGTAATTAGGTGGTAACTAAACTTGGATTCAAGCAATTCAAGTTAGCTGATAACATAACAAAAAAAGATGTACCGGCAAATATCAGGGCTGCATGATATAAGGAAAATATTTAATTGTGATTACTTCGACTGATATTGCAATTGCGAAATGATTCACGATATTGGAAAGACTATTAAATTAACATGATTAGAGTGTGATTTTTGCATGAATCTGTACCAAACAAAGGGAATGGTTTTGCACATATTATGCCTTTAACTAATTAAATATTTGGATATTACTCCAAATTGCGATTTCAATAAAATTGCAATTAATTGTGCAGCCCTAGCAAAAAATACAATTCAACATATACGAACAAAGCTCCTAAGAATTGATAATGAATGAATATCTTCTTGGGTTTAAGTTTAGCTTTTCATTGTATTTTACCAATAATAATTTGTAGAGTATTTCATAAGTTACTTCCAGGAGACTTCTTGGAAGAAATAATAGGAAACTGTGACATTTAAGGGCTATTATACAAGTACTCTGACAGCGTGGCTGTGCCATGTATTTTATTCAATTTCCTTGAAAGAGCCATTTTGTTTAGGATTTGTGTCACAGCAAAGACACAGTGATGGATATTATTCAACATTGAAAAACAAAAAATGTGCTAACCTGAAGTGGTCTACTTTCTCTATACTCATTATACTCGTCTGTGAAGTAAGACGGCCATACAAAAGTCACCTGTAGTTTAAGTAGACACAATATGACCAATACACATTGTTCAGTAGACACTGATCTAAAAGATCACACCACACAAAATCTTCGGTTACTGACAGATAAAGGTGTGTACGACTGACCCGTTCTCTCATGCGGCTGTTAATTGTAAGCTGGCTGGTGTGTGTTGTGTGTGTGACCTAGATGCTACAGAAACACACAATGGCCCAAATACACCTGATCTCTCACATGGCCTCTCTTTACAATCCCGCCTCCTGCCAAATAATAGTTACGGATCAGTCACACCTATTCAGCCATGCATTGTCTTCCAGGTATCCACAGTAGAGATACAGTGCTAATGGGTGTAGTGTCTGCTTACACAACCTTTAGAGAACAATGAAGCAGCGGACTGAAAGGTTGAGCTGAAACACTCTGCGTTCAGTATTTGACTACGAGGCAGAAGAGAGCAGGAAGGTGTGCTGCTCTTAAATGTGCTTTATTGTCAGGCCAACAATACACAGGATGCCTAAAATCCTAACCAAGACGGGGGACAATATGCTTTGTTCCAGATTTGATTCTTTCACGATACACTGGTTCCGATTCCATTTGTATTGCGATTCTAGAAGTATTGTGATTGGATAGTATTGAGTTTTGCGAATGTCATCCAGAAGGACAATCACAAAACTCAATACTATCCAATCGCAATACTTCTAGAAGGACTCCTTCTTTAACAAAAGAAAAGTTGAATAATACACTTCTAGAGGCAATATATCATGAGACATTTCTAAAAACTAATTGTTTTCTAAGAAGAATGCACATCATTTTTTAAGGAAGTACATACCATGTATTTTCTGAATTTTCTGCTTTTGGTCAAAAAATGGATACGATGAAGCGGTACAGCTGGGTACCGAATTCAAGACTTTTTATGCATCGACCAAATTGCCTCTAAAGCATTGGAAAATGCCTCATCATTCAATAACCAATTTCAATACCTAAGGAGTAAATCTCGTCAGAGTCAATGAGCCAATAAGCATGCAGCATGCTTCTACAAAGACCTTGTAATGAGACCTTATAATGTTTGTGTTTGGCTGTCTAATGTTGTAGAGACATGCCAGAAAAACTACGTTACACAGTGTTGTGGTAAGATGTAGCTAGTAATAAAAGAAATTGACATGAGAGTCAAAAATATCCCATTATAAAAAACATACACTGTTTCTTATTGACCTATAGACAAGTAATTACTAAGGACATACAACAGACTCACGCCCTACTCCTTCAGGTTTTCCTCATGCTCTCTCTGTCATGAGCAAACGCAACTGCTAGACTATACAGGCCTGAAGCCTGCCTCACAAATTGGAACATACCAACTCTACAATGCAGGGATGGCTCAGGTGACTAGACAGTTTAAAAGCTCCATACAGGCAAAATGAATATATCTATTAAACTAGACATTTACACATATATGTATAAGATTCACATTAATAATTTGAGGAATGGCCAGGTTAACATGTGATTTGAATATTGTGATCATTAACAGAACATATGAACTCCATAAATAAACATATATACAGGCAACATTTAAGGTCTGTCTTTGAGGGCTAAAATAGGTAGCGTATAGCTACCGTGACGGCAGCCATGTACTCCGTCACACACAGAGACGGGCTCACGTAGTAGGAGTAGAAAAATACATTTAAAGATTTGTGCCGTAATGTGGGCACTAAAATGCATAAAATATCAAGAGCTCGGGTGATAATCTGAAATAATACATGCAGTAAAATATCACAAAATCAACCAGTAGTTACAGAAAACTATTTACGGATCAAGTACTAAATGAAATTCTAAACCTTTGAGGTAAAATAAACGTTAAAAAACAGTGGAACCACAGCAAACGCATTACTGATTACTATGGGTGTAAATATGAACAGATACTGTACATATGCATGTACATGTAACTTGTTCCCCGTCTTGCTAGCTCTCCCCGATAACAGCTCTCTCCTGCATGGTGCACAATGCTGTCAGAAATTTTTGACATAGCATTGTCGGTGTTCAAAACATGCAATAGGATATGACACTGCCCCTCTCCTGGTGCTATAAATACAGCAGCAGCTGTGCGTAACGGTCATGCGAGGACACCATTTCTTCCTTGCTGTTGATGGAATAAAGAACGGTGGTGCTGTGCAGACAGCTGATGTTTGGTACCTTTATGGCGAACTCTGAGGTGAGGTAAAATAAATATGCACCTTAATGACTCAGTTATTAAGACAGAACTACACCTATGCTTGGCTCAAGGTCAGCACCTATTGATTCATCTGCCTGGTAATATTTTCATGTTTTATGAAGGGGCTGTCCTGGTAACCTAGGGCAGTGATGGTTTCCAAAGTGAAGTCTGGGGTCCCCAGGGGTCCTTAAGGGGGTTGCAGGTTTCCAGTAAAAGGGAGAATGTTTTATTTTCACTATAATGCCAATAATAAGCAACACAATAACAGAATGTATGACTATTTTGGTCATGGGTTGCATACACTTTCTGTCCTTAAACTAAAATCCTATCAGCCAGGGTACTCTGGAACAAAATAGTGTCACATGGGGGTCCTTGGGAAACACTAGCCTAGTGTATAAAGAAGCTTCCCTAATATACATCCCTGTTTCAAGTCTTGTTAGCGACCCCCTCTCCCTATCCCATAATTTTCTTTCAGCTCTCTGTACACTGTCCACTGAAGGAAAGAAGTGCCCCCAAAGTACTAAGTAAATGTCGGGTAAGAGTGAAAATTGTTTGTCACAATATCCCAGAGCCCAAGGGAACATGTGGTTTTATACAACCAACAGCCAAGATATAATTAAACGTACAGTAATATTAAACAGAAATAAGGCAGCAAATCTTCACATTTGCAAAGCAAACATAAGCTGTTTTTGCCAAACAAAGAATCAATTATCAGATTTGTTGTCTGATCAATTATTTGATAAATCGACTTATCGTTTTCCGGCACCCGAACAATTCTGCCTTTGCCCAAGCCCATTGTGTGCATTCACAGAGCTTTATGCATCTGGCCTGAAGTCTCCATGTGGACGTGGCCCAGGAACACAAAGCCCCACACTGCTATCAAGGCTTTCCTCCTGGCTGCAGCCTGCTCGCGGGTAGGCAGGAGTTTAGGGATGCACTGCGAATAAACAGTGTAATCAAGTGGGAGGAACTCCACCAAGATTCAACAAGGAGAACAGATGGATGGACCACACATGCATACACAAATACACACACACACACACACAAATTCACAGAATTCTACTTTAAGATCCAGCAGCTTCAGGGTCTTTCTGGAGGGACTACAGTGTGTGTTTTCCTATTTCTGCAGCCTACAGAGGCAGTGCTTGTGTGCGTGCGTGCAAGCATGAGTGTTAAGCACTGGGCCACTTTCCCAGATGAGATTCTCTGCTTGCAGGATAATCCTGATGAAAATGTCTTTCCTCCCTCTCGTTCTCTCCATCCGTCCATCCATCCATCCGTCCGTCCGTCCGTCCACAGACAAAGAGTTGGCCGGCTGCCCTCGCTCTTCCTTCCGAACCTTTGTCCATGTGTCACCTCCCTCGCACTGCCAGTGAGAGACTCCCAATTGATGTAGATATCTCTCAACAGCCGAAAAAGAACAGTGATGCGACGACTGTGTGTCATTATCGTTTATACGCGATGAGCGGAACCGGCGAGCCACTTTTTTGTTCAAAATCAATCATAAGCACGTCCCAAGCCTTCTTCTCTGTCTTCTGTCCGTAGCTCTTACCTCGGCCTTCATTGATCTTTCCAGATTCTTTTTTCTCTTTTTCCTGCTCACCCGTTTTTCTCCAGCACATACTCGAGTGCATGTTATGAAAGTCTTAATGCTGGTGAAATGACAAGAATCTCTCACACAAACCCTCCCTTTGTACAGCGCTGGCATCATATGCTGGTGCTTTTTAGGGAAAATGTGTTATTTTTATTTTTAACACCTAGTTGGATTTAACAAGATTTTTGTGCTCAGGGAAACAGTGGTGAGCATCGTGTGCGATTTTAGAGTTCCTTTAGGATACGCTGCAGGCTCGCAGGAGGCAATAAAACACAAGTGTGTTAGTGTGTGTTGCATGAAAACAACCTTCAAGACAAACCGTTGCACATAAAAATAAAAACACAAAGTGAAATAACCTTCTCAGTGGTTAGTATTATCTTCTGTAATGTCACACTAAACCCCGCCGCTGCCTCTTTCTTTCTAGTCCGGACTATGAATTTACTTAAAAGCATCCGCAAATCTGGCTTCAACAGAATCTCAGTGTTTGCGCAGACCAATAGAGTGTGTTATCAAGGTTGTTAACACATCTAGTCAGCATATGAAGATAAAAAAGACATTCAAGTGTCAATGTGTATGTGTGAGCTAGGCCTGGCATGTACTGCATTACTGCTTTCAAAAGTAAAAGTACCATGGAACGCCATGCTGCTAGCTTTCTTAGCTACAAGCTGTTCCTTTTTGTACTGCAACAACACAGCTGCAGATAGCAGATTAACTCAATTATGATACTGGATACCGTGAGGCAATATCTGAACTGTTATCACTGGAACGCACAATCCAGTAATTCCTATGACGTCTGTATATTTATTCGTACATTCTGGGTAGTAGGGGTTACAATAAAGTCAAAGTGCAATACTGCTGAAACATTGGTATGTGTCAAGTGACCGTCTTAAATTCAGGCCATTTTCAACCGAGATGTATCAACGTCTTTTGACCTAGACATCTGCAGAACTGTACCTAACGGACGCACAATACATCAACTTTCCTTTCTTGAACGTTTCATTCTGCATTACACAAAACTCAAACCATCTGGTTCCCCGCACAGACTAAACACACAAAGAAATATCAACATATTCATCTTTGACCCAGGAATGGCTTGTGCTTCATTTCCATCTGGCACACGGCACACTACTACAAGTTGTGAGGCAGTGGTACATTCCGGCACTGTAGCCTCAATAAACACACATGCTGGGTCGAGCACACGTCAGGTCCACTTTCTCTTCCTGCTAGGTGGGTCTCCTGAGGTCTCCATGGCAGGATATGACTGTAAGGTGACACTGACATGACCAAAGAGGGGGGTGGAAGAAGAAAAAAAAAGAAAGAGTGGATGAGAGGGAAAGCAGGGCCTGCAGAGAAAGAGACGTCCTCAAGGACAGACAGCTTCTATTTAGGCCTGGTGGTAAACTCGGCTTGGCTGTCTGACAAGAGTACAACACAGTGGCGGTGTGGGGTGTGTGTGTGTGTGTGTGTGTTTGGAGGAGGGGGGTTGAGGTCATGGAGGGAGAAACTGCCTTATTTAGAAAAGGGGAGCACCCTCCACACAGCAATAGGGGAGGGAGGGAGGGAAAGGAGAGGAGAGAGAGAACGAGTAAAGGAAGAAAAAGCTTGTGATGCTGGTTTTTAGACAGGCACTCCTGTACTTGACAAACAGCAGCAGCATGTGGAGTGCTCTCTTCATTCTCCCCAACATAAAGCCCAGGCACACTCAGTTTGACCTGCCAGAACAGAAATCCATACTCCATCATCACAACTGCGGCCCATTCAAGACCCTGCCTGAGAGACAGAGTGTTTGCATATGTGGATATATCGTGAGACTATGGAGAGGTTATTAAGTGGGACTAACATCACTGTAAGTCTGTAGATTGCAATAGGGCCAATATCTCCCAGTATCCAACTGATGGCTGCTGTTGCAACATTTCCCTATATCACGGAAATAGTGCACTATATAGTGTGTTTGCCATTTTGTACGGTAGTGGTGTTTGAATTCTAAGCAGTTAATTTCATTAACTATATGGACCACCATGAATTGAATTGAATTCCCTCACATAAATATCTGGCGCATCTTCTGTCGCAACAATCTTTAAAAAAATTCAGCGCAGTGTCTAAAATCTCATATGGTCATTCCCTATATAGTTCAATATTAAATAAACACTCTATAGGGAACAGGGAGTGAACAGTGAATGAGGGAATGGTTTGATCACAGCTGGAGAGTTTGCGTATGTGTGTGAGAGACTGCAGAGGGGTTACTGAGTGGGACTAACATCATTGTAAGTCTGTGCTTTATGTAGACTACAATTGGGCCAATTTCTCACAGTATACAACCGACGGCTGCTGTTGCAACATTGTTTTTCTCAAGCATATTAACCAAAGTCTATCGTTTCTGTGTTGGTGAGCAGACATGATGAGGTCTGTGGGCACCTGTAGGATTTTATGAGAGCCTTGTTAAAACTGTTTTTGTCTAAAATGGCTCTGATCGTAATCTTTAAAGGCCGGAACTACAGGCAAGGTCACAGTTAAAACATAAAATGGTAAACGTTGCTGTAATAGCACAAGGAAATAAAGAGTAAGATGCACGCACTGTCAAAACCGCTTTCAATAACTACAGTGAAAAACTAACAGACACAAATGGCAGACAAATTCAATGCATAAATTACTTCTTAATAACCAAAACTTCATTAAATCTGCTTAGCTTAACAAAAGAAGTTGTAATATTATTATTATGCCTATCCATGTTATGCCTGTCCTACGTCCTTTTCTTTTTTGTCTGCCTTGTCTACATACCTTGTCTGTTTTCTTTTGTCTATACGCACCCAAAACTGTAAAGCATCTTTCAATGTCTGTAAAAGATAAATGTATTATTATTATTATTATGACTGACACATGCAAGTTAAGATTGTATGAAACGACATTTAAATATTTAGCGTCAAGTTTTTATCTTGGCTTTATATGAAATAGTAGGTTGTCATGTGAGACACAGATGCGGCAAAATAGTAAATAGCCCCTGATTTAAGATTTTAAGGTTTGTCAAGTTATAAGTAGCTTACAAAATAAAATAAATAATCTTCCCATATTGAATGTTGTTCACATGACGATGAAAAACTATAATCTCCACTGATCGGATGAGAAAAATAGAAAATCTGACCTCAGGGTCAACTTACTTAAAGAAGATAGAAATGTGCGAAAGCTCGGGGAAAAAAAGCTAAAAACTGGCCTTCTCTAAGTATTCTAAGAAACAAATCTAGCTTTATATTTGCATTTAGACATTATTCATTTAGACATTACTTTGTTATAACATAGCATTCAAATAGATAATAACCTACAAACACCAATACACTTAGCAATAGGGCTGGGCAATATGGAGAAAATCAAATATCACAATATTTTTGACCAAATACCTCAATATCGATACCTCAACGATATTGTAGCGCTGACTATTGGTGCCTTTACAAAATATTTACACAATAAGATTTTTGATAATCATCAGTAATGTGGATATAACGACCAAGGGGGCAAAGGCAAATAATAAAACAGATAAAAATGACATAACTGAACTGTAATGCAGCCGTTAAAACCAGGAAAGGACAACACTTATGCCCTATTACAATATTCAAAATCTAAGAAGATATCTAGTCTCATTTCACAATATCCATATAATATCCATATATTGCCAAGCTCTACTACGCAGCTTTAACGCATCTCTTTCATCAGCTCAGCCTGCCGTCATTCAAGAGTGAAATTAATGACTGAAGTTTCCTACTAGCTAAAACTGGAACTCAGTGAACACACTGACGCTTGCATCTTTGTATTAAATTCCTTGCTTAAGGGCACACCTTCCATAGAAACGTGCACTATGTTTGTGCAACCCAAACCCCAGCATCACAGTCTGCAGTAACTGAGCTTTCAGAGTCAAAGTAGAACACTTTGATGTGCTGAGCTCTGGGATGATATTTTTATCTCTATAGCTTGTCGGGTGACAGCAGGTTAGTGGTGACGGAGAAATCTTTGAGCTGTTCTCTGACTGACTAATAACGACTCTGAACCTTCTAGAGCCAACGGCTCAGAGCCTGTGCTGCGTTTTCGTTCGTTTTTTTAAATGCAACAAAGGATCCGCAGCATGCGTGGGCAGAGGGGCCAGGCATCAATTTGATTTGATTCCAATTCTTCCTTTTGATTTCGGTTATCAATTTTCCATAATGATTCCTTGAGGGGTGGAGTTTAAACGGGTCACATATCTGTGTTAGTAGTAAAACAATACAAACCCCCAAAAAATGCTTTTAAAGTTTAGAAACATTTTTAGTCCCCCCCCTCCCTCGCCTCACAGTGGTTTGGTCTAGGGCTGCACAATTAATGGGTGTAGAGTCTCAGAGAGTGTTGACCTTAGCTAATATTGTTGGTTGGCAGATGAGCTTTACCAGTGACTCACTAATTTACATTATGATCAGCTAATTTAACAAGTGTCCAAAAGCATTGTATTTATTTTATATGGGGTCACTTTTTCAAAATAAGTCATTATGTGGTTTTAAATGGTTTTAAAGAAGAACATTTGTCAATTTAGTTAGCTTTTTGATTGATTCAAGAGAAACACTGAAAAGAAGGATAATGGTGCACTCTCCATGCTACACTAATGATAGTATTAAGGCTTTCCTCTGTGTACACATATCCTCTACAATTATAATTCTGGCTGTATTATTTGTGTCCCCTTTAAAAATTGCTCTTCAGAAATGTTATATGCCCCCACACACTGATGAGATTTACCCCAATGCTTAGATTGGACAAATAGTCTAGCTAGCTTTATGGATTTACCTTGCAGAGATCTGAGAAAAGGTTAACCATAGTCCTCATAAATCCACCTGAGTTTAAAATGCCAACACAAAGGAAGCTCAAGGCAACGGATATCCGGCCTAAATGAGTGAAATCCAGCAGATATTCCGTCGGCAACAGAGAAATCCCGGAAGTGGAACGTCAAGGATATAGACTAACAGATTACTGTGATGCAGGATTGTGTACGAAGCATGTGTGTATATGAGGTGTGTGGGCGGAGGGGAAGTGAGATGGCAAATTCACTAGATGCCTGACAAGTCCAGTGAAATTATGCTGCGTTCCGTTTGTACTCGGAATTTGGCATTTCCGAGTTGGATACAAGCCTGACTTGGGAAGTCTGAGAACCTCACATTTACCCTCAAAGCAAGCCAGCCTCGAAATCCAACATGGCTGATTCATGCATCGACAGTAGTGAAAGCTGTAGTAATATACAGCTCATTAGCACTTATGTCTTATTCATGCTCCATTACATCAGTCTTAAACACAACCAACCTCTATCTGGCATGTTGTTGGGCTGTTTGTATGTGCAAAAAAAAAAAAAAACAGCCTAATGTTGTTATCAACTGGTATTGCTAACAATGGCTAACCTAGATAAAGCTAATCCCTCAAAAAGAGAGCTCACAATAAGGAAAGTAATGTATGCCTGTGTGTCTGATTCTCTCTCCAGGAATAGTGTGAGCACAGCCAGGAGCTTAGCAGTGTGTGTGTGACTGTGTGACTTGTGTGTGGGTCTACAGATGCCAGATCAGAGGTGGAACACAGCTTAATTCACCCCAGCAACAGCAGCAGGATGTGCTCAGCTGTATGTAACCTGTTTTTGGGGTTAGCATGGCGCTGTTTGGACATCCTGGAGCCTGGGACAACCCACACACACACACACACACACACACACACACACACACACACACACACACAAAACACACAGTGATAATTACACACACAGAGACTGGTTCTACTGCATGACCCAGGTCAACAGGTTAAAAAAAACAATAGGCGATGAGGTGCCAGAAGAAAAAATCTAAAGAGAAAACACTCCTGTTGCTGTGCATTTCTTTTATCGCTCCTTTCACTCTCCGCTGAGCTATGTCTTGTAATTACTTCCGCGCTCACCGGTTTTTTTGTCTCTGTGTCACAGCGCTGAAAACATCCCTTTGTCCCACTGACTTCCAGTGGAATAAAGAGTGTATTAAAGCCAAAGACCTCCCCAGGCAGGACGTAGCATTAGCTGCTGGGACAAACATGGTCTCCCGCATCATTTAGCTTCACCCAACCTTTGCTATAATTTCTCCACCCAGCACTTTTTACCGTGGAGACACATGTAATGTAGAATTACTGTACAGTAACATCAGTCCGTCACATTCATTTGATTATTCACTTGCTGCTCCGTTTAAAGCCAATTCAACTGTGTGACTAGAATGGCGATCGGTTTGTGTTCATCTACAGCTGCTGCTGCTTGATGCTTTCAATTTTCAACTTCAGGAGGCTCAACGAAACGAGCCATATGCTAAATTTGCATCCAGAGAGCAGACTACTTTCATAAGTTGAACTGCTAGGCCCGAAGGTTTCTTACTTCACTAGAAAGGACAGTGTCTGTGTGCTGGAGGTCTTGAGATCCCACATCACACTTGTGCAAGTCACAAAACCCTACGCGTACATACTACACATGCATTAAACTGAGATTGAAGGGTCAAAACAGAGGAATTTCCTTTTCTACAGCAGATGAATTCAAAAACAGCTTTTTTAGTTTCAAACTCAGATTTTTGCATGTGGCTTATTTACATCTCCTCTGCCTCATTTCAAGGTTTGTAAACTTAAGTCACTGATAGCTTAATTTCCTAAAGAAATTTACTTTGGCTACATGCAAAACTGTCGTTGCTGCTTTTTGCTGTCTTTCACTGGTGCAACATATCACACATCCGTATCCATCTGCTTATAACAACAAGCCTGGTTTTGTGGCCATTTCCTGCAGACTCACATTCTCGCTTCTTCCTGAATGCAATATGTTTGTCTTGGAAAAACACTGAGGCTGTTATTTGGATTTTAAACAGCGCTGTTTTCACCTATATAAACCAAAGGAATACATTTTCAGGTCCCTGAATTAAAAGTTTCAGACATTCTTGATATGATTGCAGTTTGAAATCGGAAAGCTACGATTACAAAAATTTGGACAGCTGGGTCGCAGCTAACATTTGATTTCCTGGAAATCAACTAAGACTAAGTCTTTCAGAAGGGAAAGCCTGCCAAACAGGAGGATGCTGTGGAAATGTTCCACTTCCGTGGCAATGTTAACCGACAGCCTCTCTGTCTGTGTGCCAGCCAAGCCATTTGTTTTTCGGCCTTGCAACTTGAGTCGCAGGCGTTGAAAAGAGGGAGCAACATAATGAAAGTGCTGTGTGAGAAGAAGCAAGGAAGAAAGAATGGAGGAGTTGTCATACATTTGTGAAAAAAAAAAAAAAAACAATAAAAAGATGTAAAGCTGCACATGACAGTTTGTGGATGAGATCAGAGGTATGGCATTGCTTTTTTCCCACATGAAGTCTTATTATCATTAGATGCATTGACAATAGTGTTGACGCAGGAGGTATGTGCTGACTCGCTGTGCTTTTAACTGTAACCACTAGACATCAAAATGTTGCCACATGTCTAAAATACAAAACATGATTTGAGTTTTGAAATAGCTTCAATATTACAGAAATTATGACCATGGAGGATGATGAAAAGCTCAGAAACATGGCGGGGCCAGAAGCTACATTCGTTATTTGCTGTCATAAGGCAGCTTACTAAGATTGGATAGCGATTTCACACACCGCCGCGTGGTAACTTGCTTAAGCGGTTTCCACCCATGTGAACGCGCATAGATTTTGCCTCTGCTGAATTATTTTTTTAAAGGTGGGGGCAAAATGTATCTCCCCCTCGAAGTGATCAATGCTATTTTACAAATTGACCATTACATACCTAAAGTATATAAGTAAAGCGCTGTAACATGTACAGTCTATAGTGCGATAGAACGATAAAATCTGGCAGTTGCTGATTGTATTTTTCACAAACCGCACTCTGGTTACAGGTATAGGTAGGCTATAGAGTGCATATTTAATAACAAAGAAAATGTATTTATATTGAGCTACATTAAGAGTTTCCTTCATGGTCCCTGTCCATGGTGTTGTGGAAGTTTCTGTTCAGTCACTATACTCTGCAGAGTATAAGGCAAAACAGTTACACAGAGTTTACAGCAGTAACAATAGGAAGCGTCTGGCCAAGATAAGAAGCAAAACCACAGTCTCATTTTCTCTTTTCTCCAGCAAAGGAGACCTTGTTTGGAAACCTGCCTAATCTTAGCAAAACAATTCATCTTAAACAGAGACAAGTTGGAGACACTTCTAGGTGTTTCTTCTTCTGTCCCTCATACCTCATAGTTTCTAGCTGTCGTTTATCTAAGCTGCCAAAGACAACCTTGTACCTTTGGTCACATACAGATAGAAGATGTTTTTGACCCAGCACCTTTATCGACAAACATAGCCCTTCTTTTAGACTTTGAGGCACCAACCAACTGTTAAATTTAGAGACAGAACAGCTGTGATTCTCCTTCAGTGAACACACAGAATGAATGAATATTAAATCGATTCATACAACCGAACAGCATAGTAATGAATAATACAGAGGAATATATGAAAATATGCTTAAATGTCATTTTCTCATTACAATGGTTCTTTACTTATTTAACCAGTTTGAATTATACTTGGCATCTCTTCTTGTTTTTGTCTCCTTTATCCACTATTTTCCATCTCAATATGCTTTTCCAATACATATCATTACATGCTATTAAAGTAAATTTTAAATTAAATTGAGAGACTGTGAGAGAGAGAGAGAGAGAGAGAGAGAGAGAGAGAGAGAGAGAGAAATCACAGGAGAGTGTTCTTAATCAAATCTGACAAAAGAAGTGAGCTTCAGCTGTGGGGCTCAGGTGGATCTCTGGAGTCCACGCAGTCTTTCAGACACATGACTGGATAACATCCCTACATCCTTCCTTCCAGCCCACTCGTCTCTCTCCGTTCTCTCTATTTTCACTCTTCAACCCTTTCTATACAGCCATAGTCTTTACATTTCACTCCTTTTATCTCCCCGTTCAGAGCAGCTACCTCTCATCTCTGACGCACACAACAAACATATTCAGGTATGGCAACTGTGTTCAGTCCCTAGCTGTGGCATTTAAACCCCAAAGACAGCGGTGGAATGTAACTGAGTACATTTACTCAACTACTGTACTTAAGTAAAAATCTGAGGTACTTTACAAATTACGATTTTTGCACACAAAACATAAGTATTTTATAAAATATATTTTATTTTGTATGAAACTACCCAGCAGCATAATTGATTGACAGAACTATTTTCCAGTTTTTAAAATGTGAGGATTTTGCTGCATTGAGTATGTTTATTTTTACTGCTTTAAGTACAATTTCTTGATGATACTTACATACTTTTGACAGTGTATTTCTACACAGTAAAACACTAACAGTGTGAATACTCCTTCCACCACTGTCCAAACTGCCTTCTTCTTTCTGCAAACCCACACCTTTGCTATACACACACACACACACACACACACACACACACACCCACACACACACACATACACGCACACACATACAAGCTCACTGCCCTGTCTCTCAGCATCAGCATCAGCATCACTGTGAATTGAAAAGGCCAGCATCCCCATGAGAAGTGGTGTTTGTTGATGTTGTTGTTTTGAAACGTGGGGATCTGTTGGTTGGGGCATCGTCGACCATTTGCGGCCACTATGAGATAACCACAGAGAATCCAAGCAGTAGTGGTAATTACAGGCCGCAGCTTCTGCTTCTGCTGCTACAAACAGTGAGGTACTGTATAGACTTTCTGCTTCCCCTCCCCATGTCAAATGTTTTCCTTCTCTGCTTTTGTTATTGCCTGGCAGGAACAGATCCGGGTCCAGATTTCCGGCCAAACTAGCAAAATTGTGCTGCCATTTAATCAAAAAACTGTTTCTAGATTCAATGTAATCTCAATTCAAGTGCAGAGTGGCGTGCCTTCTATACAGCAAAGACATGAACTGATTGCCCTCAGATTGGCAAATAATTACATCTACTCCACATGCACCTTTAAAAACCTGGATTTATCCCGGTGGGAACACACTGACCATGCTCATCAGTGTTACCCTGTTTAACACATTCACAGCTGGGAGCAGCCAGTTGCAGCTACAGTCTGCTACCGTTGCACCACTGAGCCACTCTAATGGAGTTATTGTTGATTAATTGCCTTGCTTAAGGGAAAGAGGTTCACATGTTTACACTCCACAGCTCGATTTTTTTCCAGTGTTTCTCCACACTCACAATCTCACCCGCTTCCCCATAACCTCCACACTATACACCCCTTCATTCATTTGCTTCATTCATTCATGCTGCATTCATTTGCTAAATTTGCACTTAACTGCCTATTAGGGATCAGCTTACCCAAATCCTCATATTCTCAAAACCCATCTGTGACCCTGGATCAATACCTGGCCCCTAATCAGCAACCAGGGAGCCAGGCCCACTCTCATGGGAGATTGCAAATGGATTCAGCAGGCAATGGTTTTGGGTTTTGGTTTGACTGGATAGGAGATGAAAATGGTTTGTGTCAGCAAGGCTTGCATAGAGAAGACGGCTGCCCAGGGCAGGGTGATTCAGACGTGGTGAGGTGACATGTAGCAGGGCTTTCCCGTAGGCTGTAAGATGTAGCAGTGACAAGGCTAATCGCCACCATCAGTTCAGGTGTTTGGGCTGGGTGGAGGGAGGGGAGGTATGGGGATGTGCAAACGGTGTGAAAATGAAGACCTGGCCTGTAAAACATGGCTAAATTAGTGTACACTTAAAGTACCTTATAATACTATGGATTCAGTCAATGAAGGGAATCAAAATGGGAATAAAACCCCCAGCGCTGATCTAGCATTAGTGCCACATCAATCCACTGAGACACTAAAGAACTCTCAATGATTTGAAGACAACATTGTTTTGAAAGTTATAAGCTTGTTATAAGTCATGTACCGTCCAGGTAATGGACTCATTATGAGACGTTACTACATAATAGAAAGACCCAAAATAAAAGTTCTGTGCTTATTCGGCATCTCTTTGTAGTTGTTTCTTTTCTTTCTCTTTGTTGACATTTGATGTCTGGTTGTAGTCATTTTGGGTTTCTTTCAGTGACATTTTGCCCCGATCCCCTGGGCCTGTGCCCATTAGGCCCGTTTAGTAATCCTGCTATACTATTTCTGTTATTCAAATGAAATTGCACATTTCCAGGACCCGAATAACATCACAGAATAGAATCATATGAGATACCATGAGCAAAAGTAAGCACAAGTAGCAAAAGGCCATCTGTTTCCACTTGTCTACTTCTCAATATTTTTAGAGGCAACTTCATCAACCTCTCACACACACACAAATACACCCCCTCCTCTACATTGCAGTCTTAGACTGTACAATGGCAGGGCTCTTCACGTCACAAGCCTTCCTGCTCCTCTCCACCCCTTCCCTGTCTAACCTGCATATGCCGGAATTAAAAAAAACAGACACACACACACACACACACACACACACCCAAACATGCACACACAGCAGCAGAGCATCTCCTCTTACCCATCTGTGCCTGTGTCGGATGTCTTTTAGAGGTTCATGGTGGATGAGAACCCTGCTGATCTAGTAGCTTTGCTGCAGAAGCCGCTATGCCATCGCACTGATGATGCTGGAGTCTCCGTGATAACCGGGGACCGGGCTCTCTCTCTTTCTCTGTGTGTGTGCTTCAGCCGGGTTACTCGACAGTCATCTACCCCCCCATACCCCCCACCTCCGGTTTTATCCACCGAATTGGTTGCGCCGATGACCGTCCAGAGCAGGACCTACAGTGGATTCCGTCGGTCGTAGGCTGTGGCACAGCCTCCTCACTTGCCTCGAGTATTTAAAAAAACAAAAAACATCTACGATAGACCGAGCAGAGGTTTGTCCAGATAACAATTATGAAAATCAACAACAAAATCCGAGCTTATTTGGTTGCGCGAAGGGATGAGCCAAACGGCGCAGAAAAGGGATGGAGATGGAGAGATGAGGAGGGACACGGGGGTCGGCGGTGGAGACGGTGATCGCCGCTCTCTGTCAGTCCTCCTGGCCGTTTTCTGTCGTGTTTACGATCCGCTGTCGCCTCCTCCCTCAGTCTTTTTCTATCTCCCTCGCCGTGATGCGTCTCCCTCTCTTACGTCCTCCGCGCTGCGCTCTGCGCCCGGTGTGACGCCTTTTCCGCTCATAAGAAAATAAGAACCCCCCCTCTTGCTGCTGCCCTATTCACGTTTACTTCATCATCAGCTTCCCTCTCTTCCTTTCGATCAGACATGCAACACGGAGGAGGTGGTGGTGGATATGCGAAAATGTTTTTTTGGGGGCAAGTGAAGGCAGTGGAAGGAGGAGCCCCCGCGAGAAGAGAGCTCCTCCCCATTATGCTGCTTATCAGCGGAGGATGGGGGGTGGGGGGCGGGACGTGGGGGCGTTTGTCATGTAGAAGGGAGACATAAGGAGGAAATGTGACAGGGAGAGGGGAGTGAGAAGAGGGGAGGAGGGGTTGTAGTGAACTTGTGCAGCTTGCTTGTGCAGAGAAGACCGTTATTAGGCCTAACCTGCTACTTCGCGTCCTGTCACTGCGTACCGTACCCTAAATGTATCCAACCCCATGCAAGTTCCGCTAAACTGAAAAGCATGACTAAAAATGACCGAACCAGAGCCCCCGTGAGGTTGTAATGCACACTACATTAAAAAAAATAAATAAATAATGCATGGATAACATATGAAGAGATATATGAAGTGCTGTCTGGAGACATAGTGGTTGAAATAATGGGTGAAATAATGTGAAGTTTGGCCTGAGTGTGGTCGCACCCATGTTGTGACTTAAATAAATAATAAGACATTTTGGGAAATATGCTTATTGTATTCACTTCCTTACTGTTATATGAGAACATCAATCTCCAGTTGTGGAAGCCATATTGAGATCCTTTACTTAAGAAAAAGAACTAATACCACACTACCAACCAGACATGTCCATGTCAAAAACGGTCAAGTACTGAAAGCTAGCGACTGTCTGGTCAAATATGTAATCTTATTTAGTGGGAAGATAGTTCCTGATTTAAATCATAATTTTGTATTGTATTTCTTGTACTTTTACCTGTTCTTGTACAGAATGTGGGCTTCTTTTATTACATAAATTAATAAAAAATAAATCATAAAAAAAACAGCTGGATCATTTTGGGATGCCTTAGAGACGCAGATGCACAGGTCTGGGAAGTCTCACAGCCTTTGCCAGTTTGTGTTGACAAACTTGTGTTTGCTAATGGTTTCCAGTGTAATGGTTGATATAATCTGTGCAATACACATTTTGGCTTATGTGAGGCTCTGTTATGCTGAATAAGCACTCAACAAATAAACCTGACCTTTTTCATATTTACCGACTCTTTTTGCCTGTCAGTGGAATGATACTAATAGGTGACAATTCAGAACGGGTTTGGCCTATTGGCTTTCCGTGGAACACAATACAACTGTCAAAAAATTAATGTTTGACTAAATAGGCTCTAAAACAGTACACGACTGAGATTTAGCGGCATGTTTTGCTCTCATTTCTTGTGACTAACTGATTCTGGATTAGTATCAGGCTACAGTTGGGTCACTTCTTGTCAGACTCAGGCCTGGAGGGAGCTGCTCACTCATGTGAACCAGAACTCAGGTGCTCATTATTTGGCAGCAGTGATACAGTTCAGACATCTATCCTGTGACCTACTTACTTTCAATCGAGAATTTGTGTTCATGCAGTAAGTCTGTGAAGTTGGCAACGCTGCAGCTTGTTAGTTATACAGTAAGTAAAGCTGGATGTTAAAGATCCCATGGCATTAAAATGTCACTTCATGAGTTTTTTTTTCATTAATATGAGTCCCCCCAGCCTGTCTGTGGCTAGAAATGGCAATAGGTGTAAACCGAGCCCTGGGTATCCTGCTCTGCCTTTGAGAAAATAAAAGCTTAGATGGGCCGATGTGGAATCTTGCCCCTTATGAGGTCACAAGGGGCAATAGCTACAATAGCTACAGACACAGAAATGGCACATGCTAAGGAAAGCTCGTTGTGGGACTGGCTATAGTGGCTGTAATTCTGCACCAAGGCTGAATTTTTGGAAAGAGACTTTAGATAGGGTATTAGGGACCACTAAGGTCTATATAAAATCATCCAAAGAGCACCATGTCATGGGACCTTTAAGGCCTTTGCTAAATGTAAATATATATGGACTATATTTACATACTTACAGTAAATATAAATATTACTACTAATACAACTACTCAAAGCACTTTTACAGAGTACAAGAACCATTCACAGACACTAACGGCCAAGGCTGCCATATAAGGTGCCACCTGCTATCAGATAAACATTCAGAACACAAATGGCACAGCATTGGGAGCAATTTGAAGTTCACTGTCTTGCCCAAGGACAAGGGCAAAACACTGACCTTCTGCTTTGTAGTCGACTGCTCTACTACATCAGCCACAGCCGCCCGGTAGTGTAACTTCCCTCATACATATCAGCCTGAGATCTTCAACCTCACAGCAGTCTGTTCTCCGCCTGAGCAGTCAGCCGCCGTCACAGACCCACTAACAGGCTGCTGATACCTTCTTTTTTAATTTTTTAATTTTCTATCAAATATTGATAAATGTTTAGCAACCTTTAGCAAGATTTTACAATTTAAAACATACAGAGTATTTTACAGATGCGTTGATGGCTTTACTTAAATGTTGCCACTTTTAGACCATAAGGAGTATGGTATCATTATTGGTCTTTATAATACCTTACTTTGGGGAAAACAAACAGGTTGGACCATTTTATTTAACAAAATATATCAAGACAACAGCTGGCTGCAGTTACAAAGATAACACATTAACCCTGCTGCATAAGAGTGGCAGAGCCTATATCACCTTCAATGTGCACTAATTCACTTATGTTCTATTGTGTAAGTTCTTTCACTGCTGTGAACACGCCTTCTTGGGTAAACCGAAGATAACAAAATAAATTCAAAACATACAGGGTTTAACTACATCAGCATCAATTGTATGACTGAAGTCAAGGTGATAAAGGTAAACTTTATCATCCCAAATAGGCAAATTCTGGTGGTCAAGGTGCAGATACTGTAGACAAAACAGTCATAAAACAAATGTACATAGAAATATCTCCCCAACATACTGTATACACACACACACACACACACACACAAACCCCTCCAAATACAGAATTTAAAATATTGAGCAAAATAGCCTGCTCAGATTACGCTGGAGATATGAGTGTTTTAGACAACTTTGAACTGAGTACAGACAAACTGAACAGTTACCGTTGGCTACAGATTTCCCCTATCTGTTGCCAAATTTAAAGCGGGACAAGACAGAAATCTGGAGTTGGAGACAGACCGCCTAGACTGAACTCAAGGCAAGGTTTGGCTGTCTGTCTGTGTGTGTTTTGAGAAAGGGCACATTATCTTCGCTTTAGTTCTCTGAGACAAAAGGCAAAGAAAGCCAAAATGTTGTGTAAAAAATGTATCAAATCCATCAAAGGTCCCATGACATGGTGCTCTTTGGATGCTTTTATATATAGCACTAATGGTTAGTTACTACCAATGCTTCACAAATCAGTATGTCACAGTATGACACATCACTTTATTTCCAGGTAAGAATAATGCTTCACTTATGGTAGTCAATGCTTAACTAATCATTCCTTAATGATCAACCACTCAGTATGATACATTATACAGTAACTTATCATTAGTACTGAATCACAGTTAATCTACTCATTGAACTAACCAGTTGTTCCTCATTTGTTCCTCGCTCGTTAATACAGTAACTACAAGTCTGTTTACAGGAAGTGGAACGCAAAGGATACATACTAGTTTGCCAGTAACTAATCATAAGTTCTGAATCACAGTTAATAAGTAACTACTCATGAACTAAACAGTTGTTCCTCAGTAACTACCTACATTTTTGTGTTCCTTATTAGCAACCCAAACCCTAACCCTTTGGGTTTTGTATGAATTTAAAAAAAAATGGTTTGCACTTTTGGACATTTCCAGTGTAATGCCACAACAACACTCAAGACATTTTCTAATGAATATTCAGATTTTTCAAATGCTTTCCATGAGCTTTGTGAAAGATTTCAAACTTTGACATTTGCTGATTTTACATTCATAACTTCCCGTGTCTTATTTTGCAAGATATAATTGTACAGTATCTAGAGTACTTGGAAGGAATTAAAGTTGAGAGTGAACATACTGTATGCATGGACAAAAAGAAACAATAACTGACTTCTATGACTTTTATCTTCTTTTAGACACGTTTATGTACCTTTAACCCTTGTATGGTGTCTGGGTCAATGGGACCCTTGTTCAATTTTTCCTAAAAGAAAAATTATGCTATGTATTATTTATTCTAAAAATAACTTATTTTCAATGACTGCATACAGTACACCCCCATACACATAACTATTACTCATGAGGTGTTTGGGTCTACTGGACCCAAGTTTATTTAATTGTAGGTGTTATGAAATTTTGTTGTATTACTGCACCTGCTATTCTCACACAAAGTTACAAAATTGTTACTTTTCCAGCACTTTTACCTGTTCTAATTAAGTTCTAAGAAATAAGCACCAATAATGATGCAAAATCTTGTTAATGTTTTTTTAAGAATTGAATTTCCTTGTTTGATGACAATCAAAAAACATTTATGATCATAAATGTGATCTCACAGGGTTAAATGTCAAATATGAACCATAATTGATATATATATATATATATATATATATATATATATATATATATATATATATATATATATATATATATATATATATATATATATATATATATATATTTAAAAGCCTAATAATGTGGTGGGTCCACCAGAACTGGGAACATTGGGTGTGAAACAAAAATATGACACCACACAAGGGTAAAAAACAAGTAGGCACACACACACACACACACACACACACACACACACACACACACACACACACACACACACACACACACACACAAACACAGAAATTTCACACACAGAAATTTCAGTTAGTATAAATGATAAAGTCTTGTGCATTCACCTCTCAAATGTTCCTCAACTTGTTTTACTCTCTGTAGTCCAACACGGAGCGACACAGCCACAGTCAACAGCTCGGCTCCAGGTAAACCACACCCTGTTGTGTCTTGCACTCCTGCTCCGAGGTGACACTATGTTGCTCTGCCATCAAAGGTGAGAAGAATCAGGTGAGTGTAGGCTGAGCAATCCACACTCTGGTGACAAATTACAGCCAATATCACGCCTCAGTGGTTGTACATACAGCCCTAAACACACCGACACAGGCAGTGACAAATCAATCCTGTAGCTGGTAACATTAAAACCAATCTTCCTTCTTCCTTCTTTGCATATGTCTTCTTTATGTAAATTTTCTGACCGTGCAGTAAAATGATCCGAAATGCAGTTGATGCCTTGCACAACATTTAATATTGTTGTCATCATGTTGAAATAAGCCTGAAAGCATCAGGTTACAGTATGGCTGGTGAGTCAGCCATGTAAGTGCCCCGTTAACAAAATGTCAGAACCTAAAGGCACAGGTTGCTACTTAAAGATACTCTGTGACAGCTCTGGAAATCTAAAGCTCCACATTGCCATCTGATGGACTGACTGAAACAAATAAGCACAACAAGTCACAGTGGCAGCAATTGTGAGCTCACTGCGTAAGTTCTTTTGTCAGAGAAGAAGAAGCAAAGGGGAATTATGTCTAAAACAATGAGGCTATTAGAGTAAAAATTGTGCCCAAAGGCACAACAACCTCATAATTTTATCTAAATTTATTTGTTTTTTCCTTTGCCTCATTTGTTCAGATGAGGCAAATACATTTAAATTTAAGTCTTTTAATTTACAGTAGTGGAAAGTGACAACATACATTTATTCAAGTACAACAATGTGAAGTACTACAAAAACATGGTGAACATTTGAAAATTAAACCATGTAAACCTATTGTATATAGATATAACCTCTTAATACAATGAATAACCTGAAAATTAGCATAATATGGGCACTTTAATACGTATTATTACACAAACAAGTTAATCAAGCTCACACTGGTGTCCAACCTGATGTGTGCGCGTAAAGATTATGACGCATAAAGAGTATAAATTCAATTCTAAACACAACATTCTTACGATTAGGCCACTTGTAGTAAGGAAGGAAGGAAAAAAAAATGTCCTAACTACAATCCTGTTTTGTGAGAAAGTTGTACGAGCCCCAGTTTACCACTTCAGGATACAGTTTGAAATGTTCTATGAGCTTTGTTGTGTATGTTCACACAGGTAAGGGTGTTGGGGGTCATCTCGTTTTTTGTTACATCCATCTTATCCTTTATCAACACTATGTACAACAAATCTACAGACATCCACTCAAACTCAACTTGCGGTCGCAGATGAGCTAGTTGTTGTGGCAGTAGTCTATTTATGAAGGTATTTCACCACTGTTAGAAGTGCTGGTAGGCAGATTTTTCTTTTAAACTTTGGACTTTGGTCATGCAAGCGGTTTTGTCCTGCATCTGGCCTTCTTGCTAAGCTAAGCTAACCGTAGCCTTGCTCTGTGATTAGAGTGGTATTACTCTTCTCATCTTATTTTGCTTTGGAAAAATAGCATCAGCCAAATGAATACATGTAAATGTAAGTCCTGGCTCTCAATTTAGTCCCCGCTTTCTTACGTAACGTAACTACATTACATGTCATTTAGCTGACACTTTTATCCAAAGGGAATTACAATTTGCTATATATCAAAGGTTACACGCCTCTGGAGCAACAAGGGGTTAAGTGACACATTGGTTGATGTATCGCAGTGGGAATGGAATCCAGAACTCCTACACCAAAGGAATGTGTCATATCCACTGCGTCATCACCACCCCAAACTGGAGTCAGATGGCAGACAAATCAATCTTCTCAAATGTCAAAAATTCAGTTCATGTATTCTGTGCAGTTTTGTACTAGACATGGAGCCTTGAATACCGTATATGAAATAATATGCATAACAGTGTTCTTTTGAGTGTCACTTTGCATTATGTTTGGCTGCTTCAGACAGGTTTTGTTATGCAAAGAAAATTAAAAGTGTTAAATGTGTCAGAACAAAGCCTGGATCGTCAACATCCGAGGCCACACCGCTAACATCCAGCTGCCTCTGAGACCATCCATCACAACACATGAGGTCATGTTATACAGCAGTGTTTCTCAGCCTTTTTGAGTCACGACCCCCCCAGAATAAAGGAGTTGATGTTCACGACATGACACCCCCACTGACAAGAGAGAAGAGAGCTGCAAACTGCTGTAAACAGCTGTTTCTACATGACTCCCCCTTCGGATTTTTTTGTGAATGCTATGATTAATACATGTAAACAAATAACGCTTTGCTAGTTTTAGTTTAAGCAGCTAGCACCTAGCCTTGTCCAATGTGCTCCAGGCTCTGTGGATTTTTGATGTGTTTGTGACTTGTCCTCTCCCCCGACCCACCTCCTTTCTGTGTTCCAGGCACCAAACTCACACAGTAATGTAAAAACCATTCCCCATTTATTTTTTCTTTCAACTATCTGGTGACCTCCAGAAATGTTGTTGTGACCCCCAGGTTGAGAACCACTATTTTCCTTTGATTTTATTCATTCTCACTTGCTATAGGTTACTGTGTATTGCGTTGTATCTATTTAACCAATGCTTGGACTGATGGACTAAATGTCTTGGGACCCTTAGGATGTGTTAGGGTAGTTTGGGTTTCTTCTTTTTGTAACTTGTAAATGGTATTGCATAATCAATGTTTCCTTTAATATCCAAACAGTATTAGTAATGTGTATTATTTGCTAGTGTCCGGGTTCCTATACACAAGCTTCAAGGGCTTACCCTTTCACACACCATGCATCGTGTCTTATGATTGTACTTGTCTTTTAACTTTTGTGAATAAATTTGAACATAAACTTACATGAAAGCACTATATACGTGTACATACAGTACATCTCCCTGCCGATTAAAATCATACAGCATGCTATTCTAACACAACATACACAAAGAACACAGAATGATAGATTCATCATTTTCAACAATCTGTCAACAGGTGTACATTTTACGAATGTTTATATATAGACTTCCTCAAGGAAAGGGACTAGGGAACAGGGAGACTACAAGTAGAATGCAGTGATGACAGCAGCTCGGTTCAACTTCTCATCGTTCACTTTCTACAAGGAGCAATAAAGTTAATTGAACCCACTTTTCAAGAATTAGGTCATGACCTACGCAGTAGGAAAACCACCAATTACATCTAAAATGAGCCTGAGTTCCCCGTGTCTGGTCTGAAACTAAACAACTGTGTTAGACTGCAGCTCCAACTGGTGATTTGAGGGTTTAATGAGGAATTATTTTTCTCCCATTTATTACTTTGTGTGTGTGTGTGTTTTTAATCAGTTCCCTGATTAAGCCAATTAGGTTTTTATAACAATGTGAAGTTTAGGGAATGAGATTAACTCCTGGCTTCCAAGATGAAGGGGCTGTGTAAATAACCCTGGATGGTGACTACAGTAATAGTACGGTTCCTACAATTGTAATACATTTAATTTAAACTTTTTATTGATGCCCATTGGGGAAATTACAACGTTTTCACTCTGTTGTTAGAACACACTACACACAGGCCTGAAATACACAAACATATTCTGGTCCTATACATGCACACATGGAGGGATGTCAGAGTGAGGGAGCGGCGGCTGCTGGACAGGTGCCCCGAGCAGTTGGGGGCGCCTGTCGACACTACGTACCTCAGTCCATAGTTGGACGTGAACCTGCAACCCTCAGGTTCCCAACCCTATGGACTGAGCTACTGCCATCAAATGCTCCAATTGTTTTGTGGGAATGTTTCTTTGACTATTGTAAAGGGTAGATATCTCTGATATGTGTGCCTTTCATGGTAGAGGAGACAAAGATACATAGCGATTTCAACGGTTACCGTAATACACCAGAATGCTATGCAGTCACAGCTTGCATATTTCTACATCGTTCATCGTGTTTCTCAATAGACAAATCTCCTTCTTCCTTCCTATAAGTAATTTGGGAAAAGAGAATATTACAGTGTCATTACAAAATACACACTGAACCTATTTGTTGGATATTAATATGTCCAAAACTTTCAAAGCACAGGGGCAGCATATGGGATGGAAAAACCAAAGAGTGATGACTCTGTTGGCTTTGATGGATGGCTCCATTTGCTCCAACAATCACTCAGCTCCTCCTGTAGAACCTTTCCATCACATGATCCTTGATTATATTTTTACTCCACTGTGTTATGAACGAAGTCTGCTGGCACTCAAGTCTCCATACTCCCCATCCATCAATGTTATGTTGCTGAGGTTGCTGAAAGGGTCCTGTTCCAATCATCACTTGTTTTTATTCATTTTTTTATATTATAGCATAGCAGCTATAGTACACTTTAGCTCTCTGATACAAAACAACCCCCCCCACCATTCTTCCTCCCAGAATCAATGTTTTTATTCTTATTAGATAGTGCAGATAGAGAAGTAACGTGGGAGAGTGTGAGGGGATGACACGCAGCAAAGAGCCACAGGTGGGATTCAAACCTGGGCCGCTGCCAAGGACTCACACTCTACCAGGTGAGCTAGAGATCGGCCCGTGTATTTTTTATTTTTTTTAAACAAATGTTTCACCTAAATATTTTCTGTTGACACGGTACAGCTGACATAGACTATATCATATCCGTTTCCAGCAAAACCGAAAGCAGAAAATGTAGTAAATACATTACTACTAAATAAATAAGTAAATACTTCTTTACAAATAAAATACAGGTCAGACTGACTGACAAGTGATGTGCATTGTTCTTAGAAAACAATTAGTTTTTAGAAATGTCTCATGATATATTGTCTCTAAAAGTGTATTATTCAACTTTTGATTTTGTTAAAGAAGGAAAAGACTGATCTCATGAAATGGCGAATTATGGCCATTCATTTTCTTGCCATCAACATTAAATTAAATTTTTGAAGGTCTATTCAAAGACTTTGTGTTACTCCTTTACATTTTTATTTAAAATACCATATCTCAAGCTGTCATTTCTGTTGCAGTAGCCATTCACTGTATTTGTATTTCTTAAAGCTAACAAACCGGTGTTAGCATATTTATATTAAAGGGGCGCTATGCAGTTTTGGCCATTTCTTTGCTGTTTGCACGCTTTTTGCTTGCAGGTTTCTCTATGGAGCTCCCCCTACAGCTCTGGAATAGATATTTGGCAGCTCCTATGTTTACTTGTGTCCGACTCCTCACTCGGTCAGGCTGCAGTTTTCTCTGTTCCTCCAACTATGCTTTCCTAGCTTTCCGCTTTTTGCCGGCTCAGCTATGACGATAGCGTGAAAAACTCCATTGCTACCTTGTTAGCCGGTTTGTGAATGGGCATATGTGTGCAGTGCCGTGAAGCAATTTGTGTCGAGAAACCTGATCTCACACAATTTTTTGTGACGCTTAGGCCAATGACTCGCCGGCCGAAAGTAGCAAGGGTGGTTTTTCTGCTCACAGACACGACCACCATTGAACTAAAAAAAAAAGTTATATAACCATTCAAATGACTACGAAGCTGTTCGGTTAAGGTAAATTAAGCTTAAAAAAACAGCATACTTTCCCTTTAAGGAAAAAGAGATTAGCTTATTTTTCTTTCTGAGAAAAAAACTTTCTTCTTGCGTTAACACACAAAGTGGCGTGTATGTGTATGCCTGCAGTATACAGCGTATACACACATGTGGATAGCTCAAAATGAGTACAGATAACACACCACCTGGCTTAAGAAAGTTGGCGTGTATATTTTCTTTTTTATTTATATTGGAAAGGCACATTGCTGACCCTCCACATGCACAAATACATGAGTCATTTAGAATGAAACTCTGGGATGTAATGTATATTATTAAGATCTTATGTGACCACCTGTCACCACATGTTGTATACCCACCGAATGAGACCTAACAGGTCTTGTTTAGTGAAAAAAACATCAATATATAAAACTGAAATGTTTGAGGTACGAGATAATCGAGTGTTTAAAGTGTTACTGTAATATGAAAAGAGAAGTCCAGAGAGCCTATTGAGTCATTTGGAGATATACTTTCATTACAAATTAAAAAGTACTTTCAAACACATCCAATCAATCCATGTTAAGGCCTTACAGTATAAAATAATTCTCAACTCCACAAACTTCCATGTCTATGAGATTCCTGTTTGCAGATACATTTTTTCACATCGAACAATAATGGCTACAATCTGGATTACATATATTCTCATGACCAGCATCTAAAACGCAAGCGCAAACATTATTTTGCAGTGTGTAATGACATCAGTTTCCAACTGTCTTGGGGTTATTCTTTGCCTTCTTTGATAGTAAGACCCCAGACAATCCCAGTCCCTCCTCCATGCGGCCCCATGCACCTTTAGGTCACTCATTTTTAAGGTACGATACATTAAAAGCATTACGGTCATCAAAACCACCTCTTAAAATCTTTGTCCCTTCAAAATCCATGTGCCTACTAGCTGTGAGAAAACCCAGTCCGTCCCCTTTTCCAACTGGCAACCCACACCCTCTTGGTCCTCCTCACTGCGGTCCTAGTCCTCCCTGGGTGCTCTGGCTGTCGCTGTGGTCATTTCCCCACAGGTGGTAAAACTGACTGAAGTCCACGTAAGGCGGAACCCTGCCCGTCTCGTCAGGCTGCGCCGCCTGGCTGCCTCTCTGGCGGAAAAGGCTGCCATCTCCCGAGCTGGAGCTGGAGCTCTGCGTTTGGGTGTTGGTGGACTGGAGGGTGGCTGTGGGGCTCTGACTGCTAGGGAGAGTGGAGGAGTAGAAGAAGGAAGAGAAAGGTGTTTGGTCGGGTAGGGTGGAGGAAGATGAAGAGACGGGTATGAGGGTGGGAACAGAGGAGGAAGAAGTAGGGGCATGAGGAGAGAGGAAGGGGTCCATGTCGCCAGTGGAGAGGCAAAGGAGAGAGGTGGAGAGAGGGAGAGGGTGGGGAGGAGGAGGAGTGGTGGAAAGAGAGAAGAGGGAGGTGGAGAGGGGGAGAGGAGGAAAAGGAGAGAGGGGGAAAAGAGGGGAAAACGGGAGTTCAATTATGGGCTGTAGGATGTCGACAGGAGTCTGGCAGGTAGCAGCGTAAAACGTGCTAAAGGAGCGGAAAAAGGAAAGGCAAGGACAGAGTGTATAGGACACGGGATGTCAGCAAGTCAGGGCCCATGAGGAAGAGAAACACAGATGTGAGTGTCAGACAGGACAGAGTGAAAGTCATTAAGGAAGTGGAGGTAGAGGAGCAATCCTGGTGGACGAGCGAACACAGGGCAAAAAAAGTACAATGGAAGTGTGCACGTGCAGCAAAGCCAAAAGCAGCAGCCACATGAGTGCCACTCACGTTCAATCATATTACACTACAGGCAGTTTCATGATGCAGGTAACCTCACTAACTCAAGGCATATTCCAAACATGCTGATGGAAGTTGTCAATGATTCAAGCTCTGTTATAAATGAAACATGTATTAACACAGCAGAAGAACATCACATGTGACATGTTAAGTGCTCAATCCAAAAGTGGCTTTAGGGCTTTATTCTGATTCATTGGTCCAGACACGACACTGCTTTGTGTGAACACATGTCAAAGTTGGGCTTACCACCCTCGCCTCCATATATATATATATATGACAGTATGTTGTTACACTTAGGTCCACAGCCAGCTGTGGTGTAGCTTGGTACTATAGTGCCGTGCTACATTACTGCTGCAAAGGTTGTGGTAAAAGCATGCAGTCACCACCAGTAGGCAGTACAAGCAATGCTGGAGGATGTAGTTTTTAACACCTATTTAAATTCATTTTTTGAAAAGCATTACTGTGCTAATTTGTTTCTGTACAACGCTGTCTAAACCGCCAAGAGCAATACTGATGTAATTATATTCATACGTTAACATTACAGTATATAATGTACGCTTTATGCTCATGTCAAAGTTCAAAATCAATATATTTTTCCAGCTGTACTTGAACAGTTTTTCTCATTCTAGTCTGCAAAATGGGAACCCGGCATGATACACACAAATCACAGCAGCGGAACAATGGGGAAGTGAAAACCATGCATACACATAAATAAGCATAGCAGTGGAGGGACACGGGGGAGGGAAAATCAAGCTAACCTAAAATAAATACAGCAAAGTAGGGACGAAGGAGCAATCTAAAACACAGCCAAAATAAACGGGAGGGAAGAGTGGAGTCAGAAGACGACATCGGTGGGACAATGGGAGTGAAATCCAAGTTTATGAAGCCGAAACACAACAGCGATGTGACAAAAAGCTAAAATCAAGCTCATCAGCATCACAGCAGGACAACGATATGCAACAACTAAAAACCAAGCTTACCCAGAACAAACATAGGAGTAGGAGGGAACCAGGAGTGAAAGACAAGCTTACCCAAAGAGCAAGCAGGGACACGGGACAAACCAAGCTTACCCTGGTGTGGGGGTGCCTTCCTCCAGGGTGGAGGCAGTGTTGGTGCCATTGGTGAGAGTATTCTGGGAGGGCATGACCAGTGAAAGGGTGACACTGGTTTTACTAGTGCTCTGGATGTTGGAGTAGGGCACTGACACGGGGTAGATACGTCCACCTGGAAGGAGGACATGTGTGTAAAAAAAAAAAAAAAAATCTCATTCAATAATTGAGTCCTGTTCATCTCAGAACCATTGCCAGTTAAATGCTGCCGTGATCTAAGGTGCATACATTTTTATATATATACTTTTCACAATCACTACTATCAAGAAGTGAAACACAGTGGAACTAGCGTGCAGCTTCAGCATATAATGGCCATCTTGGGAACCTTGAGTAAATTGGATTTCTTCTTCCAAGAGTTTTGTTATTTTGGCTCTGTGTGGTATTCTGGGCTACACCTCTCAAAATCTTTGATATCTCTTCTTTAGAGCTGGCGGCTCAGATGAGGATAAATCTGGTACCGTTTAAGGATGTGTTTGTGCAGTGCAGCTTTCCACTGCTCCAGGATTAGACTTATCTTTGTCCTACATTTGAGTGGCAAACTCTAAACGTTATGTATAAAATCCAAACCCAGCATCACTTGGAGTTGCCTTTACTTTGAGTTAAGGTTATAGATTTCAATAATCTTAAATGTTCAAATTAGTATTTTATCCTAGCATCCTATGCTATAAAGGTTTACATATAAA
The DNA here is from genome assembly GCA_013375575.1 of Percina caprodes. NCBI lineage: Eukaryota > Metazoa > Chordata > Actinopteri > Perciformes > Percidae > Percina > Percina caprodes. Next base: position 2,718,343 of record JABXJD010000050.1, on the reverse strand, counting down.
ATCTTTAACCACCTAAGTTTAAATAATTTTAAAATCTATAAAGCAGTGGTTACCACCTGGGGCTCAAGTCCAATAGTGTCATAATAGTCTGGAAAGCTCCACAAGTTAGGAAAGAACAGAACGCCTTTGTTCACTTCCCATCCAGCGCCCACGTCGTTTAAATAGCAAATGCACATACGGCCTATTGCGCCTATGGGCTTGCTGGTCTTAAAGGTGTGTTCAGGTGAATTCTCGGCGTATTGCTATCTTGTGGCAGCAGAAAGTGATTGCGCCATTGACCAACAAAAACCTGGTCTAAAGTCGGTAACGCAGCATTTCATTGTTATATTGCAACAGCGCATTAGTAAAATGCGCCTAGGCTGGTGCACAGGGCACTAACCCTTTTTTTTTTTTTTAAATATCATGCAAATCAGCAATGAGCCAAGGTACAAACAAGGCTGGCTTTTAAACGAAATGGGAGATGACACTCTGGTTTATTGCATGTTACGCCCCAAAACACACTAATGAAATAAGTACAACCCTTGTGAACCATGCGCCTGACGCACAGACTCTTTTTTTCCACCCTCAAACTAGCAAAGGTTCTCCATTAAACTTCATTAAACTGTATTTTTTAGGATTAACTCTGCTATTTCCTTGTGAAATAGCAATTTCTGAAATTCTTGTTTGAATGAAAAAAGGATATATTTTCGCTCATAACAACTTGTAACCTTTGGCGAGAGGTTGTGATTTCACTTTGTTTTAAAGAGAGAATAATATGTACAGCAAGTTTTCTACTTGTCTCTAAATTCTGAATGTTGAGAAACACTGGCATTGGAGTAGCCAGTATGTATTTTGCCCCAAGGCAGGGTTTCTATAAAATGTGAACCAATCCCATTATTGCCCTTTCCTACCCTGTGTGGGCGTGAGCACTCCATCAGATAGCGGATAGTTGAGTGTGCGGATGAGCAGGGTCATGTCCTCATGCCGAGAGCAGTTGGTTGCCCTCTGACGGCCGGACACGTAGACGTCGTGGTGCAGCCGTTTGATGCGCTCAACCACCGACTGAGACACTGCCTCCAGACTGGTCTGCAGGGCCAGCTCTGCTGCTACCATGGCAACAATTTCCTGCGGAGGACAACAGGGGAGACAGGAAAAGAAAGAAAGACTGATCTTAGAGTTGTAGTAGGTGGTGGAGACACATCAACGCAGAGATTAAAAAAAGACACGAGGAAAACAAGTGCAGAGAAAGTGGTTGAGGTGGGAAGAACATTTTCAGGGGCAATCTACTTACCTGATTGGCTTGTTCGGGGCCGTGGGCGGACTCAAGGGCATTGATGAGACCTTCTGACATCAGCAACAAGAAGCCTGTCACGCTGTCCAAAGACTGGCTACCATGAATTTCTGGCTCTGCGATGATTGGGCTTGTCTTGGCCGTGCTGATGGTGTAGGAGGACAGGAGACAATAGATATTAGGAGTACATTATTAAATAGAGGAAAAAGGAAAACAAGCAGCAGCAGGGAGTAGAAGAGAGAGGAGTGGAAGAAAAGAAAAAAAGAGAAACTGAGGAGCAAAAAGAAAGACATAAGTGCACCTGACATAAATACAATAAAGCTAGCTAATCTCATAGATTTGAACAATCGCTTATACCTTGGCCACATCAAATTTCCTGCACTCTCTTTGATGGCACTAAGGAGGAAATTCTATAAAGATACTATTGTGTTTTATTGAGGATCATAAATGGAATGACTCATAGATATCCGAGCCTGATTTGCTTGGCCTGGACTGCAGACAGAAACAGGAAATGAGAAGTGTGAGAGAGAGGGGCCCCTGATCATGGAATTTCAAGAGGCTCAGCTGTGGTTAAGGGGAGTCTGGAACAGAGTCAGATCTGATAACAAAAGGCCATAATATGGAGACAGAGCCTCCACTGTCCAGGTAGTGCTGAGAACACACACACACACACACACACGCGCACGCACACACGCACACACACACACACGCACACACACACACACACACACAGCTGCACTGATTCTTCTTTAAAATTGTTGATTGGCTGCCCCAGTTCCACTCGAACGACAGTTCAAGTAAGCTTATTCGCTCTCTTGCTTAGAGGTAATTTAAGAAGAGCAACCCCACTCTCCTTTCTGTATGCAAAATATTAACCTAGATCTAGCAGCCAAATTGCTTAGCTTGACTGAAAGACTGGACACTGGGGGGAAACCAGCGAGTCTTGCTCTGTTCAAAGTTTGTGAACTCTGCCTTCAGCGCATCTAGATTTGGCTAATTTAGACATGACATCCTGTTTGTTTAATCCATACGTTAACAAAAATCCAATCCAAAAACAAAATAGTTTGCTGTGCCAGAATGAAATTGTTCCAGCACATAACTCCCTGTAAAACCACAACTTGGTTTTAGATTTTTAAAAACTCGGCAGCCCACCTTCTCTAAATGAAAATAACTTACTGCAAAGACTCTTATGGCATTGACAAAGAAGCTGTAATTCAGTGCTTAATTGTTGCCGATAGTGATTCGACAGATTGGTGCATGCCTAATAATAAAAAAGAGAGAGAATATAACATACATAAAGACAGAATAAGCAAAACAAGACAATAAATTAAGAGTGTTGCAGATAGGCCTGTCCAGTTATGCATTTATTTACGATGTAGTTTTAGTATTCTGACTTCACCTGAGCAGGTCGATTTCATTGTAGTTGAATTTAACCCGGTAGTCTCCGAGCCTCCTGGTGCTGCTCTGACCAGCAATCTGCCCCGCCTGCCTTACACGAGCTGAATCCACACCTGTATAGAACACACACATTATGGACAAGGAGAGGTGGAGAGTGAAGAGAAACAGAGGAGATGAGTTTGAGGATATAATGATAGGCAGAGGGTGTGGGCGAGAGGGGCTAGAGATTTAGTATGGGAAAGGAGACGATAATGCAATAAGACTAAAGCAATAAGTAGAGGGTGATGGGGGTGGGAGGAGCAGGAGAGGGGTGTGTGTGTGTTTAAGGGTGAAAAAAATACAAGGGGGAGAGGTCACCTTCAGCTGGGTTAATGGAATGACTGCCATTTCATTTAAATCATTCAGAGAAGCCTGAACAACAGAATAATTAGGTGACTCCCAACTGGAGACAGAAAGGAAGTGAAGAAGAACAAAGGGAGACAGAGAGCTCTGCCTCCTCTTCTAATGATGTGCTGGGAAACAATGCAGCTAATTCTCCATTTTCCATTCTCCAACGCTAACCACAATGAATGTATTTCCCCGTTACTTACACACAGCCCTCATTACTGGGCCATTAGCTTGGCTGTCCAGTGTCCACCATGGACAGATGGCTCCATGTGTGTCTCTATGACAGCTAGTCTACACTAATGGCTGTCTCTGTCCACCTGTATATCCTGCATGGACTGCACTTGTGCTCAACTGCATAACTGCACCAAACTGACCCTGGTATGATGGTCTGACTGTCTTTCTGTCTGTGTGTCTCACCCAGGGCAGCAAGCCTCTGCAGCTCCTCTTCATTGTCAGTGCCGTGTGGTCGGCCAATCTGTAGAACCTGGTTCTGGCCATCGCTGCTGGACTTGCACAACAGTGCCCGGTTGGTACCTGGAGTCCAGACAAACACATGAGGATGCACAACTGGTCAAATTAGTCCATGCTGTCAACTAATCATTTGGTATTTAAGGTAAGTCAACATTTACACATGGTAAAACACATTCTATATATTTTTTTTTAAAAGAATACAATTTTTCACATTTTTACATTTAATGTTAAAATGTTGATGAGTTACCAGTTTTTGTTGACACAACACCAGAGAGGATCTTATTTAAATCTATTATAATTTTTGAGGATGAGAAATTTTCCCACACATTAATGACGCAGAGACAAAGATGCACTGACGTTGCTCTGCAGTGACTCAGAGGCCCAAACCTCCACCAATGAATCAGTATTGATACTGGTGGGTACTGAGACAGATTAGATTAGATTAGATACAGATCAATAATGAATTCACTTTCAAATTAACATTTTTAGATCACCGAGCTGGATCACAATGATAAACAACCCCACCTCCACCCTAATTTAGGTTCTGTGAATGTCCTGAGCTGTGTGTGCTGCTCGTCTCATCTGCAGACAAGACCATCCAATTAGCCACATTATACTGAAATTACAGACACGGGTCCCACGTGTCTCTCTCTGCCCTCTCTGTCAGGCCCTGGGCCACAGAGCCACTGTGACCCTGTGTGTTAATCAGCTGGTGCTGACATGACGCTTAGCTTCTGTAGTGTTCCAAACTGATCTATTTGTCACAAAATACTCTACTTCTCTTGGTAAGCCTGGTGATAATCCTTGTGTTCATATGTGCAAAGTTGCAATAGCTACACATGTGAAAACGATAGTCATCAATGGCTGTTGTATGTCCATATACCCTTGCCTTATCCCCCACTCCCAGCATATCAAATTATGGGTCATACAACCTTAACTGTCAAATGTATTTCACATCATCACACAGCTGGAAGAGCTTTTTAGAGAACACTTACTCTTATGTTTTAACCTCCCTGGGATTCATGTTCTGTCAACTTTCAACTCTTGACCCTCACACAACGGGCCAGTGGGGGGGACAGTACTCCTTTCTACAAGCAACTAATTACTATCCCCCCATTTTCTGCTCTGTGCCACGTCCTTGAGGACAAAAGAAATTGAAATCCCAGAGAGAGGGTGAGGGGCTCTTTTTCTTTGCCTGCTACAGAATCCAGGATGTTAGCAAAAAGACGGAAACCATCTACGTAAGGGATTTTCACTCATAACCAGAGATACTTTGAATTAGAGCAGCCTTACAATAACATTCATACCCTTGATTAATGATTAAATCAAGCCCGGTTGCATGAAACAAGCCCTATTTCCAGCAGCTGAAATCTGGTACTTTCTAATTAACTTTGATGATTCGTAAAGAGAAACACTTCTAAGGAATAACTGTGGCTCCTCAAGGTTGGTGTGCGTGTGTGTCTGTCTCCAACAGTCTCACTTGAACATCCTCCCAGTTAAGGATCTGAAATGGTCTGCAGGTTGGAGTAATAAAAATATCATCATCATGACGAATGCCCCTTATCTGTTCCATAGCTTAGGGTGTCAGGTGGGAATCTATATACACACATTTACAGGCTTCACATAACAGTGTTGCTCATAAGTTTATGAACTCATGCGAAAGTTGACTAAAAAGAAGAATAAAAAAAACCAAATCATCTTTAAAAAAAAAAATTTATTCATTTTTGAATGAATAATGTAGGCATGGGGAACTTTCCATAAAACGATCTCTCAGTGCAAATCAAACCAGCTATTAACTGAAATAAAAACATGCCAATCTTTAGGCATGGTGAAGGCTATGCATAGAATACTAAAGTACTGAAATAGCCTAATAATTGTTGGCATGATTTTATAAATTATGTTTTAATGTTACATATACATGTGGCACAGTGAATCCTCAGGATTAACTGGATCTGTGGATGCCTACCTTAGTACCTTACCTTCTGTATAAGCCAGTAAGCAGTGGGGTTTTATATTTGCTAAAAATATGTTGGATTCATGTAAAGACTTTTTCATTTTTGAAAAAATTTTAATTTCAAAAATTTGCAATACTTCGGAGGCCCCCCTTCATTGACTCTAAGGACCCCTTAGGGGCCCCGGACGCCCTGTTGAAGATCCCTGGTCTAGTCAGCAATGGTCAGCTGTGGAAACTCCACCCCTAGACGTGCTGAACCTTTGGAAAGTACTACTCCCACAGCAGGGACTTTCTTTTTTCCGCCTGAAACTACCTGAACTAAATTTGTCCCTGCTTCCTCTGGTTAAAATTAAGGTTGAGTTTCTGAGTTTCTCAAAAGACTCTTGGTCTCTTGGGAAAGTTCCTGATGGAAATGGCTTACATGAATTCATAAAATTCCAAGTGAATCTGCTTTCAGGTCAATTAAATACCATCCAAGGAACCCAAAAGAAGGCAGTATTTGACTGGGATAAGAATAAAAGCAAAACCTTTGTAAGTCTGACATCTACTGGTGTGAAATAGATTCTCAGGTGGCCAAAACAGGGTAAAACTAAATCACAGTGTTTGTGTCACGTTTTCTTTAAATAGTTGCTCGTAATAGTAATGAATATTAACATTTCAGTAAAGGTACTGTCAAAGTCAGACTTTAGGTATCAAAACAACACTAGCCTGTGTAATGTGTGTGTGTGTGTGTGTGTGTGTGTGTCCCTACCAACATTGGCGATATAGAGCTTGTTGTTGAGGATCAGTGCCACCACAGCTGTAGCTCCTCCTGACACCTCTCGCTCCAGCTCCTTCAGACGCTCCTGCACCTTCTGACTTTGAGGAGAAAGCTGGTGGAATGACACATTCTGACCAGCCGGGAGGAAGACAGACAAGGAAGGGGGAGTAGTGAGGAAGACCAGTAAACAAAATGCAGTAAGTGGGAGGAGGGAGGGAGGGAGGGTTGAGTGTGTGTGTGTGTGTGTGTGTGTGTGTGTGTGTGTGTGTGTGTGTGTGTGTGTGTGTGTGTGGGGGGGGGAATTAATCAGTAGGCACAAACAAATTGAAGGAGAAATAGAGACATGTGAGAAAAACAAACAGCATTAAGCAAGAGATGTTAGATAGGTTAAAAGGGTGGAGGTAAAAAAAAAAGAAGCAGGCAGAAGGTGAGATGAAAAGGATTAGAGATGTAAGAACGCAGGAGACGGTGAACATGAAAGAGATAGATTAGCAAACAAGGCAAAGTGTGAGATCAGATCAAAGAAAAGATCATGATTATATGTTCTTAAATAGCCTAAAAAGCCAACAGCAACAAAAATTGGCGTACATCATCTTACAAAAATGCCCACAACAGCAACAATATCAGAACCGAATATAACACAATGTGAGGTAGAGAAAAGCAGAGATTTAATGAAGGGGAGATATGGCACGAGGAGAAAAAAAGATGGGGGGAGGGGGGCAGAAGAGCAGTGATAGCTGGATCCAGCTTATCCAATGAAACACACTGATTAGTCCAATTAGAACAGAACAAGCTAATTTTCCAAGGGCTAAGCAAAAGCTCACATCAATGCGCAAATTTGCAGTTGCTGTGGAAACCAGAGAACTCATCTTCTCAATTTTTAGCCAAATCTGTCAATATGCTTTGCAGAGGGTGTGTGTGTGTGTGTGTGTGTGTGTGTGTGTGTGTGTGTGTGTGTGTGTGTGTGTACCTCATTGTGTGGTGGGAGGTAGTTGGACAGGTGAGCTTTCTCAGCCAGAGCATCATCTATCGTCTCAAAGTAGCTCTTCTCCACCACGTCAAAGGCCTGAGACAACAAGAACATCTGGATGACGCGATGCTGGCAATTATCCAGCTCAGTTGGCACAGTACATCAAATGCAAAGTACATGATCTAAATATTGGAGAAATTTGTGTGAATAGGGGTGTCGCTGTTATGGAGGTTCATAACTATGAGCGACATACAGTGTGTATGCTATTGCAATGTCAACTGAATGACGGGAGTGTTCTTCTGTGTAATGTAAAGCATTTTGGGCTGTAGCCAATGCACGTATGTAAATACGTTAACAGTATATACTGTACTTTCTAACCAACTGAAGTGATGAAAATAAACTTGTCACATGACAATTGGAATTTGTGACAGATCACTTATAGACATTTGGCAAAAGGTTTTGAAAGTTTCTGTGTTTATAGCACAACAGTAACCATGGAACCGGCTAGTTTCAGAATAAAGATAATGTGCCGTATGCATATATAAAGTAGACCGTGTGCTTAGCGTGTCACAGTGCTGCTTATGGTCTGTCCTATGTTTACATCCAAAATGCTTTTATGCTTCCATGGTCAATTTAATTGTCCTTAGAAAAAGCATGTTGAGGGGATACCTTGCTACCATTAGATAACAATATAATAGGTCGTGGCTCACTAGCCAATCCATCACTTTAGCTTGTATATGCGGTATATGCGACTGTCATAATGGAAGCAGAATGATGTTTGAGCTACAAGGAACTGCAAACACAGATCATATTAGATTGGCAAGCTGCAACATAGTGTGATGTTATGTCCGTTATGAGGTGTGATTATTTCAACTGATAGACTTCAGCAGAAACAGGACTAAGAGCTTGTTATTTATAACCCTTAAAATAATATTCTCAGAAATCCCCTTGTTTTCTCTTCTTCTCTGAAATAGATGCAGCTTTTTGTTAGAAAATTTCTGTAACTTTCCAAAACCGACAATACAGTGAGAAAGTAAGCCGGTTTAATACTTTTCTCTCTAAATCTGCAGTTAGTCTGTGCATTTAAAGACCCGTTCAATGCTCGAGGGATGGTGCCTTGAATTATAAGTTGTAGAATAACTTTTCTAAGAAAGAAATATAGCCTATATTTTACTTGCTTTGAAATCATTAACACGTAAAACTTGTAATGGAAACACGCTCCAACCTGTGTGAGGATCCTGCGGACGTCGTTGTCTGTGTGACTGGAGTTGAGCTGACCTAGCAGCAGTTCGGCTGTCAGACACTGGGCGGCAAAACTGGCCACTCTGCTGCCATCATAACCATTAAAAACCCCATACAGGAAACAGCCATCCTCGCCTCTGATTGGTGGAGGAGAAAAAAAACAGTGGGAATTCGAAAAAAACAAGAATACCCTTCATCCAAAACTTGTAGGACTATAATGATTTTGTTTAAATTGGAATGTTCTGTGGTGTAGGTATGGCATAATGATTTTCTAACTGGGGTTGAGCTATTCATGCACAAATGAAGAGCCGCCCTGAGCAGTTGGGGGTGCCTTGAATGGTGCCTTGCTTAAAGCACTTAGCAGTGCCCAGGAGGTGAAGTGGGATCCGCACTCCCTACTTTGGTCCATACGGCGATTTGAACCAGCGACCCTCCAGTTCCCATCCCAACTCCCTACTAACTGAGCCAAACGGCCAACCCACATAACGCTCCGTTCGCAAATGTACATACATCTGCATACATTTAAGTATACCTGAGCAAGACAGAGAATCCCTACCAGCTTCAGGGACCTTTTTCGGCAGTGGCCACCCTCAATAGCATAATGCTATCAGCTGGTTGAACAGAAGGTAGTTTGACATGGTTGGATGTAAAAACGGTTCCTTTACTGTATGATATTCACACTGCAAACTGCACTGAACAAAAGGTGTCAACTTGGGATCTGAGATGCAGGTATTAAGCATGAATAACACAGCTGTTATTCCCTTTTGTCGCCGCTTTTGTTTCTCTTTTTACTTTGTTGTCTTCATTCTTGTTCAGGGCTTTTGTGTTTCCTCACCTGAACCGGAGGTGGCCATCCTCATTGGGGTGGCTCAAAGTTCCTTTTCCATCGGGGCCGTACACACAGTTGGTTGCTGTGCCAACCCCACACATCTGACACAGCGGCAGGTCATCTGTCCAGCTCTGATGCTGTCAAGGGAAAAAAAAGGAAAAAATCAACAAAAATAAAGTTCACTATTACATCTGATAATTCTTTTCTAATAACAGCTCAGCAGTACAGAAAGCACACACAGTCTCCACCAAAAACTTAAAGAAACCTTTCCTTGTCTCTGCTCATATCCTTCAATGGTCATGTATAAGAGAAATCAGATACTATATCTGAATCATAGACTGTATGATCTGAATAGGTCAGACAAAGTGTCTCTGTTTACAAGATAGACTCTGTTTGCATACATGATGAAGGGGGCACAGCACATATTGGATGCCTTTTCTAATCGTTATTACCAGACACCCGACAGCTCCCACACGACGGCCATGAGTGGAGGCTATTACAGCCCACCGTAAAAAAATCATCCACTGTATTCACATGTTATATTGCAAACATTACGTATGATCAATTTCTCTACGAAAGAGCACACATTTTCCAGCAACAGACCATGTGTTGCAGTTCAGCTAGTATGCATAATTGTTCAAACCTGTTAGGGGTTCAGCTGCGTTGTTGTAGTTTAATTCACAACTAGAATAGTGAAAGTGTGAAATCATAAATACATAGACTCCCAAATACATCTCCAATTTACACTAGAATTTGTTATAAAACAATCTAGGCAAATCTAGTGGCCAAATAGTATTAAATTAATTTGTATGTACTAATTAATGGGAAAACCAGCAACTGTTTTTACAGGATAAATACATAAATATTGCAATTGAATGTATTGTTCTGCATGCAAATGCCAAAAAGATCCTTTTGTTTGCAAAAGAAATCAATCAATTTACAAATGCATGTCCAGCTAAATGTTTTTGGAAACCTTTTCTAGGAGTTCTCCACTATCTTTAGTGGGTGTGTGGTATTCTTATGTTATTTCTTGTATCTGTTGTTAATGCATTTCTTGTTACGTTTTGGCACGTTTCACTGCACATTGAGAACTTTCTCCTGTTCACATCTGTAACAGGTTGACACAGTTGGCAGCAGGAGTGTTCCTCGGCGATAATATGTATTCCCTACAGTTTCTAATAACTAATAACTATATGTCTATAACGTTACTCTCCATGTCTACACTAGATGGGGCCATTGGAACCACAGACACTAGTCTGATATACGTTAATGCGATATACGGTTGTTACTAAACTCAACAAGAGTGTCACAACAACGTGACAACATTGTCGTTACTAGAGCAACACGAGTGTCAATAAGAACTTAACAATCACAAAGAGCAACGTTTCTGGGCATTCTTTTTCACGTTAAGCAAACATACCTAAGTGACTAAAGCTACACATTATCTCACGTTTGTTACGTTAGCCGATTCTGAGTCTTATCTTAGGTGTGTCAAAGATATGCCGAGCAAAGAAGTCAGTACCGGTCACATTTTTAACGTTACCTCGTCCTATTATTAGAAATGTTAACAGCCCCTTGAGGTTAGACACTAATACATCGCATTACGTTGAGATTAAAGTTGGGGAAATTAGCTAACGTTAGCTGTTAGCGAACCACTTATAAAGCTTAACTAAATTAGCTAGCACTAGCATTACTAAACGAAATAAAACAACACTGGACGGCACACAACAAACCAAGACGACCACCGGGGAAGATAAATGAGACTCATGCACTCTACAAGGGAAGAGAAACAGTAACATTACAGGTTCGTGAGACTGATAAATTGAGTTTTCACATACGCTCTGCATCAAATTCCTACGCTGGGCCGCCATGTTGGACGGTCCTCGTTGCGTTCATGGGTTCATTGCAAGCTCAAAATTCCAAACTTCGACGTGAGTAGTACATCTTCCCTTGCATTTAGTTAAAAATATTTGATAAATAAACGAAATGAAAAATAATACTAATCAAAAATAAATAAAACCGCATGTTTCGTGGATATTTTGAGAAGTCGCCGTTACTGATGTAAATACCAGAAAACATAACTATAGCACTTTGAATTGCCCTGTTGCTGAAATGTGCTATACAAATAAAGCTGCCTTGCCTTGCCTTGCCTATTGAATTAGATTTTAGCAATTGTTTGTATTATACGCAAAAAAATCCATAATCACTGACTTAAGTGTGAGTTGAAACATACAGTATATGGTTTGAATAGATTGCTGCTGTCTTCTAAATGTCTTCCCTTCTCGTGTCTTTTGGGGTTTTACACTCATATTCACCATTCATCAATAGTCTACGAAATTCCCGACAGCAATTTAAGGCAACGGTATACCGTATATCATAATTTTGTCAAACTTGTAAATTTATATATATATTTTGTTTGTTATTGCGATGTATTCTGTGTACGGTTGCTATGAAAAACGTTTACAGCACACCCCTTAAATAAGTAATTTATAAAAAGCAAAAAAAACAACAACGATTTAAAAACACCACTTCCGTGTTGTTGAAACGATGCATTTATATTTATTTGACAATATCGCCACCGTATGGAATAATTATAAACTACAATAATAAACTACATTTTGCTGACGGCTGTATAATACTTGACATGATTTGGTATTTGTTACATCATGTGAAGTTTATTCACGGCTACAAAGAAGTAGCTACAATTGGAAGGTTGTATTCGAGTTTATATTTGCACCTAAATACATTGTTAAAAGTGTTATTATAGGCAAATGCTTAGATTTTCGGAAACCAATCTAAATCAGTTAGCGAATAACACACTACTAAACAGCTTTACATTCTTGCACTCCACTGTTTATATTTGGGTGAGGAAAAGGAATGAATGCTTCATCATTCACTAAATCCAAAGCTCTCTGTAAAAGTCGAGAGAGAAGTGCCACATTTCTGTCTCACTGCAGCTGCTATCACCACTACATTAAAAAAAGCTTGAAATTAGTTTATATCTACGGTACATAAATGTGTTACTTTGTTTGCAAAGACATTCATAAGCATTTCCTGCACATCCCAGAGAAATTGGTATTGTTTGTATGTGTTAGGTAGTATGGTAGATGTACATTACGGGTCAAAAGTTTGGGGTCACTTAGAAATTTCTATTGCACTCCATTATAGACAGAATTTTTTAATTTTTTTTAAATTTTATTATACTTTATTAATCCCACAAGGGGAAACTACACTTTGCACTCTGTTGTTATTACAAACATTACACACAGGCCTGAATTACACACACACATGCTCAGGTCCTACACATGCACTAATGGAGAGATGTCAGAGTGGAGGGGGCTGCCCATGGAAAGGCGCCCCGAGCAGTTGGGGGTTCGGTGCCTTGCTCAAGAGCACCTTGGCAGTGCCCAGGAGGTGAACTGGCACCTTTCCAGCTACCAGTCCACCACCATACTTTGGTCCGTACGGGGACTTGAACCAGCCCAACTCCCCTACGGACTGAGCTACTGCCACCCACAGTTGAATTGTTTTTTTTTTAACCAGGGCAGCAGTTTTCAAATTAACTATGTGCTTACATAATTGTAAAAGGGTTCGCCAATGTTTTCTCAGGTAGTTTTTTTTTTTTTTTTAATGATATCAGATTAGTAACCAGAATTTGCCTTTGGAACACTGGATGAATGGTTGCTGATAATGGGTAACGTAGATATTGCATTAAAGATCAGCCACCCACTCAGATCAGTTGGTATTCTGTCTATAATGGAGTGGTATGGAAATTTGTAAGTGACCCCAAACATTTGACCGGTAGTGTAGTAGTGGCAAATTGTCCTCAGGAATAGTTCCAACAATAACAAAATGATGAATAGCTCCAACAGTGTATATATTGATAGCTACCACCCACCTTAGGTGAGTCTAGAGACCCGACAGTTTAACAGACTTCTAAAAAAAGTTACGTAGCAGGTTATTCAAAATCCATAACACAAATAACAGAGGAGAGGACGGCGAGAAAATGGCAACTCATATCAAAAGTCATTCATATCTTTATCGGTACTTTCTTTATTTTTATTGGTTAAAATCAAACACAACAAAAACCTACATTTGTACACAATCTTTTCCTTAAATCTAACTTTGCTTTTTTTTTTTTACAGATTTCACAAAGAAACACTACATATTTATACGTCTACATGGTTGTACAGTATAAAGTATATGTGCATATATACTTTGATAATTTGGTCACGTTTTTTGTTGCTGTATTTTTTTATAGTATTATTATCCCAAAATAAAAACATCTCCCTAGCCTGAAAGCAACATAGCATATGGATGAAAAGCATGGATGACCTCACCATATATCTTATCACAATAACACTCAACAGAACATAGATCTTCTTTATTTTCTCTTTTCTTTTTTATACAGAACTAGCATAATGCCCTAAAATAAAGCATAGTTTTTCAAACACTCTAAAATACTGAATTATAGATTTACATATATTTATAGAGAGATAGATAATTTATATCTTTATTTTTTAAGAAAATTGAGCAATGCATGTTCATAAATACTCAGGGTGTTTATGGTTGCCTCATCTGTAGATTTTGTTGGAATAAAGAGGAAAACACAATTCATAAATAACCTGTAGTTCTTCAAGTTTGTTTTGTTTGTAGGCCTGCTGGTATGAAACTGTATTTTTTATCATTTGGGATGATATAATGATGACAAATGCTTGTTTTGTTCAGGGTTTTTATGTGCTTAAGGTAAAAAGCAAGACACAATTGAATTAGCTATACTTTTGCTCTAAAGATGCTGAAGGAGAGCTGTGATACTGTGCATGTTGGGTGTATGTTGCCCTGTGTTCGTTGGATTTTGCTTGGCAGTCAGCACTAAGGCAACCATCGAGCAAAGAAAAATTGGTTTTTCAGGGAAACGAGAAAACACACATCTCTCATCCGCACATAAAAAAAACAAAAACAAAGGAGACCTTTCAACCCATACACAAACACACTCCTGTTACAGTTGAGGGGATTAGTTGCCAGATATGCCACTGTTGCTTGTTTGTCTATGCTGAGATCTTGTTATGCACCTCTAAGAGTTTCATCAGCAGAATCATGTGTTGTCTGTAAAAAATCTATATGCTGTGTGCTTGCGTGTGTCTTTGTCCTGTGTGTATGTGTGCATTTCAACTAACACTGATCGCAGTTATTTGGCTGACTGGCAGCAGACCTCAGAGGATGAAGGCTATATGGTCACAAGCATTGATCTGCTACAGAGTGACCGTTTCTGCAAACCCTATTCTTCCCAAACTCCTATTGTCTTCCCACTATATTGTTTCTGAAATGTTTAACCCCACCCAGTGTCTCTCTGCATCCCACAACCCCTTCCCATGTATGTCCTGAACCCGATCTTCTGTGGACTCATCACCTAATTGACATTTTGTCTCAAAATCTGGAAAGTTGCCTACAATTTCTGAGCTAGAGATAAACTTTGCTACTGCTTTTAATGAAAATTAGTATTAAATCCAAAAACTTCTTCTGCCAGCTAAATGCATTGGTTGTACGTACACTCAAAAAATCACTATGTCAAAACTGACCCAATATGGTTCATTATAGCACCAAAGCAATATTGTCTTAACTTTACCCAGTACCCGAATAGAAAACCACCAGGGCATTGGATTGTTCTAACACAGCTTGAGTGTTGTTTTGTTATATTACTCTACTGTTGGGTTATTTACCCAAATTATAATTTGGTATGGTTGCAAATTGTTAAAATCTACTCCAACTCTTTTTAAACCTACCTACATCTCACTGTTTGCTACTGAATGTTAATAATATATGAATCCTTTACAGTTTTGAATGTCATATGTTTTGTGACAGTTTTAAGGTAAAACTCAAGCTTGTTTTGTACAACACTGGACCCAAACAACCCTATGGTACTGGTATTGTATTGATGCCATATTGACCCAAACTGGGTTTTTTTGTGTGATATTAACTATACAAACCCTGCTTTAAATTAGGAACTATGGGCAACTCCAACCAGATCCTTCCACCTTAATATACAGTATATCACCCCAATATCTCAGTAGTCCTGACGCTGGTAGCCTCCAGTGCCATCGAAGGCCCCATCGCTCTTAGCCTGGCCCACTGCTCCTTCTCCTCCGGGGCTCTCCAGGTCATCCCCACCGAAGGAGGTGTAAGGGGCTCCGGCTGCGTCCTGGCTTGGGTCTGTGTATTCCTGGGAGAAGAGGGCTGAGTCGGCCCCCAACTTGTACCTCTGGAAGCCCAGGAAGGACTGGCCCGCCTTGGGGATGGAGCGATTGGTGACGGAAGATGACAGAAAGGCAAAGAGGACAAATAGATAGATGAAAGGTATGGTGAAATGGATAGATGTGGAAGCAGAGATGCAGAAGTGTTAGAGCAGAGGTTTTGGGAGAAGGAAGAGAACAAAGAGAGAGAAGGAAACATTGATTAGTTGGCTTGGAAAGCTGTGAAGCAAATTAGTTTAGTGTGAGTGAGTCATAGTCAGTCAGAGCAGGTTAGTTCTATAGGCAGCAGTGCAAAAAGGCTCCACAATGAGAAACGCCAACTCAGCATCACCGTAGTCCACAGTGGGATAGGGATCAAGCAATTGAACTGTCTGTGTGCATTATTACACAGCTGAGCCACTGCGCTGTAAAACACCACAAATATATATTTTTGCGATAATTACAGATGTTTCAAGAAAACTGGATGGGAGCCAAAGATAGCATGAGTACACAGAGCAAACACAGACACTCACAAATAGAAAACCACAGAGAGTTGAGTTGGTTTAAGCTCTCAGTGCTGGGAAGTTTCATGAGGGTTTTATTTACTGGTATGTCTCGGCTCAATCAGATGCTGCAGACAGATTGAATCTGGTTGAAGAGTTTTGACTCTTTCAGTCTGATACACCACTCTGTCTTGGGTCCATCAAGTATGTGGTTGAGTTGCTTGACTGCACAATATGAAAAACAAGTCAATTAACCTTTAGAAAAATTGTCATATAAAATACAATGTAGAGACAGAACCCTGAGAATGTCAGATATTTTGTCAATATGGCACATTTTAGTATAGTATTTATGACCCATTAACATGCATCGAGTGATAAAAACCGTGTGCATAGGCAATAAAAACAGTTTGATACTTCAATCAAATTGTGTTAAACTGTCAACAGCTTAAACTGTGAAATCAATCTCAAAAAGCTACAAAAACAAAAACAAATCTACCTGCTTAACTTGATAAAATAGTGGAAGAGTGGAAAGCATAGACATGCATAGAGATTTACGGGGAAAAACTTTGATGAAGCTATAGTTTTGTTTCGATATAAAGACTGATACCTCTTTAATGTCAGTCTGGAGCCAGCAGCTGGTAAGCTCAGCTAAGCTCAGCCTAAAGACTAAAAATAGGGGCACCAGCGATTAAGTGCATTTCCCAAACTGTTGCTTTAAGGACTGAAGAGACGGCTTTGAATGTAGCTTCATCAAAAAACAAAATAAATACAAATCCTTTAAAGTTTCAAGCAATACACTCTGAGAAATATACTAAAAATTGTGTAATTCTGTGTTAAACAGAATTATCACATAAAAACGATGACCTTAATCATTTTGACCTTTACAGCAAGATTTCAAAGCATCAATCACTCTGTAAACCTTTATGTTAATGATGAGAAGAAGTGGTGGCCTGCACTTGGTTAAGGGCTCCAGGTTCGGAGGTAAAGCAACAGCGGGGCAGAGTGTGTACAAACACTCAGCAACAAACTGTGGACCTGCCTGCTTTGAATAGGAAGTGAAATCATTCATTTCACATGCTTTTCCTTAGCGTTTGACTTCTATCAAATTTAAGCAGGACATCTAATATGTCATGTTCGTGTTTGGTAAGAAGCATTTTACCACTCTAGTGGGCAAGGAATTTTCATTCCAATTCCAATCCAATTCAGGAATTTAGGTAAGTGTTTAATTGGCAGTGCAATTGTTGAGTAACACGTATTAATGGTACAACTGTTGCTCTTACTGCTGGATTACAAATACTCTCATTTGATGCTGCACTTGATGTTACCGGGCATGCATGTTATGGCACATACTAAGGAAAGCTCATTGTGGGACTGGCTCTAGTGGCTGTAATTCCGCACCAAGGCTAAATTTTGGGAAATAGACTTCAGATATGGTATTAGGGGGCCACTAACGTCTATATAAAAACATCCAAAGAGCACCATGTCATTGAACCTTTAAACAAGTGCAGCCACAGTCGAGTAACGGGAGTGTGTAGGATCAGCTGTGGAGGGTTAAGGCAGCATGGGGAGAAGATAGAACAGAGTCAGACAAGAGGTTGGCTGGGCTGAGGGGGGAACAGCTTGGTGTATTCCTCTTCAAACGACACATTCTTTAACTTCTCCATAGAGAAGAGAGTCTGAGCACCCTGTTGAAACAACATTCACACACTTATGAGTTCACATGCACACATATACAAATGAACTAAATAAAAAAACATGATCCCACACATTCAAATACTAACCAAAAAGAAAATGGAGGAACAGTAGTCAAGGCATACACATTTTAAAGGCTAATCAAGAAGGAATTGAAAGTGATTCACAATCACATCATCCATTGTCACCTAATAGAAGGTGTTATGTTATGTTGTGTTATACAGTGCGCCAATGAGATGTGGAGGCCCTTACCCAGGTGAATATGGAGAAGAAGGAGAACGTTATGGCTGCCCGGGCAGCATCCCCTCCCTCCTTCAGTGGGTTGTCCTCAAGTTTGGTCACCTGCCACTGGTTTGCCAGGAAACAGAATCCCACGAACCACATGAAGGACCAGAATGCTAGGAAAAAACACAGGTACAGAAACAATGTTAAAATAGTGATATACAACAAAAGAACACCTGAGGTATAACTATATAACTTATTTTGTTTGTGTAAATTATGCAAAAATGTAGGCTTTATTAGACTTTATTACATGCTAATTAGTTACCCAGAGTTGCTGTTAGATTGTCAAGTCCTTTTTAGGTCCAAACATTATATTATATTATAATATAAGTATATAATCAGCATAACAATGGCTGTGGAAACAGTTATGGATCAGTTGAAAACAACAAGGGACCAAGGATTGATCCTTGTGGAATGCCACTTGTAAAATCAGAAGACAAACAGCAGGAATTAACCCTAAAACCAGATATGATTCTATCCTGCTGGTCCAAGATATTAAGGGGATTACCATCCTACACATAGCACAGCTACTCCAGTTGGAAGTGTGGCAGTGGAGGAGACATAAGCTAAAACGTAATCAGAAGTATCCAGGTCTGATCAGGACACATGCACCAGCTGTTCCCTTGTTTCAGTAAGGTACAAAGGAGGGGTGCACAATTTAGAAAATATCACGATTCGATTCAATATTTTAGGCTCGCGATTCACTTCAAAATCGATTTTCAATTCAAGATGTAGTTACTTTTCCCATGTGATAGTATAAAAGCCATTACAAAACAAAACAAAAACAAAAGAAAACATACATGAATCGATTTTTGGAATTCTATGAATTGATTTTGAATTGGTAGAGCTTGAATCAATTCGTAAATGTGAATCAATTTTTGAAAAAACCAAGCCTTTTATATTACAACACGGAGATAGTGAGTGAAAGAGAGAGACATAGAAACTGTATGAGTGATGAAAATAGGCCAGGGGAATTTTGGCTGTGACAGGAACGGCCTTATTAAGTGACTCAACACTTGACTATCTTGTCATCGTGTCTGAGTTTAGTTCAGTAGCAGTACAGCAGAGAAAGAGAGGAAGCCACCATCCGAGACACTGAAGCACATCTCTTAGGCTTGTTAGTGCCAGAAGTGTACTCCTGTCCTTATTATCCCACTCAAACCTCCTCTTCTTTTTTGTGTGATGATGACTTAACTACCAATCTCTGAAACATCATTTTTTTATACTAAAACAAGTGCTCTAATTTTCTCAGAAGGTGGGGTATTCTGGGGCTTCTGATCAGATAAGGAAATCTGTTTGAGAAAAAAGGAAAAAAAGTTATCAGATCCTCATAACCTGATAACTTGCCCACAAGAAAAGCACTTTGACCCCCTATTCCAATACATGCAGTCTGGTAGCAAAACACAGGTGTGAATGCATAAAAATGTGTAAGCTGTGTAAAGGGGAATACTGACACAAAACGTTTTGTGAAGTCAGGTTCCCATAGATAGATAAAAATCAAGTATTACAGCAGCAATAACAATCAGCGGAATGATCACTAGACAGTTTATTTGAAGTGGACTTAATTCTGAAAAGCATTAACTGTCCTTGATAAATAACTGTAAAATGATAGTCATAATTGTTAGAACAGAAATGTCTCGGATTTCCGAAATTGCCCTTCCAATCTTCCCAAACCTGCTTTCAGCACTGTGTTATCTTTTTTATTGTAAAACTCATTTATGAGGAACAATTTTCTCACACATCATACAACCATCCTTCATTCCATTACCACAGCATAGAATGACTCTGTGTATGATGGAAAGGGTTGCTCACAGACCCAGAATTTGCTGTAATGGATGCCATAATAACTAGATATGCTAATTGTACTATAATTTCCACGTGTAGGGAACCCACCAAACCTACGGACATACGTAAGTCTTGTTTTATATGTGTTTCTGATGCTTTAAACACATTGCTTGTCAGATCGTCTAACAGTGTCTGAAACCCACTCATCCCACATCATTCTAACATCAGAGTGGGAGGTGCAGCATCCAACAATTATTGAAACTTTCCAAAACTGACAATTGAACAAGCAAACCCATTTAACACATTGTTCTGATTATTATAGTATCACTCAAGCCTGAAAAGTTAATTTAGGTTTAAATTGGTTATTGGTAATTTATTGAATATCTACTGAATCTCTCCCCACCCACTAACTATCTTGTAGCTCTTTGAGTAGTACATTAGAGACTGCTGTTGTATCTCCTTATAATCCTTATAACCAAATTTCCATAAATATTTGGTTGGTGTGCTAATCTTTGGCGTTCATTTGCAGTCAAGAAATCTAATTCTGTAAAACATGTAATGTCCTTAGGTGGTACAGCAAACTAAAAGACTGCATTGGTGGGATATGTTCTCTGATTGCCTTGTACTCATTTATTTTATTAGCTTTTAAGTGTTATTGCCCTACAAGCTGTTTATTGTACTTTATGAATCTTTTTTTTTTTAAAAGCTATTCAACTTGAAATGATTTGTTGCAGGTTCATGTGTATCAATACCCCAGCACTTTATACTCTTTATAGCCCTTTTCATGCATCCGTCTCTTTGCTCGTGCTATATACATTTTGTCTTGCCTTTCCTCTTCTGTAGTGTACTGTATGTGTAAAGTGAATTTAGGAAGAAAAATCTGATTTTATTTAGACCAAAATAATATAATGAATCTTTACCTGAACTGAAAAAAGTCTTATTGTGGAACTACGCTGAGGCTTACATGGTTATTATATTACAGGCCAGTCTGTATTTGTATAGCCTAGTTCAGTGATAAATGAGTAAATGTAATCTGTAATGGTCTGAAAAAATAGTGTACAAATGAGTCTTTGCAATACATCTACGACTACGACTCTCTTCCTAGATTTAACCATTAACAAATGGAAATAAAGTTATGCTTGGTGCTGATGGCTCCGCTCTTGATAATACTCTCTGGACCAGCAATGCAGCATGCTACGCTGAAACAGGTATTACCATGCAGAAACGCCCCCTGGGTAAAAAATAGAGTGAGCCAAAAGAAAGACATTGAAAACCATGTTAAACTTTGAGTCATGTTAGGACTCTGAATGAAGAAGGTGGAGGTTGAGGTGGTGGAGGCAAAGCATGCCTGCAGCAACACTGAGTGAAGTAGCATCAGTGTAGCAGGGATCAGTGAGGAGGGAGTGTCTTGAAGTGAGAATGGCTATTTAAGCTTAACGTAGAAGGAATATGAATAGATAATAACTGTACCTGACAATCCGACATCAGCCAGCACTGCCTTCTTACGATCCTTGACGCTGCTGATCTGGGGGAAGTAGACGTCCAGAGCTAAGAAGGCCATGCAGCAGAGAAAGGCCATGGAGCCCATAAAGACGCCATAATTACAGGCGTTCTGGTTGCGGTTGAAGATGCAGTACTCCTCCACTTCGTTGGGGCGGTTGATGTAGCCCTCGTTGGCGATGCAGCCGAAGATCACAATGGAGAAGAGCTGCAGAGGAGAAGAAAAGAAAGGATGGGACTGTGACAGAAAAAAACAAGCAGCCCTGTGTAGCTCATGGTACTCCCAGGCATGGCCGCGAGAACATATTATGAGTTGGGGGTACTGACAAATAGTAGGACATTTTCAGCCAAAGTCAACCACCACACACCACACTGCATCCATCATAACGCTCCACAAGCAGAAAAACTAAATCAAGAATGAAATCCAAAACCCAAGACAGGGCAAAACTAGGCATGGGTAACACAGGATATGGGCACAAATTTAATTTTAAACTATTTATTGATCCCCAGTGGGGAAATTACAATTTACACTCTGTGTACACTTTGTTAGTATCACTACACACAGGCCTGAAATACACACATGCTCAGGACGTAATCATGCACAAATGGAGAGATGTCAGAGTGAGTGGGCTGCCAGCTCAGTGTGGGGTGCCTTGCTCAAGAGCACCTGGCAGTTCCCAGGAAGTGAAGTGGCATCTCTCCAGCCACCAATCCACACTCCTTTCAGTGGTCCGCATGGGGACTTGAACCGGTTCCCAACCCAACTCCCTACAGACTGAGCTACTGCCACCCCAAAGCTAAGACAATGGTACAGAATAGGCCTACTACAAGCTCAACCACTGAGCCACAAAATACAAGGCTATAAAAAACATCACTGAATCAAGTTAAATCAAAAGTTAGCTGCCTCGTCGTCTGTTGCTAGGGTTGCTGTGGAAGTGACAGGTGGAGAGGTGCTGCTGCTACTTCTTTCAGTTACAGTTGCTGAGTTTTAGACTCAGGTCTATTATTTTTAGCCTGTGACAGATTTATGAAGAAACCCGCAATGCGCTTTTGTATTACAGGCAAGCTAACTTCTGTACTGTTGACCCGCCGGGAAAGTTTCCACAATTATCTTCACTCATGAATGAACATCAGAGGTGTGCAGCGCACCTTGCTCTTGGCAAAATTGGCATATTCATTCTGATCAAATTATGTGTTTATCTCTTCCCAACCAAATTGTAAAATCAAATTACATGTAATTGTAATGAAATGGAGTAGGTTAATATCAATAATCAATTCATTACAATAAATGTATGTCATTTTTAATTATGGTTGTAGTTTGTCTACCTTTCGCTAAGGGGTGTTGTAGCACCCTCTGCACCCCTAGTTCCCGCGGCCATGCTCCCAGGACCTTTGGATGGAAGACCATCAATAAACAGGATACAATTTAATTTGGTATACTGTTAAAGGCACTTTTATCACAAATCCCCTAGCAAGCTATGACAACTTATTCTGTCTACTGTGTGCCACAGACATCAATACACACATATTAAATTATTGCAAACATATACAATTAAACATATTGCAAAATTGCTGAAAAAGGTAATAAAAAAATAAAAAAGTCTTACTTGAAAAGTAGTAATTGTAACTTCAGATTGCAATAATTCTAAAAAAAGTTATAACATTTCCTGAATGGAATGCCTCCATTCAAAACAGTTTTATTAGCTTTACTGGAGCTGGAGTTTTTCAACAATTTAATTAAATAAATGCTAGTCGTGTTTTAATTTGTATGGCTTTCCAAAGACTGTTTGAGGATCTGACTGCCAGGATCCCATTTTCCATCCAAATTATGTTTGTACTTTCATGCTGAGTGTTTGTCCCTGAATGTGTGTGTAAGATAAGAGTCTGGCTGTGTGGTGGAATGAGACAAAGGGAAAGCATAGATAACATCAGGTCATTCATAGGTCACAGGTCAGGGGACGAGAATATTCCACCAGTCTCTGATAACCAAATCTGTTCATGTATAGTTATGTTTGTCTCTTATTGGAAGTCGTGGGCGTGCCACACTTTAACATACTTCCCGGAAAGAGAAAGAGAGAGATAGGCTGAACTAGGCTTTAGCATCTTTGTTTGCTCCGTGTATCTGTACACCACCACCTCACCCACTTCTCCACTCGCATGTTTTGTAATGATTCATAAAAGCATTTTACAGCCCAAAAGAATGCCACTGCTGTAGTCAGGTGATATATTTAGACCGACTGGGTAATTTATGAATATGGAAAACATTTCAGCATGACGCTTTCAGCCCATAATGTCACGACAACCCTGCAGGGGAGTTTTATGAATAATCCCTCATGTCTTTTTGAAACAGTTTTTCTCAATGTGCCCCTCGGTTCTCTCGTAAAATATGAAGTTTGACTGTGGAAAAATTCTCTATTAGTCTATTTAGTATGACATCTCAGCTACTGAACAATTGATACAAATGATATGAATAATATAAAGTATAATTCTTAGCAAAGATGTTATGCGAGGACATATTCGCTATATCCAATCTGGAAAATAATCAGCATATTTAATTTAATTCACTTTTTTTTTAGGTTTAGGCGATGTTATGTTTTTCAATTTAAAAAAGGCAATTTCCCCATACACATGTCGCTCTGTGGGTTTTTGTGTCTCTTTGTAATTGTGTTGTGTCTCTTTTGGGTTATTTTTGTTTTCTTTGGAATAGTTTTGGGTCTCTGTGGTCATTTGGCCTTTCTTTTGTAGTCGGTTTGTGTCCCTTTGTGCTAGTTTTGCGTCTCTTTTTTACCCAATTTTGGACCGTTATTATCACTACCATATAAGTGTCTAAAACGTTGGAAACGCTACAGCAGATATTACTTAAATAACACTCTTAACACAAAACACAACTTGCTAAAGAAGTCCAACTACAATCACAAGATCTGAGTATCATGTAATATTCTAAACATTACATACAGGTGCTTTGCATTCCAGCTTCATTATATCTCTTCATTATGTTATTTGCCTCTGCTTTACCAGAATCCTTAAAAGTCAACTTTAAATTCGGGTGGATATCAGCATCTTTCCGTTTCTTGACGGAATACTTTGACATGTTGGAAAATACACTTATTTGCTCATTATAGAATTATATGAGAGGATGAACACCACTCTCTGATCTGTCCTTTCAATAAAAGGCTACAGGGTTACCAGCAGCGGATTAGCTTAGCAAAGCATAACAACAGGAAACTGCTTGCATGGCTCTGTTTAATGTTAATAAAATCTTCTTTAGGCATAACATGTTCATTAGTGATCTTTCACACCTGGTGTGTACTCATGCTGCCTATGATAATCCAGTATGTGATACCATACTAAGTAACTGATATATTGGGACATGTTGTTCCACATAGCACTTTTATAAGCACTGAAAATGAATTATCACAAATACATGTTTAAGTACTGTGTGTGGTTTTTGACAATGAAATCTTGTGAATGTGGTTTTGGTGTTTCTGTGTTTAATTCAACTGATGGATTACAATGCCTTCTTTGGACCCTTTTTATGTGTTTAATTAAAATGGCGGTGAGTTGAGATGTAATGCCAATTTTCTTAATTGCAAGAACTTGCTGAGAGTTTTTTTTATCCTGACATGGTTGGTCTGTCACGGTGGCGACAAAATGGAGTACATCGATATATCATACTGTAGGAGGAGGTAAGTATGATAGCATCTGATCCCTCAGCTCTTCTGCATCCCTCTCCTTTCATCTTCTCTCCTCTGTCCTTTCTTTTGTTTTCTTCTCCTCTCCTTTCTGCCTTTGCCTGGCTGAGTCGGGATGCAAAGGGCTACAAAATGGAGTCAATTACAGGAGCAGGTTACTAAGATACAATCGCATCATCCTCTCCTCTCCTCTCCTCTCCTCTCCTCTCCTCTCCTCTCCTCTCCTCTCCTCTCCTCTCCAAAACACCCTTTCCGAGGCCATAAATATGAGACCACAAACACATACAAACACCCACACTGCACACACCCACTGCACTAGTGCAGTCTAGCAGTATATGTACAGTTCTTCAGCTGATAACAGCAGATCAGACCACCCCATCTAACTGACAAACCCTGAGACCAGACCTCCAGGGAGCAGTCAGTGTGGGGATTTTGCTGTGGTGAGTGATGGACTCTGAATGTGTGTAAAAGAGAGACAGAAAGCTAGGAGTACACCTCGGGTTGGTGAGCTGCGTGGGCAGTTTACCCAGCTGTTGTGTCTGTATTTATGTGATAAATGACAGTAATACAAAAGGGAGAACACACAATACACTGTTCATCCACTGACAGCCCTGACCATGAAGGCCAACAACCAGGCCAGGGGGGAACCGAGATGTCAATCAGGATGGGGATTTTCTCTTCCACTCTTTCTGACTTTATCAGCGTTCAAGCCCTTCTCTCTTGCTGCTGACACAAAGTACTCAACTTCTAACATTCTAGCCGAGGCAGAATATACTGTCTGCTAGATTTACTTCAAAAACTTCATCATTTTGTGTCTGAGACTTTTGGAATACAATCAATTTGTTTATGCAAGGGGATTGAAATGGAAATTGTGTTACCTTGCTTTGCTCTTGTATCACCCTTTGAAGGAATTCTTAAAGGAGAATTCTGGACGATTCCAACACGTAGCTCAGTTGTTTGTAAATTTGGAGTGCTGTCAGTAGAGAGAAAAACGAAAACAATCGGTGCTGCCTACACCGTGTTATCCTCCTGCTAGCATTAACACCCAACAGGCTTAAATAGGGCAAGTTTTAAACTTGTTTTTAGCCTCTTTACATGTTCAAAATGTCATTAAAAGTGCCTACCCATGTGCAGTGATTCCTTCCGAGTGAACACAGTGAATCTGACTGCTGGAGATGTGAAAGAAATGCATAAAGGTGATGAGTGTTTTATTATTATAATTTAAGGGGGCCTTAGATTAAGTTTAATGTGGCTTGAAAGCTTCAGGAAAAGCAAAGAAGATGCTATGCTAGTACTATACTGGTAATGGTAATGTCGGTCAGTCTGTCAGTCCACCACCTGTGACATCTCATATGACAACAACCTTTCCCTAGGCCCTAGGTCAATGGAGGGAATTCATTAAAATATCTTTAGTCATCCCCTGACTTCTCCTTTTTGGCCAAATTTCAATTTGGTTTATAACTACAGTAAATACCTGCACAATTGATAGAATTCTCATCAGCATCAGCTGCTGTTTTTGTTAAGCGCAATTTTTATTGTTAGAATGCTATAGGAGCTATACATTGAAAACACTGCACCTGCTAAATATCAGAATGCTAGCATTGTCAGCATAAGCAGGTTAGCATATTTACTTTAGCATTTAGCTCAAGGTACCGCTGTGCCTAAGTACAGCCTCACAGAGCTGCTAGCATGGCAGTAGACTCTGAGTCTTGTTTAACATTTAGTTGATCAAAATACAATCAACGGCTGCGAGTTACTGCATGTCTTACAAATGTAATTACCGTTGAAAATCATAACCATAATTGTTAGGAGACATGATTAAAATCAATGATTTCAAATGTAATATAAAAATGTCACCAACTCACATAGACCTCAAGAAGAACTTTCCATTTAAAAATACAGTGTGTAAGGGGAATGAGTTATATCACAAGGCAAATTGTACATGTCTGGCTTGAAATTGAGGCTTGTTTGCATACATAGTTTTTTTCTAAAAGCAATCTGCCTTTTTTTGATAGCTCTCTTGAGCAATTCCAGGCTGAGTATTCTCTCTAAATGTTGGCAGAGAGCATACATTGAACAGTGAGTTTTGAAATCTGACTACCTGATAAAGTATCCCTGAGTTACTTAATATTAATCAGTAATAACACAAGTGACTCAGTATCTTACATGGCAATACACGGCCAATGTGCTAGGAAAAGAAGAGATCTTTATCTTCCTACACCATGTAGAGAAGAGACATGAGCTGGCATTTGGAGTCTGTGTCTTGTCTTAACACGTATGCGCAACCTTAACGTTTCCCTCGTCCTCCTTCCATCCCCTTTCTGCCTCTCTGATCTCTGGTCCGTCTTGAGCTTCACGCACTTCTCTCTCCATGGAAGGAACGACGAGTGGAGGAGGGCAGTGACACCTCCAAACCCCCCTACACATCTACCTGGTAGCCTTTTTCATTAAGGAGAGAGATGATGAAGAGATGGAGGAGGAGACAGGGGGATTATGGAGGGGATGAGCAAAGGGAAGCGTTGGGGGCAGAAGGGGTGTGGAGGAGCTAGGATTTATAAACCGGCTGCATCATCGCTCCTTTGCTCCCTCCCTCCACTCTCGTCTTCTCCCGTCTCCAGTCATTACTGGCCCTGCCTCTGCCCACAAGCATTCTTGAAAAAAATGAGTGCGCTCCAACACACACGCTAACACAAGCACTCAACCATATAGCTCAGCACAAACTCATGCACAGTTTGTCCACTGCTTCAATGCCTAGCTTAGTTTCAAAATCAGGTCAGAAAACACAAAGTCACACACACACACAGTCAATCACATGATGTCACAATGCTTTGTCTGCTCAGAATAGTCACGTGATGAACCTATGCTACAGCTACATATACTGGGAAGAAAAGTGGTCTGTGTGTCTTTTACTTGCCCTAATAGAATACGCTTTTATCTTGGTCTGTCATCTTAAAGGCATTCTGGATTTGTGGCTCTAGATGTAAAGCATACATTGTGCGCGATCACATAAGGCTTGTATCATGTGGACACACCGTCAGTTTTTTTGTGTACTTAGGAGGAGGAGCAACAGAAACTACGCACTATTGCTTTAATTTACAAGTCTAAACATGTGTCTGTTACTATAAATCAATTAGTATCATTCTAAAAACATAACGTATTTCTAAAGCAAGGTTAATTTGTGACTTTGCGAGCACTGAAACTTTCAATTCAATTTATTTATAGTATCAATTCATAACAAGAGTTATCTCAAGACACTTTACAGATAGAGTAGGTCTAGACCAGATAGAGTAGGTCTAGACTACACTCCAGAATTTACAAGGACCCAACAGTTCCAGCAGTTCCCTCCAGAGCAAGCAACAGTGCGACAGTGGTGAGGAAAAACTCCCCTTTAGGAAGAAACCTCAGACAGACCCAGGCTCTTGGTAGGCGGTGTCTGACGACCGGTTGGGGTTAGAATGCTTCTTACAGCCTTCTTTCAGCAAATAGAACTAACTTAGGTGTTAACCAAATGTCTGCGCGTAGGTCAACCATATGACACCAAATACATTTAATGTGCTGAGCAAGGCCACAACCGCAAAGTTTGTTGCATGCCATTCCCCACCTCGCTCTGCTCATTGGCTGTTAATGAGGGTATGTGTGTTTCCATGTACACAGTGATTATGGACCATGTACATCTGCTGTTTTTATTTGGATGCAGTAAGGAGTGTATGCGTTTCTCTAACAAGGGCATCAGGACCTGCAGTGCCACTAGTTTTTAGTGGTGTGACACAGTTTGGTTTTATCATGCTCCCCTGAGAAACTCCACTGGGAAATAAACTCTCCACCAGGGATTATCTTCTGTATGTGCCTTTTTTTTCCCACACTCTGTTTTCTCTGACTGTTTCAGTGAGACAAAAACCAAACCCACAAACACCCTTACTTGAAATAAGGATTGGTTTTGGCATGACCTAGTTCGTTTCAATTCAAAAACACACACCGTCTTCAGGGTCACATGGCAGGGGGCAGATTAAATTACGGATGTTTTTCTGTGAGCAAAAATGCAGCCAGGTTAGTGATGACTACAGCTGGAGCATTTCTTTCAAATGCACATTGCCTGCATATCGTAATGTGTAATGGTAATTCTTCTACTCGTGCTTGTCCCAATGAGATACATGTATATGCAGTTCAGGAGAATTTATGAACATGAATATTGAATTGCACACATACATGTTAAACAAATAAAATGTGCTGAATACTTGAACTTACTGCCCTTAAACATTCTTTCCTTTCTTAAGAGCCATGAAAAGCGGAACATGTGATATGGTTTTCATATATGACTCTCCTTCACACCCTCCCCCACTCTTTTTGTTCTGTGATTCTTATGATTTCTTTAGGTGTGTATGAGTGGGGAGGTTCCCTCGCCCCTCTGATCCGTAGACAGATCACAAGGCTCCTGGCGGTGATGAAAGCAGGCACTGTGAGGGACACCACGTGGGTTTCTTATCTTGTGACCATCAGAGGGTTACTTCCAAATTGCATGTTAAGTATGCCAATTGCCAGAGGTGTGTGTATCTGTGTGTGTGTGTGTGTGTACGTGTCCGCTTGCTTGTGAAACTGTGTGCATGCATGCATGTGCTTCTTCCAGAATCTCCCTTTCTCTTTCTATCTCACCCAGCCTGGATGCCAGCCAGCCAACATTTGAGGTTGGGAACTTTGGTCTGGACTTTATCCGTTTTGGAGCAACTATGCTCAAACAAGAGCTGGTAGGACCAATCAACGATTATAAGATGATGGACAGATGGCCAACGGTAACGTAATGATGAACGTAAGCAGACCAGCAGGACTGTGGCCGCCCATGTTGCCCTGTACTGCGCACGCTCATATGACACTTCTCCCAAGGTCCTGTAGCTGTAATAATGGATATAGCTAATGGTTGTAATTCACCATGTGTTCTATTAACACATCCATTGTATAATGTTATGATACATCTGACGAATGTACAGTATGTATGCTGTAAAGCCTGTAACGTGGATGTAACGTCATTAGCGTTTTCCAAACTGCCGGGGCTATCGGCTAGCTAGTAGCTACA
This sequence comes from Percina caprodes, assembly GCA_013375575.1. Lineage (NCBI taxonomy): Eukaryota > Metazoa > Chordata > Actinopteri > Perciformes > Percidae > Percina > Percina caprodes. Next base: position 2,688,310 of record JABXJD010000050.1, on the reverse strand, counting down.
GTAGCTCACATTAAAGGTAGCTAGCAGTTGAGTTGGTTCTGTTTTCGCTCAATATACGTCACATACTCCATTGCTCTGATTGGTTGTAGGTCTATCCAATTGAGTGCAGAGGCATTTTCGGTTGAAACGCCCCATAATCACAGCCCAATGGAGCAGTATCAGACTCATATTCTGACTAGAATCTGAATATGACAACATTAGGCTATACCTCACCTACTTTATATCTACATTTCCTTATTTCTTTCTAAATTTGATTCTAAAATTCTTGCTTTTTGAAGATTGCTACATGCAACACCGCGATGAAAGCCACTGGCTAGGCCTACATTTTATCAGTCCAGTCTGGGTGGTTGTGAATGATTTAAAGCTGTCGTTGTGCTGGCTGAAAGGCCTTTTTGGATCCATTGTAAAGACCAGACAATTGAACCGGTATCCACACACAGAGGGACACATGAGACCATGGCCTAGCACTGCATTTTGTACAGGTTTTTGTGGCTGTGGCCTTCCACACAGTGTGTTCACAATCGAGCAATGAATGAAATACACTCCATGGAGAAAGAAATACTGCAAAGATGAGTTAGTCATCAAGCTTGTTGAGCCACTGACTCATTTACAGAGTCAACTGAATGCCACGTTTAAATGTATGAAACAATTCACTGAGAGTGAGTCCAAACTGTGATTACATCTCAAAAACATCAGTTTTAGCAAGGGATTTAGTCTCAGATTTGCTGAAAAAATAAAAAGTTTTGGATTGAGGCCAGACGAAAACGCCAGTTGACAGAGGTAGCGGTTAAGGCGGGAGTGTGCTTGAAACAAACTAGTTTGGTATGATGTGTCAACTGACCATGTTGGGGAGCAAAAGTGTAAAAAACACACTCTGGCTGGGTGAAAAAGCCTGCTGTTGCAGAAAGGGCAAGACACGATAATCATTTAAATGGGTAACAGCACACTATTTCAGACAATCTCACTAAACGACAGTGTATGCTCTCGTTTGTACACAGGAAAAAGAACGGAAGTAGTTGTGTGAAGAATAAAAAAGGGAGTTTTAGAGAGAAGTTATAATTTTGCCTACTTTCGTAACTCCACACACGTAGCCAATCTCTGCATATGGTGGGCATTAATGTCGAAACGTTGGATTAGGAAAACTGCAGAACTTGTTGGATAGAAATCCCCTTAAATCCGAGGTTGAAAAGGTTTGGAGGGGGGTTTTAGTTGCTGTTCAACTATCCAACCATCCAACCATCCGTGTGAAAAAGTGGTCTTCTGAGGAAATCTAGCACTCCACAATTCCTTCTAATTTTGCAATATGTGTATTTAGAGCTTTTGTTGCACACATTATAGTCACGCTTAATAACAAAACAATGACACTGGAAGAAAGAACCAACTCTGCCATGTGTTATGATACATTCAGCAATGAGGGAAGACAAAGCTTTGGATGAAAAACACATTGGATCCTCTAAAGAAATACTCTGACAATGACTAATTCACTGAGATTTGTATTTGAGCTGCTGTCAGAAGCAAAGAAAAAAAAAAAAAAAAAAAGAAAACGCACTTGTAAAAGGAGATAGAAATGACAGAGAATAATAAAGGATCACCGCTGGAGGATATTATATACTGTGTATTTGTGTGTGTGTGTGTGTGTGTGTGTGTGTGTGTGTGTGGGCTTATTGTCTCTGCTGCAGTGTGTTGGCCTGGACTGGGGATCCCTGATTGCTTCTGTCACCATGGCAGCAGCTGCTCATGTAATGAAAGAGAGAGTGAGACATAGAGAGAGAGGAGACCTTGTCAAAGTACAATTCAAGGAGCGCCACTGCAGCACCAAGGGTACACAATGAGAGGGACATAACCACAAGTCTAGGACACAGAGACACTTGTAACCACACATTTCCACTCTGTTCGTCCCACTCACTCACTCACTCACTCACTCACTCACTCACTCACTCACTCACTCACTCACTCACTCACTCACTCACTCACTCACTCACTCACACCATGGATGTATTATATTGACTGGATACCAGATCCCCAAATGACGCCCATAGACAGAACAAAATTGCTCGCCTGGCCCATACGGCAAAAACTTTTCTAAGCTTCTGGGTTTACTTCTACGATGTGCAGACCACTGACTATGCACAGCAGTGTTTCTTCCGCTGGCCACGCCCCTCAGTTCCTGCTCGCCCCATAGATTTTACATTATGGAGATGTCACAGGTTTTTAAATTGCTTTTCTTGGCCAGTGTGAAATTTTTGGAAGTGAAATTCCCTGTTATTTATTTATTTTTGTTGCCTGTAGTTTTGTTTTATGTATGGAATGTTTTGTTCTAGTTGGACAATTTATGGGTTACAATATTTTGTTGTGGCTGCCGTAATATGTTTATTATGTTTAAATATGTTTCTTTATTCTTTATTTTGTGCAAAGTAGTGTACAGTATGTTGTGTGTGGACATTGGACAGGGAGCTGTGGATGAAATTACTGTTGTACTGTTGTCATGTAATTCCATGTGAGATGTTCTCTGATCTTATTTGATGTTTGAGGTGTCCTGGCGGTAGTTTTACAGGCGTCTCTTTTACAATGGTGGCCAATAGGGAAAATTCTTTCTGGGCTGCAGGGGGATTTTTTGTTGCAATACCGTGAGTGGCCACTGGAAAAAGTCCTGGGGGGACTCTCACACACACACACACATACACACACACACACACACACACACACACACACACACACAAAACTCTTTTTCTGCTTTATTATCCCTCACCATTTCAATTTGGGAGGCAATTAGAAAGAACATGATCCGATGATAAGAAAACAAGGCTGTACCAAGGAAGCAGACTGTTCCTCAATCTTATAAAGCATAACTGAATCAAAATCAAAGACTACTGAAATCTGGACTGGTGGTCATTCAGTTACTTCTGTATTTAACTAGTATGACAGGCTTGTCATGCTTAAAAAGCAATTTCACTACATGCTATATTAATCTTAAAGGACCATATCAGTGTGTTTAAATGTTTTAGCCCATTTACTACACAAATCTAGTCTTGATTCTTTCGCAGTATTTGTTAGACTCTGGAACTTGTTTTGGTCATATATTCCATCACAGTGAACAATGATGAAGAACATAGGCTATACTGTAACCAATGCAGTGGGGATGTACCAATCAAGTTTTTTGGGACTGATACTACTTTAATAGTGGGTATCTGCAAATAGTGAGCCGATCCAATAACCAAATTTACCTATAATAAATAATAAAAGGCTCACTTTATTTATTTTTCAAAAATACTGAAGGTCCTGATTAAAAGAAATATCAAGTTGATCAGCTTACATTATTGATATGATATAAATGAAAGCTTAAAGGAGAATTCCGGTCAAATTTAACACGTAGCTCTGTTGTTTTTAAAATTTGGAGTACTGTCAGTAGAGAGAAAAATTAAAACAATCGGTGCTGTCTACACCGAGTTATCCTCCTGCTAGCGTTAGCACCCAACAGGCTTAAACAGGGCACGTTTTAAACTTGTTTTTAGCCTTTAAAAATTACTGAAATGTCAATGTTCCTGTTTTCTGGTGAAGTCCACACTAGTCGAAACACGCCTTTTGCACTCAGAAGGAATCACTGCACATGGCTAGGCACTTGTAGTGACATTTGGAATTTGTTTAGAGGCTAAAAACACTTTTAAAACTTGCCCTGTTTAAGCCTGTTGGGTGTTAACTCTAGCAGGAGGATAACCCGGTCTAGACAGCATTGATTGTTTTTAATTTGAAAGCACGCCAAATTGACAAACAACAGAGCTACGTATTGAAATTGACTGGAATTCTCCTTTAAGAATGCAATTCCTAAACCTGACATGACATGATCAGCTATTGAGGGGAAGTATCACTCTGTTGGAGTTTTTGGGACTAGAAAAACAAAGACTGCTTGAAATTGTACAGTGGTGTTACAGAGTGGTTTCCTCTCTCACATATTATTTTGGGTCGAGTACAGGCACAGCCAACTTTCATTTTGGGCTGTTATCAAGTTGTAATCTGTGTATTTATGTGTAATTTTCACATTTCCACTTGCATATGAAGCAAAAACCTAAGAGCCTGCGGTGAAGGAGAGTAGTGTTGCAACTCTATCTGATCAGCATGGTTTGAGCTGATGCCAATCCAATAAAAATATGCCTGGATTGGCCTAGATGTTGATCCATAGGATGATCTTGATCAATAATAGGCTATTCTTCGTTATATCCTGTTGCTATTGATCAAAGGTTGTAAACCCCAGTGGCAATTCTTTACATAGCAATAATGACAAATGGTCTGGGAACAGCACCCAACCCTTTCCTCCTTTAAACCCCTGATTTCATCACTCTTTCCATCAGTATAAACTGTCTGCCAGTCCTTTGTCTGAATTCAAAACTTCCTTATCCAGTGATTGGACTACATTTCATACTGTTTGATCACTACCTTTTGAAATTAGCCGGCTTCAACAGTCACAGTTCTTTGCAATAGCAGCAGCTCTGACGCCGCTGTTATGTTAATTTGAATGGAAATGTACGTTCTATTTTCATTCTATTTCTATGATTGCAGCCCTACAATGGTTACCTGGAAGAGTTGGGAAATGAAAACTGAAAATGGTCAGTCAGATTAGGGAGCTGAAAGTTGCAGCTGGCGTAACAGGGCCTGGAATTAGATTCACAAGCTTCTAATCAGGCAACGCAAACACGGATGAACAAAGTACAGACGTGCAACACACTTATTTTACTTTTTCACTGTCCTTAAACCAAATGTAAACAGTACTGTGATCGGAGGCTCTCTAAACTGTATTTCGTTGCATTGTACATGTACATGTGTAATGACAATAAAGTTGAATCTAATCTAATCTAATCTAATGTCTTTTGTTTTCAATGTACACATAAGACTATCGACTGAGTTAAGTTTACTACAAAAGACAATACATTCTATCCCTATTGCAGTATGTTCCAATCAGTGGAAAGTTTAGTGACTTCCTGACACTGACCAGCCAAATGCCAAAATGTATTAACAATCCTATTTGACAGACAGTTGGATGTTACTCAAGGCTCATGTGTAAATGTAATTACATACAGGCTCATTTAGTTCACCACAGACCTGGAGAAATATGCAAATACGTTCACAGCACGACAACAGCAAGCAAATAAAGCCTTTCATACAATGCAAACATGCAATGCACATATTTAAATAGCTTCTAAACTGTCAGAATTCTGACATGTAGGTACTAAGAATCTGAGAGTTTGTGTGTGTGTCTGTTTACATGGAGCTGACAGAATGTGCTACGCTGCTGTGAGTGTGTTTGTGCTAATATCAAATAGTTACCCACCAATTCTAAAACCGCCTGACCTCTGAAATACTAATCATCATCATCATCATCATCATCCTCATCATCATCACAGCTGAATTAAAAGAAACATCAACCCACCTAACTTATGTAAGAACATTTCAATCAATGAATTTTTAGCAGGTCACAGTTAATCAACTTGTAAATAAGACTGTGTTATGTCAGTTGTGTTTCAGATATGTTAAAAATCAAGAATCCAATGTAAGAAAATGCTATCTTTGACGAACTGTAAGATACAAGCAAATGCTATTATCACTATTTGAATTAGAATCTGAAAAAATGATTTATTGCCAACTAAGTAACACTTATACAACACCATGTAAGTAAATTTGCCTTGGTAAATGGTGCATACATAAACATAAACATATTAAAGGTGATGTAGGTAGGATTGCAAAGGTCCAGGACTTAGCCAAAACATTTGAACATTGAAAACTTGTCAGTCCCCCTTCCCGCTAAAGCCCAAAACAGTCTCCTGAGCCCTTCCCCCCACAAGGGAGAATGAATGCGTATGCATGAGCAGTGATTGACACGCAGTTAGCAAAACATTCTCACTCCGATCTTGTAAAATACGGACGTTTGGTCACGTGCCTTAGTCGTTGTTATTGACAACCCCCTGGCCCTGATTGGTGCATCTGAACCCAGAGCGTTGGATTTTTGCAAATCGCACTACAGGTTGTAGGTGATGCCAGGGGAGCCTGCTTCATGTACTATAGTTCTAATCGAACATGAGGTCAGTTTCAACAAATGTGGAAGGAAGTTAGTTTTATAAGTCTTACCTACTGCACCTTTAAGAGGAAGGAGGACAATAAGAAAAGAAGGCTTTATGGTTTAGTGCAGGATGTGCGAAGATGTTGAGGAATAAGCAAAGGTCCAGAATATATAGTTTGTGCAATGTACAGGTTTATAGTCCAAAGGTGGCTTATTACAGAGACAGTAAGTTAGCAAATATTGGCTTTAACCCTCTTACTCCTTCAAAGAAAGACACACACAAACAGCATATATAACTTTCCCATATCTTTTTTGCAGAGTTAGCCAAAGTGATGAACTTTGATCTACAAATTAACCCAACGGGCCAAAACAAACTCCCCTTTGGGACTTCTGAAAATAAAAAGGCATCTTTTGCAACATTTAAATGCTTAATGATTTGATAGATGTTTTTAAGTTGCCCTGGTGATAACCCATATTCTTGAACAACAGAAGAGCTACGCTCAAAGCAATAAGAGCAAACATCCGAGCTTCAAAAGTAGGCTAATTAAAGGCTTTTAAATACAGATCAAAAGTAAACCCACAGGGGAAAAAAAGATGGCATCTCAATTTTGCCCATTTTCTGTAATTTAGTTCAATATATATAAATACATTCAATTATCATACTTTTTTCGTTTAGAAATCATTATCACACACAAGGTTGTCTCCTCCATCTGTGTTCACTCTTCTCTCCACCAGCCGTTGGGCATCATCACAAACATACTGGATGGACGGAAGCTGAATCACGTTACACACACACACTCACACATTCACACACTCACACAAAAACACATTATTATCAGCTAAACATATAGACCTCGTAAATCTGAAAAACTGTGAGATAGAGAAAGAGAAAAGGATGTCATTCATTAACAGTTTTCTCTCTCTTGGCCATGCAACTCTATCCATTCCCACCTGTCTTCCCCCTTTCTAACACACAGACATGCACGCGCACACACACACACACACACACACACACACACACACACACACACAAACACACACACACACGTTTGACATCCCCCATCATCAAATGTTTAAAGTGCCACAACACACAGCATAATAAGTATTAGCACCATCGCACAACACATCACAACTTAGGCTGTGGCTGTTACTATGGAGACATGATGTTGCTTGGGTGAAAGCTAGGGAGCAGGCATCTCACAGGGGCCCACACAGTCACTCCGTATACCAGTGGTGTAGTCTATGTGATACGCAGGTATACGCAGTATACCCACTAAGAAATCTCCAGGATTACCATATACCCACTTAAAAATGCCCAATGACACGTAACAACATACTTTCCATTATATTTTTGCTAGATTTTGAATTGTCATATGTGTTTTCCTTCACATAAGCTCAATAAAGTTAGCAATTAACGTAAAATTTCCACCTTAAATTGGTGCATTAAAGTGTATCAGAATGCAGGAAATGAAAATCAAAACGTCTCTAGGGTAGGACACCTAGACACCCCACTTTGATATGTCCATTACGATTCATATATTTATACATGCACAGTATACCCGCTAAAATACATTACAATTCACTACTACTCCATACCTTTTTCACCTGTCATTATACATTGACTATTTGTTTAGAGTTGGACTGTTGGATTAAACACAGACTATGAGGAAATTGTGAAATTCTGAATGGCTTTTTTACTATGTTTTGATATTGTATATGGCAAATAATTAATCTCTATAATAGCCTGTAGCCCCAGGTAACAATCTAACGTTCAGGCAACCCATTGTGAACATACAGTATATGCAATAATGACTCATGAAATTTTAAATAAAATCATCTACTGAGTTACATCAATAATTTTGAAAAAAAATAACAACAACCGTAAAAACTCTAACAAAAGCTGCAATACCAGTGTTTCCACTGATAGGACATTCAGTACAATATCATACTGTGGCATGTGATGTTCTAATAAATTAATGCCTTTCTTAATGCTAGAAACTATTCATACTGTGTAACTATGATACTTACAAAAAAACATACTCATGATAAATGTATCTGTGGCGTTAAGCAAGACCATGTCCAAATAAAACCAAATGAAACACAAAATGCATCATCACATTAATGTATACTGTATAAAGCCAGAGACCTCACAACTTTAAGATAGCTGGTGTAGAACTGATGCTTACATCTTTTACGGTTCACTGAATAGCCACATGACTCTCCTTCACACGCCATTCAGAGTTACATGGTTCACACTCGCAATCTATTTTCACATTTCTTACACGTGCTTTGTATGCAGTTGATGTGCATTCATGTCAACGTTAAGTTTGCCATCAGTCACACTAGTAGTCACAAGGGACATAAATAGGATAGCATTTAAATACTTTATAGTACTCTTTTTGTACAAAAGGAAAGTTAAACTAAGTAACATTCAGTACAATCAAGTTTTTTTTCCTTCTGTTCCCAACTCTGGGTGTCATGAAACTACCCAAAGCATTAGTTGGGTCTATTTTGTACACATTTCCACCTAAATTAAATGTTCCCTTTAATGTTCATTAGTCTGGACTTGGCAAGCAATTTCAGATCAGCCCTTGTGACCCCATGTTTGCAACAACCGGAATGCCGACAAGACTTGCTAAAGCATGACTTGTGTATCCACATGAATCCACCTGACTCTTTATCCTCTCAGCATACTTGAAAAAGGCTCTCGGCGTCATTTAAGGACACGCAGACCCAGACACAGTCCTATGAATGAGAAATAATCTCAACTGTGAGAATTTGTGCTGGAAAGTTGGTAGACTGTAAAGAATGGCCTTCCTTGAATACTTTACACTTTACCTTACAGAGTATTCCAGCAAAGCTAGATGTTATGTATTTAGTAGGGTTGCAGGACTGCAAAAGCAAACAGACACTTTGTGTTTACAATGTGCATTACAACAAAAACTAGCAAATTTAAAGAGTAACTTTAAGTGTAAACAAGATGCTGATTTGTGGAAATCTGGGACAGGAAACTTAACTTGCAGTTAGTGATCACTTATCTTGATCTGTATTCACCATTAAAAGACCATATTTTTTATGGCTTGACACTGTTTATGGAAAGGCAGTCTAAAAGTGTGATGTCTAAAAATGTTAATGAACATCCTCTGAGTGATGGTCATACAGTAGTTATGCACCATACAGCATTCCTTATCCCAAGTAACGATCATATTAGAAGTGAAAAAGCAAATGGAGGTTAAATGGTTCCTGAACAAAGAATTAAGGCTAGTCCTGAGTTCAGAGTGACCATAGCATACTTATGTGGAATTTTCAATCCGCAATATCCTAATTTTCCTAAAACTACTTACCTTACAACTCCTGTTGCTAGCTTCATTAGTGATCCTCTGTCTTTGGGGAAGGGGAGGGTGGGCAGTTATTACGAAATTATGAAATCCCTAGAGTGTGCCTTAGAGTGTGCCTGTGTATTCTCACTATGCTTATTAGAAAGCATTATTTGCTAAGTAATAGGGCTTATATTATCAGAGGAGAGTTAATTTTATAAACAGTGATCAGGACCTATTCTGAGCCTACATCAGCCTAATATAAATGCCATACCAGAAACATATATGGGAATATCAAAGACTACTATTATTTGATACAAAGTATTCTAATTACCATAGAATACAATGCCATAGGATGTTTACATCATATCCTGATATCATGATGATGATGGTGATCATGGTATGATCCTCCAGGAATGTTTATTACTATATAAAGCCTGTCTGAGCCCTTTTTATATTGGTCTAAACAGAATAGCATAAAAAAAGGCCTTAAAAACCCACAATTACGTTTAAAAATTGAATGTATAAGTTCTGGCTAGCCACTCTTTAGCTAGCAACCAAGACTAGGCCTGTATATATTTGTTCTGTCTTGACCGGTCACTCACCCAAGACACTATGCGGAGAATGGTCTGAGGCTGCTGGAAGAAGGTGACGGGGTCGAAGGCTCCTCCGGCTTTCCCGGCTCCGTATGCCTGCATCCCCTCCATGGTCCTCCTCCTTTCTGCACAGCCTCCTCTGGTCCTCCCCTCCTCCCGCTGCTGGTTCAAAGGCACAGGGGTGTGTGGAGCACCGGGCAACCGACACGGAAAATCTTCTCGAATCTGCTCCTGCTGCCTCTGCAGTGATGGATTCTGGTTTCTTCTTGGCTCCTCGGCGCACAGCCTCCCTGTTCTCTCTTGCTGTTGTTTATAATTTAACCTCTAAATTCCCTGTTGTCCTCTTTCGATATCCGGGCAGAGGAAGCGGTGTATGCCAGTGTTTTGATGATGATGCTCTCTCTCTCTCTCTCTCTCTCTCTCTCTCTCTCTCTCTCTGTCAGCGCAGGAGCCGGTGGTGAACACAGGAACGCGCATCTGTTGTCACGCGCTCCACATCTAAAACCTAGCATGCGCACGTGTTTATTAGGGGCGCGCTAGTGCTCACAGGATTGCCACAAGGAGTCACGCGCTTTCTCATTTATCTGGGCTTTTTTCAAACAGACATTAGCCTAGACAAGAGAGGCGGCGAGAAAAAGCAAGTTGACTCAAACATGACCATAATAATAATGATATTCAATAAAGCTAAGTTATATAGCTAACTAAGATGCCTCAAATAACATTGTTTTCCTCTAATGCCACTTCATATTGACTCAGGGCATAGATTTCTGTCTGAAAAAGATATAAAAATATTATAAATTAATATATATATATATATATATATATATATATTTAGTAAACATTTGAAAGCGATACAACATTACACACACCACAATAAATAAAATACCATGTCAAAGCGATTTGTTATCAGACTGTGTGATGCTGAGGCAAGAATGTCCGCCCTCTAGTGTTCTTAGCGGGCATTGCTTTGAAAGTCGGGTTATTTTACCTTATGTTTGCCTTTCAGGTAACGTGGTTAGTTCTTCCTCCACAACTATCGATTAGACATTAATTCCAACCTACCGTGCTACCGTGCGCGAGTAACAAAATCTAACTTGGGTTCTAAGATTGGGTTTATGGTTAGAGTTTTGAAACGCCAACTGTACAATAAGTTGCGGTACACAGTTTGAGGAAGCTTGCCTGACAGACAACAATATGAGATTTAACCCGCCAGAAGTCCATTTTACCAGCTCACAACCAGCCAATGACAGCACAGCTACGCGCAGTAAGTGCTCGCTGGCTGGACCAATGAAACGCTTTTGTGGCTGGTTGCTTAGAGACGCGTTATGTCCATGTTGCCGTTTGCGGAAGATCAGAAGATATTAGCTAGATGAGCCAGTTAAAAACATAAAGTAGAGGTTATTTTGCATCATCATTAATAAAAAGAGAACGTTTGCTTACCGTGTTTGGAAGTTTCCCACTGTAATGGTGAAGTTGAGGGCGAGATGTCTGCTTGTCGGTAAGGTTTTTTAAGTTTAGTCCTTCTGCTACTTAACCAAACAAGGGCTAACGTTAGCTTCAGCTAGCTAACCAATATCTTACTAAACCCAGTCTAGTCAGTTCAACTTAGGCGTTAAACACTATAGATAAATAAATTGTCCTCTGTCTAATACTATCTCAAACGTAACGTTACAAAAACTGTCAGTGTGCAAGTTGCAAAAAAATAACTATTGCATCACAACAAATCACTACAGTTAGCAGGTATTTTACAATAAACAAATGCTGGGAAATTTCGGCAAAAAAACCTGAGAAAGAAAGTAATGTGAATTTGATCGGGAAATCTCTCTCTCTCTCTCTCTCTCTCTCTCTCTCTCTCTGCGTGTGTGTGTGTAAAGGAGATGCTGCAGTGGGGAAAAGTGCCCTTTCCCATATGTTCCACAGTGACCGCACTCTCTTCCAGAAGAACTACAGCATGGTGAGAGAATTTCTTACACAGAGAAAATAAAACGTTGCTGGTTTGATCTCTGGTGTAATACTGTCATGACAACAAACAGCAAGGGCCTGCATTTCCAAATATATAATATATGTTGTGTGTGTGGAGAGCACCCCATGCACCACTGTAACACTCCTTGGAATGATATACTGTATTGTATTCACATCACACAGTCACAACAGAGAAATAACAGCTGGTCTAACAAGCCACAGGCTTGCATTTTTACATTCTGGTGAGGTAACTGAGGTTGTAGATTGGGTTTGAAAGAGAAACTCATAAAGTTGAATTCTGGCTCATTGTTAACCCAGAAGAGACAGCAGGGGGCATTTGTTGGGCATACCCTGATATACCGGTATGTGACAGTGCAGTGGAGCAGTAATGAAGTACTTGTGGAGCATGTTGCATAATTGATCATGTGCAGTCAAATATTTCCAATAATGTACTCAATCAAACAATAATTTTAGACTTAGGCAATCATTGAAATATCCGTTTTAATATTAGATCATTTTGCCTGAAGTCATTGCAATTACTTTACCCAAGATGTAGTTATGTATCAGTGGCAAATCATTAGGACTAATAATGGAATCTGATAATCATGATCACATTATACTGTATGTGTAGATTCTTTACTCCTCGCAATCTTTTTAAGGACCTGCAGAGGTCTCTTAAGTCTACAACAGGAATCATCGTAGTGCAAAACAGCATAATCTGCCAATTAATGCTGATGCGGAGAAGGCCAATCTGCATCAGTTATGCTAATCTGCACAAGGGAGGGAACTGTGTCATTAACCTGACTCTGTGATGTATGAGGTCATGGCTGCTCACTAATTCCCTCTGTCAATGTTTCAAGGGCTACTGACTAAATGCACGCACTATGCATGCAAGTGAGCGCAGGTGCAGTGCATGCAATAACTTGTGACCATAAATATATGCACTAGCGCAGCCTGCAAACATTCATTCATGAGTTTAGTATTGAGCCTTGTCACTGGTTAGGGTACAGAACAGGTTGGTGGGTAAATGTGTGTGTGTGTGTGTGTGTGTGTGTGTGTGTGTGTGTATGTTGGGGTGGGTTGTTTGTGTTCAGCTCTTACTGTGTCAGCAGTTTTAGGGGTTCTGAGGTGACAGGAACGTCGATAATTAATACAGTAGGATTGTGGAAAGCCACCGGAACAGTTACTTAACAAGCACACACGCACGCACGCAAGCTCACTCACTCACTCACTCACTCACTCACTCACTCACTCACTCACTCACTCACTCACTCACTCACTCATTCTGCCAACAGTCAACAGTGTTGATTTTCTCCATACTGCATAGGCCACTAGCTTGTCATGCTGTGCTTGTCTGTTTGTGTTGCACAAAGGTGCTGCAATAGTGCTGCATTTTTGTATGTCTGTATCACTGCATACTATTACAAGATGAAACTGTAAAAATACAATACAGTAAGACAAAATGAAAACATTTGAAGTATTGTGTCATTGAAAGTAAGAGGGGAAAACATGCAGGTTAGCATGTTAGCATGTGTACTTAAAATAAAGAGATGTGCTGACTGAGGCAGCGTTAGATCAAAGTCGTGTGTCTACCAGACACCAGTTTATTAGCTGAATGCACTGAAACAAATGCTCATGGGAAATTGCTGGTCACAGTCTCTTCTGTTGCTATGCAACTGTTAAAATACCTATTGAAGCCAGCCGCTTGCTTGATATTAGCTGAAATATTTTTAACTTGTTGCTCATTTGACGCCAAGTGTTTTATGTAAGACAAAATCTACCTTGCCAAACTTTATAGCTGTTCACAATACATGTTTAATGAGTTACTATGTATATTAAATGTTTCCATGATGGTAGTAATAGAAGCAATAGAAAAAGGAAGAATGTGACAATCTTCTAAACTTTAGATATCTTCTAAATTGCTACCGTAGAAACTTTTAGGAAGCTTTAGAAATATTTCAACATCTACTGATCATATTCACATTTGGCATGGATAGTCATATAGTCCAGACAAAAAGATTAATTTATAATTCCTTTTGTCTGTCTTTTGACCTTATTGTCTGGCACCACCGCCAGCCTAAAACTTCTCCCCGACTTGAGCTTTCATTTGGGGACATTCTTATTCTTATTCTTTATTTTATAAAGGACAACACCCATTAATTAACATTTCTGTAAATGTGCCAGTGTTAGCCAGCCCGCTAATTTTTAACTGTAGTCCTTTTGGCAATTTTAGACCAGAGCACCAGGAAACCGCAACACATTAGTACAAGTTAAACTATACAGACAGATGTCAAAAAGACACCATACAGACAGCCAGAGCAACAAATAAGCGTTCTCTGTAAGCCATGCAGAGCTACAGGAAGCAGCAAAACGTTAGCACAGTTACACATCAACAGCATCCACATTCAGTATAGGAAGCCATGCAAGCATCAAAACACAGCCAGGCAACACAGACCCCAGCTATTGTCTTGCACTGTTCAACTGTGCAAAGCTGGCTCAGGCTAAAATACGCACTGATTGCCATTAGATTTTCTGAGCACATTCATGATAGAGATAAACCATTTAATTTGACTCCATTACTGTGACTCTGCTCTCTTTCTCAATGGATTTACATAGCTGGGATAAGCTTGGATGTCCCTTTCGCTATCTCTGCTATTGGGGCTTAGTGGGATGGTTGTGATTGGTTCATGGAAATAAAAACTAGCCAGAGTGTTTTTTTACCCTATACCAGAAAAATTAGGTGGTGTAGTTAGACCATACTCTCACGCTAACACAGTGCTGTGGAGATAGATCTGGCAATACAACACTACTTTTAGGACAAACTCTGACAAGGCTCTAAGAACAGCCCGATTGTCTTTATGTTGTTTATATCATTTTGTGCAGACTTACACCACCATAAACACAGCACCTAACACTCATGTCAAAGAGGTAGCAGTTTTAAGTAGTGTTAAATGTATCGGGTTGGATTTCATATTTTGAGACTTCACTGCAGATGTAAACAGGAAACAGCATGTCTTTTCCATGTAGTCGAATGTGATAAAGAAACCGACGGTTAGGAGAGTTTTTTTTTTCTTGCACAGACGCCTATGCCATCCCTCGTGTTCTTCAACTTTTGATTTTGAAGGGTAGCAGAGCCTGTCGGCCATTCTGCTCACGTCTTCCTTTGAAAATGTCAGACGGACCATTAGCAATATTCCAAGCTTATTTGCAACTAATAGGCCCTCATTGACATTCCAGCGAGAGGCTTCCTATGCATCACATCAGGTCATTAGACCGAGCCGATGTGGGGCTGCGGCATTGCCTGTGTGTGTGAGTGAGTGTGTACCATTGGATCTTTGTTATGAACTGTTTCTGTTTATGAATCAGGTAAGTGTGTGCGTGTGTGTGTGTGTGTGTGTTCACGGTAGCAGCGAGCGTGAAAAGGTATGTGTGTGTGTATAAGTCTCTGGCAATTTGAGCTCATAAGATCAGGTCAATTTAGACTTTGGTGCTGATGTGAAGAAACCTTGGCTTGCTTCTTCAAGGTTACCACTGATCTCATACAGGCGGATACTGCAACCATCCTGTCCACTTACAACTTCATTAGATCTCCTAGCTTGTGAAGAACTTGCATCTGTGATAAGGCCATATTTACAGTATCATATCCTCCTTACCCTCTGCTTTTATATCTAACTCCTCTTTTTGCCCTGTATTTATTTAAAAAAAAAAAAAAAAAAAAGCTCAGCTGCTTGTGTCTCCAACCTCAGCAGAAAAGCTCAAACAGCCACTCTTTCTTAAAAAAAGGACCATTGGGCGGACTCCAAAACCCATCTGCCACTTCAACTAAATACCTCCACCATACAAGAAAAAAAGGAGAGAAAACACCATCTCTGGTCATTTTAGTTACAAGCCGCAGCCACAGCTCAAGTTCTTGGTCAGAATCATAATTCTATTCAGGCTAGTCTTTGATGATACAAACTTAAATCCAATTTTTTTTAATCTGGGTTTTTACGGCTGTTGTATGGCTGCTTGAACGGACAACGATTCAACGTTTGAGAACAATGAAAGGTGTTGCATATTTGCATATTTGTGACATCATTATGGAATCATTTGCATAAAGCTTAGTGGTTGAATCAGCAAGTTAGATAGAAATAAATAGAAAGCTTTAGCCAAATAATCACAAATTCAATACAAGAATTTATTTTACCTTACAATTATTACTTAGGTAGCTTAGGTCTTTGAAGTAACAAAGAAATTCTATGAAAGGAGGTAAAAAGATCAATAAAGAATTTTCAAAGGCGAGGCCAGCTCAGCTCCATCTTTCTCCTATCGCGCCCCGCTGTCTCTCCTACCTACACCGGCCCCGCACCCTGTCCCTTCTCCCCTTTCTACCTGCTGCGGCACATGAAGAGAGAGGGGAGGGGCTGCTGCTCTTCTCCTCAAAAAACAGATTCAGAGAGAGGCGACTGTTTTGGCGGCCACAGGAGAGAAATACTTTGCGGGCTCGTTGTACAAAACTGGCTACTTTTTTCCCAGAAATTCGCTGTCTTTTCTACAGAACGTCACCACATTTGTTGCTTTTGTGTAAAAAAAAATCCACATTAAAACACTGTTTTCATGGAGACAGGTGTGTGTGTGTGTGTGTGTGTGTGTGTGTGACAGAGAGACGGAAAGGAAATGCAGTTGATCAAATGCATGTTTTAAATAGCGTTAAAAAAAATTAATAATAACGGAAGGCAATGTGTGGCAGCCAGTGTTGATTGTATGGCGCACCGCCACAAATTAGTCTATGTGTGAGAAACACTTAGCCTGAAAGGCAATGCCACTAATCTGCCCAAAATGACTTACAAACCACAGCCAAACTATCAGCGTGTGGTAACTGTCAACCCTGGGTAAAAGCAAACCTCCACTCTTCTTTTTCATTAACAATTCAGACTCTCACTATGTCTTAATTGCCGTCACTGCTGGGCCCAAAGGGCGCTTGAATCATTCTTACAAACATACTCAGTTTAATCAGGACGGTGAAGCTGCTTTCAAGGCAAACCAAGCCGCTAATTAGTGATGCTTATGTTCAGACATTAACAATAAATCACATCAGACAGTTTGTTGTGCTGCTGTGTATGGCATCAACTCTATGACAACCAAATGCTTCTCTTCTCTTTCCTTCTCGTCTCCTCTTTTTTCTCTTTCTTCTTCTTTTGTCTCCTCTCTTTTCTTCTCTTCTACTCTCTTCTCTTTTTTTCTCTTCTCCTCTTTTCTCCTCTTCTCTTCTATAAAAGTCACAGTAGTAAGAATGTTGGAGCTGTAAAATGCATGTTGTCAGGAACAGCTACAATATATACTGTATATAATGAACAAACCAAGACATATACACACATCCACGCATTCAGCCTCCTTTTTTATGCTAAACAGCTATTATATATATATATATATATATATATATATATATATATATATATATATATATATATATATGTATATATATATATATATATATTTGTTTCTGTTTATGTTGTCAATCTCTTGTATGTTTAATATGCTTGTTTGTGTATGTATGCACCATTCACCAAGACACATTCCCCTTAGGTGTAACTTACTGTGGCAATAAAAAAATTTTTTCTGATTTTGATGTAGGAGAAGAAAATGTAGCCGAAAATACACTCACTACAGTAAGGTACAGCAAATGGCGGATAGATATATATATATTTTTTAAAATCACATCCATAGAGTTGTTGCTTACAACTAAGACTGCCGGCTTTACATTGCATAAACAGCATTATAATTGACATATTTTTGTGTTTGCTTTGGCAGACAACCGGAGTGGAGCTACTGATAAAATGTGTCAACATCCCAGAGACCACTGACAGTGTGGTGAGTCCAATCGTTGTCTTTTTTTGGGGGGGCTTATTAGTTATTTCAAAAAGTCGCCAAAACACAGAAGGTGTGTGGTGAGAATTGGAATCCATCACTCAGTGTGGAAGAAGTTTTCCCAGATATCTAATATTGTTATTTTCTCATCTGTATTCAGCGAGCAATAGGGCAGCATTGTAAGAAGAACATTAACGCCCTTGCCAAAGAAAATGGGAAGTTTACAAACCATGTAATTGGACTAAATCTTCATGTATAACACCTCTTCCATTCTCCCTCCAGGAGCTCTACATCATAGACTCTGCGGGGAAGCAGGCATTAGTGGAAGCCTGCGAGAAAATGGTGAGACTGATTAGAGATTGCTTCTCTAGTTCTGCCATTTGCATGAAACTAGTGAAATCGAACATCCAGGGCTCCACATCCTCACATAAAGTACAAACATACGGGAGCTTCTAATGTGTAATTGACTTTGTCACAGAAGAAGTATTCAGATCCTTTACTTAAATAAAAGCTCTAATACCACACTGAAAAAAAGACACTGTTACAAGTAAAAGTCCTGCTTTGAAAAGGTTACTTAAGTTAAAGTAAGTTAGTATCATCAGGAAAATGTTAAAGTATTAAAAGTAAACCCTCACATTTTAGAAACTGGAAATGATCAAACAGTTCTGTCAGTCAACTAAGCCGTTGATATTATATCAATTTTGTAATATGAGACTAGATATTGTCTCCGATTTTGGATATTGTTATATCGTGATATGACGTAAGTGTTGTCTTATTCTGGTTTTAAAGGCTGAATTACAGTAAATTAGTGTGATTTTCTGAACTTACCAGACTGTTCTAGCTGTTCTATTATTTGCCATTTCCCCACTTAGTCATTATATTCACATTACTGAAAATTATTCATCCAAAATCTAAGTGTGAAGATATTTTGTCAAAATACCAATTGTCAACCCTAGAATATTGCCGCATCATTGATATTGAGGTATTTGGTCAAGAATATCGCAATATCTGATTTTTTTCATATCGCCGCTCAGCCCTACACATGCACATGTAAAGAGGTGTATTCCTCAACGCAAAAACCCAGGGTTTGAATCCAACCTGCGGCAGGTTTCCTGCATGTCTTCCCCCTATGAAAAAATACTTAAGTAAAGTACAGTACCTCAGATTTGTACTTAAGTAAGTAAGTACTTGAGTAAATGTACTTAGTTACATTCCACCACTGGTGATACTAACTCTGTTGCACTCATTGTCTGTCCCCCCTCTCCTCATTCCCGACTTAACCCTTCCATAGTGGGGGGAGCTGTCGCTGCTGTGCCTGGTTTTTGACCTGACCAGTGAGCAGTCTTTTGCCAACTGCAGCCACTGGATGGAGAGAGTCCATGCTCACTGCCAAGGTCTTCACATTCCAGGTAACAACTTTTGCAGGTCAAAGAATTTCTCTTGTCGTGTGCTTGCGACTTCCAATGACTTACAAAGATACATAGATAGATGTACAAGATATACAGGGTTAACCCTATGATACTTTATCGACAGGAATTGATCAATTTGATTGGTCAAACAGCCACCCACAAATAGTCTGAAACAAACCATCAGGCTGTCTTTGAAATTTCACAGAGCAACGGTTAAAGTTACTCAGGCTACCGAAGAAAACCTTAATTCCTCCGTTCATTTAGGCCTAAGCGACGCACCCCAAGCTTTCATCCTTAAAAAACAGCCATGTATATTGGCTCTTCCAATCTCTCCACTTATTAACTTTAGTTTTACAGTTATTGTTTGAATTTATGGTCAATAACTCTCATTTTAAGAAGTTATGTCTAATTTTTGAGTTAGAAAAGCAGAAATTAGGAATTATTTAGACTAAAATTAAAGGAAAGTATGTTGATGGATAATCACAGACTGGAATATGTCAACTTTTACTCAATACTATTTCAAAAATTGAATAAGACAAAATTAATGAAAGTAGAGATTTGTACTTGCCAAAGAGCATTGTATGGAATCAATCATGTTATTTTGGGTAGTTAAATAGAACACTGATATAGGAAAACGGGTAAATTTGACCCGAGGACCACATGAGGGTTAACAGGAGAGCGGAGCAAGAGGGGTCCAGTATTGTGACCGGGCTCTGATGAGCTGTTACCACCATCATCTCCAACCAGAGAGGACATTATTTCTTCAGCTTCTTGCTGACAGGGATTGCAGCAGGTGAATCGTTCGTGCTATTAACATCATCGCTACACAATTTCTCAGTAAAACCAAAATGAATTGAATTGCCTTGTTTTCTCTTTGCCATGGCTATATGATGCTAACTGGGCATGGTGATGGCGCAGTGGATATGACACAAGCCTATGGTGTGGGAGACCCGGGTTTGATTCCCTCTGCGATACATCAACCAATGTGTGTGACCTCTGACATGTATAGCAATTGGAAGTCGCTTTGCATGAAAGCGTCAGCTAAATGACATGTAATGGAATGTAACTGCAGGATGGATGTCAATCTTTGTGTTAACGTGTTCTGAACATGAGTTGACTTTGCTCCGCATGAATGATATTTAATGATAATGATAATAATCCACGATGATCACATTACACAAAACTGAATCAATGTCAAGATTTTAGAGACCCCCCAATAATTTTACAAATCACCCCCCCCCCCAAGCTCCCCCGTAGTTTGCACCCTGGAGATTGGTATTTAAGAAAATAAAAAAAGATAAGATATCAACCAATTATCAGTTTTTAAACATTAACAAATATATTTAAGAATTGTAACAAAGGCATATACTGAGCTGGACATTTTAAGGTTGAACATATAGTGAACTAGGTGAGAACAGAGACATTGTTTCTAATTTATGTTAAATATATTTCTGTACAGAAAATAATTACTTTGCTGCCGACATACACCACAGTACAAACCGATATATACCTGTCATATCGTGTGTGTGTGTGTGTGTGTGTGTGTGTGTGTGTGTGTGTGTGTGTGTGTCAGGTGTCTTGGTGGGCAACAAGTCGGACCTGTCTGCTCGAAGGGAGGTCCAAGCATCCTTGGCCCAGGAATGGGCTCAAAGCCTGGGTTTGGAGTACCTCGAGACATCAGCTGTAAGTGTATTTCAGTTAGACAATTGTGTTCTTGTTTGACTATGTAAGTAAATTGCACAAAATGGGTTGTACTATCTGCATGTATGTCTCCTACAGAAGGAGATGGAGAACTGTGATGCGGCGCTCCTCGGTTTAGCCCAGGCCTTCCACTCACTCTACCAGGAACGTCGTGAAACCATCCAGAACCTGAGTCCAGGCTAGACTTTTCCCCAGTTTCACACACACACACACACACACACACACACACACACACACACACACACACACACACCTTGATTCAAAGAAAATATGTGCTTTTGTACTGCCCGTGCTACAGGCCCTGCAGAAAAAGGCTTGTTCAGAATGATATTTTGATGTGACCATGATTAAAGTTGTTTTTCTATGATAATCAGTGTTTAGCTGTGTTGTCTTTCATCTGTTCGTTTGCGCTCTACCCACATTACCATCACTAAAATAAGATTTTGGCTCATTGTCTGTACCTCCTCTTCTGTCCTCTGCAAAGATGGCTGTTCCAGATTTTTTGTGGAACAAAGGTTCAAGCCCACCCTTATTTATTGCCTCCTACCCGCCCATTGTTTATTGTTTTCTTGTAATCTTAATGTCACTTTGTTCGTGCCCTCATCTTTCTCCTTCTCTTTCTCACTTGCTTTGTCATTTCTCTCTGTCTCACTTTCTCTTAAAGAGCCCCTTGTATGTGTTTTGGATTTTTCCATCTTTTAGTGTGCTATTTTTTCTATAGGTAATAGATGTACAAAGTAAACACATTTCACCTCAAATGGAGCTTTCTCTCCCACAGACAGCACTTTTTCTCAACTGGCTGATACGCCTTGCCCACATTCCTGTATGAAATTCCTCAATTAGTGATGTTACTGATTAAGAAAGCCAGCCCAGTTTGTGCCCATAGTTGTTGCCTGAGCAGGCACTTGTTTGAATTTTGCTTGACCAATCACAACAAAGTAGGCAAGCTGACCAATCAGAGCAGGCTGGGCTTTTTCGTGAAGGCGGGCCTAGAATGTTTCCGGCAAAGGAGTGCAGCACTGGTCAGTATGAGAAACATGTTTTTTAGATTATTTTTTTGGCTTTTTAGGCCTTTATTTGACAGGACAGCTGAAGACATAAAAGGGGAGAGGGAGGGGGAATGACATGCAGCAAAGGGACCCAAGTCGGAGTCGAACCCAGGCCCGCTGTGTCGGAGAGTAAACCTCCATATATGGGCGCCCGCTCTACCAACTGAGCTATCTGTGCACCCAACATGAAATGTTTTTTGAATATCAAAGCATGTATATCTATTTTAGTAGACTCTAAGAGTATACATACGATTCCAAAAAGGAGTATTATAGGTGCTCTTTAACCTCTATCAATCATCCATCCTGCTCGTCATCTCTTCTCTTTCCAATCCTATCTCTTCCCGTCTCTCTCTATTTAACTCTCTCCCTGGTTGTGTTAACTCCTCACCTGCAGCCCTCTCACAGCGTTTGAGGCATGTCGCCGGTGCAGAGCTAACAACCAGTAATCACTGTTCTAATTAGCAGTCTCCCATTCAAAGCAGGTCAAAGCCATGTCCTTGTTGTCTCCCTGCCTCTCAGACCAGCTGCCACCATTGAGATGAGGGCGCGCTGGTTCAAGCCAGACACAATGGTTTTTATCTCATTATGGGCTACGTTAAAAGTGACTGCAGCGTGTGATAATCACTAGACAGCCTCTGTCGTCTTTAGGAAATGCAGTCAACGAATTTTCTAAAGTTTTTCCTTCACTTCTGTGTACCAGCTGTCTTTTGACCTTCATTGAGGAATGTAGTGTCCTACATTCCTCAATAAAGGTCAAAATTCTTTTTTTAAACCACAATAGTCTTATAGTTTATAAACTTATAAGTTACTAAATAATATGTAATATAACTTTATCCACAACTTTTTTTTCCGGTAAAATGAAAACTGATTTGTAATGAGGTTTTTTACATAATCTGTATTTAACAGCTTGTAACTGTTATGTCAGCACACTGTTTTCGTACTCCTTGAGTGGGTGATCATAATTACAGCAATTAAGATAGTTCTTTCTGTCCTTATTTTTGTGTCTATAATGTTGTGTGTGTGTGTGTGTGTGTGTGTGTGTGTGTGTGTGTGTGTGAGGGTGTTTGTATGTGTTTTATTGTTTGTCTGGTTATTTTCTGCTAAGCATCTGGGCACAAAATCCAAATAATAGCAATACTGTCTGTCACATTAGGGTGCTTTGTGGATCAGGATGGAGATTACCTCTATTTGTGCCCACCGTTGTGCATATAAATATGTGTGGCGTTGCAAATCACTTTCCTGGAGCATTTATGTTCTGTAGATGTGAGCCATTATTGCACACACACATACAAGTGTAATCCAAGTTCTTGACCATTCTAGAAAATCTCTAAGCACTTTAACAGTATCCTACAGTCTGTCTTCTATGTCTTGGGAATATCACTTAGGATAGTGTGTGTGGGCTGATGCTTATTGCTTTGGGAGATACTTTTTTCATTTTGACAGATATTGAAACTGTTGGTCAGCAGTTATAGAAATGTTGAGACAAGCCTGTTTTGGTTGGCTCTATACACCTACAGTGTCACATGTTCCCATTTTACAAAGTTATTCACTTTCAATTAGTATTCAAAGCAGGTCTTTTGCTTTTGGCGCAGACCTCTAGCACAGCAGGAGCAACTGCTGTTCACCTTTTAGCCACAAGAGAGGGCAAAAGTGGTCACTGCTAAGTAGAACTGAAGACTATCTTATGATGTTCAGTAATTAATGCAGCGCATATTGCAGTACTCAGCAGGCCACTGATGAATATTTTAAAACTGTTCATGCCTCACATATTAATGCTTATATGTGACTTTACGTGGGTGCTTTTATCTAAAGTATACCATAAGTGCATTTTATCATTCAAGGCCCCAGTGGGCACAGAACTACTATAGTGCGGCCTTGCAGTACAGTATGAGGTGATTTAAATAGGGAATAACAAAAAGGTTGGACATTTTCAATATATGCACCTACATACTCACTTTAAAAGTGCACGCATGATTTATAAATCTAAATACCTTGCACCAAATTAATATTTTGATCATATTTACCACAACCAAACTCTACATATTAAGAAAACAATCTGTGCATATAAAGTATAAAGTACACATAGCATGTTTGGTGATCTGCTAATTACACCATTACAACTGCAATTGTCCCTGGCGTACCTATCTGTGCATCTCTTCTCGTCATGTCTGTGCAATAAAGTCTACTTTGGGACATCAGGGTTTTATTTGCAGCCTTATGTCACTGCAGCGCTCCTCACCCAAACAAACAGTTTTGTATTCATGACACAGCCTGAGCACAGGGCAAAGAGTTCCAGCTCATATCTTACACCTACACTCGCTTTTTCTGTTCCTCATGCACTTTTCCTGTGGATCAGCTCTTTTTTCTGTTGGTGACTTTCTCTCTTATTTGATCAATTTCGTTTTCTCATGTTCCTTTGCAATTCATATCCGTCATGCCCCATAGCAATATGACCAAATCATTCTATTATACCATAATTGTTATGCTATCTCATATTATAATAATTTGATTGAGTTCATCTCAACAACTCTCAACTTGTTTTTATTTTAAGAAGTAAAGGTTAGCTGTCTTTATTGCTCTCTATCTCATACTTACTCTCTCTCTTTCTCTCTCTCTTTGTGTGTGTGTGTGTGTGTGTCTAAGCATGGCTTGTTCTGTAGCCCCTAACTGTCCGTGACCTAAAAAGCTTGCTAATTGCAGGTGAGGGAGGATACAGCAGCTTTTCCCCCAGATCAGCTATACCCTCCTGTCTGAACTGCAGCGTGACAAAAATCAGCCTCCAAGCTCACCTGCAGAACAACAAAAACGTTTTATTTCATCATAACCTGTCTGTCCTTTCAGAAACACCCTGTTTTGCAAAATCTGTCCAATATCATCCAAAACAAAGTTATGGGCATTCACATATTAAAGGAGGTTGGCTTTTGGTACCAATATTAGCATCTCAAAAGGAATTTGCAAATTACATAGAGTGAAATGCAACAAACAGCTCTCCTAAATGCTAAATCAGTGGTCCCCAACCATTTCTTTGTTACCCCTTAAAGGGATGGTTCAACATTTTGGAAAAATACACCTATTGGTGAATAAATAGATGATTCTAATCTATTATCTGTCCATTTACAGTAAGCCAGTTAGCTCAGCATAAAGACTCATAAAGACACAAAGGTAATACAATTTAGAGCTTTCCAGCATCTTAAGATCATAATCAAGAATGCTATATCTTATTTGTTTAATCTATAAAAGATGAAGTACAAAAATTGCAATTCTTACATTTGACGGCGGGTTGTAGCAACTCTGTTTTCATTATTCCTCATTCTGCCTTTGAATTATGAATGAATAATTTTATTTTCAAATGGGATAGTCAAACTAAATTCTACTGTTTCTTATTTATTTACTTATAAGTTTCTTATCATACGGTTTCCATATTGTAGTTGCTTTGGTTTAAAGACAACTTCCTCTAATTTAAAGACATGTAAGCAATCTTGTGGGGCAGCAGCGCAAGCTCTGATTGGCCAGGACATAGTAGCTTTTCAAAATGTATAATTGTATTAATATAATTAATTAATTAATTGCAATCTAAGACTGTCAAAGTCTATAATTATTCTGGCAGCACACATCACATATGTATAGCAATTTAGAGTCATACTGGTGTTAATCCTAAAGGAAAAGTCTGAATTTACCAGTCACTATATTCATGCTGCTAACAGACACTGCAGGGGTCACCGAGTACGAACACTAAAATGAGAAAATCATGATGTACCTCCACACCAGAGGGGGGGAGTGTGGTGCTTCCTGAATCTAGCTGCTTCACTCCCTTTTCTCTCTCCTCCCTCCGTTCTCTTCCCTCCCTTGCTCGCCTCTCTTCAGTGATCACAGCACTACTGCAGAGAGACATGCGAGCCACTTTGATCATCGCACCAGGGGAGGAGAGCGAGAGAGAGAGAGAGGAGGCAGGGCGGTAGAGTGAGGGATGGAAGGATAGAGAGAGAGGGAGAGCACATAGAGACAGGGTATCATGCAGCAGGACATCGGGCTGATGTTGAATTCATTCTACAGCTGATGGAACGGCAGATCAGCTGGCTAATGGAGAGCTAACAGAGAAATGGAAAAGGGAGTGAGTGAGTGAGTGAGTGAGTGAGTGAGTGAGTGAGTGAGTGAGTGAGCAAGGCAGTTGAATAAGTAAGTGAATGACAGAACTCTGTAAAGAAAACATGATAGCGTGAACAAGGACATGGCAGAGTAAATAAGGACGAAAGAGTAATGTGAAGGAAAAAAGTACAGAAAGACAAAGGACAGAGCGTTCTTTGTCCAGTTTGCTTTACCCAATGGTTTAAAAACAGTGCCAACAGTGTACGACATGTTGCGGTACACACTGTTTGCAGCCTGAGGAAGTCTGCTGCATTTTGTAACACTACTTACCCGACAACATCAAGCATTTGAATGTTCTCTGTGAGAAAATGCTGTACAGTGTGAGATGGTGAAGCCGAGGCATGTAATACTGTAGAAAACCTATCATGATATTATGATGTGTATGATGGTGTTGCATGCTATGGCAGCTATTCCACAGAAAAGGGGATGTATTACAGCAAGTCCAACTGAAATCGCAAAAATCAGAGCAACATCAGAAATGGGCCACTGTTCGGATTTGTGTGACAGCTCAGACGCTACTTGTTGTTAGCTAACACATCGAGGGAAAAAAATAGTTTCTTTATCAGTGATATTGAAAAACAAAGACCAGACCGTTCAGCATCCAAACTGACCGATCTTGACTTTTAAATATATATGTTTCTAAGCATGTATGACTAAATAAGCTATCTAGCCTGCCTAAATGTTGAACAGTGTTTTACTCTTTAGTAAGAAGGCAAATTTAGGTTGGACTGATGGTTAAGCAAACAAATCACTCAACACTGCCTGATAGGTTGGTATTGATGCATGCAAGTGCATTTGTATTTAATGTATTTGTAATTTGTATAACAATGTATTTGTATAATGTAATGTATTTAACTATTCACAGTGCGCTTTCAGAGCAGAGTCAGCATGAAGTAGACACTAGGTTGTAGGAATAGATCGGAATGTGTAAACTATTAGAAGTGTATCACAAAGGAGTCGTTTCAAAGGTAACCCTGTCTCACAGAAATAGACTATATAAAACGCGGTTATTCTGATGTTCATTGGTCACTTGTGTATAGACATCCGTGTGTGTACAGAGGCGGCTCACTGTGTCATGAAAGTTTGTTCACTGTTTGAATAAAGCTGCAAATGATCTAAAATCTTTGGACTCGTCATCTTCGAAGCCTCCATCATCATTTCTCAATCTCAACCCCTATATCACTGCCTACGCCAATTCATGCTCGTCTCTATAGGTATCAAGGCTTGTGTTGTAGCAGGCTGCAAACATTGTGTAAAAAAGCAACCTCCAATCCAGGAACACTTGGATTTTTTTTTTTGGCAACTACAGCATTTTCTTTGACAGTTTGTCAGCAAAGAATCCCATAGAAAGGTAGCCTGGTCCTACCAGAATCTTGTACCTTTCATTTCAAAGGCCACTCTTCATTGACAAATGTTAACTTCCTGGAAGGCGGGTCCAGAGCCACTCTGGATCTGCCATAACCAATCGCTAACGTTTGCTCATGACGTCAGCTTGGCATTGCTAACGTTAATGGCTTTGATTGCATCTTTGTACGGGCAGCGCACAACCTCAACCTCACCGTCTGTTCGCTGATTGGACCGCCAAAGATGTGGCTGGAGAAAACCCAAGAATATACCACAAACCCCGACTTAGTACAAAGAAAAATGAAAATAGAGCGGAAGTATGTAGGAGGCGGAGCCAGGCTATAGAAAAGGAAAGCGTAAACTTTGATTTGCATCACGTTCAGGAATTCTTTACCATCAGACCTTTTTAAAGACAGATTATATACAGTATGTCAAAGGGTTAAATGAATGGCAGTACCCAGTGCACCCTGCTGCTGTGTCTCTTTCACCTTCAAATCTCTAGAATCATATCTTTCTCTTATTTTTGCTAACTGTCTTTCTCTGTCTTTTTCTTGCTAAAATGCCTTAAATCCTAAAGTAGACTGGTCCTTCTCGGGTCTAACTGGACTCGGCAATGTTTCTGGACCAAACATGATACAACAAACACTCAATTCTGTTCCCTATGGGGGGGTTCAATTTTTATTCGTCATCAAGACTTGATGAATCATTCAGTTTTGGCACCTTGAAAGACATTACGCTTTTTTTTGTTGTTGTTTAAATTCTCATTTACAACCACACAACGCAAAAACCAAAGAACAAGAAAAATGAGACAAAGAAAGAGACTAAGGCTGTGTGAGAGTTCAAATGAACCGAGAAAATAAAAATGAAATGAAAAGTCAAAATAAGATTTTCTTTTGTTAAAAAAAAGCCTTGATAAGTTCTCCAAAGATAGTTCTTTTTGTTTTAAGCGTAATGAAGCCCCACCCCAAATAACACACTCAAAAATAAATAAGAAAAGAAAAATGTAAATAGACACAGTACTGTAACATTAATTTCTACTTTGTCACCCCCACTGCCCTTACATGGTATCATTGTTTTCAAAATTGTTCAAAACGTAGGTTCCTTAAAAGCAGATCGGATGATTTTGATTAGCATGCATGTAAATTCTTAATTTTTTGGAGTCACTTAGCTTCACCTCGCTGGTAGCCATGTTGTCTCACGCACTACTTTGTGTCTTTGGCAGTAGTGACGTCTCATTGTCCACAGTCTTCTTCAAGTTTGCTGAGAGATCCTCCATTACCTAGAGTTCTCTCTTCACTCCGCCCCTTTATGGGGCAAAAAAAAGGGAGGTCAACCTTTTTCAACCGGCTGCCATGGTTTCGGCGGAAGGCCAAAGGATTCGTTTTTTGTTGTTGTAAAAGAATGTGATAATGTGTCTAATACTAACCAATATGAGTTTATCAAGTAGGCGGAAGCCTTTGCCCGTCAAATGAGCCAGTCACGAAGAATCCTCGGTCTTGGTTTAGTTTCCATGACGACTTGATTTAATTTCACTTGTTAAGTTACTTTGTTTTCCTTTTTTTTTTCTTGTTGATATTTTTGCGCCAGGGAAGAGTAGTCATGATTTATTAACATATATATTCATTTATTTATATATGATCAATACATATATTAACTTATGTGTATTTTGTTCTTCTTTTTTGTTCTTCTTTTTTTTGCGGCCTGAATTTGCTCCCTGCTAAAATCCCACACCGCAATGGTTCACAGTATTAATGCGAATAAAGAATGAAATCAAGAAGATACAGCAACTAAAGAAAGGAGTGGGGTTTAAGGGAGGTTAAGGTGTGTTGTGTTGGGGGCTTGTGGGATGGTGGTGCGAGGGCAGGATCATAGGCGGGGCCGAGGGGGTCAACTAACGCCCCCTTTTCATCAGACTGAGGAAGAGTAAAAAATATAAAGTTCACCTTTAAACGGGCAGTCTGGCCCAACCCACCCCTTAATGTTTCCACAGCCCCTACACAGACAACCCCCCCCCCAAACTCCTCTTTCCCTATTCTCCCCCTCATACCTTTACAAACATGTTCAAAACATTGTTAAACAATGATAGATGGGAAAATCATGCATGTTTCTTTTTTTACGCATTTTTTTTCTGTTTCCTTTTTTTAAAACAGAAACTCGGTGATCATCTGAGGTGCTGTGGAGCGCTCAGAACTATTACCCCTCACTCCATGTATCCTTTAAAGCCCCCTTCTCCCCTTCCGTCTCCTTTACACCATTATCTGTCTTTTGCCGCCTCCCCCCGAATTCCCTCTGATTTTTTTTTTTTTTTATTGTCTGAGGTCCCTAGCATTAGTTTCATACAGGTGTGGTGCGTCGATTGGCAGTGCCGCCTGAGTCTTTCAGGTCCTTCTGGATGCAGTTGTGGACCTGGAGGAAGTTGTGGTCCCTCTCCGTGGAGTTATAGGTGGCTGTCGGGGTGCCCGTTTGGCCCTTGGGCAGCGTGTACATGGACAGCTCGGTGGAGGGCAGCGTCCCGAAGGCCTTCAGGCCCACGGGCGATGCCTCGCGGGAGTGCGAGGGATCCGTGGACCGGGACGATGAGCGTGAGCGGCGTCGATAGCGGTAGCGGTAGCTGGGGATGCGCGTGATTGCAGCACCTTGGAGGTAGTCGGCGGCTCGCGCCCCCACGCGCAACTCCCGATGGCGGTCGATGAACATGTGCACGGCCAGCACACCCACCATTTCGGCCATGATGAAGGAGAGGGCGCCGAAGTAGAAGGACCAGCCGTAGGAGTAGCTGTTCTTCTTGGAGTCACTCTTGGAAGGGTCCCCAGCGTTGGCTGATATGTACACAATGATTCCTATGATGTTGCTCAGGCCTGGGACAGAGGATGAGGGAACTGGATTAGATCATAAGTAAAATACAGCCAAACTGTTACTCAAGTAGGCCCACACACTAAACAGCCAAAATCAAAATCACAGTTATTATCATTGTCAGCTAATTAAAAAAAAAACTAGAAACCAAGGGTAAAAAGTCATCCCCTCAGCTTTGACTGCTAGCGTCTTCGGTATTTACATTTGTACTAAAATCAAGTTATCTTGTTTCTCGTGAAGCGGCCTGCCTTATTCTTTACAGAAAATTCATGAAAAAAGTAGATCTTTTTTTTTTTTTTTTAAACGGGTCATATTTTTCGTTTTTTATTTTTAACACATGTCCAAAAATATAATCCATTGATTATTCATCATCAAAAATGGAATGATCGTAAGTTATAACAACACTTGATATTATTAATTGACATTTTTCTGTATAAGTGTTCCTTGCATGCTTCTTGTTTACGGTCAAGTTTTTATTGTCCAGCGAGTCAAGTAGCCAAATAGCTGTTGGACAGAGAAGACAGCTGATGAATGATAGGGATAGAGAAGTGAAATCTTCTTCAAATAAATTAAGTAAGTTATTACATCTGCGTGTCAACAGCAGGAATGTGAATAGCATATGTTGTAGTTGACAGAGTACACAATTTCAAATGTGGCTATTGGTCTCTCTCTCTCTCTCTCTCTCTCTCTCTCTTTCTCTCTCATTCTTTTTGATTTCCCACAGCTCCTTCTCCCTCTTTGAGATGCAAACTGGGGCACATTCAGCCTTACATTTATTTCTCATATTATATTTGAATATCTTTCTCTGTATCTCTGTGGTCCGTTCTTCCCAGCCTTTCCTCCCTCCAACAATGTTCCAATTCAATGCCAATCTTTCTCATCTGCTTCTCTGCTACCTACCTTTTATCTCCATCTCCCTTTCCATTTCTCCCTCCCCCTATTTTGATCATCTATCACTTCTGTCATACATAATTACTCTGGCTGTGTGTAGCCAGAAATAGACACATGGACAGTCAGACAAAAGGACAAATATGCAGATAAACAGGGAAACAAATTCAGTTTAAAGAGACAGAAAAGCAGACTGAGGTGTAAGGGCTGTGAGGGCCTGATTGAGAAGGATCAGAGCAGAAGAGTATCAGGGACACCTTATTTTTAGAGTGTAATCCCAGTGGCCTTCTCTTAGCCTAGCAACAGGGCGAGAGAGACAGACACAGACAGTGAAAAGGAGAGAGAAACAGAGAGAACTGCATCGCTCACTTCTGACTTGGAGGGGAACTAGTTATTTAGCACAGCACAGTAGGCCATGGCCTAGAACCAGAGTACAAACGCACACACGCATGCATCCAGAAAAACACACAAATGCTCTGGCAAAATGAAAACCTGCGCTATCTTTGTCTCTCTAGTTCTGTCCTGAGGCAATTGCTGTACGCTACACACATGTTGAGCGCTACGCAACACATCACGTAGTGGTCAGCGAGAGCCATCGTGGCTTCTGTTGTCTCCAAAACAGGATTTTAAAAAAATTATTTGGAGCTGTGTCTTTTTTAAATGTCCTGATACTGTGCTTTCATCAGTGTTTTCCTCACCTTTACCTCCTCATATTGGGTGTTTTTAATTTTCTTTCATACACTGGTGAATGATAATGTCCAGATTTTTTTTTTAATAAAGGAATGGCTCCAGTCAGAGTCTCTAGTCAGTCAAACGGGAAAAGAAAATGTCTGTTTTTGTTTGTTTTTAACTGCAGCTTTATTACCTCCGCCAAGGAAGCTATGTTTTCAGTTTGGTTTATTTGTCAGCAGGATTATGGAAAAGAACTACTGTCCCGATTTCCATAAAACTTGCAAAACTTGGTGGTAGGGTGTAGCATGGACCAAGAAAGAAATTTTGGAGCGGATCCGAATCATGTTTCCAAACTAATTGATATTTCTATATTAACAATTGATTAAATGACTATGTGGGATGTAAAAGGTGTTAATCGTAAAGTTGAACCAACATATAACTAGAAGGGCACTCAGAGAGCGCGGACCTCCACCAAGGCCATGCCTTATCTTGCAATGTTAACAAAAGTGAAAAATAATTAGTGTATCCACCCTTTTGATTCAGATTCACTCCAAAGCTTTGCGGGTTCTTCCTTAACCCATGGTACACACAGAGTTTCGTGACTAGTAGTTTTTCCATAATCCTGCTGACAAACGGACAAAACAAACTGGAAACATAACACCCATGGCGGAGGTAATTATCACAGAGCATTTTAGCTCTTTCAGCTCATTATTTTGGTTTTATGACCCGGAATTTTACTATTTTTGACTTTTAACACTCTAATACTGGTTTTTGGTTCACAGTAGACCGCTGTCTTAGTAAGTAAAAGGCTCTCTGTGCACTACCTGCCCCGCACCAATCAAAAGTGAGCATGACTAGCTTCCAACATCCATGGAACAGTTAGCTAAAAGAAAGATATTGAGAAGGAGTTTGTAGAGACAACGCTGAAAGAAATGTAATCATTGGGTTAACAATCATCATTGGTTGCCAGAGACATGACACCAAATAAATGCTTATATTGCTCCATGACAATGCAAAATGAAAACTAAGCCACTGTTTGCTAACGTTAGCCCTATAAAGTGATAACCAATATGTTTTGTTACAGCTTGTTGCGCTGCCCTCAAATAGCTCAAAATCAATGATTGAAGGTTGGAGGGTAACGTCTTTGCGTTGTCATTTCTGTGTCCATTTGCATCCATTCATGTGACAGTACCCAAAGAAAAATGTATGTTGATTGCAAAAGAAAATTGATTTTCTGAAGATGCTTTCCATCAATTTTTCTAAAGTACATCCAAAACACTTCTACCCTTCTTTCTTTTCCCCCTCACATCCATTTGTCATGCCTTTCATCCATATGGATCCTCTGTTTTGTCCTCCTTCTGCCCCTCCACACCCTCCCCACACACACACACTTTCTCCTTAACACCTCCTTGCTTCTCCGACCATCCATTCCCACTCTCTCCGTCTCTCACCCCTCCTTGCCTCCTTCCTCTCCTTCCCTTCGTACCTGCGGAGACGAAGAGGATGCCGGCGCTGAGGATGATGTTATGGCGTGACTTGTAGAACTCGCTGGCGGCAATGCACAGCCCCCCCATGAAGAGCAGGATCACACTCAGGATGGGGAAGATACTGGAGGCTCGTACAGCGCCTGGACACACACACACACACACACACACACGCACACACACACATCAAGGCAGAAAAATAAATGTCTTTGTCATTGTTGTCACCACTGGACACATGCAAAATATATACTTATTATTAAAAAATAGTGTGAATTACCAATTATTATTATTGACATGCATGAAAGACCTTTACATTAAAAGTAATAAATTGCTCTCAGGCTATAATACTATAGAAGAAGGGTTAGTGTTATTATACAGCATTAAATGCAGAATATTTCATTTTTTAATGATTATATCACTGATACTATACGCATTGCTTGTTTGTTTTGTTTTTTGACAATTGACCATGTTAATGCTGACCATTTTATTAATATTTACTTGCAAACATTTTTTCCAACTTTCGTTTCTCTGACTTTTCTTCCTTTTCTATCTTTTTTTTATAAACTTTCTTAATAATGTAAATTGTACAAATTTAGACATCATAAATTTCACATAACGTCATAAAAGACAGATGACAGACTAAAAAATGTAATGTGATGAAGAAAAAGTAAAGAAATATAAATAAATAAATAACGATAGATGACATTTTAAAATAATTCTCTAGATAGATCAGCAGATAATTGGTAATACTGATGGTAGACACACTTTTCTTCTCATTAGACTGCATCTTCCTTTTCTATCTGTATCAAAGATCTGGTCTCCATAGTGCAGTGTGCCTGTCTCCTTCTATCAGCCCCTTCTCCATTGCTCTATCACTCCATCTCTCTAACTCTCCATCCGTCTCTGTCTTCTTTCCCCTCCCCTATCAGTCTGTCCATCAGCTGTTTGCCCTCTGCGTGGCTGATTTGCTGATTGGCCTCGGGGTTGTCATGGTGCTGCCGCGGTCCAGGTGCTCGATCTGATTCCTGAGGCGACCAATGTCACATTCCTGAACTTTTGCCAGTTTTCAGGCTGATACCATTTTTATTTTGGGGAAATTAAGCTTACTTTTGCCGATAATCGGTCTATCCCTAGTAGGAATGAATTCCCAGAGTAATGTCATAACTTAGTGAAATGGCCCAAACAAGCAAAATAAAACATAAAGCTATAATGCGTAGTTTGATTGAGGATTTCTAATTAATGAAGACAAAAGTGCGTCCACAAGATACATGGTAACTCCCCATCTCTTTTTTCCTTTCCTTTCTGTTTTCTTTGTCTTTACATCCCTGTTTCTCTATCTTTCTCCAGTATGGCCATACTGTGATGGTTCCATTCACTGAAGCAGATCAAATATTAAGGTGACCTCAGGGTTGGCACTGCACCAACCTCCTCCTCCTCCTCCTCCTCCTCCTCCTCCTCCTCCTCTTCTGCCATCATATTTGTTTTAACCCCATCTCCTCTACTCATTGACATGTGCTGTCAGGGAAAATTCTCTTCAAGGTGGAAAGCCCCTCATACCAACCACATACTGTACGCGCACACAGAGACACACGTCTTTTTTTCCCGGAGTAAGCAGAAATGCCTCCTCCGACAGGAATACACACACACATACACCTGTACTACACTTGATTTATCACTCACTGGAGGTTAACACACAGTTGGATAAGATTCTCTACAATGGTAAGAGACACACACAGAGCCTACTCTATCCAGCACATAATATATTGCAGCAAGATTGTATTTTGTTATCGGATTTTCAATGACCATTTCTTTATTTACTGTCGTTACACCACAAGCTTTGCATTTCAGCACACAACATGTGCAGTTTACAATGACAACAGATGCATAGTAGCAGTGGTGGAAGAACTACCCAGATCCTTATCCAAGTAAAAGTACCAAAACCACATTGTAAAAATACTTGCATTGAAAATGTTAAGTCAAAGCATGCAACTATCATCAGGAAAATGTACTAAAAGTATTAAAAGTAAAAGTATTCAATGCAGAAAAATCCTCCAAAATGATCCAAATGGTTCTGTGTTTAGTGGTCTTATCATTTCAGCTGTACAGCTTGTAGGCTGTTATATTGTTGGGTAATTTAATTTGGAATTAAACATTATATATTATTAACGACGTGTGTTTTGTGTTCAAAAATCTTAATTTGTTAAGTAACTTGTAACTAAAGCTGTCAGATTAATATAGTGGAGTAAAAAGTACAATATTTCTCTCTGAAATGTAGCGGAGTAGAAGTAGGAAGGGCCATTAAAAGAAAAGACTTAAGTACAAGCACCTCAAATTTGTACTTAAGTAATATACTTAGTAACATTCCCCGCTGCATATTGGCCACTTGAAGTTTATAGTAATTTTTGAAACAATGTGTCCTCGATTTCAGAGTAAAGTAAGACAAAAACAGGCTTCTCCTTTTTGTTCAGCCACTCAGTGGGAGCTCTAGTCTTTCGTATGCTCCTAAAAGAATCATTGCTTAATGTTGATTAGGTCACAAAGGCTTTGAGGTCTTATCTCAAGTGCTGTATTGGAAACTCATTTCTTTTAAGGGTAGCCATTGATCCCAGTGACAGGTTACATTTTTTTTCCAAAATTACAGATGAAAGAAATGCATTGACTTTTAGAAGTTAGCCAAACAGTGACTGTTAAGACTTCAGCTATCATTAAAGAAAAAGGCAACTGTGGTGAGAAGCTAAAAATGACAAAAAAATACAGCGGAATAGAGGGATAGAAGTGGAAAAGAAAAGAACACAATAGGAATAAAAACAAAGTAATGAAAGCAGAAGAAGAAAAAGAAGAGGAGAAGCAAGAAGACTGCAGGCCTTCAGTTCTCTGTGAAGCTGCTTTGCCTCAAGCGATCTTCTCTCTCGATCTCTCCCTCTCTCTCTCTTTCATTCCTCTCTGCACTTGCGCTTTAAGCAGAAGGCAGGGAGTTTAAGAGGAAGAATTTTTAACCAAAATGCGCTGGCCTTCAGGCGCACCCTGCCACCAAGCACATCACAGCATAGAGAGAGAGAGAGAGAGAGAGAGAGAGAGAGAGAGAGAGAGGGTGTGTTGAAAGGGAGCATCAGCAGTGTGAGAAGATGCCTACAGTATGTTTTTAGTGTCTTTGTCAAGGATGCTCGAGGCTGCTGCGGGGATTGAGCCTCTGACTTCCTGGTTGTGGAAGTTGTAAACTTCAGGCTGTCCTGCTTCATCATACAACATCATTTTGCAAGTAAAACATGCACCCAGCTGTTCCTGGAGATTATTACTGCAATTTATTTTTGTCTATTTTTGCTCATTCTTGCTGTTATATAGCCTACAGTATCACTAAATCTCAAAATAACCCAAGCCAAGCTATAGTTCTGCACCCAACCCAACTCCTGATTGGCCCCCTGTTGTTGTGATCCATACAAAACCCTTTCAACGCTTTTTTTGTTAAATTATGTGGATAGCTCATAAATTAACTAGAAATTATGGGTCGCTTTACAGAGAAGAGTCCAGGTTATTTTCTACACTGTGTTGTCTGAACGTATGAAATAAAATATACTGTATGTAATATATATATTTATGTACTGGGGATGACTGCACGTAAAAGTAGTCAAATCGCTGGTGTGTGACGGACATCAAAGCACCTGCATCCATTGAACAGAGAGGTTCACATGGCTGTCTATTTTATACCTTTGCGTCAGAGCTGTAATCGGGCCTTAAAAGTTAAGCCCAACAAGGCCCGAGCCTGACAGAAATCGGCCCGAACCGGACAAGTACATTTTGATGGACAACTTTTTAAAAACCCAAACCCCTTTTAGCGCCATCATTATTTAAATGTGCGCATATAACATAATTTATTCATGACTAACGTTGGGTCCCGTCGGGTCTAGAATGTTTTTTTCTTCTTGTTTCAAAACCTTTTAATTGGAGTTGGAACAACCAATCAACCCTTCACACCCTTCATTAGGTTAGAGACATTTACATGTATCTAAAGCACATCTTGGCTACTGTACCTTGACCATTTCTTCTGTCTGTATGAAAAGTCTGGGTAATGTCTGTGATACCGACGCTAATGTATGCCAGTCAAATGATGCTTTTATGGCCAGTGTGTAATGCACTTTAGAGTTCATTTGATTACAATCATATTCAGAAACGTGAAGATGTACTAACTGGTGGATGCCTCTGCCACTGTATGTGCCAAATCCATTTACAGGTTGTGTTTCTTAATCCATGAAAGTGGTCACTGCTAAACCGCTGCAGTATCAAGTCAGGACTATTCCCCAAAACTATTATTACTACATGCTAGATAAGCACAATTATATTTCACACCATTGTTTCAATAATGCAATTAAAGATATCAATGCTCAGTTGTATTAGAGTATGATGATGAAATTCAAAGCAATAAATGAGCACAAAAGCATCAGCAGTTGATTATCTGCATCCATCAATCCAACCACAATCTATACTTACTTATTTACTCCAGCTCGTATTGGAAAAGAGTCGGGATACACCCTGGACTGGTCACCTGTCTGCTAATTATCTTTATGTAAGTGATATGTAATATTGTTGGAATGTTTCCCTGTTGGACCATGCGGTGTTTGAGGGTTATTATTTTACTGATGGTATTTTAAATTAGAAGAGAGTTAGGAAGGCTTAATATAATTCTTATACACACTGGAACAGTTGTCCAGAGGAGGGAGTACAGAATATTGATGATAATGACTATTAGACTGCTAGTGATATTCCAATAATATAGGCCTACAAGTCATCTTAAATATAACTAATCCTCAGCTGTGTGACATTTTATCACACATATCACAACCTGCATTTCCTGCTGAATTTCAACTTCACTAAGCAACACTTTGTTTGACATCCTGTCATCCTTATACCATGTGAGTCAATATGTACTGTTCATTATGGCTCTGATATAATACACAGACAGAAGGCAAGGCTTGCACACACACACACACACACACACACACACCAAAAATGTATTTTTCCTTCTGAAAAACAAAGTTCCTCCGTGTCTCAAACCTATTTTCTTTTTCATTCTCTCTGTTACACTTTCACCTCCCTTCATTTCTCCCATCACTTGGTTGATTCTGCTGCAGTGGTGTGTGTTTATATGGTTGCGTGTGTGTGTGTGTGTGTATTTCTGGCTGACTTATGGTTTCATTAGCTGCGGCAGAGGAGAGCCTTGTAATTGTGGCTGAATTATAGAGGCGGGGGTGGACACCACCATGGGAGATCCCTGGGTTCGCAAACACGCATGCACGTACACTCATACGCACACACGCACACACGCACGCACGCACGCACACACACACACACACACACACACACACACACACACACACACACACAGATTTTAGAGTATATATACACAGAAACTACAGTACAGTGCAGCAACCCCCCCATTACTTTGTCTCACACACACACACCAGCTCAACAAGCTACAAAGTGAACACGCTTATCGATCAGCCTCCCACCCACTCACTTGCTCACTCTCAAGCTCCAAAGTGGGGTGTTTCCCATACACACTGTATGCTACCCACGCAGGAACGATCTCCTTCCTCTGACACACACACACACACACACACACACACACACACACACACACACACACACACACGTTTTCGCCCACGTGGGAGAATCCAGCAGCAAAGAACATGTGGAAGTGGGAACTTGGCAAAACAGCTACAGGGGAATTGTGTGTGTGTGTGTGTGTGTGTGTGTGTGTGTGTGTGTGTGTGTGTGTGTGTGTGTGTGTGTGTGTGTGTGTGTGTGTGTGTGTGTGTGTCCATGTAAAGCTGACAGACATGCTCACCAGTAGAAAATTTTTTAGAAAATGAACATATCTTATTAAGAGGGAAGAAAAAACTCTGATCATGAAAACATAC
Organism: Percina caprodes; assembly: GCA_013375575.1. NCBI lineage: Eukaryota > Metazoa > Chordata > Actinopteri > Perciformes > Percidae > Percina > Percina caprodes. The sequence continues at coordinate 2,649,078 of JABXJD010000050.1, read as the reverse complement.
ACCACTGGGCTGATGCGTGTTTGCATGTGTCTGTGTAAGTGTGTGTGTGTTTTTGTATTAATGCTGTAAGCACACCAGGGTGCTTGCGCAGCCTGCCAGTCATTATCATGCCGTATTACTCATGTAAACCGTGATATGCCTCCATGTCACAACTCGGCTCCCAAAAATAGCTGCGGTGACATCAGCCAGTCGGATGACGTCATCAGTGGGTGACAACACGTGTCTCCTAGCATTCCAATCCAGAGTATTAGCATTATGTACGAGGATCCAGCGGTCTAATTATAGCAACGGCAAGACTTCGCTCTGCTTCTACTTCAGCGTGTTCAAAGCAAATTCGGACTCTGTGAGTGTGTGTTTTCTTGTGTTTCTATCATTGTGAGGACCAAGTTTTGGACCTTACGTGTGAGGACGTTTTGTTTTTAAGCGAGGACATTTTGAACAGTCCTCAATTGTTCAGTTGGCTTTTTGTGCATTAAACATGTAACTTGTGTAAAGTAACTAAATACACTAACTTAAATATCATTCTCAAAGCATGTAGTCTTAATTTTGAGGCATATATTTAAAAGTATGTTATACTTCTACTCCATTCACTTTTAGAGGCAAATAAAAACAGTGTGTGCATTGTTGAGGTCTGACAAACGTGTTTAGTTCCTTCCTTGTGACATATCTTTAATTTACATATTTGCATTTTCTTTCCCACCTTTTTCTGACGCATTTCTGTTTCCTGGCGTATTTTTGGCCTATGATACTGCCACCAACTGTCAATCACTGGAATAGCTGTTGGCAGGAACACTTACGGCTTCACACCCACATGCTCTTCAATGTACATGTTCCACTTCACCCGTCCAAAAAGCATTGCTTCGTTGCTCCTTTAGTTGTTGAACATTCCACAAGGTACAGTTAAATAAAGGATCTGGTTTCTCCTTCCACCACTAGTTAGGGTTTATATTAGGTAGTTGTTGTGATGGTTGGAGCTGGGCTCCTCACAACTATGGAAGTGTGTGTAAAGTGTGTGTTTCTATGACTGTGCCTTGTTCAAGCCAGTTAGGGCCAGAGCTGAGCTGTTAGCCATATCTAATCCCATTCAACTGCTCCATGCATTATACAACACACACACACACACGCACACACACACACACACACACACACACACACACACACACACACACACACACACACACACCTAACATACACATGATGTCTTATGCACACCCTTATTAAGAACGAAATGTACAGTTTACATGAATTCAATTAAACTGCAAATACACATAGTTTCTTTGTTATCAAGCCTAAAATGCACTTTAATGCGTATCAAAAACATAACCATGACTTCTTCTCAGTCGTAACCCACACATACACACTTCCTATTTTATCTCATTTTTGCATGAGCAGAATTGTGCTTCACGACAATAATGTAATCAATTGTAATCTGAATTATTTTGTTTGTGAGTACTGTGAATGTACATCATACATCTTGGTGACACCAAGAGACAGACTCCCTAGTTACATACAATAACTCTACGATAAAACAAATACCAGTCCAAGGACGAGATATGTTGGACATTAGACTATACATCAAAAACTGGCTTATGTAGGACATCACAGAGTCTCAGCAGGCTGAGGTGAATATACATCCTCCTATCATCTTTGTTTTTCACCAGAGCTTGTAAATTTAGTTAGGTAGTGAGTTAGCTAACACACCTGATTACAGTCATGTTGGCTTTTAAAATATTAACCAAGAGGTTGATCTTTCCCTTACTGTGTCATGAAACATGATTTGTGATTTAGTAAAATTGTTCTATCTTAACATTCTTCGCTTACCTGGTCAGTCTATGATCATGATAAGAAACAGTATTAATAGACAGGGAAAACAGACTGACCACCCTTCAGCGGTTGCTGTAAGATGCCTGTTCCAATAAGGTGTTAAAAATGTTTTTATTAATGTACCATGTAATCATGCACCTTCAGTTTTTTTACAAAGTCTTGCAAAATAAAACTTTCTACTCCCAAATGCTCCCATTGGCCTGCAAAAGAAGACTGATAATTGTGCTACATAATCTACTACTTCATTTTGGGGTCCATCCCAAATGGAGTCATAGAAAACCTAGACCAAGCCCACATGCATACATCCATTATCTAAAAAGAGAGACCTGATCAGAAGGGGACCAGAAGAAAAATAGACCCAATCCAAAATGTGGTTGACTTAAAAAGAGCCCATAAGAGAGAAAGCATGATGCATTGTTAACTAACAAGCAGTCACAGTCACAATATAATACTAATGCAGTAAGAAAAAAATCTAAATTCATAAAAACTAAATAAAAAATGTTTAACTGTTTATATGGTTAAAAGACAAATTTATAGAATTTTCTACCTATACCTATACTACACTGACAAAAACACATTCTGTAGCCAACTAGGTGATAGATTAATAGAATTAATAAAAAAACTAATTTAATGTATGTGAATCAAGAAATAAATAAAAGTGATTTATTAACATACATTTACACCAATACACTACTGATTTCAAAAAATGTTTTCTCCCACAGTGATTTTGACGTAGGATCAGAGTTGATAACAAGCTTGGATGAATTGGAATATTACATATTTTGACACATATAGAATTATTTATAAAGGAAGCATTCAGATTCCAGATGATTCTCCTATCTGGTTCAGATGGGTACACCCTCTATATTATGTTGTAGTGAAGAAATGGGGTGGTGGCTGCAGCTGATAGTAGTGCTACAGGAGGAAGGCCTTATATAACCACATGTCCAAATTCACCCATAGAGAGGAGGGAGAGGGCTCAGAGAGCGAGAGATGAGATCGAAAGGGCAAAGAGAGAGAGAGAAAGAGAATGAAAGAGAGAGAGTGTGTGTAAATAATCCAAAAAGAATGACATCTACTGGTCTACTACTGTTTAAGTTGGTATAAGCTGTGTTAATGAATTGTACCATGTCTGTCTATGTCTTGAGGAGGTGGATTTTTCCACTAAAATTGAAACCTGCTGCACGATTTTAACCTATCACGTTTGATTTTAAACCAGTAAAAAGGGTGAATGCACAATAATAACATAAACACTGCTGTACCGCAATGCTTTGTGGACAAATCCCAGTCATTGACGTGGCTCCAGGTGTTGTACAGTGTTGCCTGTTTTATCCAGTTGAAGACAACTGAAGCAGCATCTAGGATACATTTAGAGGTCTAAAAGTCTCTTGAAGTCTCTTCAGTGCACAACGTTAACATGCCGAAGAGAAAGGGGAATGATATTTAATTTTGTGTTGAACTGGTTGACTGCCAACATCCCTAACATCATCTGTCTTCTACCAACACTTGATGTTGATTCTTTTAACCATGTAAACTAGGTTTCCTTACCCAAGTAGATTTAGCTGCCAAGTTGCAAATCACATAATACTGATATGAGCTGAATTCAGTCACACGGTTTGTTCTGGAAGGCACTGATAAACAACCTATTTTGTAAATCAGGTTTGACGGATTATGTCAAACAGGTGCTGTCAAAGGCCTGCCGTAACATTCAACACTCCCTCATACCTAAATGACAGAAAAGGCTGATTTCCAATGACCCCAAAACAACATATTTGAGCATTTTATTTAATGCAGTGCTAAGGCATATTTGCCTGTGACCGTAGGACATGACCATGATGGCAATTTTTATCATGTGACAGTTAAGGTAATGGTCACACTTTTAAACATGCAGTTAACATTGTGAAATGGAACTAGTTAGGGTTTAGGCAGCAACAATTACTTAGCATTAGAAAACATCAAGATTTGCTTATAATGAGACACATAAGCCTAGTAAAATGAGGACCTAACTTGAATTCATTGCATCACAGACTAAGGTCCAGAAAACTTGATTAATTTAAGAAAATCACTTTGGACTTTTGGTTTCATACAGGACATGAACCCTGGTCTCCTGAGTGAAAATCCTGTGTTTTTTGAGCCATCCAAGCCAACCTACTTCCATAAGTGGAATTTTGCGGTCTCATACTTTGTCACCTCACTTACTCATTTGCTCCCGCGATAATAACTACATGCAGCCACAAGAAAAATTGTATGAGCTGCTAGCAGAATCGTCCTATATATTCGCATTTTCCTGTAATAACTGTTGTTTGAGGACAACTTTCATTGCACTGAGGATATCGGGAGCCCGCTAGTCAACAAACAGTGAGTGCTACTGTTCCCTGAGCTTCCTTGGCAATCTTTTTTATATCATTATCTCAGGCTTCCGACAGTAAAAAACAATATCATTGAAATTCAAGGTGGCAGAAGCCTGGGAATTGACGAATCATCATTTAAGACTTGTGGGGGGGTTAGCGAAGAGCAGTGTTCTCCTGTCTCTCAGCTGTACAACAAGACACCCAACAAGTCCAGTAAGGCTGCTTAGTGGCCACTTGTAAGAGACTGTGGTTGTATTGGGAATCTTGCAGGTGGGGAATGTGTATGAAGGAGTGATAGAGAATATCCTGCCCTGATAAACAAATATTGCATAATTTCCATTTTTCAGAGACTGTATCATCCCCTACACTTTAAATTGTCATTTCAGTAACTAAGCTGTGATTCAGCGTGACTTAGATTGAGTGCAACAGTAGAATGAGCTTTCATTTCTATATCACTGAAGAGTACAGAGAACCAAAAGCAACGAGTGTGAGAGTCAATGTGTTAGCAAATTTACAATCATTATGTAATCCTGCTATCCATAGAAGTGGAGCTCCGGAAACAAACAGAATGACAATAGAAGGACACATTGTGGCAATGGCCACAGTCACATACAATAACACACCTGGCACAACAATGTTGATTTAGACCAAATACTTAGTGTACGTAGCCATTCACCCCCCATAATTCTCCTTCCAGGTTCTCACCAAAACTCTGCCCCTTGTTCCTGCTTTTTTTTTCCAGTGCAAATTTCATCACATATAAACAGCTAGTCATGATGTCTGTGCTCTTCCCTGACTGTAAAAGACGTGAGAACAATCTTTACATGTGGTTAGTCCATCCTTTTTATTTTTCAGCTGGTCTAGGTTTGTCCCAAGCTTAAGTGTACCTCACACTACAAACACACAACAAGTGCACAGATATTTCAAATGGTTGCCATGACGATGCACAGTGGGAAAGGAAGGAATGCAGGATCAGTGGTTCATCTGGAGAAAATACAGTAATATAAAATGAATAGCAACCAGCTTCTTTCTTTCACTCCAAAACTGGCAACTGCTGTTTCAGTGGCCTCAAGGGTGTGAAGGATACCGGAGCACCAACTGATCAATGTCTCATCCCCCGGGGGAATATTTATCTGAATGGAAACATTTTTGGCATTGGTGCTGCTTCAATCTTAACCTATCAAATGGCTGTATAATGTTGTTCTCTACAGAGGGTCACTCAGAAAGTCATTCAGGACCATAAGGAATCCTCACACCTCACCTATAGAAACCTTACACAGTTTCATAAATTTCATAAATTCATAAAACCCCAAACCAGACTATTTTAGAGCATTATTTGTTGTGAAGTGTTGGAAAAGAAACCTCACACTAAATGATTTAGAACCTCTGATGCATTTTTCAAACCCAACTTGCTCAAAAGTTTCAGAAAGTTTCTATACATTTTTTTTACGTGGGTTCTGACACCAACTTCGGTTCCCTCCCTGTCCTCTTCCCCACAATCCCCCTTGCTCCACCCCATGGCCTCTATCCACCAGCTGTCAGACAGGCGAGTGGGCCTCTGCGGAGATGGACAGACAGATGGATGGAAAGCAAGAGGGAGGAGGCAAAGGATGGTAAGATGGAAGGAGGAGAGAGAGAGGTGTGACCCACATAGCGGAGCCTGGAGTATTTATAGAAGAAAGTGTCCTAATTGGCAAGCCGCTGGGAGAGCAACAGCACTGCACCAGTACCCTACTCCTTGTCCTTCACCTCCTCAACCTTCCCTTCTCCTTGGCTTTTGCCTTCTCATGCCACCTCGTTCTCCTGGCCTCTTTCCCTTCCTGGAAGTTGTTCTATAACCCCTAGTTCCCACAAAGCGCGTCTGCGCCGCGTTCTGGACGCGCCATGGCTCCAGTGAGCAATCACAGCCATTCAAGTATATGCTTGATATTCCACCAGCTGTAATGCAGCGCATCACAGAAGCGTGCGTGGAACGGTTCTCCATTCCGCGAGCTGCAGGGCGTCCGGTCAGCCGGGCAAGAAGTTACAAAAACGACTCTCAGAGTCTCAGAAGTGTGGTGTGGCGCATGGTGGAGGACGTAACAAAACGGCAGGAAAACCTGGCTGAGACTGCATCACTCTTTCTGCTGCCCTTCCCTCCTCTTCCTCATCACTGACCTCATCCTTTTGCTTCTATCTTTTACCCCTCCACCTCTTCTGAGTCTCTCCACCTTTACGCTGCTCCCTCCAGTTTCTAATTTTCAGCTTTTTGACACTCTTTGCCTCCATATCTCTTCCACCTCTAACTTCTCCTCCCAACCCTTCTCTCGATTATTTTTCTCCATCATCCTTTTGTCCTCATTGTCCAATGCTGCTTTCCCCTGCTTTACCCATGGTGTTGGAAATTAGCTTCAGCTATGTACACGTGTACAGGACATTGAACACTGCCTCTGCAACTGTTAATGTTTCTCTGTGAAGGTACTTGGCCCTTACAGATAATGTAATAAATGGAGAAAATAAATAAGGTAAAAGAAATAAAATTGGCCCTCATACATTTGGATGAAAACATACAATAAACTCTGGAAATATGGATGGATGGAATTAAGGAATAACTCACGTAGGAAGTACTCGGAAGCATCTGCCTCATAATCAGCATCCTCCGGGAAGTGATCTATCTGCTTACACATGCCTTTAAAAGAACCTGTGTGAGAAAGAAAGAGAAGAAAGGAGCGGCAGGTATGAATATAGTCACAAGTCAAAGCACTTAAACAACTGACATGACAGGAGAAATGGAACGATTTAAAACAAAATGTATGTGTGCTTCTTACAAATCTTTGCCCGTTAATATGTCCTTCCACACATTTCTTTCATTGCGGTAAAAATACTGCAACATAATGACATATGAAGCAAAAAAAAACAAAAAAGGCACAGGGGGAAGGTAATCAGAGAAAAAGGGTAAAGTGGGGGAAGAAAAGGTGGCAAAGAACTAAAGAAAGAAAGGTGAGAAAGCAATGGAAAGAAGTAAAGAGGAGAGTAACGTTTCATGCAGCATTTGAGACGAAGGAAACAAGGAGAGGAAGAGAGATTGTCACCAGCTTTGAAGGAAACACATCACAGGACAGAATGTGACAGACAGAAGAAGAAGAAGAAGAAGAAGAAGAAGAAGAAGAAGAAGAAGAAGAAGAAGAAGAAGAAGTGGCAGGAGGAGTTTAATCTAAATGCCTCGACAGAGCAGGTGGGAGGGTAAGGAGGAGGCAGAGAGAGAGTGAGCAAAATGCAAATGAAAGAGGGGAAGAAAGGAGAGCTGATAGTGCCGCTCATTAAGAAGAATTGTGTGTGTGTGTGTGTGTGTGTGTATATGCTTGGTTCAGCTCCAGTGGTAATTTTATGCCCTCCCAAACCACTGCAATTAAATGGGCCCTTGTTAATTGGCGATTGAAGGACGAAAGACTAGCGCCGAGCTTTCAAATGGGCATCGGTTACACACACACACACACACACACACACACACACACACACACACACACACACACACACACACACACTCACACTTGTCACATATTGTAGCATCAGCCCTATTGTCAAGAGCCTCGCTGGCTGTCTTTCTCACTCATCACGCTGAGAGCACCAGTGGCTACGTTTTCAGATATTATATTTATATATTTTCATGACCACAGAGAAAATGAACAATTTCGTAACCAAAGCTCAACACATGAAAGTGAAAAGAAAATGATGACAGGACTCTACCACAAGGCTGTTTCATATTTACATATCTGTAATACACCATAGCAATCACTAAGGCGAACAAAGTGTTTTTCATCAGGTAGACTTTGATAGATACATTAAAGATATTTCACCAAGAAGCGGCTCGGAAACCTTTCAGCGTGCTGCAAAAAAAGCTTTCATCATTCTATGATTTCGGCTTGAACTGTGTGGAGCAGTGTGTCGCAATTTTGTACCGTTCCTGAGTGATGAGCAGCAGCATAGCGTGTTTCAGGAGGAAATAGCCTCGCATTCACATGGCCTCTTGTCCCTATAACTGTTTGTTGTGCAAATGTGAGAAATGCTACGAAGTGAAATAGACTTGAATCATACGTGTGTACTCAAGGGGCTTTTAGACAAGTATAGCAATAAAGTACTACAGTAAGTATTGATGAGTAGAGGTCTCTCAAGTGTAGTAGTTCGCCCTCCAGTGGACATGAACAAGGCCTCAGGGTTCCTAAAAGACTGAGTCATCAGTACTACAAACATTACATCATTGCTTGTTCAGTTAAAGATAATTGAGATAATGGCATCTATTAAAGGTGCTCCAAGCGATGTCACGCATTTTTTTAAAAACATTTTTAACGTTTCTTTAACATTTTTCAACATTTGTTGTCACATACAGCAAACATCTCCTCACTATCCGCTAGCTGCCTGTCCCCTGAACACACTGTAAAGCCAATAACCAACAAGAAGTGAGGGGGAGGGGACGGGATGAGGAGGAGGGAGGGGCGAGCTAGCTTCCGTATTGTTTTGTACTTTGAACGTCAGGAGCACCTTTAATAACAGTCAGTTCCTCACTGTATGCAGGACATGACTATTAAAACAACTGCAGACCTGAGATATCTTGCCATTCAAAAAGTCAGGAGGCGTGTGTTGTCGGGGCGCCTTTAGACTACATCATTGATTGTTTACGTTAATTGCATGTCAGACTGTGTGAGATGGGTCCAATAAAATCTGTCGTAGTGCTACAATGTAAATAGAAAATAGTACATGAAAGCAGAGGCGCGTCATCCATCTCCGCCACTCTCAATCAGCACGCTTTGACTATAGAGTCGACACAATCGTAGAAGAGATGGAGAGAAAACCTTTTTCCCCCTTTTAGCGTACATCATGTTAGTTTTTGTGCGTATATCTTTTTAAAAATCTGTGATTTCATGTCGTGCTCTGATTGCTTGCAGATCTGATTTGTAGCAGCAGTCACATTGTAAGAATTTGGTCCTTAATTTTGTCAGAATTGTGGTGCAAGGCCACTGTTTTTTCCATGAGTCAACTTTTATCTCAGACAGTTCAAAATTGTGTGTAGGGACTTTAGCCTCAGTCTTTGTGTTGGTGTCTGAGTGAAGGTCTGCTGAAGGGATTTCAATGCTTCAGCTGATGGTATGATTATAAGGCTGAGCAATGTCAGCTGTGACTGAAGCTTAACTTCATGTGAGATATAGTATATTTTAGTAAATACATACAAATTAGTAGATATAATAGTACCCTTTGTAGCTCTGCAACACATTGCAATTGTTGAGCTGATTATGGGTTCAGACATCACGACTTATTAGACAAGGTGTGTTTTTTGCTGCTGACAGTCAAAGATAAGATTCAACATTTTTGGCCTTACTGAACATTTCTACATCTGAAACTGGGTCAATGACAGCACAAATATGAGCATGAGAAATCATAACAGAAATACTAGCCCAGAACAGCTCGTAAACAGAAACACAGTGGTGTTCAACATTTATAATCCAATTCATCCAGGTTTCAGTGCAGCGTCACAGTTCAGAAGTTTACCATACTTTTACAAAATATACTTACAAATTTCTCAGCCCAGTTCAAAACACGTGAAATTTTAACATAGGGAAAGTGTATCTATTCATTGATAACATGTGTATTATTATAGTGTGCTCTTCAGCGCATTTACTCATGCTTTTCTGTCTGTCATGACTTAAGATCCTGTGTACACTTTGTTGGAAGAGTACTGACTTTATGTGGGATGTATCTCTGTAGGTTTAGTTCTTTAAACCAGGTTGGATGGTAACTGCTGTCAACATGATTTAAGTTATTTTCTCGAGCATGATCTAACATACATATAGCCACAGTATTATAAAAACACTTAAAATGCTGTCCGTTGGTGTTGCTAGGAGATGTGCAATGTAGAAGATATAGTTAAAACGTTGTTGTATCATCACTCTGTCAACTTTAATAATAATACTCCATCAGTTGGGTTTTCAGTTTTAATTTACTGGCGTTATCACATGAAGATCCCAGATTATGTCAAAGACATCAATTCACAGATTCACTGCCGGGCAGAATCTCTATCATCTCCACTCTCTTTCCTCAATCATCTCTCTCTCTCTCCCTTTGACACTCTACCTCACTCCCTCCAACACATGCCTCCCACGCTGCAGCACAAGCACATGTAATTTGAAATAGCATTTTCCCTTCCTTCTCTCTCTCTCTCTCTCTCTCTCACATGCATATGTGTGTATGTACCCTGAGGACCAGATTCCCATTTGAACTGAGCTGGCAGCTAAGCCCTCCTCTCGTCCTCCTCTCTCTCTTTCTTTATTCTCTACCCGATTCAAATTAAGAACATGCTTTATTGTCTCGCATAAGGATGAAACCTGTGCAGCCTGTGAAACCAGAGCATTACATCATCATCTGAGATTCACTGATATTGACATTAACAGATGGCCAGAACCCAAAACTACAGCAGCAGAATGCATGAGTCTCAAAAAGCCTTGATCTGGAGCCCCCCTTAAAAAGGGTCTAAAATAGCCAATGACTTTATTTCTACCTTTACTTATCTGAGCACTGTACAAAAAACACAAAATAGTCTTACTACCCTCTCTGGTCATCATATTAGTCAATTAGCTGATCATGTACAGTATGTGTTTTGTTTTGTGAACACAAGACCAGTTTTGTGATGTAAAAGGTTGACTTATAATCATTATAACATCAGTCGCAGCTAGTTGTCTTTGTATAATGATTCATATTTCACGTTTCCAGTTTGCTATCCAAATGGAAAAGGCTATGGAAGATCTCTTCGCTCATCTTTATGTTTTAGCATACAATAAAAAAATGAGCATTTACAGCATTGCCGGCATTAACCTCCCTCAAGATTTTTGGGAGGTGACTCCTGTATTTTTTAATTAACTGTTCTGAACGATGACACAACACTGACGTCAGCAGAAATACTAAATAATGTTTGTTAGGGTTGACAGTCAGGCTTACTTGATGTACATTGCTGGGATAAAGCCCTTCTCCCTATTTTTGCTATCATGGTGGTTGTGATTGGTTTAAAGAAATACAAACAAGCCAGGGTGTTATTTCCCCTCTCGCATCAACACGTTCTCACTTTCCCATAGTGTCAAATATGGACGCTTGGTCATGTGTCTTTGGCGATTGTTATTAATGCTAAAAGTCTTCTTTAAAGTCGCGACTCTTGACATTACTTTTGATGCTCTGGGTCGGGACATACTGGCATGCACCACAAGAACAGGAAAGATCGTGAGTGAGGTTTTGAAATGTATTTTTCAGTGACACGCTGTACAAGAGCGGAACAGTTAAGTTTAGGAAAAGATTGTTGTATGTTTCTGTGCACCCTGTTCTCATGAACTATTCATTTAAAAAGCTACGAAAAGTTAACCACTGTTCATAAAAATTGTTCACTACATTGACGGCCGCTGTATAAGTACGCGGCTGGTTGCCTAGGGAGGAGGTCGGTGTAAAGGGTGGGCCTTATAGTACAGGACTTTCAACCCAGAGAGCGAAGTTTGCGTCCCAGGAAAAACTCTTTCACTTAGGAAATACTTGTTCCATAGGAATGTTTTAATCCATACCACAATATTTTTCCTAATCTTAATTTACGTCGCGGCAAACCGGTCAAATTTTATGGTCTAAATTTAAGAGTAATGTCCACCGAAAATCCACTTGACTCAAAGTCACCAATTTTATGTAACTGAACCACCAACTACCAGTGGTACAACGGAGGTCTGTAGCCAGCGTCACAAAGCTCTGTAGCGGCTTAAACAACTAGCAACTGCTGCTCGGCCTCATGGAGCTGATAGACAGCCGGCGTCACGTGACCTGCCAGCGGTCTCCTAATTTTGTAGGATGTCAGACGTTTTGGTGTGCATACATTTTCGGAAAATATGACATGACAATACGTTGTTCTGTGACACGCAGGACAAGAATGGGACACAAACTCCGGTCTCCTGGCTGAAAGTCCTGTGTATTTCGACCCATCCACCACCCCAATCTGCCTCCTTACCCTACAGTCACACATGCTACAAAAGAGAGCGACACACACTTGTTTGATGGGCGCCCTGGGCGTGCCTAGCATATTCCTGGTTGCTTGGCAACAGTAAACAGAAATTCTCTGCTGCTACCTTCAACGCATGTCTTAAAAGTCACTTACACTTACAAGAGGTATTATCAAGTCAGAAGAACGATGTTTTTGAATTTAAAAGTATTTATTTCTCGATGGAATAAAATGCCAAAGGAATACGATGTTGTCAAGCGTTTTCCGCCATTTCTTCAACTCAAGCACTGACACACGTCACTTTGCCTTCTCTCCGATTGCCAGTCGCTTTGTTGCATCGCTCACCATTTGCATAAAATAGACTTCTTGTTTATTTTGGCCCCACCTTGCTCATAGCAGCGGCAAGCTCGTCGCTTATCGCTGGCAAACAACCACTCCGATTGAAAATTAATGGTAGCCTGTCGCTATGTTGCTGTGTCTTGTAGCATGTGTGACTGTAGGGTGCATTTCGGGCCTACATACTGTACTACTCTCCACTCTTAATACTACGTCATCTTACAGTGCTACGGTTTTACTGATGCTCTGCCCGGTGTGTTCCATACATACTGTACGCTGCAGGGTGCTTTTTGCATTGGTAAGCTATTTGATGCTGGGAGCCACTTCCCAGTCTGTATTTTAGGAGTTGGGTGTGACAACAGGTTGACTCTGCCACTGACACAGCTCTGTGGCAATAAGTCTGCCAATGCGAGACTAGTGTTTTTTGAAAAGATGCATTTCACCCTTTTTTTAACGCTCACCCATTCATATTACAATATGACACCAGATTTTTATAATTCAAGTTTTCTAGGTTTGAAAGTAATGTCAAAGGATCATTAAAAAGACAATTTGACAATTTACAATAGTAGAAAAGCACAGGAGCAAACAATCAAACTAATGATGGCTGAATTCCATGCTGCAGTTTCAGGGCCCTGGTATTGTACATGTTGGCTCACTGTCACACTGTCATGTTGTTAATTAATAGTAACACCTGTGCTGTGACAAGTTAAAATGTTAAAAAAGTTAAAAAAGGCTTGATTAGACTTCTGCTCAGGTTGATGTCGGGCAGAGTTAGGATGGAGATCGCCAAAAGGTAACTAACTTCATACAAATCATAGGAGGTGAAGGAGATGTCAATCAATCACAGTCTGCACACAGTGCTGAAAGAGGCCTGATCAGGCAAGATAAGTGAAAACACTTGTGTAGATGGACCTTGGATGTGCAAGAGCTTTACATAAATTTGCATATTAAACCTTAAACACTCAGAGCGCTTTTATACCATCTTTTGTTTTCCTGGTCTCCTTGTATAAAAATACTTGTACAACCTCAACTCTGTTATGTACAATCAAGTTATATTAGGGCTGTAACGATATACAATATATAACCGGAATCGCGACACACACACCTTCCAACTCTCAGAGTCATCCTTCCTGTCCAGATCCAATGCAACCACATCTAAAAAGACAAAGGGGTGTTGTATAATTGCACAATTTCATACAATTATACACCATATTCCTTGTTTCAGTTTAACCTAATTCCCACATCTCCTTTGAGTTCAATGCCATTTTGTTAGATCGTTCATTTGTTCATTCATACAGTAGGCTAGGCTGGTGTTGTAAGGGGGAACTAGCTAGCTCGCAAACTGCACAAGTAGGCAGACAATGCTAATATTGTCGACCTAAAAATTAAATTTAAAATTAAACAACAGGACAGATCAACACCTAAGATTGATTTATTAACACCTAAGATTGATTTACTGCAAAAAATAGGGAACAGGACAGTTCCCAACAAGACATTTAATTTTTTCATACACAGTTGTACTCAACAGTTTCTCTTCACTCTGATTCTGTTGAGCTGTAGTCATGCCACTCAGGTATACATTTAAAATAAACTGTTTCATGTTTTGTATTCTACAATGACATCAGCTAATCTTTTGCTCACACAGGAACAAACAAAACTTTTGTGTCTGTTGCTGTATAAAATCCCCAATTGAGCACCCCCCCTCAGTTGTCATTATGAGGTGTCGCTCTTCCAAATTGCCCCTGTTAAATTATACATCCTAGTTAAACATGGAGCAGATACTATTATTCTGTGACCAACCTGCACCTCAGGGGTCAGGACGGATCCGTCACCCACTTATCCTCACAGCAAGAGGGGCCACTGTGACTCTCCGCAGATGATTTATACCAATAAGAAGAGACCGTGTTAACCTCCCTGCTGTCATAAGACAATCAGAGTGCTGCTTGTCGACTCACCTCGTGGCTGTTAAGGATAAGTTAATGTAGTGTGATGAAACACAAGCAGACATCCTTTTATGAAGTATTCACACCCTAACCTACTGCAAAAAGTGTGTGTGTGTGTGTGTGTGTGTGTGTGTGTGTGTGTGTGTGTGTATGTGTGAATCAGAGATATAATGTAAAGTACCAATGCCCTCTTCTAAACCAGCTCCGTGTGTTATGCAAATACTTGGCAGTTGGCACAGCGTCTTTATTTTTTATGCTAATTATGGCTCCCTCTATCTGTATGCTAAAACGCCATTAATTTAATCCCTGAACTGCAAAGGTGGATGAACATCAGAGACCTCAAAGGAGACATGTTGCACACAGCAGAGATGGCTCTCAGCTCAGGTCAGTTGATTACAAGTGTGACACACAGAAAATGTGTTTCTTTACTTTTCTTCTATTAATGTTAATTCATTCAGGAAATGTTTTTTTGTTTCACCGGTTATGCTCTGTTTTTTCTCCGTTTTTGAATCTGTACTACACATGGACATCCAGAACGTCATTACTGTAGCCTAAACTGGATACAGTGTAAAGACGTAGTGGTATTAGATGAAGCCCAAAAGGGGAGGAAACATTCAAATATTGCTAGCTTCGCAACCTTACCAACCCTGCCTTTAATAAAACAAAAACGTGCCGTTTTCAGAAAGAAATCAAAGAAATACAATGCATGCAAAGTCCAAAATCAACTGTTCATACATTTGAGGATAAAAACCCGGACATAGAAGATGTATTCCCCTTCGACATGCAGAGTATTGACTGCAAAACGTTCACCTCATTAAATGACTTCATTGTGAGCTGTATTTCATTTTAATCTTTGAACCCGGACAACCCATTTCATTTCCGCACAATTTCAGAACACATTCGACAATGAAGAAACCTATTAAAGATAGTTGCAATAAATGTGGAATTAGATTCTCACCCTAGTTGCACTAACTAATTTAGATTAAGAAATTACTTTTCCTATCAGCAGGCGCGCACGTGTATGCACACACAACACATAAATTAGTCTGATGTTTAAAACTGCTGGCTTTTGCTGCTGGAATATCCGATGATTTGATTCTTTTGAGACAGGGAAGTGGAGCAGTGTGTTATGTGGCCCAAAACAAGAAGCAACTAATTTGACAGCAGCAACAATGGCTGGTTTGATTTTGATTTGGCAAGACATGGGCAGTTTGGTGGAGGGCACCAAAGAGGCCAGGTGGTCAGAGACTATCCCATAACCAGATGTTCACACTTTAATTTAAAATGAGTTCATCACTGCTAAAATGTCCCTCAATGTTAAAATGAAAGAGGTGTAATACACACGCTTGCTTTCAAACGTGATGTGCGTGATAGAGCACACTGCATACAGTGAAATGTACGCAGTGTGCTCTATTTAGCCATATCTTGTTAAAAATATGAGTGGACTATTTCCGCGATCACATCACATTGTTTATATGGTAAGTGCGAGAAAAAGCAGAAGAAGAAACGTTCATGTCAGCCTCTGAGTTGGAATTCCAAGTCAGAAATGTCAGGAATACTTACAACAAGCCATTTGCAAAATGGCTGCAAGGCAAATTACTTGCTATAAAATACTTTATTAGCAATTCTAGGATTGCTATACACTGTTTTTATGTGGCGTCACTTGTTAACAAACCACTTAAAATAAAGAACAATGCAAATGTTGCTAATTTAGGCTTTTTACAGCAGTGACTGTAAGGCTAACAGTCAGGGTAACCGTGTTGGATAACATGTGAACAAGTTGGAATAGTTCTTTTAAAACTGGGTCATATTGGAATCAGTGGGATCCATGTACACCGGGAAGGAACAAACCAAAACCCATCCCCAGGCAGAAAGTATTCTCAATAACATATATATATATATATATATATATATATATATATATATATATATATATATATATATATATATATATATATATATATATATATATATATATATATATATATATATATATATGTGTGTGTGTGTATATGTAACAATTGTATCTATCCCTATATCCCTATAAATACTTTTTAAATGCCATCTTTCAGGCCTACACAGGGTTGTTGTAATAGTACAAAGACAAATTAAAGATGGTGAACTGCTTTAATGAAGACCGCTGTGTACCCATGGCTGACTTTGCTTATAAATACAATTGTTAAATGTGCACAGATCTCAGGAAATGCACAATCACTATACACTTGTGATTAAAGTTCTCCAAAAGATGTTTCAAAGTTGAAAAATACAAATCAAAAAAAATATGCATTTCAAGAGCTCAAGCTGTAGTTGCCCTCAGCAGCAACCAGTGAACACAACTAACCAACCTCTAGGCGTCACGTCTCAGTGCTCTGGCTTTATTCCTGTACCTGATAAGAGGAAACTGCTGAATCGCAAAAGCTACAGTAATGTACATGTTAGAAGCACCATACTGCACCGTGGCACTTAGATCTGTGTTGGTTTCATATATAATGCAGAAGAATGCTACCATACACATATGATGCTGCTATGTTCCCATCATTCATTCTTCATGTGTGTTGCAGACATCTCTGTTGTGCATGTCCCCCCACATTAGAACTACGTATCTTTCTTGAATAATATACACCATCAAATATGTACTGTAAGGAAAGTTTATGTTGCTACCAGACATATCCACATAATTAAGCGAGAGCTGAAAAAAACGGCAACGCTTCTTTTGGGACAGAGCTGTACAGCAGCGCTAGTAGTTTGCTGGTTTAAAGTAGGACTTGTACTGTGTCACGGACACGTAGCACTCTCAAGACAAGACTGTTAAAACTGGGTGAGTGCAGACTAGTCTCAAACAAGTTGTCGTTTTTCACAGCACATTAACAGCCTCGCTTTCCCCCAAAATGAGTACAGCAATTGGAAACTGCCAGCTGTAGTTGAAAATAAAGCATTTTTTGTGAAACACCTCAAAATGACTCCATCGTCAACTGCATGGGGAAAACAGAAGCACAGTCTACATGCCTGGTCGCTGGAAACTTGGTGATGTCAAAACAAGGACTTTTAGAAGCAAAGAAGTTGATGAATGTATGTGATTGATTGCATTTTGTACTATATCTTGTCTAAAAACAAACCAAACTGCCTCTCTTTTGCATTGCAGTCTATATTTCACCAACCTGGGTTACATTTAATCAGATGGTGTGACACTGCTGATATTTTAACCCGGCATGAGACCAAGAGGTCATTGCTGTCTTCAAATTGTAATATAGTTTTAGATGTCCTAAGGTCAAGTTATAAATGGTGGGGTGATTGAGCTTTCACAGTTGCTACCCCACGACTCTGGAACAAGTTACACATTCACACTATTACAGATGTAGCGCTTTTAAGATCCAAACTCAAAACTTATTCATTTAGAATGGCTTTTATTATGTTGTAGTGGTGTGATATTTTCCCTCGCCTCCTCCTGATTCTATGTAACCTTTTTCGATTTTACTGGTTTCTATGTTTCATTCCTTTTATTGTATGTTATGTTGTTTTATTCTTGGTTATTGATGTACAGCACTTTGGATACTTGGTTGCTGTAAAGTGCTTAATAAATAAATGTTGAATGATTGATTAAGATTAGGACAATGCACATTAATCAACATTTCTGTAAATGCGCCAGGGTTAGCCACTCGGCTAATTTTCAACTTTAGTCCTAGTTACCTATGCATGTCTTTATGGTGGGAGGAAACCGGAGCATGTGGAGGAAACACACGCAAACTCTGGAGAACATGCAAACTCCATAAGAAAGGTCCTGGCTAGACCAGGGATCGAACACTACTCTGACCAGTGACTAAACTTTGCAGGGCCAACTTGCTGTGAGGCAGAAGTACTAACCATTGAGCCACCGTGTTGCATGTTTTTGATTGACTGACTGATATGAACAACAAATGAAAACAACATGCAAAAACTCAAAAAAGTGTTTGTCTCCAAATTAGAAAAGATAGACAAGATGACAAAAGGAACACAACTTGAGACGAGTGGTACTGTACACAAGAAGGACAAAGTACAAAAGATGCCAATGAGACACTATTACTTATTTGCATCTCCCCCCATGTTCCATTTATATGTATATATGTGCAAATGGGATTTGGAACAGAAAAGGGTCAAACAATTATACAATTGCTCTTAATGAACAAGTCTGAGGGCCTTTTAAATGAGAGTAACTGCAACCACCTGCAAACAACCACACTGTCCCCCTTTTCTGAGAGGTCCCTCAGCTCTTTTTCATCTCCCTTAACTGCTTTATCCTAGTTTTGTTTAGTGAAACTTTCTGCCATGTTTTCCTCCCCCTCCCAACTTCATTAATTCCTTTGGCACAGATGGGAGAAGGAAAAAGGGACTAAAAAGATGTGATAAAAAGGGCGAGAGAGGGAAGGGAAGAGACAGACAGAAAAGATGTGAGAGACAGAGTGGTGACAGAAATGACAGAAATGTGAGAGACTCACAAAGCTGATAGCGTCCCAGCAAAGCTCATTGATGAATCAGGCAACAGATGTTTGGTCCTGTATAAAAATTACACAAGGCCGCTATATGTGGAACAGCTACCTGCCCTCATTCTGCAGCTCTACATTACATCCCAGAGAGCCAGAGTAGGATGTGTGCTCAGATTATTCAGTGGGCTATTATTTCAATTTATATTACTATATCATTATAGTAGCAGCTTATCATAAATGACAGAATAGACAGATTTAGGTGTCACGTCAAGATTTAATATCTTTGAATTTCCACACGATTTCCTCTTCAGTAGCCCATATTTGAATTAAGTGGAACGTTTAATCGTATGAAGGTATCACTCATGTGTCCTGAATCTGCTTGTTCCCGGCAAATTATTAAAGTAATATGTTGAAAAATAAAAACACGAACGTCTTTTGCATAATGTATCTACAGCTTAATATGTTTAACATATTACTTGGTATGGATGCAGTCTTTAGAATCGCTTCCACTATTTCAACTAAAGCTCATAGCTTAAAATGCAAACATGGCTTCCAGCCTAAAATGTCCATAATGTATTGCAGTTAGGGCAGGCAAATTAATTTTTCTGACTTTTTGACATTTATCTGTGTTTTAATCCCCCAATGTCTCCTTCCAGGCATTGCTGCCTAGAAGGCACTTGGATTAGGCAATGGTTATGGTTAGGGTTAGGGTTAAGGTTAGGTGCCTTGAAGTCAACGGTCGCAGCGCTGCCTGGAAGGAGACGTTTGGGGCTTAAAACACAGTGTTGATGAAGCCTTAGACTAAAATAAAAATAGGTTCTTACCTACTTTCACATGTGTTAACTTATTTTTTCATTACACCCTCAACCGGCCCCGTCAGACACCACCTACCAAGAGCCTGGGTCTGTCTGAGGTTTCTTCCTAAAAGGGTTTTTCCTCGCCACTGTCACACTACTTGCTCTTGGGGGAAATACTAGAATTGTTTGATCCTTGTAAATTATAGATTGTGTTCTAGACTGTAAACCAGTGAATCTGTAAAGTGTCTTGAGATAACTCTTGTTATGAATTGATACTATACATAAAATTGAATTGAAATAAAATTGAATTTGATTGATTTTCCAGTAACTTCATACTATGGGACCATCTCTGTCTTGTAGAAATGATGTCTGTATACTATTGATTAGATTTCCTAATTACATTTTGGAAAGTAACTGAATACTATTGCAACAGTTCAACACTCCAAGCGTAAGTGGGTGGAAGTGCTACATTCATGTACCACACAGAAGTCATACATAGGGAGGTGGTCAGGGTGTCTAGTCGATGTACAAGGTGCAGGAATTTGATGTTGGACACTACAGGGTTCAAATCCCGAGTCCTGTGTGTGGTTAGATTTAGGCAACAAAAGCACTTTGGCTGAGGTTAATAAAATAAACACGTCATGTCTTGTGCTGCAAGTCACAGTTGACTTTTTCCAATATTAAAGACTATGATCTTTCCCTGCTTAACCAGGAGCTGGAAGTTGCTTAACAGGAACATTAACAATGTCTCTCATACTTTAGTTCCTATGAAATGATTTTATACTGCAACAACTGATATATTAGGAAAACAAATATTCTGCTGTTACGTTCTGAATTAACATTTTGATCAACTTGCAAAATTCCCTGATAGAAAATACAATCCGGCTGGCATTATGTTTCCTAACCTCTTCACAAATCACTTCAAAATATATGTTTTTCTCGCCTAAATTTTTCCCCAAAAAAAATTGCTACAGTTTCCCATCCTTTGGCCCTCTGGGATGGTCCCGAGGTCATTGGGAAGCTAACACTCTCAATTTTTTGTTTCTTGTGTCAGTGTGACACTAGGTCTTACTGACACAGAGCTAAAGAGGTTAGAATAGAGAATTTCTATTTCCGTCCAAGTAAATCATATGTAAAATCATTAAAAAACATTACTGTAAGCATATTACATGATCTACATACAAACATAGTACCCCAGCCACATGTCTGAACTTAATACAGAAAAATCCAGAAGAAAATGACTCAGAAAATGGCTATTTTATGAAGTTATTTCTACAGATATGTCTGTGCGTTTTCTTATTTCCTCTCAGAAAAAAGCCCAAAAAGTGCAAAATTAAAAACTTCTCAAATTAAAAACACATCCACATCACTCATACACATATCTAAAATAACTACATGCATAAATTTATAGAAATAAGTCATTATAATTTGATGAAATGGTGAAATGCAATAACTAAGGCCTTATTTTTGCTTTGACACAGCTGGAGCCATCACAAGGTTAAAGTTTTCTGGTCATGTTTGGTATCAATCAACTCGTCTTCTTATTGGCTACACAGGGAGGCTGGTTTCATAGCTTTTGATTCTAAATGGTTGGAAGAGCTGTCAATCTTTCCCACTTTGCCCTCTGTAAATCGTGTGACTTGATTGGCTTCCATAAGGGATAACTCAGGTTAGAGTAGACGGATTGGCTGAAACAACCTGTCAATCAAAAGCTGTTGATTCAACCTAACTTGCTGAATAGAAGGATACACTGTACCATTAGCAGAGCAGGCAGTAGGAGCGATTAAAGTCCATAAATGATGGACTTTTCAGCTTTGGAAACACGGCCAGAATCTACAAGATTGTGAGGGGACCAGCTCGTTTTGGATTAAAAGGATTGGATGTACTTATTCTTTGAACTGTTGGCAAAGCAGGAAAAAAAAGTTTATGGAGATCTTTCACCGCTGTGAAGAGAGACACGAGGAGAAAGGTAAGGACTCATGTCTGAATTTGACACTATCTGCACAGAATCCGTCTGTGTTTCTTTACTTTAAACATGATTATAACCGCTGTAAGTCACCTTATGCTTATATGTGTGTGGGCTCAATGGAATCATGAGACTTTAAGCTTTCTAATGATGCGCTGCATGACCGTGTTCATGAAGAGATAAGCTTGCAATTTGAGTTAAGAAAACGTTTTCTCCTAATAATGGAGAAAACGGTCCCGCTGACGGGACAGTGTTATCCAAATGTACAAACTCCAATTCCAATAAAGTTGGGACGTTGTGTAAAACTTGAATAAAAACAGAATCCAATGATTTGCAAATCCCTTTGAAACTATATTCAATTGAATACACTACAAAGAAAAGATATTTTGCAAATATTCACTCATTTTGAATTTGACGCCTGCAACATGTTCCAAAAAAGCTGGGACAAGCTGGGTAACACCACTGTGTTACATCACTCAATTAGCGTTAGTGAACTGAGTACACTAGGTGTTTAAGCTTTTACGTGGAATAATTTTGCTTTCTTGCTTTTTTTTGTACTTGCTGTTGCAAATCCGTATTGTATAAATGTGGTTTATAGGAGACAATGTTAGTGGACACAGTGGTGGGTTCCATGTTAAAGTATGAAGCTAATCTGAGTCAAGTTGTGTTCAAATGGTGTAGGGATTGCTGGCATGTCTGGGAAGAGTTTTACTGTGAAGTAGCTGCAGGCATGGGATGAAGCCTGTGCACATGTGTAAACACTTTAACTGCTGCTTGATAAAAGCTTGTCTAAGTCTAACTTTATTAGTCTGTCAATGCCAAGAGCAGAATGTATTGTTACAGCTGTCCTAATGACAAATTCAGACGCAGGAGATTACACACTTACAATATTTGTTTTGGCATTTAATTAGCTAAGCAAACTTAATTTATTGAAATAGCCCAATGTGACAAATCACAAATATGCCTTACCTTTAACAGGGGATAAAATATGGATGAAACCTCAGGAAGAGCAACTGAGGAGTGATCCCTCTCTTAGAACCTCCGTGTAACTCCCACTTTACAAGGTCAATTCAAAGTCCTGAGTCATCCTAACGTATTTGCATAATCATTTTTTGAGTACAGAATCACCATTGATGTTCTGTCCATTTTTCAAATGTTTATTACAAATAAACCTCTTAATAGATCCTAAATATATCCACTTGCCTGCAAAGCCCATGCAAATGATATACAGTGGCCTATTGATCTAATAAATGACGTGAACAGTGGTTACCCACAGCACACAGGCTGACTCCTTGCTGCAATTACAATTAGAATAGTATGCATTGGTTTTAAACACCACAAACACGCTTATACTATTCATGACCTGAAATTTGTGGATTGATTTACAGACTGAAGAAAGGTCAATAAAAAAAAATGCTGGTCATGGTGATAATGTCACATATAACGCCACATTAAAATGCATTCACGTTCTGGTAGAAAAACACAAGTGTAAATGGGTCAGAATCAGCCATTAACTCATGAGGGTTAAGATGTGACTGAAAGGACCACGAGACCGGGAAATACAGTGGGTCAATGAGCAATGAATGTCTCTCATCATCTGCCTTTCTTCCCCATCCAGCTCTCTCTCTCTTTTTTTTCTACTCCCTCACCCCACCACCCTCCCGTGCCCTACAGAGTGTCTGTGATGGCCGTTGCATAACATTACTAAAGAAACCACACCAGCGAATTCTATCGGTGGGGGTCAGGAGTGAGAAGTTATGCAGGGAGCACTGACCCAAAATCTAATGAACGAGAAGAGGGATGAAGTGTGAATTGGGGGTGATAAAGAGCGATGTAGATGGAGAAGGAGGAAGAGAGGACAGAGGTGAAGTCAATGCAAAAAATGGAAAGAATGGAGACAAAAAGCTAGGGAGAGAGAGACAGAGGGAGGAGAGAGGGAGTTAAAATGAGAGGGAGAGAGGCTAGAGGGGGAGAGAGGAGGAAAGAGACAGAGAGGGGCAGACAATGATTTCAGGCAAAAGGAGCCAGGACATTTAAACTATAAATAACTAAGATACTAGCAACAACACTGGTCTTCTCCTCTCTCTTTGGCTCACTCCATCCTTTCCTACATTTTTGTAGCATCCCCCTTTCCCTCCCCACGTTCAAATATCCCTCCATATCTTTCCTCCTGACTGTTCTTTTCATCAATTTTATAAAGTCAACATGCATTTTGAAAGCCAGTGATCTATTCGCAGATTCCTCCTCCTAACCACCAATATAAGTAGAAAACTGTTTCTTTTTGTATTATTCACGTTCACAATGAGAAACTTCATCTGGATCTGATTTTTATTTTTGTGGTGATTGTCACACCATAAAATGTGTTTTATGTGCTAATCATCTTGATTTGTGTTGTTGATTGTAGCTGAAAATGTGTCACACTAAGCCTCATTGAATCATAATAATGCTTTATTTGTGGTCTGTTACCAATTTGGAGACCACTCATTTTGACTCGGATTAGTTTTTTTGAGGTTGAAGTTTGATGTCCATTTATCAAGAGACAATGGGTATCCTTTTCTTCTGCTTCAGTCGTCCACAATGCCTAGAATATAATACTATGATGAAAAAAACACAGTCCCTTCCCAAACATCAACATCATCTTCCTTCAAGTTTCCATCCATCCATGTATCCATCCCTTATTCCCTGTTTTGTCCATCCAGAAATTAATCTTATGTAAATTATGCTGACACACTTATCTTAATTTATAAAAGATGACTGAGCATTTATGAGTTGTCATCCTTCCGTTTATGCAGTTTTACACATTCACACCTGGGAGCGTCAAAGTTCAACCAGTCCTTCAATAAGTAGCTACGAGGTTAAGTGCTTCCCTCAAACACATCGGCAGTGGTTGCTGAGGGCCGAATGTGGTGACGGAGACATGTGTCTATTTGTGTGTGTGTGTGTGTGTGTGTGTACAGTATACATGAAAATGACCATACAATATATGTATGTTAGGTGCATCTGTGTAACTGATTTATGTTAATGTATGCATGCATATGAATATGAGCCATTAGCTGTTATCCACAAGGAAGGCATGTTGACAGGTTCAGCTACCACTGAGAGGATTTGTAAGAAACCACCAGGAGCTGTGTGTGTGTGTGTGTGTTTGTGTGCGTGTGTGTGTGTGTGTGTGTGTGTATTTGTGTGTGTCCATGCATACATGTACACTAACTGTGTGTGTTTGTGTGCGTGAGGTCCCATTGAGTCAGTGGAAGGAAAGCAGGGGGTATATGAGTGTGAGGGGAGGGAGGGCTGGGGGGGCTATGACTCATCCACTGCATGGGCCTCTGGCTCTCTCTCTTGCTAGCTGCCTCCCTCTCTCTCTCTCTCTCTCTCTCTCTCTGCATAGCAACGGTTGTGCAAAAGCTCATATAGGTCCTTAGCAACCAGTGCTGATAGTGTAGTGGCCTATAAACACTCCATTAACAGGTCAGAGGGGCCAGGGAAATCATATAAACACCAATCGATGTGGACAAAATAATTTATAGATTTGTCAAGTGGACACTTAAAGGTGCTGTAGGTAGGACTGTGAAGATTCAGGATTTAGCCAAAGAATTTGAACATCGTCAACTTCTCAGTCCCTTCCCCCCTTTCTGCTAAACGCCAAACGGTCTCCTAAGCCCCCCACAAGGGAGAATAAATGTGTGTGCCTGAGCAGTGATTGACACACAGTTAGGACCCCCTCCGATTGATTCATCTGAACAAGGAGAAGTGGATTTTTGCAAATTGCACTACAGGCTGTAGGTGCCAGAGGAGTCTGATTTTTTTATTTATTTATTTTTTTAAATTACCTTCTGTATGTAGTTCTTTTCAAACAGGTCAGTTTCAGCAAACATGACAGAAAGTTTGTTTTATAAGGCTTGCACTTACTCTTTAAAGATGTTGTTTTTGTACAAAATATTGCTGTTTACATCACAATAATAGACTGTGGACTGTGACAATGCCAACTAAATGCATTTTTACAATTAAATGATACAAATGTATGATTAAATACATAATTCAATCAAATTTCAAAGCAGCCCTGATAAATATTTTATACTAACAATGACTCAAACGTTTTAGCAACTTTCATTCAATTTTGTTGGTTTTAAGAAGCACAATTTTAAAGATTGGTTTTCCATTGATGATGATGAACTGCAAGTTACTGCGTCAAACAAAGAGATCCTAATTGTAGAGTCAAATACATAGTAGGTGCTGGTGTCTCAACAGTAATTTAGTAGAATGGATAGACATCTACTGTATGTCATAGCTTTGACCAGTTCTTAGTACCAGTTTCATTATTTTGCTGTTACCTGTTAGCTTGCCACTCCTCTTTACTCATTCCAGACCGTGGCTGTGGTTTTTGCTTTGGAAGGTTCCTAATTGAGTGAAATGTCCTGGAAGTATCTAAGCGGCAGCCATAATAAGAGCTGGTCGAATTCTCAAAATGTAAAGGAAATATGCTTAATGTTTCCTTTCTTTCCTTTCTTTAGTCTATTATTAGTATTACCTAATCCAAGCTCCATCAGTTACATACCAACCACTTGCCCCAACTTCTTGGCACTTGTGCTTTTGTCATAGTAACCAGTTATCCTGTTTTCTGCCTTCCTGTTTTTATGACCAATTTCCGGACTTCTTAATCGTGTTGCTTACCCTCTATTTGTACTGACTGCTTGGGTACAAACTTTGGACAGAAACATGCCTGCTTCTGAGTCATGCTATTGTGTTAGAGAAGCTTCTTGTCAAGTTTTGTGTCATATACGGGACATAGAAACCAGAAGAATTCTTTTTAATTATGTCATGAAAAAGTCAGCACTTTATTTTGGTTGTAATAGTGGGAAGATAATGGTTTATACATATACAGTACGAACACATCTACCTGATTTAACAGGAAACACTAAAACATGAAACAGCAGAAAAACACAAAGAGTATCACAGTCCTGCTGCCCAATGGCGGCTTTGTTAGGATTGACAGTGATAGATGGGACAAATATGGAAACCACTAAACCATGCAGGTAATAGACAGCCTGTTCTCATGAACCGTATGTCATATGGTTACGAAAAGTTAAGCACTATAATTCATAAGCATTCCACGTTTCTTTTTGCTGTATGCACCCCAATGACTGCTGCTGTATAAGAACATAACTGGCCGCATAGGGGGGAGGTCGGGGTGGATGGGATGCTCATAAAACACAGGACTTTCAAGCAAGAGAGTGGAGTTTGCTTCCCAAGGAAAACAAAAGACTCTTACCCAGGAAATGTGTGTTCCTTGGGAGTGTTTTAATCCAAACCACCATCTTTTTCCTGGACTTAACTAGTCATTTTAGTGCCTATACATCACTGTATATCGTTCACTTTTGTTGCCTAAAATCAACTGTAAAATCGTCCGAAACGACCGGCAGCTTGCAGTGTTCTGTTCCCAGCTCAAAGTCACCTGCCACATGTTAACTGAACCATTCACTCTCAATCAATATAACCAAATACTGCTGGGGGAGCAGCTTTCAACCATGTCCATCTCTGGGACCAAATTCCGGAGAACATAAATAAATTACCCAACTATTACCATTTTTTAAACAAGGCTAAAGACCAAGCTTTTCTCAGATACATTCTGCAGTTAATGTAATGCACATTGGTTTTTATAAGTGTTTTTATGTATTATTTATCTTATTTATTTATCTCTTTATTTTTTGGACTTTTTTGCTGTTTCTACTATTGCTAAGTAGGGTAGTTCCAAATTTTTATTTTGATGTTTTTCATTTTTATCATTGCTTTTATGTGAAGCACATTGCATTGCTGCCATGTATGAATGCAGTATACAAACAAATTGGCCTTGCCTTGCCTTGCCATTATCCACCCCTGATACGACGGATGCTCCATGCTGAGCACCATTGGGAGCACTGTAGCCGGCGTCGCAGAGCCCTGTAGCGGCCAAACACATCTACTAACTGCTGCTGATGTGACCGAGCTGTGACGGAGATCTGTAGCTGGCGTCGGCTTAAAACACCTAGCAACTGCCGCTTGACTAGCAACTGCCGCTCTGCGTCATGGAGCTGAAAGCTGGGCACTGTAGCCGATGTCACGTGACCAGCCGGCTGTGTCCTAGTTTAGTAGGATTTCTTATGTTTTGGTGTGCTTACATTTTCATACTATCATATTCGTTCATGAGAATGCGTTATAGAATAGATGATATTAACCACAAATCTTCGGTATGATCAGGTGTTTTCCAAATCAGCAAAAGAGAAACCATGATGTGTTGGTCACGATGAGGTGATGCTATGACCACAGAAACAGCTTCCCATGTTGGGGTTTTTCAACCTGCTTGCCTCGTCAACAACATTAACTATGACTAAGAATCACTCACAGCAGCGTCAGTCATCACCTCAGCACAAGATCCTCTCTTCCTGTTGCCTTACCTCTCCTCCCTTCCTCTCATTACAGATGTTGCTCTCATTACAGATGTTGTTTGGAAAGCTTTCTCCCATACACATCCACTGCTGCCTGTCCTCTTCCTCCCTCCTTTACAGATGTTGTTTGGCACATCTCTGCCCGTCCCTGGCTTCTTCTTCTCTTTCTCGTTTCCTCTACTTCTCTTTACCCCCACCTTTTCACACTATCTCTTGCTACACCTTCTCTTTTTCACCAGATTCTGTTTGTCTCTCCATCTGCTCTTTCTGCCAATTTTCCTTCCTCTCTCCACCCCTGATTCCATCCTTCATTTCCTCACTTTCCCTCTCTATACTGTATATCCAAACATCCCCCATACCCCCCTTCCTTCCTCGCCTTCCTTGCCTTCTCACACCAGTTCTTCCGTCTCACCCTGACATCTCGACCAGATGTTTTCTGGACAGAGATGATCTCTCCTGCAGTGATAATGAAACTAAAAAGTGTCCTGAGGAAAAATAAGTACTTGTTGTTTTGGGGCTTGCAGGGTTGTGTCACAGTCATATGCTCGTAGCCTGGATAAAGAAAAGCAACACATGCTGTCACGCAAGCTGTGTGTGTGTTTGTGTACATGTGGAACACAGGTTTGTGCAGGATTGGCAAAAGAGTAGGACAGATTGTGAGTGTATGTGTTTTTAACATGGCTGCAACATGGTTTTTGTGAACAAAGATTATTTACTGGGGGTTTTAGGGGTGCTGATTTGAGGCTATAATTAATATTTGTATGCAAAACATTCGTCCAATGAGAAAACAATGGGATAATGTAAATGGAGTCTGGCCTGAAACTTTACTGTTTTAGTTCACTCTCACCACTCTTAGAGTATCATTTTGCATTCGGCATCATCAGTTGTTTTCAGCAAAAAAAAGCTACTCCAAAGTGGACAAAAAAAACTGTTATTGCAGGTTTGAATGTAAAGAAATCTGAGGTTTTCAGTATGGGTTTAATATGTTGGAAACACTGAGAATGAGGCATATTTTAATTCATTTTTAAAACTTTATTAAGTGCATATCAATATTTGTAGGTTACAATTTTTTTTCTAGGCTTGCATTTCTTAATTCTATTCCATTTTGAAATTTTTGCGTAAAAAAGGGTACTTTTTTTTTGCTGCTTGTTAGAATAAGTAAGCAAGACATCACTTTGGTCTTTGGTAGAACATTGTGAAAGACATGTCATTATTTTTGACATTTCATAGACTAACATATTGATGGAATAATCAATAGATTAATCAGCCTTAAAATAGGGGCCGAGAGTCAGCAGAAATACATAGGAACACAGATGAAACAAAGATTGAAGACGATCCTGTTTGGATGAGACCTCCTAAGAAAAAGAGTGTTACTAAAAAAAAAAGTCTTTACTTTTTTTATTGATGCTATCAAAACTAAAAATATTGTTTGAACCAATTTCAGCCGTGTCTGGATATGTTTTTTTTCATCATTTAGATAATGTTAAAAGCGCAGAGATACTAGACATGCCAACAGCCAGGCAGAGCTAATAGTTGTGTTATGAAGCAGATCAGCAGACTGCAGTTGGACATGCAATGCAGTCAAAGACTCAAAGGTTTTATTTGTCACATACTTATACAATCATTCAACACAGGCAGTGAAATGCAGGGTGTCACACTCCTGTGTTAAAAAAGTGAGTGTGCCATAAACAATAAGAATTTGAAAATGAAATGCAGGGACAAGGAAATTATAAATTAGCAATTGAATACAATCAATACAAAAGTGTATTGACTACAATACTAAAGTGTATTGGCCAGTGTGCAATGTTTCAGTACACACAAATATGTGTACATGTGTCTTAATTGTAAGACTAAACTTAATTAAACTAACCTTTGTGCACGCTCTTGTGCAATATTCAAAAGTCTTTTTAGCTCGTATAATTTATTGCAGGTTTGGTTGACGTAAGTTTGTCTGGAAAACTGATAAAAATGGTTCCTTTGTTTGAGTTATTTGACCCACAGCTGGTATTTTTAGAGTTGGTGTGGCTTTAAAATCTCCGACTGTTGGATTCCCAGAACAGACGAGATGTATTTCCTTACTGAAATGATATAAAGAGTGTCTAACGGGGGCGCCACAACAATCACCATGACAACAATGATTACTCATCCCCAAACAAGTGAAACAACAATGAATAACATCTAATCAGGCTGGAAGTACTGAAGGTGTGATTATGCACACTGCTGCTGCTTTGCTATCGGTATGCAAACCATCTCTCTCTCTCTCTCTTTCGCTCTCTCTTGCTTACTCTCTCTCTCTGTGCTCTGGGCAGAATGATTAATTTGTGACTATTGATTCCTTGAGAATGTGGGAGGGATTGAAAGCGATAGGAAGGGGAGGACGGAGCATCCAGTATTCTGAGAAGTGCGTCGCTGCAGCTCTCGCCTCTGGTCCTTTAAAAGCCAGTGGGTGCAGAGTTTGGATCCACCAAATCACCTCCGTTCATTCCTCTCTCTTTCCAGTTTTCGTGCACCTCCTCTCTTCACCCCTTCCTCCCCCCCCTCCCTTTCTTCTTCCAACTCTTTCCCTCCTGCCTCTGCCTCCTCTTGTCCTCTGCCTTCTAAATGATCCGGGAATATTCAACAAACGCCAGAGAGTTTCTTAACAAGCAGGAAGGAACCGAGGGCAGCAAGAGACGGAGGGTGAAATGCTTAGAAAACAAAAACTAAAATATTTGCCCCTACTAATATTCATAAACTATTTAGTTCCGTAAATATCTTAAAACTAAGAGGCCAGCCTTTAGCTGTGTTGCACTATAACTTCAAAACACTTTCTAATGTAAGTGCAGTGGAAAATTAGTAGAATAATTCTCATTTAATATCACAAGGAGCATATTTAAACACCAGCTTCTTCTTCAGCAAGCACCACAGTGGGCTTCTTTTAGAATTGAGATACATTATAAACTTTTTTAATGGTTTGATATCTATTCATCAAAAACAGTAGCAGAAAAAAGCTTATTAATGAAATTACATTTCTGAACAAACATGATCACCTAAACCTTTAAAACTAGAGTCCTCTCAGCAGGTTTTATGTATATACAGTATATAAGTATATATATATATATATATATATATATATATATATATATATATATATATATATATATATATATATTATATATATTATTCACGTTTTCAATGTTGCCAAACAAAGAATGTGGCAAAGACCAAGTTTGATTTACATTAGTTAAAATAGCGCATTAGTTACATTTGCATTAACACATAGTGTAAACAAACAATTTCTTATTCTTTTTGTAAGAATTGTGACTAAAATTTGTAATGCAGAGGACATTTTATAGTGAAAAAAATACATTTATGAGTTCTCTCAGTACAGTACAGTTTCTAATTAACGTCAAACCTTTGGCTTTTTTGAAAGCCTGTTGCAATTTCTTGTTATCAGCCAACATGAAAGCTGGTACTGATAAATCTGGATTAAGCTCATAACAACTGATATATTGCTCGCATTGATCTATCAGTTTAGCTTTGGTTTTAACCACATCTTAACTTATATTTCTTCTGAATCTCCCCATCTAACTATTTAACCACAAACAACACAGGGAGAGAGTTGGGGTGTGTGTAATGACAGCTCGGATCCAAAAAGTACAATGGTTCAGCACAGGGGAGTAAAATGACATTTTGTCTATGGCTATTTTTGTGTGTCTATGGTTATTATAAGTGTCCATTAGTCGTTCATCCTCAGTGTCGAGTCTTTTTCACCTTTTAATTATTTGGTCATTGTTGGAGACCCATTTCAAATCACAATAAAATTACATAATCTCTAGAAATGTTGCATATGTTTGGGGTGTCTAGTTTAATGATTGCTATATATTTTTTGGCGTTACATATTCAACAATAAGTCTTCATCAAAGAAGAGAAGAGCAAACAATCTAGAGCTTCAAAACACACGGAAACATGTGATGTTGTGAGAGAAATGACACTCCACTGTACAGTGAGCAGATGGCAGACGTGATGTGTTTCAACAGTCACTTAATTCACAATGAGGTTTGAAAAGAAATGCTCATTTAGACCCATACTGTACATGGATCCCTTACTCTCACACACAAACACATATTTGCTGCAAAGCTGCACTCAATTAAGTTTCTTCATGTCACCTGCTTGTCAGCACGTCTTTGCAGAGTTACAAAACAACAACCAACCACACTAGCTGGAGGCCATTTTGTGTCCACATGCTGCTGTCACTGCACTGACCTGAACTCAAACTCTGAGAGGCTTCAGGAAACTGCTGAATTGCTTCACTTTATTCTGACTCAACTTGTGTGCTACAGTACCTGCTGTGGGGAAAAAGCTCCCTGTTCTCTAAAAACAGTCACATTCTCAACCACGTCATTAGCTGTTTACATGAGTGATGTAGACCTACATCATGCTTGTTCATCAAAATCACAATATATTACATGTAACTGGGCCCAAGGAAATTAGGCAAGGAGGCATAGGTTTAGTTTTAGCATGGTTGTTGTGCTTTCCAAAATAATGGCAGAATTACAAAAAATGGAAATGCTGATTCCTGACACTCTCTGACATGTTCAGATTTTCAATTTGCATATTTACAACAAAGAGTTGTCTTATTTATGACAGATGTTCGATTTGATCATCTTTTAAGGACAACATTAGGCCTAACTGCAAATAAAGATATTGATTCAATGATTTACTGTTCAATGATTTAGCACAAAAAAACATAAAATAACAAACTTCCCAAAATAAGGTCTCGTGTACACTGTTTAGAGGCAAAAACATCTGAAAATGACTCAGCCCAGCACTCACTGCTGCCCTATAAGCTAATTGCTGTGTGAGTACACAGTATAATTTAAACCGACTCAAATTATTGTATCAAGTCAGATCTTTACTCATCAGGATGATGATGGTTGGACAGTAAGATGACACTGTTCAGAGAAAAGAAATAATACAATTAAAGTGATAGGGACAGACAGGATTTTGAGCATACTCCTCAGTGGAAATGATGCCCTTGAAATAATATATCCAGTTGGAAAAAAATGTGAATGTGTTCTGATGTTTAAGAATCACATGCTTTGCATTGATCTGTCCAACAAAGGGTCCAACATTTAATTTCAAAAGTTGGATGGAAAAATAGTAAAATGGCTTAGCTCACAAAATAAACAATTGATTTTCACCTCATCTATGTAACAGACAACTTTTTTACAGGATGTTTTTTAAACAATAAAGTTCTACTTAACTTCACAGTACAACAGGTGAATGATTGAAGGCAGGTAGAAGGGATTGTGAATGTGAAAAACGTATTGGAATGGGTTTTTTTTTCCACTGTTACATGACGACTGAAAACAGGATAATTATACTAGGTATGAGCTTTAACAAGCGGGGGGATAGTGGATGAGCATGCAAGCTGTGTTTCAGCAACACATCCACCACACAATACCACCTGCCCAATGCAACCACACACTTTCACTGGGTCATTTAGCAGCTGCAATTGATCGGTGAGTGGTTAAAAGTGTCTGTAACTGAATCACTCTACAGCTACTTACGGTATGTCTCTCTGTGGCTCTCCAATGCAGTCCTGAAGGGGGGGGATGAGTACTGGAGGAGTTAAGTGCATACGGACCAACAGAAAAGTAGATAAAAAACTTTTTCAGTGCATCCACGACTTTGCATGAAAGTCTATGTTACACTGCTGATCCACACATGAAAAAGACCCTCATGGAGTTGTCTCTTGCTAAAATAAATGTGGGGCATTGCTGGAACCAAATTCTACACTCATAAATGTAGATGAAATTATCAGAAGCTACACCTGAGACACTGTACATGCTGTTGTGTGAGAGAACAACTTAAAGCCAAATCTTCCATATTACAAGATCTGAATAATGGTCTATTTTAATTTCCTCAGGTTCAGTTTCCTCTGTACCATTTCCTCCTCATCCACAAGCCTTTGCTCCGTGACTGTAGCACTGAAATCAAAAAGGCTGGAGGATATGGCGGATTAATTCAGAAAAACACTCCACTGCTAATTATAGTAATCGCTACTTTTTTGCCTTCTCTACTCTTTAGGGGTTAACACACACAAGGTCAAAAATGGCTGCAGGTAGGATCTAAGAGCCTTTCTCGGGAATGTCAGGATGATACCTTTTGCATTCACCATTTTCTGTCCAGTTCAGAGATTCTGTGTTAATAATAATAATGTTAATCAAAATGGATACAAATATAGTTAAACCTACTGTATGTCCAGTGTTGAGCAAGTTACTCAAGGAGTGAAATATGTTACTCTTTACTTATTACTCCTTAAAAAAGTAACACTGTTTCTTTATTTATCACTTAGTAACAAAAGTAATTAGTTACAGAACTTGTTATACTAAATTAAAAAAAAACACAAACTGCATAGCTGCAAACCTTCTGCATTCCAAGGTTATTATAGTTTTGCGTTTTTCATTGCATTTTTATTTTTATTTCGTTTTGACTCTTTGTTTTCAAATTCAGTTTAGTTTTAATTTGTCTTTAAAGCGGGTTTGCAAGTTTAGTTTATTTTTTATTTTTTGAAAATGCTTGGTTTTAGTTTAATTTTTATTAGTTTAAGTATTAGTTTTAGTGTTTTTTTGTAATATGGGTTATTTGTCGTTTGATTCAAAAAAGGTCAGAAAAAGTATTGTGTAATAATAACTCAACAACAACATACATCATACCATTTTAGAAATATGTATTCACAATGTAGTCAACAGTAACACCAGTACAAACAATGTAGATATGATGATTAGCACAGTAACACAAGTAAACAGTCAACACAAGGCGCTGCAGTAAGAGCAGAATGTGTTTGACGTGTTCCAGGAGAAAAAAATTAAATAGCCAAAAGGCTAAAGAAGACATACAATAACAGGTGTTTGAACTTTGGTTTGAGTAAAGTGGCAAACTTTTTGAAGTCAATCGATTCACACAGTTGTGTAGACATCCCAGGAATTATCCACATATTAACCCTGCGTCAAACACATTCTGCACTTACTGCAGCGTTATGTGTTGACTGTTTACATATCTGTGCTCATTATCATATGTACATTGTTTGTACTGGTGTTATCAGTACGTACTTTATCTGGAAGGCAACAGAATGGTTTACTTGTTGGAATTCAGTCCCTAACGGAAAGGTTCGATCACCACAAAAGCCAAAGTAGCCTGTCAAGATGTATGTGAGCACCCTGATTTTTCTAGCTTTCATTTTATAGGCTACACTGAGAAATAATTGCTTGAAATTGTCAAAAAAAAAAGAGTAAATTACAGGCTGGCATATTGTTCTTGATTGTATCCCATAATAGTGCAGCCACAACACATGTAAATATCCTACAGCTTTATACCAACCTGTTTTCTATCAATATCTGGAAAAACCAACCAATGTGCCAATTTTCAAATTGTAAAGCTCCAAACTCTGCACAACATACAATGAATACATACATTTAGCTCAGAGTGTGCTTCTAATTGTTTATTCCAGCTTCTATTCCTCAAAGTGGTAAAACAATTGATTCATGTAAATGTAAAATGATTTGACAAAATGGTAACACTTGTGTGAGATAATTCATCACTATATAGTTATTGAATAGTGGATTTGTTTTAAGGCGATAATGAGGTTGGAACGCTCATTTTATCCATCAATGTCAACATTCATCGCTTTTTGGTACTTTATATACAGCATGTGCGTGTTTTAGTCCTTTTACTTAATGCATCACTTGACCTTACAAGACAACAAATTTGACCTTTAACCTCTGAACTCTGACCTCAGTACAGTCAGGGACTAACCCTCACCCTCTAACCAATTGTCATGTAGGACATGAACCCAATCACGCAGTCCATAGCAGCAAACCAGAACATATGAAAAGTGTATTTTTCATGGAGAAAACACAAGCGTTTGTGTTTGTTTGTGGTATGTTTGTACTATATGTGTATATTTATAGACAGCTAGCATCTGTTCCACTTGCTTCTGTAATGCAATTCAATTTCTTAGTCGACATTTTTTTTCATCTGTCTTTCTGAAAAAAAAACTACTTTCCAATTTGTACAACAGCAATTGCCATTAAAAATTGAAATACTTGTGATTTGACAGAGTTGATGATGATGATGATTACTTTGTGGGCACAGCAAACACTACAGCTCCCATGAAAATGTAAAAGCATGGCAAGGAGAGTACTTTGTAACTTGGTTTTTTAAACCAAAAGCTACTAAAGAAATCTGCTGCTTACTGTTACAGTGTTCAATCCTCTCTGTCCTGCTGTTGTTACAGAAATTTCTAAATTCTTAATCATTAATAAATTAATAATTTATGAAGTTAAGAATTGCCATTCCTCAAGCAGTAAGTGGAAACATTACTGTATTATTGTATACATTTATTTTATTCAAAATAGTTTGTATGTACAGTATATAAATGTGCTTGTGTCTTGTAACATGTGCATATGTGTCTGTGTGTTTGAGGCTTATCTTACTCACTAATGCAACAGTAATCAATGGG
The DNA here is from genome assembly GCA_013375575.1 of Percina caprodes. NCBI lineage: Eukaryota > Metazoa > Chordata > Actinopteri > Perciformes > Percidae > Percina > Percina caprodes. The sequence goes on along the minus strand of JABXJD010000050.1, from coordinate 2,612,477 downwards.
CTAATGTGTCACATACAGGCAATTGAGACTGGGAACACAAACACGCACACAGTTTACACTGTGTTTGTGACTCATGCAGCTTACAGATGACAGCATTGTTACTCCATCAGTTTGACCATATGCTACTACTAAGACTAACTCCATAATGGAGCAGCAGCAGCTTTACCCTGCATTCACACTGAGAGCAGCTTGGTCGGTCTGTCGCTCTACTGTGACTGATGGTGGTGATGGTGGTGGTGGGGGGGAGTGGGGGGGACCAAAAGCTCTGGTGACCCAACATCTAGAGACCCTTTACACAAAGATAGCTGATGGATGTACTTCTTTGTCTTGAAAGTACAGAGTTTCTATGTCCTTCCTGTTTTGGTGTCACCCACATTAATCAACCAATAGGCCTTGGAAATACCAGTGTGTCTATCTATGTAGAAGGAGACATACTGTACATACATATTGTTCACACCCACACACACACACACACACACACACACACACACACACACACACACACACACACACACACACACACACACACACACACACACACACTGACACTGGGCTCCCTGGTCATTCCCTTTGGCTCCTAATGTCTGTAGTATTAGAGAGCAGTTGGGCCTGTCAGCACCTCTCCCACCAGGCGTTAAACAGACTGTGTGGAGGTGCCAACAGCTCTCTGCTAAACCACATGCAACCTACTATACTGTTAAACAAAGAACGTGACATACTGTTACTACAGTAAAACGCATATTTGTTTCTTACTTTTCTTCACTTCTTTTTATTTTGGTACTTTTTTTCTGCTTAATACTGTTTACTGTATCTCTTCAGGCCTTTAAAACCGCCTGGAATGAATCACTGAGAAGGAAAAAAATCTTTGGTTAAACTTATGTCCTTAGGTGTTATGTCATAAAAGTTAGTAAACAAATTATTACCTTATACATTTTAACGTCACAGTAAAAACTGACTTAATAAATGTTTCCTATGCAGTGAAAATATAATTTACTGTTATCTACTAATATGTATCATATTAATCTATGAGGAAAAAAGCTAGTAACTACCTAACATGTATGCTTTTTGGTGGGTGCTTGCTTCACAAATCAGAACACTAATTTTTAACTGCTCATGCATATTATATAGTGTACTTAATATTGTGCACAAAAAAAGCAGTGAATTAAGTATTTCTAGACTTTTGTGAACGACATGCCCTATTATCTACATAAACAAAGATACTATGGGGCAACATCAATATTGATGAGCAAATCAACTTTTATTTGACTACAACTCATGGATGGACCTGGATGATTGGATACTGTCCCTGTACTGTAAAAGACTGGACAACTGACACAATAACCATAAAATACTTGTTCTAGTCCAGTAGCTCCCACCATATTTGCTTCCAACCCCTTTATACAGTGAAACAACCACTAGGCATATACCCAAGGCAGATTTTTCTCTAATTAGATAACCTAAATGAAAGGTACAGATGAAGAGAAAATGTGTAGTGGCAATTTTTATTTCCTAGAATCAGAATCAGATCCCTCATGTGTTGTTATATGTCCATATACAATACAGTAGGCTCGATTGCAACTGAAATTTTTGAAACATACCAGCAATCAAAGTAACATTTTCTGAAATGCATTTTAATTTACTTTATTTCATAAAACTTTCTAGTTATCAGTGAGTCAGTTACCTAGAAAGCACATCTATAGATGTTTAATAATAGAACATGTTTATGCATTTTTAATGTGGATCTTTTTTTAATATATATGTTGTGAATGCCTGATGTGTATTAACTCTGTACGGTCTTTTGTCTCTACTACACACTAACCCTTTGTGTGATGGATGTCCCTCCCATGGTGCGGAGCGGAGTGTGTGTCAGTCCCAGGTGGCGTGTGAGTGCTCGTAAACAGTGTTTTTGATTGAGAGGCCGTGATGCCTGTTTGACAACCGAGAGCTGAATCTCCATAGTTATGCAGCGTCATGTGGACGAGGAGAGCTGCTGCAAATTGAAGGTGGAATGACTGCATTAATTAGCTAATGAGGAAAAGGTCATTAGGGATTTAACACCGCTGGGCGACAGCAGATAATAAATATGATGTAGGATATATTGTAAAAACATACTGAAAAATGTAAGATCACGTGTTCAATCATTTAATTGATGTTCACTACACCAAATGACATGATACCATTGTGTCTGAAACGACTCCCTGACTGTCAGGTAGTCGTTTCAGACACAATGGTATCATGTCATTTAGTGTAGTGAACGTCAATTAAATTATTGAACACCCTGACTATAAGTGTTGCATTACAGTCAGGGTTTGAAATATATGTCTTTCCTAGTCTTTTAATAGAAAATTCAAAATAATGTTTGTTTTTCAATGAACACAGAAGGCAAAAATATCAACAGATATATATAATATATAAACGATATAGCAGAAGGCTTTGAAAAAACTGAAGACAGTAAGAAGAGCACAAAAGATAGGTACCTTATTGTTGCTATGGATGGAAAGGAATTTATGAGAAAGACCTACTACACATGACTGCAATTCAATATGCACAATTCAAAGGTGTGTCTAAAATCCCAGCCACACAAAGCTGACTATTGTAATTTATTTGACGAAAGGCTATACAATAGATGCTGGACAGATAGAAAGTTCTGCTCTTCACTGTTAAGCTTACTTCAGCTAATTTAGCATTGTGTTGTTCGCCTTTGTTTCCAATTTTAAAACATGAACACGATGACTCTAAAAGAAGCATAATAGGAAAGAATTTAAATCTTCACTCAAATCAGTTTCTGAATACATTTATGGTAAGAATTAAGCCCTTTTGTTGCTTTATTTTCACCTACTTAAGAAGCCTACAGTGCTGTCCAATTTTAGACCGGTCTCTCATCTGCCTTTTCTTGCAAAGGTTTTAGAAAAAATAGTTTTTATACAGTTACAAGTCTTTTTACAACTGAACTCTGGTTTTGAAAGATTTCAAATTTTTTAGATCACGTTACTTAGCACTGAGTCTGCACTGTTGAGGGTACATCATGATATTGCCTTGTCCGTAGATGGCTGGAATCCTACTGTTTTAGTCCTTTTGGACCTCACAGTGGCGTTTGACAGAGTGGACCATGCAGTCCTCCTCTCACGCCTTGAGAATTGTGTAGGCATCAGAGGCTCTGCACTCAAATGGTTCAGCTCCTATCTGTCAAAAAGGAGCTTTTCTGTTATGATTGGTGACCTCTCCGCATCAGTTGCTCCTCTCTCTTGTGGGATACCACAGGGATCCATTCTTGCATTGTGCAAAATGCTGCTGTTCGCTTTTTAACAAATACATCTAGACGTGCACACATCACTCCCGTTCTCAACACCCTGCATTGGCTACCAGTGCATTTAGAATAGATTTTAAGATTTTATTGTTTCAATCTACTGGGCAATTTTTGTTCCTACCCTCACCTATGGTCAAGAAGGGTGGGACATGACCAAAAGAACGAGATCCAGGGTACAAGTGGCTGAAATGGGTTTCCTCAGGATGGTGGCTGGCGTCTCCCTTAGCAATAGGGTGAGGAGCTCAGTCATCGGAGAGGCATGCATGACATTGATAAATAATGGGACATCCGCTTTTAGATGTCTATGCCATGCCCTTGAATAGGGCTGCAGATGCCTACAGCGTCCTCTCACCATAGCCTTCATGCCAGGATGAGGTGGCTGCTGCGTAGGCTTTGACTGTGGATGGAGCCAAATCATTATCCACTAGTGTTTGGAGATACGTCAACATGAGAGGCAGGGGGCGCGATGTGGGATCACTGCCTGTCTCTTTGCAACGTCACTGGAAAGCAGTCCAGCACCCTGAATGGTGCGCACCATGGCAGGGGGCAAGCCTAGTCTCTGTAAGCGTTCCCACTCAGCAACCAGCGCCACTGCCACTGGGTTATCACCGGGATGTGAAATGTTTCGCCTTTCAGCTGTAATAGCGCGTCCTTGTGCCACAGAAGTTGCCAGGTGGGGCCGCCAGCAGCTGAACAAGAGTCGGGAACCAAGATGCGCTTATGCGCTTTGGTGCCACCAGAATGATTGACAGATTCTCCTTCTGGATGTGCACCAGGAGGTCAGGGATCAAAGGGACTGGGGGAGAAGCGTATAGGAGGGTTTTGGGCCAGGGTTGATGGGAGAAGGTATCTACACCAAGGGGAGGCTTGTGCTCAAGGAAAACCACAGTGCGCACTGTGTGTTCTCTTGTGAAGCGAACAGATCCACCTCCGCTACCCACAAACCTGCTCCATAGCGTTTGAACATTAGGTCACAGAGGGACAGCAGATGACTGTGAGCCTACAGCAGGAGGCGATTTCCAAAAGCTGGGCCAAGTGCACCAAAATCCCTCATTCTTCTCCCCCAGAGGGACAATAGCTCCGTTTGTCAGTAGCTCCTCTAGCTCTGACGTCATAGCGTCTGATTCCACTTGACTTGACATAGTTGTCTCCAACATGACCGTAAAGTGAGGCAGGGGGGAGGTGAACTGGAGTGTGTGTTATTAGCTTTGAGTCCATGTGTGTCAAACTTATCCATGCTTCGCCGTGCTTTGAAACCTAATGACTTCGCCGCCGTTCCAGTCGTTACGCATCCGGTGGAAATTGGGGGTTAGCGGTGGAGGGTGGAGCTGCCTGAGGCAGAGGGCAAGGCCCTGGCCGTTCTAGAGATGGGGAGAGTCTCAATGGGAGGGCATCAATCCCCGTCTCGAGGTTTACTTCTCCCAGGGGGGAGGAGGGACAGCCGGTGACGGAGGCGTTATCCGAGGGAATTGAGCCAACAGACTCGTGCCCATTGCAAAAACCTTCGTCCAGCGGATAAGGGTGTTGACAGATTCCCGTCTGTCTGCCCAACTGCCATCCCCTTCCCCACTAGCCTGACAAACCAGAAAAGCGCCGCAGAGGCAGGTCTTGCAGCAGGGTGGAGGTCCGATGGTAGGATGTAACCGGTCCGGCAGCTGGGGCAGAGGCAAACACTGCTGGAAGTCGAGCTTGTCTTCCTAGTGCTAGCTTGAAGAAAAAGTGGGAGCTGAGCAACAGTTCCGATCTGTTTATATACAGTATCCGTGGACGTAGTTGAAGCCTGTGCTGGACGCAAGGGCGGGAAAAAAATCTTCACGACTGCACATGTGCGAAGGGATGGACCCAGTAGCGTACCTTTAGATGGTGAAACTTATACGAAATAGAACATATAGAAATATACGGTTATAATGTCTATTTTTGCAAGTGTCAATCATAGCAGCAACACTACCATGTTTCTGTAGCTACAATCTATGTGACTCATCTCTCTCATCAAATGCTCAATAACACTGACTTACAGTATATATCACCTACAGATGGATTATAAATCCTCTGCTTCTATCACAGCGGTCATCATGATACATCATGTCTCCAAAACCTTATTTCCTATAATAGCTTAGGGCAAAAAAGAACATTTTCCTAAACTGACAATTGTGCATTTGCAAAAGGTTTTTACGTACAAAAAGTTTCATAAGCCCAAAGTGGCGTATTTTGTCAATCTAGGCCAGTGTACTGCGGAAAGGTGGAGACTATTAAACGTGGCGAGGTTCTCAAAGGTTCAAAAGGTTTTCATGTCTTCGGTAACAAAATGATTTTGAGTGTGATGAAAGCTAAAATTGAATGCTGGTACAAACACATAAACACACAGAGCACACACTCTCAGACACTCACACCTCATTCCCAGAAACATATCACTTGTCACACACACCTCGCTTGCTTTCAAACCCGCCGTGATGGAGATTAATAGCAGCATTTAGAGCCTGCTGAGCGCCACCTGTCAAAGCTAGGGCCTCCAGGGCAGCGCCGGTCTGTGCCTAGGAACGAGAGACTGTCCTGGGGCAAGATCCATCATGGAAGTCCGCGACAGGCTGGATCTCTGGAGTCAGCCTCCACAGCTGGACCACCGATACAGGGCCATCCGTCCAGGATGACAGGCACACAGAGTGAATCCAACTGGCGCAGACCCGATAGCTGGTAAATGGATGAGTATGGAAGGGGCGTGTGATGGCTGCATGCAGGACGTGTGTGAGGGTGTGTGTGTGTGTGTGTGTGTGTGTGTGTGCGTGTGTGTGTGTGTGTGTGTGTGTGTGTGTGTGTGTGTGTGTGTGTGTGTGTGGGAGCACTTTTATAGAAGTGCATGCCGTTATGAGCACAAATGTGGAATTTAATCTTTCAAAGTTTAGGTTGTAATGTTTACCCAGTGTACATGTTGCTGTCTTTGTTTTTGTCTCACACTTTAAAGTCTGTTCTGCTTATTTAAACTGCAGCAGTAAAGTATTGGTTATGTCTGTGATGTTCTAACTGTCACAGCGATTAGTTGGTTTGCACTTAGACATATAGACAATGAATGTTGGTAATTGTTTTCTATATATTGCCGTTACAGTATGTTGCTTGTAGTGTATATACCTATTAGTAATGTTTATGTTTTACATACAGTATCTTTGTTGGTCTTTGTTGTCCTTGTTTTTAGCTGCATGTCTATTTCTATCTTCCTGTCAATTGTTATTCATTTAAAACAACTAAAACCAGAGACACATTCCTTTGTTTGTTGTTTGTAGGTGTACACAAACTTGGCCAAAAAAGGTGAATCTGAACTGAGTGACCAGTCAAAATGTTACTCAAACTTATTTTATTCAGCTAGTCAGTGTTCAAACCGACAGAACTTTATTTAGAATTCAAGTTAAGATCTGAATGTTCTTGAAGATTCCAAACATCTGATACAACGGATGCATACTGTACATGATACTGTCAGACAGTGTGGACTGAGATGATTTTTCCAACCTCAAAGCAAATAAAGGGGAATAAATGGGAAATATGTAGCCAATATTAAAAGGGTTATTGTAGATAAAGTTTTGTCATTTTAAACTCTGAGGCTAATGAATACAGTTCTTCTTGCCATCAGCTGCTGCATGGACACCATACCTTCAGGACTTCTTATCTACTTACTTGAATATTTCCTGCACATATGCTCTTTCCTGACAATGAAAAAGAAATCCAAATACTTTACTGTAATACTTTTGTTTTATCAACTGTTGTACATCATGTAGAACCAAACATGTAATGTAATTTTTCCAATAATGACTAATTATGATTTTTAAGGGACTTTTTTTGTTGTTGCATAAAGTGATGCATGGTGATATGTTTTTCAGGAGGTAATGTTTAGTATAAAAAAAAACAAATAATAGCCTCTGGCTGTTACTGGAAAATCTGGTTGGGCTTAGATTTCACATAATAGAGATATTGCCATTTAAATAAATTATGAAGCTAAAAATAATTTCAAATAGGTTTTTGATGCGTTGTTAGAAGGAGTTGGGTGGTTTCAGCACATTGATGGCTGAGGTTTGACAGCTGCTGTGACCTGTCAGTCACTTCTATTACAGTATCAACAACAGCACGCCCACAGAGCGCTGTTGGATGCTGACTGTTTGCCAGCCTCAGTGCCAAGGCAGAACAATGGCTCCAATTTTCTTACCCAGCACTCCATAATACCCTATGAATTTTTACAACCTTTAGCATTTTTATCCAAAGGACTATGACTTTGACCTCTGCTCTCCTTAAAATTGGATACTCATGAGTGGGAAATAATACACTTTAGTGACATCTGGTTGAACTCCAGATGTTACTTAATATGCATTTTTATCACTCAAAATTTGACCGTTTTGTCAGTTTGGATGAACAGTTATGATCAAGCCATTAACATTATTATTCAAATCAAATACTGAATGACTTTCTAACACCGCCAGAATGTGCTGGTTGCAGTCTGTGAAATGTTCAGTTTTTTTAAGGGTGATAACATAAAAAAAAGACATTTAAGCCTTCATTTGACAACCATCAATAGAAGCTTTGAATGTAAATCAAAAATGACATTTGGTGTAGCCGTTTAATATAGGCAGACAATATTTTAGAAAAGGTGCATCTTATCAAAATGTACAGACTGCGTGGCATTTCCTATTTGATGTTGTATCCCATAATACAATTCATGGTCAACACACCAAGCAGGCTTCTCCAATTTTGAATTACTGACTTTACACATGTGCACAAAACATTCTTATAAGTTTCACCACCTGCAATACAAATGTGTGTGTTTATATATATATATATATATATATATATATACTTAATGTTATGGACTTATTTCAGCACAGAAGGAAAGACTGACTGTAAATCACAATTATTCGACTAATATTCCACCAATTAAATAACACACAAATCCTGCTAAACACCTTGAATATCATCTTTATAGATCATGTGAGAAGATACAGTATGTAACACCCAACTAAAATCTGTGCTTCACTAACTCCTACAGATTTAATGCTCATTATCTGACCCAGACACTAAGAACCCACCAAAACAGGACAAAATGAAAGGTAATTATTTGCATTGACATCTGCAGGTTGTAATTTGAACAGTGGACCTACTGTATCTCCTTAAATCATTATTTAATCTGTCTGTATTTTCATCATCAACATTTTTGGGACTGACGAAACAGATCCCAAATCCCGTATAATCAGCTGACTTTTGAATAAATTTGCAATCCCATCATGTCACATAATGAAGCCTTGGATAAAGCACCAGTGTGTGTTCTTTTAGGAATAAGATTAAATGTAATTTGCTAGTCCCCATCTCTACCTACAATATGTCCAACTAGGGCTTGACATGTAAAATCATCATCATCAAGACCTTTTTTTCAGTAATCAGATTACATGTAATTTGTGCTCTCAATCCACTGAACTACTAACTGGAGCTTTAGATAACAAGGCGGTGTGCATTATTTTTTGTAATCTGATTTTATGCAATTAGTTACTCCTGGCGTATCACTAACTGGAGCTTTAGATAAGGAGGTGGTGTGCATTATTTTTTGTAATCTGATTCCATGTAATTAGTTACTCCTATCCTGGCGTATCACTAGCTGGAGCTTTAGATAAAGAGGCAGCATGGAGAGGCTCTGTTGACGATCAGCACTGCAAAGCTAACGGAGCTGATGGCTATTAGCATAATTAATGTCATCGCCGTAATGCACTTCAATTCTGAGACAGCCTGCCTCACACACAAACACACACACTCAAACACCCTAACATTTGTATCCAGGCCTAAGCATGAAGGCCAAGGCATAATCAAATCTGCTATACAGAGCTCAACGCTCAACGTGGACCTGTCATGTGTGATCTTTCCTGTTTCGTGATGCGAACATATCGCTGTGATGACAGTCAGTAAGTCAGTCAGTCAGTCAGTCAGTCACTGGTATCTGCAAATCACGTACATCATGTCCTGAGCATTCAAATAAAAAGCATGCACTCTGACGTATTGTGTTAAAAGCCGGGGCAAGATAGGTTAGATAGAACGTAGGCCTGTGTGTTAAAGATAGCACAGGATGCCTGAGGGGGTGTGACAGAAAACCAGGGCTGCCTGCTCTTTCTCTCTCTAGTTCTTTTTTCTCCCTCTTTTTTCTCTTTCTCAACACCTCCCAATTTCTCTCCTCCTCTCTCTCTCTCTCTCTCTCTCTCTCTCTCTCTCTCTCTCTCCCTCTTTCCCTTCTCTGCACCACGCAGCTATAAAGCAACTGTAGCTCTGAAGGCAAAACACACAGAGCGAGCCTGGATCTTTCTCAGATTCTTCTCTGCTCCTAACCATTTCAAATCTCCAGTGCCAAGGACACTGAGCGAGCTTAGAGTGTGAAAAGTAAAGCCACTTAGCGGGGAAAATAAGCATATCACATGGAGTGAGTTGGCGTGGCTGCTTTCACATCGACAAAAATGTGTTGGTGATTTGACACAATTTTGCAACTTTGCCAAGATTTCATGTCCTTTCATGTCTTAAAAACATAACACATTTTGTCCCTAAACTCACAACAAATCAGTGTCTGTGCAGTTGCAAACATCCAGCAATGAATTTATTCCCATGCCCATGTCATCGTTACATAATTTGGTCATATGGTTGATGACAGGTAGCTTTTATCACACATATCACATTCATAACAACAGAGCTTGAAAAAACAGTGATGTCAAACAAGTTGCTCACTGTTTCCTTTTGAGGTCATTTTCAAATGAAACGTGTTAATCATTGTGAAGAGTGAAAGTTCATGATGCAGGATAAAAAGACACTGAACACAAAGTACAGGACAAGAAAGAAACAACACTCCTTTTTAATGAGGAAATAAAAATTCAACATATTTCATGGGTCTTTTTATTGTTTTTCATTGAAAGTGACCATTGGTTCGACTTCATTCAGGGTGATGTAAGTGACCTGATGAAGGAGCCCAACACCCAGCAATTCTTTATTTTAGTGGAGATTGAATTAAGCTGACTTGCTTTGTCCTGCACGAGTTGCTAGAAATCCTCAGGTTTTCTGTTCTAGATGGCCAGTATTTATTTAACACTTCAATTGGCTAAATAATTCAAAAGACATTGACGTCTTCATTTTACAATATGGGACCTTTCAAGACTTTTTAAGTAAGTAGCCTCCCCAGAGGGCTAGCCTTAACAACTGATTTGGTGCAGGAATAAAAGGGGCTTAGGCATCTACGCTACTACATTTTTTAAGCAACAGTTTGAGAAAAAATCATTCTCCGTCCACAGAAGCTTTTGGCTCCGATAGCAGAACAAATCTCCATCCATATTACGCATGTGATAACACATGACCACTTACATACACTAGGCACGTCAGTGTAAACAGTAAGATTGAAGATTACCTAATGTTATAAAAATGATGGATAAGTTAGTTGAAAATACTTTAGAGAAAGAACAATAATGGCAAAAGGTAAGACCAGGGCTTTGGAACTGGAACTGTTACTGAAAGATATGTAAGTCTACCTAACTGATAAGCCTGTCTGACGTGCATTATCGTTTCCAAAGGTCTCTGTTTGGGCCCATCCAAACTACAAATCAACCTGGGAGTTTTAAAACCAAAAAACAGGCAGCAGTGTTACCAAATGTCTCCATTCTGGAGGCTTAGAAATGCCAGAGTAGTGTTGACTCAGCAAAATGTATTTAGTATTTTTAAACCAAACCATGGTAGGGTAGAAGTAGATGAGTAAGCAGGGCCTTCGTGGGAGGAGGGCCCACAAAGATACTAGGAGGAATAACCATGGATGTGAGGAGGGGCCCATAGATAATGCCTACAGCATGTACAAGGTCCAGAATGTAGTGCTAAGACCCCGATACTGTGTTTTCTCGCTGTTTTTAAATGACCAGCCTTGCTAAGCTCAAACAATGGTTGTAATGACAAGTAAACGTAGCTTCTAACCACTTTCTTGTCTATTGCTATTACCTCCAGCGTGTCTGTTGGTCATGCAGAATTCATAACTGTTATTGTAACGATTGAATAAAAAAAGACTTTTGCTCTTTGTCTAGTTTACAATTCATACTGTTCTTATGTCAAAACCTGTAAGCGTGTATCAGACTTTTTTTGTTTTATATTCTGGAGCCGCTCACACATGTGAAGCTGTATAAACCACATTGGACTCTAACTTTGTATACTAGTTCTAAGCTTTGTTTAAGGCATGGTGCAAGGTTCCACAGGCAGAGGGACATAACAGCAAAAGCCTGGATGCCATTTTCTTTTCTTTAACTATGACTTGATATATGACTATTGATATCGATATACTATAGATGACTATCTTAGGCCTTAATAACTTTAAGGCCTCACCTTTTCACTCCAAAGACGGTCAAAAGGTAAGAGATGTAGGCAAGGGGAAGAACTCAACAAAGGTTGAGAAGCATCAATAAACATGTAACATAAATTGTAAAACTGCCTGTTAAATAATGATGAATAATATAGTATAGCATCTGAGGGCGTCATAGATTTTGTTTCAATCTGTTTGACAGTGGTGGTAAAACTAAGTTAGCCACTGTAACTGTGTTTTTTTCAGGGCAGTGAAGAAATACTGAGTGTAGTGATTTAATGTGAGATTTTTTGAAATAACTGTCTATTATAGTGTTTGAGCTTTACCTGAACATGGTGTGCTGTAGTATCTGCCGTATTAGCAGAATAAATGAACTGAAAAGACTCACATCAGGGGTTAGTTTAACGTGATATGAACCAATCCCAAGAAAACAATACAGTAGCTAAAAGTTGGCAAGGTATATCGGGAAAGTAAGGCGTGCACGGTAGCAACACCGTGAAGTTGGAGAAAAGTTGAGTATGTATAACCATCATTTGAGTTTGTGGCATGATTTTAGAGTTGAATGTCATAAAGTCAAGTGTCAGTTCAACTGACAATAATAATGAGAAAAGACTCCTTGAAGAGAGCATGATGCAATGTAACAGTTCTATAATGACTGTGGAAAGTCCTGAAATAAGCACAATCAAGGACCAACAACACCAAACTCCAATGCTTAATGATCTACATTATTGTAAGAATTAAAGGGTCACATTTCATATTAAGATGAGCGACATGACATTATTTTATTTTATTTTATTTTAGCTACACCGCCCCAAGCAGTGGAATTCACTGCCTGACCACATGAGACACTGCGACTCAATTACTGACTTGAAAAATAGACATAAAACATATCTCTTCCAGATGGCTTATTGACTGACTGACTGACTGACTGACTGATACATTTTAATTTTTTATTTATTTTTTTATGAGATGACTATAATTTTAACAACCTTTTATTGTTTGTGAAGTGACCTTTGGTGTCATGAAAGGCACCTTAAATAAAATGTATTATGCTGACACTAGTTCTTAATGATTAAGATGCAACAAATCACAAATTTAAATGTCACATTCTTAACTTGATCTCCAACATTTGCTCATTTTGTCAGAGCTGGAAATTTAGACAGCATGTTGTAAATAATTTTATATCTTTAAATGATTACACATGAAGGCAAGGTGAGGGGCTCATTACAGTTTAAATTGTAATTTATTTTAATGTTACATTGAGGCCTTGAGACAATGGATAACCAGGTACGTGACAGGATCAGGCTGTATGGCTCAACCAATGTGACAATGTGAGGTCACAATTAGAGAGTGTCACGTCACAGCATTCATGCACACACACACACATGCTCACGCACATGTGTACACACACACACACAGACACTGTACATGAGTAATAGGTAGGTGGTTATTATGACATACCATACATCAAACTATAGAAAGAGTGCTGACTCAACAATGTGTGTCATTCCACGTCATAATTACCGCCTAATTTAGATGCATTTACATTTGCATTAGTGCATACATCAAAGCTGTTTGCTCAAAATTGGAAACTAGTCAAGAAGTTCTAATAGCAAAAAATTGCTTTGTCAAACTTTTAGATAGTCCGTCTCTGTTTGCACTGCCGTCTCTCTGTCCTTCCTTCTCTCATAAACCCACATTTATAATGACAAGACATCAGCCATTGTTGCGGGTCTCACTGAATGATGACCAATTGAATCAGAGGAGACGTACTGCAAATTCACTAAAACTATGTCAGCACATGGCTTTGTCCTGTGAATCAGGTGAATCTGGGGCAGGGTTGTGTGATTCAGGAGTAAGATGGATCACACAGGCAGGGTGTAAGTAGGAGTGTGTCCTCACCCTCTGCAGTATGTGTGCGTGCGTGCGTGCATGCGTGTGTGCGTGCATGCGTGCGTGCGTGTGTGTGTGTGTGCGCTTGAGCTTGTGTGTGTGTGTGTGTGTGTGTGTGTGTGTGTGTGTGTGTGTGTGTGTGTGTGTGTGTGTGTGTGTGTGTGTTTGTGTTACTATCCTCGTGAGACACAGCAAACTTTTAAACTTTTTAAATCGTGTGTTTTAAAAAGTGTTTAGCACTCTATTCTTTTTAGAAGGTATTTGAGGCTTAGGACTTTTATGTATGTTTAGAATTAGAAACAGGCTGAAGTTAAGGATAACAGTTGGGTATTTAGTGCCAGTTGTTGGGATTAGGAAAAGAACAAACTCAGATCACAGGAATTTTTAAATCCTACCTTACTTCACACATAAAGAAACATTTCACAGTTTTTTTCTGTGTGATCACAAATGCACTCACACTAGAAGGCATCACACACTTCATGATGTTAAGATTTTTCTTTTTTTTCTTTTAAATACACTCGTGTTTCTCTCTCATGCACACACCCAAAACAGTTCTTTTTCGACAAATTTCAATGATATGTTATGTATGTTATGCAGTTTGGATCACATTTAAACTGGATTGTTCTACATCTCAGCTTCGAAACAAACCTGCATAGCAGCTCCATTTCTCTTTACATTCACCATTCCAAACACACATGCAGCTGTCCAGGTTGATCTTTTAGAAAGTTGAATTGGCTGAATCAAACTGCTGAAAGTTAACATCAGCTTTAACCCAATGATAGTATGTAAAGGAAGAAGGATTACAGTAAGTACTAAACACTCCCTTCATAGACATGGGGAAGGAATATACAATTACTAGAAAAATAATCCTGTTCCTCAATCTAAATACAGACTGCTGGAGACATTTGTCAGCTCGGTCATGAAGATAAACATGAAGTTTTACAGATATCCCCTTTCAGCAGAATGTAAAATGAAAACAATTGCAAGCTTATAGCAGGACTTTGTGGCCAAATGAGTCAGCTGGACCATGCAAACTGGGGTCCAGTTTGGGTGTTTGTTAGTTAACCGAGCTGCTCTCTGCTGGGACAAATAAAATGCCAATCCGTACACCAGCCATGACAGACCAAAATGACAACCCACATCCATGACAGGAAAGCATCCAAATAAGATATTTTGGAAGCATTATCCAAAACACCTGTTCAACATTTCAACATTAGGTTAAGCCTTCCTTGAAGAAGTGAAGAATGCTGCAATTTTAAAATTACATAAGAGTACATCCTTACGAAATAAAAGAGTGGGACTTATAATACTTGGCAAATAAGGATATGATGTCACAAATTGCGGGCAGGGAGAAGGAAGTATGCAGATAGATAGATAGATAGATAGATAGATAGATAGATAGATAGATAGATGGATGGATGGATGGATGGATGGATGGATGGATGGATGGATGGATGGATGTATGGATGGATGGATGGATGGATGGATGGATGGATGGATGGATGGATAGATAGATAGATAGATAGATAGATAGATAGATAGATAGATAGATAGATAGATAGATAGATAGATAGATAGATAGATAGATAGATAGATAGATAAGCAGGGGTGTCAACAGTTAATAAATGCAGAATACACAACGATGGTGCAGGCATGTGAGTGCATGTGTAGGCATTACGAGTGTGAATGCAGGACTGTGTTTTTGTGTGTGTGGGCATGAAGGAATCGATCTGCCAGTGTGCCTGAGCGGGGTGTTGTTGGTGTGTATGGTGTGTGTATATATACATGTTGCTTCTCCAGAAGATCTCCGGCTCACCTTCCAGGCAGCAGGTCCTCCAGAGGCCCGAGTGCGTCATCACCTCCTCGTTTTTCTTGCTGGTCTCATTCTCGTTGGTGCTCTTGATCTTGCAGACACCACGCGAGTACAGCCAGTAGTCTGTCCCCACGGCGATGGTCATAAGGCTGAAGGCGGCAAAGGCCCCCACCGTGGTCAGAAGCATCTGAACTCCGCGGTCAAACACACCCATGTTGCCGCATTCCACGAAAGGGGGGCCCCCTTTCCTCTTAATATATAGGAAGTAAATATTTGTGAGTTTGCGTCGCCACGCCAGCTCGGAAAACGGGGGGTGGGTTGTGTCGGGAGGATGACGGTAGCGGGGGGCGGCTGGGGGGGCGGGGGAATTAGGGGAGCTCGGGGGAAATCGTATGGTTGGTTTTGGGGTGGGACAGCAAATAGGTGAAAAAAATTTAAGATGAGGGTGAAGGTTGTCTGTTTGGCCCAACAGACAGGCAAAAACAGACTTTGGTTAGGATGGTAGAACCTTCAGCTACAAAGGTGTCTAAGTTCTGCTCCTTAAGTGGCAGTAAGTTGCCCTGCTCTGAAAAAAAAATGTTGACCTAAAAACACAGGCAGATCCCACAAGAGACCTGGTCTGCGATCTAAGTCCTACTTTGTTGAGTTAGAAGGCCTCTAAACGTCAAATTCTCTAAAAAAGGCCGATGTAATGAGAAGATGGAGGGTTTTGCTCTGTTTCTCTGTTGTCGTCTCAGGCTGTCTAAGCTGACTGAAGCAGTTACATGTATTACAATCCTCACAGCTTCAACGGTGATGTATGGAATGATGTGCACGTAGCGCTTGATTTTTCCCACATAGGCTGTCACGTTCAGCCTACCCTGTTATTCTCTGGCTCACACACACACACACACACACACAAGCACACGCTCACAGAGCTAAACTTTCACTCACACACACCTGTACACAGACGAACACACGCATGCATGCAGAGTGAATTAATTCATTCTGAAAAGGGATGAAGAAACATGTGGGTGTGGGGGTGGAGGGTGGTTAAGACTAACACACTTGGCGGCCTGATATCTTTAAAATGGCCCCAAAAAAAACAAAAGCAGATACCTCCAACAGATGATGACACAATTTGGGATGAGATCTGACTACCTTGATGTTACCCAGGGGATCAGGGAATTTTGGAAGCTCATCTCCGGCATTTCTAAAGAATCAAGCTCTCACATGTATTCTGTGGGAAGAAGGTGATGGGTGACAGGCAAGACAGACAGGCAGGGCCCAGAATGTGTTGACAACAAAATAAGGACTGGATGTGTTGAAAGAAATGAAAGAACAAATTCAAACCAGCAGAATCAAGCACTCCCCCAAAATCAAGGACAGAATAATAAATAATGGCAAATAATCAGCCGGTACCATGACTGCCATGAAAATCAGCCATTCCTTAAGCTATAAAGGAAAATAAACCAACCAGGGACGATTAACCCCTCTCTCCAAATAATAAAAAAAATCAAGCCAAAAAGAGGAAGAAAAAAATATTAAGTTAATAAAATCAAACGGCAGCCTGCTTAATTTTCCTTTTTCCTAAAATTCTGATCCCCAGTTTCCATATGTGGTCCCTAGACCTTTCTCCAGCGACAGTGGGAATCTGCTATAGGGGGACACAGGCAGCGGTACCGACGGCACACCGCGGAGAGAGGGGTGCATCCAGGCGGAGAGGCCGAGCATCACCGGTCATGCAGCCAGTCGCAGGAATGAGGAGGACACGGAGGGATGGACGAAGCTTCCCGCAGCGACAGAGCCTCTTCCTCCAGCATCCAAACGATCCTAGACGGTTATATCACGGCCAAGCGGTGTACAACAAGCGCACACAGACACACAGCCGTTTACAGTCATCACATAAAAAATCATCAGAAATCATCAAAAGGCTGTCAAGCGTGGGGGATTACTGTATGTGCGCAAAAAAATAATAGTAATTCAAATTTCAAGTCGAGCAACACATCAATCCTTGGTTTCCTCGTTTTCTTCTTCGCAGAGCTGAGATAGAAGTGGAGAGAGGAGAGGAGGAGTAGGAGGAGGGGGTGGATGATGGTTAGAAGCAGCGGATGAAAAAAAATCGACACAACCAGAGAACGAGGAAGAGGGAGCAAGAGAGAGAGAGAGAGAGAGAGAGAGAGAGAGAGAGAGAGAGAGAGAGAGAGCGAGAGAGAGAGAGGTGGATGTTCCGTGTACAGCAGCAGCACTTTACGCAAAAACAAGCGCACTGCAAAAAAAGTCCTTTTCAACAAGTCGGTTCATCTAATGCTGAATCTCAGTATTTCATTTTTCTGACGACAAAATCCCATTTGGCTTCTTAGTGAAAAGAAAATGCATGTCCCATTAACTTTTTTAGAGAATTATTTTTTTAATACCCTTTTCGAAACTATTGACGGCATAGCAAGACAACTGCATTTGTAGGCTATGGAACTTAACAAACAGAGATCATTTTAAGTGCTTTAAAGAAATGCTTTAGGATTAAATCAATTAAATCAGAACGAAATGACGTTAAGAAATAGATCAAATTCAAACAGAAAATAAACTATTTTTTCTTCCAATATTTACATTTATTGAGTAGCTATTTGGGAACTTCTCTGTTGGAAGTCCACAACAATACATTAACTAAAGAAAACTGTTCCAAAACCTTCTCTACTTTGCCTATATAGTACTTAATTATAGTTCTTTTAAGGAAACAATGATTGACCAAAAAAATAAGTTCTAGTGAAGATACTAAATTATTATTTTTTATTATTATTATTTTTTTTTTAATTTTATTTTTGCCAGTCTAAAAGTAGTCAAATTTAAGATTTCATAGTCCTAATAAATAAGGTCAGTGTCTCTGTTTTAAGTGTGGAATGTAAGATTGCTCCCCTGGTTACTAAATCACTGAAATCAAAGGGGTTTTACGTTGATGATAGTAATGGCCGTGTTAAAACTAGATGTGGGATTAGATTGTTTGGGTTATTTAATTTATTTATTGATTTATGTTGAGACAGACCTTGATAATTAAAACTAATCGGCACAATTTCATTAGGACGCAGGTGTGACTGAAAGATACAAACAAATCCTTTTGGCATCCTTACTGCCCTGTTGAAGTGTCCTGGAGCAAGGCGCCACCAATACTATACCCAGGAGTGCTGCTCCGTAGCTAACCTCCGACCTCTGACCTCTACATTGGGAGAGGGTACAATAAAAAAAGACCATTTTTTGACAGGGATCAATAAGGCGTCACGTTATCATCATCAGCGGGTTTATTAGTTTCCAAACAGACTGATGTGTATTTTAATTTCCTGGTGAGGGGGAGATATGAGACACAAATGATGAAAGGGTTGAGAAGTGTGTGTAAAACACCTGAACGAGCGGTTAAGGGCTTGGACGGGTTCAACAGAAATAGATGGGCTAGGTTGTAAAGCTCAGTGATCCATGGTTAGTATGTTTGACTCTGTCATATGTTTTATATCCCCTCACCTCGCAGAGAAGACGATGATTCTCTTACTGTCACCACCACTGAAATGTACTTCACATTATGTTGAGGTACTTTTTCCAACGATTATCACCAAGCATACAAAACAATGTTTTTAAGTATGCTTTGTGTGCTGAAATATTAGTTAGGTATGTGCATGCAAATGTAGATGTCATGATGGTGCATGTAGGTGGAAATGGATTACAATACCTCAAATGTGAATCAATGTAGACCTAATCTGCATATTGTGTCTGGATAATTTATTTATTTTTTAGTTATTTTTACAAATATATTCAAGTTAGTGTAAAAATGTTCTTGTCTTGTTTGTTGTTTATTTTTTATTAGTCACATCCTGTTCATCCTCACAGTGCACCATGGTTACTGCTGCCTCCATGTGGTGCTGAAACGGACAGCTCCTTCCCAGGATCCAGAAGCACGGCAACTGTCTCCCTCTTGTGATAGGCTGCTCTGTGGCCACATGGTATTTTCATGGGGATTGCCAGGGATCTAGACACAGATGTACACATATAAAAACATCCATACTTAGTGCAGCAGTCTGGCCTAGAGGCAACAGAATCTGTTGATGTGTTATGCTCTACAATGAGGTGAAGATAGGTTGAAGCTACATGATGAAATGATAATTTGGTTGTACATGGATGCATGGGGTTTATGTCTTTATTGAAGAGTTTTGATCACTGCTCTTGTTGCTTATCTTCTTTGCCATTGAAAAAGGTTGAAGTAGGGTAAGTAGGGTCACTTTTAAAACTTTAGGTAGGAAAAGAATCTCTTTCAAAGAATTCACCCAGTGGTTAGTGTTAGTTTAGTTTAAAGATGTCATATCCCAGCGTGATTAGATGAGGGCATTTTTTTGCTTTTTGCCAAATCTTTATAATATGCACATGCAGTATCAACAACAAGAAGTAACAAATCACAATTTAGGAAAGAAGTACCAAACTTCCTTTGAGACAGTAATAAGAAAGACATACCATGTTAGATATTTACGAATTGTTGCCTCTCCTTTCCATTTGGTAACTCTTTATATAACAATACTGAACAGTTAGTTTGGTAAATGTGTAAGCTAATGCAGCAGTATAACTAAATTATATTTGCTTGCAAAGATAAGTGAACTCAAAATTAGTTTAAAGGGGTACTCCAGTGATTTAGTATTTTTCTTGCAAAAAGTTAGGGGACTCGCAAGAGATGCTTTTAATAAAGAATAGCAGGTGAGGAGGGTCTAAAGAAAGATGCTTTGAAGTTGTATTATGGGATATTTAGGATCAGTTTCTTATGATATATTTGTATTGGTCAGTAATCTACGTGACGTAGGCTACCGAAGGCTACATCTCTTAAAATGAAACCCCCACCTTTACCCTGGCTCACCGTGAAAAACAATCAACCTCACTGTGCGCCACAGTTGTACCAATCACTACATTAAAGTAGACTACCATGCATAGCCGCAGCGCTCCCCAAAAGCCACCAATGAAATGTCTCTAGTGAGATATCTCTGCATCTGCAGCTTTAAAATTGATTAAGTGCCAATGTCTTTTAAACTCCACACCTCCAGTTTGTAATGCAGACTTTCTATTAAAAATATTAAGTCTCAGGCCCAAGCTGGGATAATCCTGTAACCACCCGTTTCAATAAGTTGAGAAGTGCCATCACAAATAAAATAAACATTGGCTGTAACATGAGTGGAGTGACCTTTTTTAACGTGATTAATACACATGTAGAACTTCATCCAAATATCCCCATCCAAATATTTAAAACAAAACCAACTGATATTATAAAGGATTACTGTCTACCAGCATGATCATGAATTGCATTTAAATCCTAAAGAGATTGATTGCATTCTGGCTCCAAGAAATAGAGTCTGTCAGAGAAGATGAGTTATGACGTTTCAGATACATGGGGCTCACATCCTACACAGTACAAAAGCTAACCCACAGAGGAGGTGCGAATCCTTTCACAATTTCTAGGTATCAAAGTTCAGATTTTTCACAGTTATCGCTCGCTGCCATTTGCAGCCTCTGATATGCAAGATTTCTATAAGTCTGCCAGCACTGGCTGGACTGACAGAGTGATTCAGGGAACTCAGAGTGAATGTATAAACCAAGAAGCAAAAAGGTAGCGTCTGGTTCAGTCTGATAGTTCATCTGTATATCCACCCAGCATGTTTCAGGAGATGCCTAAGACATTCATGGTCTACTGGTCTACTAAGAAACTTGGAACAATGGATTTTGGCATTTTGAAATTATACTAAGTTTCCTGTTCCGGATGCTGTAATTAAAGGTCAACACTTCAATTTTTGAAAGGCCATAACTGCTGCAGCAGAAGTATGATCTGGATGTAATGAGGGAGGCTCTGTCTTGTCACCGATTGGCCTATACAGCTGTGGGTAATTAGATGCTTACATGCACAGTGGACGTTTCACTTTTTGTTTCAGGGACCTTACCTCATCTTACCTAGAAATACAAATTCACCCCTGCATCAGACTGTTAAGTTGAAATGTATAAGTATTACCTTTATACATGCCAAAATAAAGACCCTTTCTTGACCTTGGACCATGGGTTTGAATGAATATTTCAACATTTTGTATGAATACTTCTTGGCTGTGAGTAGTGACTTCCTAGTCTTTCTGGTTGCACATAATAATTACATAACTACACTTATTTTTTTAATGTAATTACAAAAAGAGATAGGGCATGGTAATAAGTGAGCTTCAGATTTTGTTAACTTTTTGACAGAGTGTCCCAACATATTTTGTTTCCTACGTACTTGTTGGAAGTGTAATTTACAAAGTAGTTCCTTTGTAATTTTTTTCAACTGTATGAAAATCTTGCCTGTAAAGCTTCTGTTTAAAAATATAATGAAATGTGAAAAATAAAATGTTGAGATTTGTTTACCGTGGGCAGTTTAAGTGCTCTTAAAAAAGTACAGGAAAGTATTATGATATTGCAATATTAATCATTTTGAAAGAACAGGTTTAACTTTTTTTCAAATTACCTCATTCAGTGACGCAAATCCTTTAGCCTAATAACATTTCATACATTGAGTGAATTACAATCACAATGACAAAACGGAGAGATTCGTAAAAGACCCACAGACTGATGAATATGAACCGTTTCCAAATGAAAGATACAAGAGATTTCCAAAAGAAGAGAGGAAGCTGCAGATAAGAGTGGGAGGAAGAAAATGAGAGAAAAAGATCGAGAGGGAAAGAAACGGTAGAGAAGCAGCGAGAGAACAGTCTGCCATGTTGGCCGCCCTCCCTCCTCCTCCTCTGGGGTCTAGAGGACATGTTTAACATTCTACTCTACTCCTCCTCCTCTCCTCTCATCCAGCCACAGCCTCAAGTCCCTGCTGCACTCTGGTTTCTGATGGCCAGAGACCAGAGGAGAGGAAGAAAATCCCTTAATCATGACCAGCAACGGCATTGTTGCAGCATTGTTGTTGCTGCGTCTTTGGGTGCTCATTCTGCACAAACGATATGCCGATGACACATGTGCAGTTTGTTGTGTTTTTGTGTCATCGTTCTTATTATAGGAGGTGTTTTACCTCTGAATCAATGCCGATGCTTTGTCAAGAAACATATTCAATGATGCACCAACTATCTCTAAAGAGTGGAGAGCTTCATACCAACAAAAGTTGTATAAAACATGTCATTGTTCAAAACTTCTGTCTTATTTTTAGGATCTAGTCTGATTCATTTTTATATTTTTTTAAGAGTTTCTTTTGTTACATTTAGGCTATACCTGCTATTTTTTAAGAGCTGTGATTTATTAGGAACACAGTTATCAAGAACACAGTTATTCATTTACCAAATCATGACTTATAGCAAACCAAGCATGATGATGCTTGTGCACCAAGAAGTAGTGTATGACAATTTTAGTTTAAAGGTACCTGCAAATTTACTGTTTAGGTTTAGTCCCACTGCTCCTCTCAGCCTCAGCCTCACAGCCACAAAACAGCTCAGATGAACCCACTGTACACTAGCTGCCCAGCACCAAACAGCAGATGAAGTTAGTGACTAGCTTGTGAACATAGTTGAACATTTGTTGCAGTTGTAAAAAGCCAGCTCAAATGATAATGTAGTCTATGTCCACAAAGTTCCACTTCTGGGATTGCTCCGTTGCTCCGTTACCTTCTGCTTTCTTTTTTTTGTCATTTTAAACTGGATTTATGAGGACTATGGTTAACTACTACTCAGATCTCTGCAGGGTAAATCTCTTACAGCTAGCTAGACAATTTGTCCCATCTGAGTTTTCTGTTGCACAACTAAAACAATCACATCAACGTACACACGATTAACAAAAAAAAAAAGTTCCTTCCTGAGGCTATTTTGCAGCGGCACCCTGGCTTTTAGCACCGCACCATGATGAATGTGATTGGTTTGAAAAAATGCCAATGCACCAGAGCACGTTTTTCTCCCATCCCAGAATGCTGTGTGGACTAGCCAGACCCTCCTTCTAGTGCTCTGGAGGAAGGTCTGGCAATGCAAGAATAATTGTAATGTTGCTCTGTGTTTGTGGGTGTGAAAATACTGTTTAACATAATAACTTCATAAGGTGATAATATGCTGTGTTGACCGCTTGATTAGCTGACCCCAGGTGGTTAAAATATTTACTGCTTAATCAGTTTATCAGTGATTACAGCTTTAAAAGTTTTCTTGGGCTGCCACGTATTCAAAGTGAGTCAGGCCCATTTATATTGTAATGTAATGTTACTTTTAACTTTCCTGTATAATAAATATGAATGAATTGTTGAGATACTTTGCCATTGTTAGACAGTGCAAGTTGACATGTCAAAGTTCACCATAGTTGAAGTTGATGTTTTTTGGTCATTTACCTTGCTGCCGTGAGCAAATGCAACAATAGCAGCAAATTGTGCTGGCATGATTGGTTTTACTGCAGCCATGTTGTTCTCGGCTGCTTTCTTAGCGTGTAAGAATGAGTGTGCGAGTGTGCAGAAGGTGGGTGCATCAACATGTGCACCGCATTTTAATTTTAAAGTATTTTCAAAATTAATGTGCAGTAATTTACACACAAAGTGACACACCAACAGAAGTTAGAAACATACGCACACTAGTTTTTGTCTAATTGAATTTGCCTAAGAAATTGAAAGACAAGAGAAGAATGGAGCCACTGTAGACTGACCTCATCTTTCTTTGCTGTCATTTTTGCTTCGTTTTTCATTGTCCTTTCTTAAACTCACAATTCCTATCCTTCTCTCCGTAACACTCTCAAGCGCTTTTTTTATCCTCACTCCGCCTTCCTTTTTCTTCTCTCTTCCTCTCTCTCTCTCTTCCCCCTCATTGCCTGAGGGTGAGCTAGGGTGTCCTGTTCCTCTCGTTCTCATCCCAAGCTTCCTGTCTGCATGAACGACTTTGCGTTACCTGCTGCAACCTGGCCTACTTCGAAAGTTCCTTTTCTGCTCTGCTTCAGCGCCACCAGCAAAGTCACAGCCAGACAGAGAGAGGTGCTGGGTTGGTGAATTTGCAGTGTGGAGGAAGGAAAAGAGAGCAGATAAGAGAGAAGAAAAAATATACACTACCGGTCAAAGGTTTGGGGTCACTTACAAATTTCCGTTTCTCTCCATTATAGACAGAAAACCAGCTGATCTGAGTGGGTGGCTGAACTTTAATGCAATATCTACATTGCCCATTACCAGCAACCATTCATATAAGGTTCCAAAGGCACATTCTGTTTACTAATCTGATATCATTTTAAGACACTAACTGAGAAAACATTGGAGACCCCTTTTACAATTATGTAAGCACATAATGTAATCTGAAAACTGCTGCCCTGGTAAAAAAAAAACAATGAAACTGATCTCAGCTAGTATTCTGTCTATAATGGAGTGCATTATAAATTTCTAAGTGACCCCGCACTTTTGACCAGTAGTGTAGATGTGAATATATTTTCAAGAGTGCATCCTGCTGCATTCACGTTGTGGCAGTTCCTCATTGTTTTAAGTTGGGGAACAATGGAAAATGTTTTGTCTGTGCTGATGTGAAGGGCGCTATGCTTATCTTTCCCTAGAGGTTATCTACTGTCACTGCTAGTGATGAAGAAAAAACAGACATAGAAAATACTTTCCAAATGGATGTAGCCACTTCTATTTGTCCAGCTCTGCTAGCTTTTAATTAGAGTTTTACACTTTTTTTGGACATAAAATAAAATTTAGCATTTAGCCTTTTCTGATTTGCTTTCTTCTCATTTACAGTGGAAACACTTAAAGTGGAATCATGTAAACAAGTCATGCCCACATTCATTTTCAGACATTACTATAATTACGCTCAACAAATTAGACAATCACTGAGACAACATACACTTTGTACAACGCATATGTACATTCATCTAAAATGGGTCGGAATTTGTGGTGAATCTGCTACATTCATGTGTAGCACAAAACTGAAACTCTATTTACATGCTGCAGCTTTATTCTGAGTCTAGTTTATTCCAACTTGGTTTTCACATTAGCTGACCCAGTCAGAATACATTTTTGCTGTTATCAAAAGCTGTTACCAGAGGGGTAAACAGAAACATGCTCACTGTACTCACAAATGTGTGAGTATGAGAAATATGGTCTTTCTTAAAGAGCATAAAATGCTACAGTACAGCTTTGATCATTCATTCAAAATGTATTGGTTTATTAGAGGCAAAGCTCTTTAATGTGTAATTTCACCCAAATCACACACACACACACACACACACACACACACAAAAAAAAATGAACTCTCTGTAGCGGTACAGGTATCAATTTAGAAAGTGTAATTTTTATTTTCTTCTGTTGGAAGTATCTTCAGTGTTTTCTTATCCTGACTAATGGGATGGCTTCCTGACCTCATTTCATGATTCATTTGCATTAGATAAATAATACATAAACAGACTCAGCCCAAGTATTTGTAGAAGAATTCTGAATCCTCAAAAGCAAAAATGAAAAATCATGAGTAGACGCCCCTTTTACGTGTGCAAAATGCATACTTGTTTATTAATGCCCGAAACATTCCACACATGAACACTTTAATTGGAGTGCAGTCCTGCTTGTGATGTTTTGTGTGTGCATGAAACCATACTGTTTCATCAACTAACTGATCTTTTTTTCTTATCACATTCAATAAAAAAACATGCAACATCCATCCATCGGCGTCCGCTTATCCGGGGTTGGATAAGAATGTGCCTGGAACACCTCCCTAGGGAGGCGCCCAGGGGGCATCCTTACCAGATGCCCAAATGGCTTCTTTTTTACGCAAAGGAGCAGCGGCTCTACTTCAAGCTCCCCACGGATTACTGAGCTTCTCACCCTATCTCTAAGGGCCATGACACACCAACCTGATAATCGGTAGTCGGACACTCTGGTGAGGTCAGTGACTTAAGTCTGTTCCATGTGTTCCGTGCCGTCGTCGGTCCGGAGTGGCTGTTGGCCTTCATTTTGGTCAACCTGACATGCTCGGTCGGAAGGCGGGTACTGCCGTCAGTTGGGCTCAAATGACCAATTGGATTGGTGGAGTGCTAACCCGGAAACAAGAAGCGGGATGAGACTCTAGTCACGCAACTAGAGTCTTTCAAAATCTGACAAAAATCTTTAAAACTGACCTTGAAGACAGATTCAGCAACTGCATGGCCTATTTCTTGCTTAAAATGTTTTCAGAAACACATTTCGGTGAACTATTTTAGTGAAATATGAGATTGTATTCTGAACGAGCCACCATGACAGTCTGGCTTTGAATTTTGAGAAATCAGACCCACGTGACGCGATCGTCCAAACAGCTGCCGGTTTTCATTATTGGGCAACAATACAGATTATGGCCGCCTGCTGTTATGGAGACACATTACATCTCATCGCTTTGGTGTGTTCCGAGGCACTTTTTTGACCAACTCGGGGAGACGGATCAGTCCAACTGCCTTTTCTGCCGAGGGTCAGCCATCTGGTTGGTGTGTCAGGGGCTTAAGGGAGACACTACCCACCTGAGGAAATCCATTTTGGCTTATTTCCTGGATTTTGTTCTTTCGGTTGTGACCCTGCCTTCATGATATAGGTGAGGGTAGGACAGAAAACATACAACAGTCCATCATAATGGCAAATGATAATATGGAGTTATCATGTAGTTGTACCTTTTTAACTTAACTTAAAATCTTGCTCTTGACATATTGGCGTATTGCTCTTGACTCCAAGGCTGAAAACCACAGATACAGCTAAAATACTTTGTAACTGTGTCATGAACATTTATATGGATGCCTATAAACAGCCTCGTATTCAACGTAAAGACTGTAGGTCTAAAAGCTAACATGTACTATGTCTCCTTCCTTAAGCCAAGGGTACAATTTAAATAAGCAGATAAGTGCAGAATTGAGTACGATGAGAGACGTGCTAATTGCTGTGGATTTTCAGTCCTCCAAGGTATTGTCTCTCAGACCATGCTGTTACAGAGGTGAACTTGTCTCTCCTCTCATCTCCTGGGTGAACGGGGGGAGGTCCCGAGGCGGCCCTCTCTCCTTAGAAGTCAGTGATAAAGGGGGCAGAGCAGAGCAGAGGGAGAGAAAGACAAGAGCTCAATCAAGATCTCTTTTTTCACACTCAGTGTCTCCTGTCTCTCTTTACTACTTTTTCTCTTTTATATTCTGACCTCCTGTTGAAGATTCCCTGTGCCAGTGTGTTTCTGCATGGTGTGTATTGGCTGGTATCCATGCTGGTGCATAATACAGAACAGACTTGTCCCAATAATACCAGCCTACACATAGCCCACCTTAACGGCTGTCACCTGTTTGTCATTATTCACTACTATTTTAGGTACAGCATTTTGTATCTATAGTGCAGGTAGCACCATTAGTAAGAAGTCTGTTCATGCTCTATGGAGTTGCGAAGTGGGAGCATCATTATAAGCTCTGGAAGTTAAAAGGTCTCTGAGAATGAATCCTTATGTTTGGTTCATTAATTCATTTCGGCCCATCATCAAGAGTTAGTGCAGCCCTTTGACCGAAATGTCAATTAGGCACAGATTATATCTCAACAGGCCTTCTGATTGATTCGTTTTGCATGCGCAGATTATAATCCATCTTTTAAGGAGATGCTCCAAACTTTCACACTTGTAAGATATAAAAGGGTTAATTTGTGAGTCAAATGGACTTTACATTATCAAAATGTGTGTTTTTCTTCACTACGACAGCTCTCGCCATTTATAGCAGCTTTGCGACTCAGCGGCGGATGGAAAGGTGGTATCACAAGTCAAAAGTTACATGAACACTACTCTCTGTAGAGCAATACACTAGCGAAATTGCTTACAGTGTAAGCAACAGAAGTGGCTTATGTCTAATATCAGTCTTTGTTTCAACCAAAAGACTCAGGTTCAAGCTCCCATGTCTGCAAGTGTCAGCTCTGCTTAAGTGTCCTTGAGCCATACATATTGAGTCCTGGCGAGCTCCAGGATCGTTGATCTGTAGCTGGCATTGACCTCTGACCCGGGGGGAGATGTAGGAATGCTCTCACCACAAGTACAATGAAAGGTGCAGATTACAGTCTCATTAAAAGGTAATTCAGACATAATATATCTTAATGACTCAGGTTGAATTTATTTGCCTTACAAGCACAAGAGAATAAGATTATATTGACTGATCCCTGTGGAGAAATCTAGTCATTACAGCCGCCAGCAGCAACAGGAACCAATAAAGACAGAATATACAAAACGTCACATCAGAGGATGTTTAGCAGTAATACACTCACTGACTTACATTAGGCATTAGAAAGAGTATGGAGAAACAGCTTTAATGATGTACAATATGCATACTGCTATGCCGGTAAAACAAATCCATCGTTGTTCAACTTTGTTAAAATCGTGAAGCGCTGAAGATACTCTTTCATCTTGTAAAACCAACCCCTTATAACATGTTTCAATTTTACATAAAGACCAATGAAAGACATTTTCAACAGAAGATTACAAGGAAGGTTACAGAAGTTAGTGTAACAGAAGAGACATATTCTTTAGCACATAGTCTTCTGATACCGACTTGGACATCTTAGCTGTATATTAGAAATGTCCTTTGGTTAAGGTCCGCCTTTAGCCACTTCTTCTCTCTCTCTCTCTCTCTCTCTCTCTCGCTTACACTTGGTTTCTTCCTTTCACTCTCTCTCTCTCTCTCTCTCTTCCTTACTCTTTCTGTTTCTTCCTTTCTCTCGCTCTCTTTCTGGAAGTTAAAGGACCAGTAGAGCCTTATTAGGATGCAGAGGAGGAAGGCTCTGCTGCAAATTGAAAACATATTGATTCTCCTCATGCTTAGAGGGAGAGGGGGCGAGAGACATAGGCAGGGAGGGAAAAAGATGGGGAAAGAGAGAGAAAAAAAGAAAGAGGGGGTGAGGGTGAGGAAAAAGGAGGGAAAATTCCAGTGATGAAACACAGAGGGCACAACAGTTGCCCAGTGCCCGTAGCAACTTGAACTGATGTCTGGTCTCTGTCACACACACACACACACACACACACACACACACACACACACACACACACACATTTTTTCATATACTAAGATCACATCCAGTGGGTTCAGGGCTCTATGGTCACTATGGCAACGGGGTCAGGGCAGCGATTGTGTGCATTTGCATGAGTGTGTGCACCTTGTGCATGTGAGTGTTCTCTTAATACATCCATGGTGAGTGCATGCTGTCATGTCCAGCTGTGGTGGGGTGAGGCTGCGGGATGCCGATGAGAGAGGACAGCACATAACACGTACAGATGTGCTGACTGCACAGTTTCCATGGGAACATGCTCCCCCCCACCCCCACCAACATATCCCTCCTTCTTCCATCGCTCCTCATTGCTCTTGCAAAAGCTTGACAAGCTCCACTAATGTCTCGCTACGTCTTTATGCGTGTCCATGCATTCTTGCTCTCAGATCAGCTACAGCTCAATCTATCTTGTTCTAAGTGCACGAGTCACATCCTCTAAATGTGTGTATGTGTGTGTGTGTGTGTGTGTGTGTGTGTGTGTGTATTAGTATGTGTGACATGCTTGTCTCCTTCTTTAATCAAGGATGAGGGTGAAGAGAGGAGAGTGTGAGGGAGGTGGTGGATGTTATCAAACAGAGTGGCTTTCTGTCTTGCGCACACACACACACACACACACACACACACACACACACACACACACACACACACACACGGCAAGCATCATTTGTGCACACAGACAATCACAGTCATTACCAAACCCTGTTGACAGTAACTGATTTATTGTCCATGTTGGTGTTATAACTACCAGAGCTCATCATTAAGCATATCCTTTTATTGTCATCCATCCATCCATCCATGAATTGTCTATCATGCACTGCGTATTTAAATTTTTTTTTATTTAGTGTTTGTGGCAATAGTGAAATATTGGTATTAGATAGCATGTGATTGTGCACACTGCACAGTTATTGGTATCCAGATTCAGACTGCTTTTTTTTAAGTTTTGAAGAGAATGCCAGAATGATAATGTAAGATTAGATTTATTAGCAGTGATTTGGATGGATCATCAACAATTAACGACAAACATTATCTTTCATGAAAGTCACATCTGGCATTAAAATATTAAATAAAAAAATCAAAAGCATTTTTCTGCACACGAAATAATGCTTGCCCTACTTGTACAAATAAAAGGTTGCATTGTCCGGGAATCGGACTCGTGTCCCCTCGGAAACACTGATCCACCAAAGCAAGGATGTTCTGAGAGGTCCCTCTATAGGTGTACTACTGTATTGCAATCAACTGTATTTTTGAGCGGATTGCCCTGCACTTTGCCGCCCTCTACTTGATTAATAAAGAAGTGGGCTAAAAGCATTAAGATGAAGTCATTGACGTTTTCAGCAAAATATCAACTAAAACAGTTATACGTAAAGTTTTACAAAAAATAATAAAAATGAAATTAAAAGAAGAAAACGTCTGGTTAACTTTATTTCAGAATCATTCGCCTATCTGTTTTAAAATCCGTGTCAAGACAATAAACAGGCTATAACAATGGAGAAAGATGTAACGAGCGTGATGCCACGATAATAGCATAGATTTTAGGCTTGTACAAAACTACTGGTCATGCGTTTGCACAGGCTATATAAATACTGAAGATCAAAATCTTACATTATTGATGCTGTCTTTTGTGGTGTATTAAATGCATCGTACCATGTGACGTCTATAAATTGCCAACATATTGCCAACAAAAAATCGATTACTATATTCATTCATTTACTAATTGTTATTTACATTAGCATCCACAACTTGAGATAATGAAAATGGAAAATATGGCAACCTTCGTTTGAGAGCCTGCTGATTTACGACAATTTCACAAACATACAGGCCAGTCGCTTTACGGTAGAGTGTGTCGCTCGCTAAGCACAGCCAGGCAGCTGTCAGAAGGTAAGTTACTAAAAATGACTCTTGACAGGTTTGGTGCTACGGAATAACGTTAAGTGCTTTTTCCCCTCTCGTAATGTTCGGTATTGCCCTGTGTTGCCCTGTCATAAAGTCTTGAAAGCTTTACTCCCCGACTAACAATAACTAACCTTACTGCTAGCGCCCATGCTAACGTAACGTTAGCTAAACACGCCTCTGCAAGGAACCAATAAACTAGAAACTATGATATTTAAAAAGTTATTACAAAATATATTTGTCACATTTGCATTATCCTTGGGTGCAAATAGCTGCCCCCTTATCTTAAGAAATGAAGTAAAGTAAATGAGGGAAGAAGACTGACTAACTGCGTATTGCTAACGTACGTTACCCTGTACACATTTGAAACATGGTAGCAACCACTAGCTACCATGTGAATATGCTGGCTGGCCACAGTGGCCAGTGGTGGAAAGAAACTCAAATATGAATCAATCAATGTTTTGTCACATACAATTGTACTAGGGAAAAGTTCCAGTTTAATTCCAAGCCGCTCCTTACACTTGTGCATATGATTAATCATAAAGCAGAATGTGTCCGTCAGATCGGCCCACATAAGAGTCATTATGTGTATTGGCATAGTACAGTTTTGATGTTAGTGAAGAACTGAATGTTATCTATAATAACATAGTTATTATAATAGAGGTTTTGAGAAACTATGGCATTTCTGTTCTTTAACCCTTCTGTTGTCCTCGGGTCAGATTTGACCCATTTGTTTCTATATCGGAAATTTGGGTTTCTTTCAACCAAACTGTCTAAAAAAATATAATGTGGATTGTTCTCCACAATGCTCATCACAAGTTTAAAAAAAAAAAAAAAAGATCAGTTCACTACTTTAATTGAATTTGAAATATACATACTCTTTCCGTCTCTGCAAGATTATGAATGATTGAGATTTCTCTTGGCAGAGCTACCAGAAGACTTACAACTTTCAGACAGGTTGCTCACGTCACTACGTTGTCAAGCTTAGTTGGAGGCTGCGCAGTAACGCTCAGCCATAATTGGGAAAAGGTCTTTTTAATATCCTTCACTGGTCTCCGTCCAAATCAACAGGATCTGTTGGTCAATTTCTTTAACTGTCTATGATTTATACTCCAACGTGGGGTCAGTTTCTTAACTGGTTAAACCCCGCCCACTCTGCCAGCGATTGGATTTCGTCCTGCAGTTCGGTCTGGAAACCTGCACGTTTAATTCTCCTGCTTCAGTTCACAATTTTGCAGGAAACAATCACAAACTGACTTATCTACCTTGCGGGTTTAACACAATGACGATAGAGAAGCGACCAAACAGCTTCTTGTTTACATTCAACATGGCGGCCACAGAAGCCAGCAACCTGTTGATGCTGCTGTCGCCTCTACGTCACCCGGATCGTTGGTCTGATTGGTTGAAGGACTATCCAATTGCGTACAGAGTCAACTGAACTATGCACGTTGGTCACGCCTCTTGTGCAGAGAAAATACAGAACAGACTCCCCCAGACCAACGCTCAATCTCAAATCTATTGAGCTTGGCTTGGTCTTAGCCAGAGTAGGCCAGTATCAGCAAATATTACAGAAAGTTAGTTTTATAAGTCTTACCTATGGCATCTTTAAGTTAAGAATCTGAGTACTACTTTCGCCACTGTGGCTGGCTGACCGGTATGTTTTTAACCCGCTCAGGCAATGCACATTGGACTGCCCAGTGCAGAAGCACTGCAAGGTGGCTCCTTCAAAGCTTTGGCTGTGGTGAGTGTTATTTTCCTTGATGCTCCACGCTGTATGCAGATGTCTCTAAATAACACACTTGGGATTGTTCTGTCCATGTTTGTTCAACATTCATGCCTATGCTGTAATGTATTTTGGAGACCTTGTTGCCAGTGGTGGAAGAAGTATTCAGATCTTTTACTTGACTAAAAGTACTAATATCACACTGCGGGACTTCGTTAAAAGTAAAAGTCCTGCATTGAAAATGTTATTTAACTAAAAGTATGTAAGTATCATCAAAATTTACTTAAATGCAATAAAATGTTTATAAACCACATGTGTTTTGTGTGCAAAAATCTTATTTTTTAAAGTAACTAGTGATTATAGTTTTTAGATTAATGTAGTGGAGTAAAAAGTACAAAATTTCCCTCTATAATGGAGTAGAAGAAGAAAGTGGCATGAAATGAAAAAGACTCATTTAAAGCACAGGTACCTCAAATTTGTACTCAAGTACATGTAACTAAGTAAAGGTTCTTAGTTACATGCATGACTGCTTGTTGCCATGTAGGTTGGGTCTCATTGTCATCCTCCTTTTCTCCTCCTAGACGGTGCTCCTGAGTGTGTTTATGTTCCCTCTGCTGAGGACTGTTGGACTGAGGGCCTTCTCCATGGCGTCTGAGACGTACATGTCGGGTACACACTCCGCAGCCTTTGTCACTTGTCCCAACGACACAGTGGCTAAAGACTTGGCCAGGTGATACAATCAACCACATCCTAAAGGGTGACTGCCGTTTTTTTTTCAACCTGGACGCTATTTTCCTATTTTTTTTTTTGTGTGTAAGTAACTGATACAAACTAAATTCTTTGAAATTGGTCCTGTATTAAGCATGAACGCTGTAACAGACAGCAACAGTCCGGGCTGCAATGTAAGCCTATGGGGCAAATGTACATCGTCAATTTTGCTTTATTTTGCAATGAAATGCGTAGATTTATTTTAAGTGTCTGACAACATAATGGTTCCCTTCAGAGATGGGCCTTTTTACAAACCTATTGAAGAACTTTTCTATTTAACCAGAAATATTTTCAGGTCGCTAACGCTAAACCCACCAGACTCCATTTAAAAAAATAATACTTTTAGTGTGTATAGAGACTAGTGTTGTTTTTGGTGGCCAGTTTTTTAGTCTAGTCTTTGTGTCAAGCTGTCATTTTAGTTTTTAGTAGTTTTAGTCATGTTCATACTCCTTTTTAAAAAAAATTTTTTTTTTAAGTCAAGTTTCAGTTGAGTAAAAGTCTAAGCATTTTATTTTATCCATGACTATTTTAGTCAACAAAAATTGATGACATTTAGTCTAGTTTTAGTCAATGAAAATTGTATTTTAGTCTCTTTTTAGTAATGCAATTATATTTATTCCAGTCAATATAGTATAAGTACCTAGTAGTATAGACAAAGCCAAAATGTTGGCCAACAAGGGATGCTTAGTACACATGGAGTCAGTCAGGTAGGAACTAAGAATACACACACACACACACGCTAGTAGAGCACGTAGCTCCTGTGGCTAACGTCTAAAGCTAACGTTAAAATGTGACACATTAACCACAGCCTCATGAGTTGGCATGAGCTTTCTAAAATATGAAGTAACGTTACATTAATGTCTTGACTTACCTCAATTTCATCATGGAATGGCTTGAGATGTCTCTTAAGGTTTGTGTTTTTTTCTGTGATTTGGTGGCCACATATCTCCCCATCTTTTCCACAACACATTCCATTTTCCTTTCCACTTCTATGTAATGACATTTTTTTCCAAATGTTGTTTATTCTCTATGTTGTTTATGCCACAGCCCTTTTTGTGTCAGACTTCATTTTGTTTGTTGTCAAACACTCACCGCTGCATCTTCTAAACTAAATAATGTCGTGACGGGGCTTGAGGAAGTAACGTCGGCAGCGTCTGCACAGTGCGACGTGATGCAGCCCCTGAAGTGGGACACAGAACAGAAATACTGCAATATAATAACAACGCGACTAAAACAACACTAATAGAGCTAACATATTTTCACGTGTAGATCGGTAAACTATGTCTTTATTTCAACCAAAACTAAAGTTGTGATGGTTGGAAAAGTGGAAAGAGGACCCAAAACGGCTTTTCATAGTTTTAGGTTGTTTCTGTCGACTCTGAATGAAGTGTATTTTATGATGCCAGAAATTCTGTTTATTTACATGGAGTCTGGTGGCTTTAGCAAACACAATTTCGCGGAGGTTTTTCATGTTTAAAAGAAGGATCTTTAACAAAAAGGTGGACCTCCTTAGAAATTCTTTCCATAATGTTGTCAGACAATATTAATCTGAGCCTGTCAGAGGCAAAAACAAGCACTTTTGTGCCCTATTATCTTTCATTGTAGCTTGTTTTGCCACCGTTGCAGCGATCTTGCTAGATACTGGACCATTGTCAAAGATTGTTGTTCCCATAAGTCACTTCATTAGACACAAAAACGTAGGAAAATAAGGCCCAGGTTGGAAAAAAAAAAAAAAAGCAGTAGTTACCCTTTTAATTCTGCAACTCTTTTCTTGATGTTTCTCGCCGGACGTAATGAAAATAGGATGTCCTGTTGGATTGAACAAGTTTAGCTCATACTCCACATCATAACCCTGCAGAACAAATGTTTATTTTCATTTCTGCCATTCAGTCAACACCATTCAGCATTCTTGCCAGTTCTGTCATACATATTCATTTGTGGCTGACTCATCATTTTTCTTCTATCTCACAGGGGTATTGTGGAAAGGAAACTAGCTGCATGCGTCAACATTGTCCCAGCAATCACATCCATGTGAGTTCTGAGACGGCTGCTTTTCAGTGTCCTGCCACACTGAGTTGTTTGTGTTATCAGTATGTACAGGGTGTTTTTGCTTAATGATGGGCTATGAATGAAAGTTTTTTTTTTTTTCAGGCAAACAAAATCAGGATGACTCACAATGATATTTCAGATGACAAATTACATCTCTTACATTTTTTCAGATATGAATGGCAGGGTAAGATTGAGGAGGACAATGAAGTGCTGCTGGTGAGTGTTGATGACTAAATGTAATATCATAGGCTGTTTTAAAATGTCACTCTAAATGCAGCTAAATCCTATTTTCTACGACTCAAGGTAAATTACTATCCCTGTTACCATTACTTAACCGCATGGTGTATACTCCCTGTTGTCCTCTGGGTCAAAAACCACCTGCCTTCACTAAAGCCCTAAAATAAAGCAGCCTAATTGAGTTTTAAATGCCATATCTATTTCCGATGAACAAAACAACTTGTCAATGATGACAAAGTGTGTCAATGTATGAGTTATCCTTTTCACGTTGCAGAAAGACTGCATTTAGTCAGTTGAGACACCACTTGTAGACAGCTGTCATAATTAGGGGTGACACGGTTCATGAATAAACATCCAAACCGTTCGGTTTGCTTGTCTCGGTTAGGAGCGTGTGTGTGCGTCGCACGGCTCAACACATATAGAAGTGTGGACAAGTTACAAACAAAACATAGAGCGAAAGTGCAACACATTTCAGACTTTCCTACTAACCTGTGTACATTTTAACATCAATGTACGCTGTAACGTTTTTTTCACTCTAAGGCGCAGAAATGTGCTGCTGTTTCAATCCTGTTGGCTCTCTGCAGCAGACGGGACTGCTGCTCAGTTCCCCCCGCGACTGACACACACACACACACACACACACACACACACACACACACACACACACACACACGTGGATAAAGGACATACAGGAGTTGAGAAGTATAGAAGTACAGGATGACCTAAATTGAGGACAGCTACCCTCGTTATTGCAAGTGCACAGTTAAAGTCCAGTAAGTACTTTATCAAACCGTATGAATATGTGTCCCAGTCCAGGTTTGGAAATTAACTAACAATGTAAAGATCAACCAGCCACTGACAGACACGTTCAAATTTGATTCATTCAATAAATTATTTATTTTTTTGTCTTAAAACATTTTCAGCATCTTGAGCCTTTTTGGTAAGGTTCTTAGAAAATCTCAGCCTAGAGTAGTTTTATTCTCCCCAAAACAAGTTTTGTTTTTCTTTTTTAACCCCAAAAAATATTGCAACTCTTTTTTTTTTTTTATGTTTAACACTGAGCTTTAAGAGTTCTTTTTCTTTTAAAGGATATCATTTTTGTAAGAGCTACACTGAAGTTGGCAGTTTGACAAATGCAAGTTATTTCAATTGATATTCTGTAATATTTCAATCTTTGTGTGCTAAAACGTTCCTGTAGATGGCAATACACATTCTCCTTTTTTTGCCAAATAAATGAAAAGCTTGTTGAAATCATCAATGTCCTCCCTCTTGCTGTATCAGCACCTCACCTAGCTTTCCTCAGAGGTGGTCCCAATGATGTGCTTAAAGTCTATAACTATTTTTGAATAACCGCACAGAACCAACAACCATGATAGGAACCGAACCGTAGGTTTTGTACACCGTGCCACCCCTAGTCATAATGGTTTCTTCACTGAAGAGGAAATGTATTACAATTTCTTTTAAGGTACTGCATACGTGGCAAACAATATCTTTTATGAATAGATAGTATTTGTTTATGTCTGCATCCCAAATACTAGATGCAACCTTGCCTCTGGGC
This sequence comes from Percina caprodes, assembly GCA_013375575.1. Taxonomy (NCBI): domain Eukaryota; kingdom Metazoa; phylum Chordata; class Actinopteri; order Perciformes; family Percidae; genus Percina; species Percina caprodes. The sequence continues at coordinate 2,574,920 of JABXJD010000050.1, read as the reverse complement.
CTGTAAACGCCTGCTAAGATGAGGCTTACATGGAAATATGTTCAAAGGCAATATTAAAATTTTTGTAGCGTTTTCTCTGCCGGTTGAAATCCGTCATTTCTGATTTGAAGGGTTATAATAATATATATTATTCCTGCAACTGTACCTGTAGCCATTACTGTTGCTTCTGTTATTTATTCCACATGTATTACCATTACAGTGTAGTACTAACTGCTGCAGATAGAATTACGGCTACAACTCACACTTAGACAAAGGTATGGCTGGGATTTCATCAATACCATTGCTAATACAATACTGCTTATTGACGTCGATAATTAGCAGTAACTTCATTGCAACTTCTTTAGAATGTTGGAGTAAAAAGTCTGAAATGAGAGAGAGGGCAAACAATTTTTGAGCATGCTAGACTCAGAATTGGTTGATTTGTATAATAATAATATCATCAAGTGTGTGAGGAAGCCTGCGGATCTCACACAGCGTCTCTCCCTTGTTTAGATGATTAAAACAAGAAGTTCCAAGGTGCCGGCTCTCGCTGAATACGTCCGGTAAGTCAATTTTAAAACTCAACAGAGAAAACACTTTGCACCAGCCTAACTCTCCCAGGAACACTTTGTTGCTCCATTATCTGCCGTGACTCATGCAGTCAAAGAGCATGGCTTTAATTACTGCTGTTTATATGTACTGCAGGCCAGTCTGTGCACTCAGTTGACTCATAACTGCTCATTGTCCTCCCAGGTCCAACCATCCTTATGAGGTGGCTGAGGTCATCAGTCTGCCTATTGACCAAGGCAACCCGCCCTACCTCAAGTGGATAGGACAAGTTGTCCCTGAGTAAGAATGGACTGATGGACAAGTGGATGAATTAATTCCTGGATGGATGTAAAACTGAATCTGAAAAACACTTACTATTTCCCTCAAAGAGACATCAAGACACTATCCAAATCAGTAGTTATTACTAACTGCACAAGACCAAGAGTTATAAGATGAGACAAAGCGTAAATAAGTAACACAAAAGATCAAAACTATGTAATCTGAAATATGTTTAAGATAACTGTGTTCCAGTCATTATTTGATTCTTGTTATTTTTTTGCTTTTCAGTTTACCTCTAGAGGGCAGACTTGGTCTTTTGAATTTCAAAGTTAGCCAGGTGCAGAATAAACTGCACTAAAGCTTTGACTTGTTTGAACATCAGTTGGATTTCTTGTTTCATTTGTGAAAGAAGCATTTTTGCAATAAAGTGGAGGATAATTTTTTAATTTGAAGTCTTTCTTGGTGAACAACATACAGTAAACAGTTACAAACATGTACAATAGTGTATACTTGTACACACTATGTGCATTAGTTCAAGTGACACAATTTCATTCAACACCAAGTTTTATTGTGGGACAAAAAGATTTATATACAAATATCATCTGTAGAGCAGCATGGTATCACATGATATTTAGGGACTCTAAATTACCCGTAGCAATAATGTGAGTGTCAACAGTTGTCTGTTTATGTGTGCCTCTTGCACAATGTCAGCTGGGATTGTCTCCTGCTCCCTCGCACCCCCCAAAAGGATAAGCTGCTATAGCTAATGGATGGGTGTATAGCAAATCATCTGTAAACATTTAATTAGCCCCCTCTCCTCAAATAACACCTGCTTGTATACTTTACCAAAGCTCTGACATCATCACTGATAATACATCTTAATGGCAACACTGATCATAGGCAAAATGCTCTAGTGATACAACCTGACTTTCTGGGATTTCACTGAAATATGCAAGACTTAAATAAGACAAAAATATAAAGTTCCCAATTCACTACAACACACACCAGGACTATTTCGCCCAATCATCATAACCAATCAGTTAGCTTTACACTGATCGTATTAACATAGTAACTATGAGCATAAAGCTGCGACGCACGACACTTAACATGAATGCACCAGGGATACACACTGTCTAACAAGTTAAAAGAAAAATGTCTTCATCATTTTAAAAAGGATTTAATGAATAAATACAAACATGATCGTCTGTTTTCTACACAGGGTGTGCAGTTTCCTCACTAGCATGTTTCAGATTTAACGCAAAGGTATCTCCCCTTAAGTTCCAGTTCCACAGAAAATAGTCTTTAGACATTTTAAATCATTTGAAACCTAGAAGGGCGCAGGCACTATTTTTTTTTTGTGCCGCCCAACTTGGGTAGTAAACTGAAGCAAGTTGTCAGTTACAGTTTACCTTAATACTGGAGAAATGCAGCAACTGAGTTACATCTGTGCTCAGATATGGTATAGAATTTGTTACACAAAAGCACTAAAAAATAGACACTACAATGTGTTTTTGAAAAAAAAAAAAAACTACAATTTACCTTTATGGGCTGTTTTTGTAAAAGTAAACACACTTTTTCATTTCACAATGGGTCATTAGTTGTGTTACCTCCCACTGGGATGCCATTCATACAGTGCATTAGACATTTCAGAACAAGATGTTCCCTACTAAAAACAGTCCTTTTCAACATTATTATTGAATAAAGAAATATAAAAAAAAAACATTTAAAAAAATAAATATATATAGTTCTAGAATGAGTCACTGAAGCCCTTAACCAACCATACATACAGGGTGACATCAATCATAAATTACCTTTTTGGTGTAACACCAGGGCTTTTGTCAGTTTTATGGGGGATCATACCATTCCAGTAGGCAACACAGTTTCAAGTTCAAGATTAAGTCACAACAAAAAAAATCAGAACCTCAAAAACAAAATTTAAATATATTTACAATACAGGTGTTTCTGCATGTATGTAGACTACTTGCAACAATAACTCCGAACTGTACTGCACAATACTTGCAGCCAGTGATACAGATCAGACATTTACATTTCTTATTATATTCAGGTTTCCATTTGCTTTCAATCCAACATGGTTAACATACCTACTTTCATATTTTGTCAGTCACATTATTTTATCATACTTGCACCGTGGCAAAAATAATTGCCTAATTGCCTATTACATAATGCAAATTTCCATCAGGGGAAAAAAAAAGAAGAACTGACCCCAACTTCAAAGGTTTGCACACATTTGTAGAGCAGTCACTCCACATGATCTAACACTGAGCCTGTTTTCTGTAGTTTGTAGTTTGTGTTATCTATAGTTTGTAATATTCACAGCCATTTCAAATATGTGAGAAATTATCCAAATGGCATCTTTGGCAAAACATTATTAATGTAATCTGTTACAGATAACTGATTTCAAGCACTTTGTTATCGTCCAAGCTTTTTTCCGGTTGTGACATGCCGTCTTTGCTTTTGCTGGCCGTAGAGGACGCTACCTTAGCAGGATCAAAGCCTGGGTCTTTTTCAGCCAAATCTCCATGTTTGGAACTCTGACTCGGCTCTGGCTCAGGTTTGCCTTTCTGCACAACCTGTGTCTTTAAGACCTCTGTTACTTCACTTTGGTTTCCATTTTGTGATATTTTGCACATTTCACTCATCTGTATGTTCCCTCCTCCTGTTCCATTGATTTCCTCATCTTCTTTTTCACCACAATCCTTCCTAGGTACATTTATGACTCCTTCACATATGTTTTGTGCTTGGAGCACAATACCGCCCCACTCTTCTGTTGGTCGCTGTACCTCAGTGCCGGCCCTGTCGTTGTTCGTCACCCTGCGTGAAGTGCCACACAGAGCTTTCCTGAAGCCTCTCTTGAAGTTGTCAGACAGAAATCCGTACAGTATGGGATTGGCACAGCTGTTCGCATAGGACAGGACAACAACAAAAAAGTAGAGCCCCCGGAAGTCCCCAGGCAGGACCATCAGGAGGTTGACTACATTCAGAATGTAGAACGGTAGCCAGCAAAAGACAAACACTGCCACCACGACAACCACCATCCTGGTGATTTTACGCTCCGACTTCCTGCGCCGAGAGGAGGTGGCCTGCGCCCGCTTTCCAACACTGCGCACCTTTGAAAAAGAGATAAAGAACTTTAACTTGTCCTACTTAAACACACAAAGGCTAAGAAATAAAAGATTTTCACGTGTTTGCCATTTCGTCTGACGAGTTATCACCACCTTAGATTTCCAATGCAAAAGTGAATGTAACTTTGAACCACTATGTAACTTAGAAATAGTTTGTAAGAAAACTGTTGGCCATCATATCTGTTTGTTATCTAAAGCGGATATGAAATTCTTCCTACAATTTTATACACTTTGCTGTCTTTAGCAAATGTAGTGTTTCCAGTTTTATTCTTGGAATGTATTGCAGTGCAATGTTGCTCACATAAAATACAACATGCGTGAACATTTCTGATGTAAGATATGGAAAAAGTATGATTGAAACAGTGAAATAGTATATAACTCAAAACATAACCAACACTAAAAGGATATTTCTGAAGGTTATAAGAGGAATGGAGCCTTAATTGTGGTGGATACTTACTCTCTGTTTTTCCACTGAATCATACTCTGGGACAGTGTGCTTTTCAATTATTTCTGTACACATATTGCTTTGGTACAAGAGCCCTCCAACATCGTTAGCGATATCAACAGAGGACAGTCCAATTATAAATGATGTTTGCGTGACTGTGTACCATGGTGTTTGTGCAGTTTGTGACAAAAGCTGTGGCTGCATTAAAGAGCTTCTATGTACTGCTGCTTCATTTGGAAGGATTTCTTTGTGGGTAGTCAAAAACAGCATGTTTTGGTAAAATATATTCAACATAAAAATAATGTAATGCAACAGAGTTGGAAAGTGGTCTGAGCCAATTAAGGAACCCCTGGTTTTGGAAGTAAAAGTCCCATTTATTTTTCTCTGTGGAAAATGTTTTGTGACTGACAATCGGAGTGATTCTCCATGGTGGTCATACAACATAACTATGACGACATAAATTATATTTGTTATCAAGGAGAGTCTCATGTTTCTATTTTAAGTAGCAACATACATTTTAAAGACATTTTTGAAATTGAAGTTCAGAATAGAGAAAATCATTAGTGGCAAAACATCTGTATCACTGTAAAAGCTGTACCTTGATGACGATTAGCAGGTAGCACAAGCAGATGACCAGCAGGGGGCAGAAGAAGCCGACGGTGCACGTGTATACGATGAAAGACGTCTTCCACACTTCTGCTGGCTCAGGCCACACAATGCTGCAGTTCCCATCATCCTTCAGCACGTCTGCAAACACCACCACCGGCAGCACCACCACAATAGACCCCACCCAAACTGTGGCACTGATTGCCTTGGCTACACGGGGCCGCCGCCACCAAAAGGAGCGGATGGGATGCACTACAGCCAGGTAGCGGTCCACTGACATCACGGTCAGGCAGAAGATGCTGGTAAACTGGTTGATGGCGTCCACTGTCATGACCACACGGCACATGAGCGAGCCAAAGGGCCAATAGAGCAGAGCGTTCTGCACCGCCAGGAAGGGCAGGCCCAGCATGAAGAGCTCGTCTGCAATTGCTAAGTTGAGGATGTAGATATTGGTGACGGACTCGTTTTTGGTGTAGTTGACAACAACGTGGATGACCAGGGTGTTGCCAACGAGGCCAACAACGCACACTATCGCATAGATAAAAGGGATGAAGATCCCAGCCAAGCCAGGGAGGGATCCAGGTTCTGGTTTTGTGCAGTTCTGGCAGGTGCTATTAAAAAGGAGAGTGCCGTCACTGGTGGTAACACCGTGAATTGGTTCAGAAGTGGTGGAGAGGAGCAGGAACTGGGAGTAGGGGGGGATGGAGTTGTTGCTCCATGTAGCTGCAGGGACTTCCTGAGGCAGCTGGGTAGACTGGATAATCTCCATGGAGACTTTAAAGAATACGAGAATACGAAAGTGACACGTCCCAATCAAACACGTCAAAAGGCCCTACAAGGCAAAGCAAAGTTATCACATTACATTATTATTCCATACACGTGTATGTCATACATGTTACAAAATGTGTTACACTTGCTTTGTCCAAAGTTCAAATATATGACTAACCATAATACCTCATTGTTTAATTTTGTAAAAGAAAATTAAAGTGGTAGTTTGACATTTAGTTTTTTTCTTAGTTGCCAAGAAACAAGAGACGTTGGTTTACTACAAAGACCAACATGCAGCACAAGACTCTTTCCGTAGTATTAATATGCCTTTAGATAAGAAGTGAATAAGCGATAGTCCCAAATTCTCAAACTATTCCTTTAAATACAATAAATAATAACTGCAGCCTTGAGGCCATGGTTCTCAGCAGGAAACCGATGGAGTGCTTTCTTCAGGTAGGGAGTGAGTCCTTACCCCAAGTGAAGGAGTTTAAGTACCTTGGGGTCTTGTTCGCGAGTGAGGGGACCATGGAGCGTGAGATTGGTCGGAGAATCGGAGCAGCTGGTGCGGTATTACATTCTGTTTATCGCACCGTTGTGACGAAAAGGGAGCTGAGCCAGAAGGCAAAGCTCTCGATCTACCGGGCAATTTTTGTTCCTACCCTCACCTATGGTCATGAAGGCTGGGTCATGACCGAAAGAACAAGATCCAGGGTACAAGCGGCCGAAATGGGTTTCCTCAGGAGGGGTGCTGGCGTCTCCCTTAGAGATAGGGTGAGAAGCTCAGTCATCCGAGAGGAGCTCGGAGTAGAGACGCTGCTCCTTCGCGTCGAAAGGAGCCAGTTGAGGTGGTTCGGGCATCTGGTGAGGATGCCTCCTGGCCGCCTCCCTAAGGAAGTGTTCCAGGCACGTCCAGCTGGGAGGAGGCCTCGGGGAAGACCCAGGACTAGGTGGAGAGATTATATCTCCAACCTGGCCTGGGAACGCCATGGGATCCCCCAGTCGGAGCTGGTTGATGTGGCTCGGGAAAGGGAAGTTTGTGGTCCCCTACTGGAGCTGCTCCCCCGCGACCCAATATCGGATAAGCGGATGAAGATGGATGGATGGATGGATGCAGCCTTAATATATTACTTTTTACAGAAAGGGAGCACGGATGAGAAACAACTGACATATTTAAAAAATAATAATAATCATAGTATGTTTGCAATCAAAATGGTTAAAAAATGTTTGGTCCGAACTCGGATCAGTTAAGCTTGCAGAATGCTAAACAACCCTCCTTCCATTACAACAAAAACAAGCCCGCACCAGAACAAAAACATAATGTATTTCATCCTATTAGTACCAGACTTGTTTATGAAGCCATCCTGGATCTTAATAACTAACATGCCGTACGCAGGCACACCCTCATCCCTCACAGCGATGATTAATAATTGGTGGTCTGATAGGAACAAAATGTCCTGACCTATGGAGAAAAAAATACAGAGGCATGTCCTCCACAACCTTGACTTAAATGCGTTAATGCACTTGTGAGTTAGATCGGAAGAGAAGAGGGGGGAAAGCAGGAAGAATAATTTACTATAACTACTCTATAACTATATCAACAAAAGGAATATTGTACAGTGTGTTTGGTTAAACAATGAGTTTGAATTTTATGTTTTCAATGCGTAGAGTAAAGGCTTAAATATTGCACGAAAAATACATGGTCAACGGATTACCTTGGTTTTATTTCAAACTAAAGGTCAGCTAAGAAGGAAATACCACCACCTCTGAGTTATCTTCTCTGTTTTTAAAACAAATCTTGGTGCACATGAAGATTTCTCATTTCTAATGTGAGATGTTCCTTTAAGATGTATATTTTATTTCTAGGTTGCATGTAAGAGCCAGTGGCCGGAGGTGTGGGCATCCATTACTTAATGCAATTTGCCAGAGGACAGTATATGCTGGGAAGGTGTGAGATTACATGAGCTTAATGCTCAAAATATGCGAGGATACACACTCTCATAATTCAGTGAATATAGCCTGATAGCCTGTATACAATATCAGGTTTTGGTGCAAATGTAGATTGAGTCCGTTGATATGAGCACCTGATATGGTCCTATTCTGATTCAGTGTTGTGTGGGTGGTTGTGTGCGTTTCAAACCTGATGTCAAGGACAAGATATCATGTTTGACAATATGCAGCCGCGCAACTTTCAGGTAGTCCTACAGTTCAATGGTGTGAAGCTAAACACTCTAACCTCCTCTAAATTAGAGGAAGGTAACAATGAATACACGTTTGGCATGTTTATAGTTAAAGTAGAGCAAAATTATGTTTTAACAACCAAATTTATTGAAAATAAATTGAAAACTAGATGTTAAATAATTTGCTTGATCTTGGGTATGCAGGTACAATAAAGAAAATCTCATTAAAACCTAATTTGTATTAGATTATGCATAAGAGAAGGAGCATGTCCAAAATGCAAAGGATGAATCCAAAATCGCAAAGCAAGCTGTGGATTTCTGCGGATCATATATCATAACAATTACAGCCTGGAGGATTGAGATACAGGTTTATCACCAAATGACCTGAATCCCTGGACCAGCTGGTATAGTCTGGAAGGGGAAAATGCCCCCCCGAATAGTTACAAGAATATACAGATGGAGCTGGAGTGTGCAACACATACATCTTTTTCTAAATCCTATGTTATTACAGGAACATGGAAAGGCTTTTTATAAAAATATAGTGCAAAAAAAAAAAAAAAGTATAAAGTCACCAAAAAATCCCTGACACATGGGAGAGCTCCCTTTATCACACTCACAATTCCCTATAAGCTCCTGATTTCCAAAATGTGCAGCACAACATGTGCCATTCTAATCTGGGAAACACACAATAGAGCAGAGAGACAATCTGTCTTCCTAGAGGGGGCATCAACTCTTTTGTCTGCCATTCTATGGCCAGCTCGAAGAAAAAACTTCCTACTAGATGTTGCTATGGCGATGTAAGGTCAAACCAATGCCTAAAAGGCCCCGTACGGAGCAAATGAAAGAGACAACAACAAGAGAGTTCAAATGAATGCTGATTGAAGAGCCAGTGCTCTTTACATTCACATGCAAAGGCAACAATGACATCCATTGGCCATTGTGTGTGTGTGAGTGTACATTTGTGTGATGACATACACATGTGATGTGCCAATGTGTATACAAATGATGGCATCTGCTTCTGTTGACTGCAGATACTGTAGGTCTGGAGATATCAGTGAAACTTTGATGTTCAGTGTTTTTAAGAACTGATGCCACCTTTCTTGTTGCTATATGCTCATTACAATTTTACATTTTCAGTATCAGCAAATTAGTTAGAAGCTGGGATGTTGGGACATTAACTACCAGAGTACAATGATTATTTATGGCATGAAATGAACTGAAAAGTCAACATTCAGATCCATAGACTCTCTTAGGTGACCTCTCTCCCTAACCCGGAAATTTATTACGTAAATATACAATATTGTGATACGGCTCTTAGTAAATCTTGCATAGCTAGGCCCTTCTCTAATACAGACATATGCAGCTTAAAAGTTAGTAAAAAAGGGAGCAGACAGACATAGTGGGGAGCTGTTGTTGTTATTCTTTAATAAAGTCATACCGGACACTTACAGTGTACAGAGCAGAGTAGGGGGCCAATTTCTGAAGGTGTAAGAGGGAACATTTTAAACTAATATCTAATCAAATGGATGCCTCAACATTTTTATGTTAGCCTCATTCCCAAATGCAACAGGCAGCTGCTCTGAATAAAGATGAACTGGATTAACTGGCTGTTAACCACCTGTCAAGTATCAAACCCTGCATAGACTAGCTGATACACTTAGTGGAGCCACGGAACAGCCAGATATTTTGAGTTGTTGTTCACTCAAAAGTGAATAATGGACTTATATTTGGCAACTAAACACAAACATGACTTCAATCAATCAAAGCCAATATTAGAAGGGGAGGTCAGTATCACAGTATGTCTCTCTGTCCTCTTCTGTAGCCACATTCCCAATTCCACAGGCCAATTCACCATTATCCATCCATTCTCCAGATGTCCTTGGAGTGTCCCTCCTTGCCCCACCCCGACTGCCCCGCCCATCAACACATCTGGTCCTACTTGCCTCATCAGCCTTTGCAGTTGCCTTTCCTTCTTTGCCCGCCTGCTCACTATTTTCCCTAATTAGACCATTTGTACATAAACCGGTTCATTTTTAATTGTACTGGCTGAAGGTTGCTACTATTACCTCCATCTGAACCTGCTTGTCTGTTTCAGTCTGTTTCAACAAATTGTTGAACTGTGGAATATATTCCCACAATGTTTAAAGGCTTGTAAACAATTGAATAATTTAAAAAGACAACTGCTGTAGGCCACCAAATTGAAAAACAACCAAAAGGCCTTAAAAGATTGATGTGTCTGGAACACCCACGTTGCATGGGTTTCTGTAATGTAGCAAGTTGTGCCCTGGCCATGTCAAAGTGTCCTTGGGAAAGACACTGAACCTCGAGCATCAGGGGCAACTGTTGCGAATGAATGTTTATCTGATGAGCAGGTGGCACCTTGTACAGGAACCATTCACACACATTCAGTGTGTGTGAATGGTTCCTGTACTATGTAAAAGCTCTTTGAGTAGTCGTTAAGATTAGAAAAACACTATATAAATACAGTCCATTTACATCTTTCTGAATCTCTTGTTAGCTTTGTTGCATCAGTTAGGGCGGGACAAATGACAGCTTTACCATTCTTATTGGTAGACAAGATTTGTGACCTATAAGTTCAGTGGTAATAGTAGTGGATTGGTTTTTGTATCAGTTCTAACACTGCTATGATAAGGTATCCCCATATGTCATTCTGTTTTCTTTAGATTAGATTATTTGTATATCAAGGGGAATGGCTATACTTACATTTCCTGGGAGTAGTGATACTGTTTGGATTTTATATCAACAAATAACCCAAAATGATTGTCTTGATAATGTCATGCATGAGACTTTTTTTCTGTCCTGGACTCTGTCTTGACTTGGACTCTAACCTTTTTGGACTCTGCCTGGTCGTGGACTCTAACTTCTTTGGACTTGGTCTTGACTTGGTCTCAACTAGTGCTGGACTTGGACTTGCCTTGGACTCGACAAAGGTGGTCTTGACTACAGCCCTGCTAAGGATTCAAGACTCACAGACTTAATTGATCTCAGGTGCTAAGTGAGTGAGGCCACATGGGCTCAGATAGGTATAAATGGGATTGGGATAGCACTTCACGAGATCACATGTTCCCTTGGCGACGTTTAATAACAAAGATGTTACTGACATTTCCGGATTTCCCTCTGGTCTCCACGGTAAACGTCACAACGCTTTGAACTGTGGATAATTCTGCATTGATGCAGACTCACGGAAAGGGCTCGGTAAGTGTGTACTCAAACCTTCATGCCCTTTAAAATACGACATTGGAACGACCCTAAGCCCTTACGAATTTTGCAAGAACGCGCACCAAAGTCCGTGAGTCTGTGAGTTTGGACATTGGGATCGGGCCACTGTTGCCACTCAACACCTGAACAATAATTGTTCCTTGACAAAAAAACACTCTAGCTGTGTGTATGTCTGTGCTCACAGTCGACTTGTTTATGCCCTAGCGAAAAGTACCAGTGCTTTTCGCTGGTCGCCATGGCTGCCACTGCTGCTGGATAATCCACTTCTCTCCTGTGTTCATTATATTCCAAACAATCATTTTCTGTCCACAACGTTGCTGAATACACTACTTCCATGAAATGCGTGCTCATGACCCCAAACCTCCACTGGAAGTAATGTTTTTTTAGGTCAATTGCATCCTGACGATTGTTTGGAACACAAAGAACAAGATCCATTGTGGAGAATGTGGGTTGCTATGGATTTCATTGTATCTATATTTTGAATTTGTGCTGACTACAGTCTGCAAAGGCGTGTATTTTCAAGCCTACAGGGGGTTATTATTTCATATGAAAAGCTGCAGTGGGTAGAATGCCAAATAATGCCTGGATTTAAAGTAGAGTGCAGCTCTCCTTCTCCCTTATACCACACAAGCACGCTCAGAACAGCCAATAGGAACGCTCTCGCTCTCTAAAATGACCTGTGATTGACAAAAGTCTCCTGTCGTGTCTCAATTTTCTTAAGCCTGGAAACAGAGCCAAGAGAAGGTGCAGTTTTCTCTCCGACCACTTAAATAACGATACCCTGAAAGATTATTTTGGAAATTTTGCCCAACGATGCCAAAAAGAAGAGCCTACAGTACTTCTTTTGAGGTGGTGCGCTCCTTTAATAGCAGTTTCACAATGCTACAGTTGTGATGTTTACAGAAATAACATATTTGCTGTCGCCAATTCTGTCAAGAGTATTGAGCAGCCGAGTGTATGAGCTTGAACAGGTCACGTTTCTGGTACCTGATAAACCTCTTATACATATTCAGTAAATAAGCCAATATTCAGAGAACATATACATTACAAATACATATTTCATGACCATTCAGCCTTTAAATACATTTCACCGTCTGAATTTATACTATATTTATACTACTGTTATATCCAGACTGCGTGTATAGAATAGAATAGAATAGAATTCCTTTATTGTCATTATGCACAAGTGCAGTACCTGTGCAATGAGATTGAAGCAACCCCTTTACAGTGTTGACACAAAATGTAAAAATATAAAATATAAGGAAATAAAATATAAAAATATAAAGTGTAGGTAGGTAATGCAGAGTGAAGTCCTGAGAGCAAATATAAAAAAATAAAAATATAAAGTATATAAAGAGTCCTGAAAGCAGCTTGTGTACACATTGTGTGAAAAGAGGTTGAAAGGTATATAAGAGGCCACCTCGTGATTACATGTTTGGTACTGGAGGTGAAGGTCTGCTTCCTCCTCACTGAAAACTCTATTGATGTCTGTGAAATTACCTCATAATAGATTGAGCCACAGCATATGAAATTAAATAAATACCTGTCTGCCACACATTTTGTCATTGCCATTTCATGCTGATTGCCCAAATTATTACTATTACCTAAGTGGATTTTAGGGCATTTCCTTTGTTTTGTTTACAATCTACTTGGTCTGTAACAAAAGTTGACCCCTTTTGGAGACCTTTTTTTGACACTGAATAGATTTGCATGGCATTTTAGCAAACGTTGTGTAGCAGTTAAATTGCTTTTTGCTCCCTTTGGGGATAATTTCACAAAGCTGGCAGTATGTGCATTAGTGCAACTCCTAGTGCAAGCCTAAATGTTACATGATGTTATTAGCAGACACCAGCAGTATTTAAGTGTTATGTGATGCATAATAAACAGATACAGTAGTGTGTTTCTGGCTTCAGTTTGTGAATGCTTATTCCATGTGTGTGTGTGTGTTTTGGAGGATATGGGTGCAGCCATGTGTGGAGGTTGTGGTTTTCTGTCCTGTAGCATTAAATATAGTTGATCATGAGTACTGTATGTGTGTAAAGCATCTGAAATAAGGGTGAAGGGATGACTATAAATGTAAAGTATGTTAGTGTGAATGTGCATTTAGCTCAAGTCTAACAGAGCTGCTGGCTGTAATCTTAGTCTTGTTCAAGGGTGACTTATAAGAAAATGTGGTACCTTAAAATGTTAAATTTAACTTGAAATAAACAACAGATACAAATATTTGCTGTACAAGACAAGACAAGAAATACACTATGTACAATATAGCCTAGTAAGTAATTAGTAAGCAAATGGAAAATGCCAGTCTAAGCAGATGTGTAAGATGCTTTTATAAACCTGCCCTGAATTGGCTTGAATAAGGTTTCTGAAATGTTATTTTAAAGTGAAAAAGCCATCAATAGCCCCCCTCCCACACACACACACACACACACACACACACACACACACGCGCGCAGACGTTCCTTGCAACAGAACACCATGCACTCAGTAATTAACTTGCAGTAAATTATGCTAAAACTCAAAAGATGACCTTTTGAGGATGACAGTGGACAAAGTTTGTGTATGTACTTGTCATTTATCTGAAATGTGATTGACATTAATATTTTTGTTTTTGTTATTAAAATGATCCTACAAGAAAGATCAGTGGAAGATAAATACACCATCAGCCAATTGACAATCCATCAGTTTTATTCCCCCCTGGAGTCTACTTCCTCTGCTGCTGTCCAATTAACAGATTTGCAGGAATGGATCAGGTCTACATCTCCGGCACAGCTTGGATTCTGCCTCCACACTTTTCATTACAAAGACTGACAAGCGCTCACAGATTAACCCGAGTTTGATCAATAGTCCTCAATGCTTGTCATGCACATGCTGACGTGCACACACAAACGCATTCGCAGAACGTTTTCACATGTGGTTTGCATTTTACAAGCCACACAAGCAAATGTGCACATATGCATAGAGACAAAGATAAACATACAAACGTGTGCTCACATGCACACATTTGAAAGAGTCATTTTACCCATTCATTTTTTGTTTTAGAGGTAAAACAAGATAAAGCCTTAGCAGCAACCAAAGAGAACACAAAGTATGTTTTTAATGAGGTGCACTATGCTTGTGTATGTTTGAGTGTATTTATGGTATGTTGACATGTGATGCCACAGTCCTTAACAACATACAGATACAGTTAACTCCTCATCCCTTACATCCAAAAACATCAATGTAGGCCTAGGCTGATCAAAGGCCAAATTGGACAGATGAACAGAATAGGATTTAAAAGCCCTAAAATCTACATTAGAGTGGATATGTGCCACTTAAAGCTCCTGTGTTTCCCCAGACAGATACAGTATTAGAGAGAAATAAGGGTCACGAGAGGTTAGATTATTTTTAAGATCCATTCATTTCAGCAGTGATACTTTACTATAGGGTGCAAAAGGTTCAAATGAAGACAACTATGAAGATACGGAAGTATATGCTCAGCGTGTTTCTTATCAGGTGGGGGCATGGAGAGTTTTACATTAATCAATATTCAAAATGTTTTGTAGTTATTTCTTTCATCTCGACCTTTCTGTTTTTCTCCTTTTCTTATGCCTTCATCTTTCTTCTTCTTTCTCCTCTTTCAACTCTCTCATTGTTTCCTCTGCTCTTGCTTCTTTCTTCTTTTCTCGCCTCTCCTCCATCCCTGACCATAATCTTCTCTCCTCTCCTCTTTCATTTCCTTTCCTTTCCACTTCTTTCTAGGCTCAACTTCTCTTATGAAAAGACGATATACCTTTATTTTTCTCTCCATATCCATCCATCTCTCATATCATTTCTTTCTCTGATTTCCCAGTCCAGTGATTCCTAACCATCTTTGGTCTGCAAGCCCTCAAAACAAATTAATGTGCAATCCCTCATCTCATGTTGTGCACTTAGAGTGGACTTGAGTTGAGAGAAGTTCAACCAAAAAGAGATTTTTCCCTATAAGGATGATTTGTTTGTAGGGTCGGAGCTTAAAGTATCCAGTATTTCTCAATTTAAAAAAAGCAAAAATATGTCATTAAAAAAGTCATTTGTGCATCAGATTGTTTTGAAATACCTTTAGTACTGTACTTAACTGATTTGCATTATGCTTGATACTGCTTGTGTGCCTTAATTTGCTGTATGTGTGTGTGTGTGTGTGTGTGTGCGTGTGTAAGAGAGTATTTCGTTACTTGATGAAAACATCATAAACGTATCCCACCAATACAGAATAATAGTCCGTCTACTTATTGCATAGGCCTATTTGCAATATATCTTTAACCAAAATACACTGAATACGTGCTTCTGTAAATCGCCAACCGAGTCTAAAATCTGCGTAGACACCAAGATTGTGTAAAAATTTACTTGAGATAGCGAATTTAAATTGGCATTTGGATACTCACACAGACAAGAGCAACTTGTGTGCCCAAGTTAAATTTTATTAAAAAACGACGCGCGCTATCACTCCATGAGGCAAATTTTGAGGAGGCTGTGCGAGCTGCTCCGTTTGATATGAAAGCCAGTATTTTACTAAACTCATTGATAAACCTATCAGAAACCTCGTTTAATCTTCAGTGGACAGTTCAGTATGTAAATATAGCAGAGCCAGCGATCAGACATTTGAAAACACATGATAAAAAAAAAGAACTTACCACAATCCAGCCAGTCTAAGGTGTGTTTGCATCAGAGTGTAGTTGAGGTTAAAGTCGCCTAAATTTGACATGTGAACTGTCGCGATTATAGAGCTCCGTCTGTGTGCAGTGCACGGAAAGCTGGGAGAACAACCTCCACCCCCACCCCAAACCTCTACACACACACACACACACACACACACACACACACACGCACACGGTGTTAATGATGTTATCGACTGGTTTGCTACAGGAGCCTATAAATCACTTAATGACCACCAATTCGTGTTTGAATTCGGTACCCATTTGCAAGGAATCCACTTAGATTTATTTTGTACATTACCTCCTATCTTAACAGTGTCTCACCTTAAAGGTCCAAAACGTATTTTTGATTAATTAATTGATAAATGAATAATGTCTTATCCTCCACTCCAAAAAGAATAAATAAATAAAACAAAATTAGTAGAGGGTTTTTAGAAAATGCCACCTGTTTCTTCTAACCCGCTAGAAGAAAAGATGGTAAACCAGAGTATCTCTCCATTTTCCTCTCATCTCTAGCTACCTTTATAAAGAAGATCCATGAAGCTCAAGGATAATAAATTATTGCTCAAACTGAACTCTGTGTTTTACTTTCATTAAAATGTAAAACATTTAAAGCCATCCAGGCTTTTTTGTCATAAAAACAATCAAGCAGTCTTTTTAGGGAATCATCACCCTTACCTTTAATAGGCAAGTGGATCTGTGAATCATCTGCATAGAAATAGAAGCTGATCTTATGCTTCTTTAAAATGGAACCAAGGGGAAGCAAACACAGGGAGAAGAGAATCAGCCCCAAAATAGAACCGTGAGGAACTCCACATGGCAGTGGTGCTGCAAGTGAAGTACAGCCACCAGAACTAACTTTGAACACTCTGATAGGAAATCCCCAAAGTGTGCTTGAGACAAGAAACAAGAACACTGTGGTCAATAGTGTTGAATGCTGCTGTGAGGTCTAAAAGCATAAATATTGCAGAATCTCCAGAATCTGTTGATTGTTCAGTAAAGGCCTAGAGGGACACAGGCTCAACCTTACTGAAAATTGCTGCACAGCCATTAGAAATGGAAGGGACATACAGTAGGCTGGAAGTGAGATGCCAGCTCTAATGGTGGTAATCTTTTCCACAAAGAAGTGGAGACATTTTTCACAGGCCACAGAAGACTCTTCCTGCTTTGTGGGTTGGGGGCTATGAAGGACAGAGTTGATTGCGCTAAAAAGAACATGAGGTTTATGGCAGTTTTTTTCAATAACATAGGCGATTTTGGAGCTCTCTAAAGCCAGGTTTTCTGAATGGTTCTTAAAAGGTAATTTATTAAAGATTAACCTCACTTTCTGGTGATCCTGTTTACTTGCCTGTCATATTATACTCACACACAACTTCATATTGAAAGTTTCAATAATTTCAATTTGAAACCATTTACCTTAATTAACATTCCACAGCCCCATAGTTGAAATTATTTGATAAAAAAACACCCTTCTTTTTGCACTAATGGACTCTTGGTTTATTTTAAATACATAAAAGGCAGTAGTCATATATATATTTTAATACTACCTGTTGTCAGATATGTTTGTGTGTTCTGTGTGACTTAAGTGTTACTGTTGGGAGACAACTGCCATTGTATGTGTATAAGAGTTTGAGTCTGGTATAAGAGTTGATCCTGAGATGTGTATCAAGTGTCTTGGTTGCATTAGTTCAGAGCTTCATATCAGTAAAGAGAACTGTCTCAACAGTTTGGAAAAGTGAACTCAGTATAGACAATATGTGTTAGCAATTACCCAAAAACTGTTGTAATGTACAGTAACCTGGTGGAGGACTTTCTGTTCCAGGTGTCACAGTGAGCACCGTGCTGGATCTGCAGAAGAGAATCTATGGAGGTCAAGTCTGTGACAAGAAGGAGCGTCTGTACCATGTCCAAATACAAAATGAAACTGGTAAATTCAGATGTGGTGGATCTCTGATCAGTGACCGGTGGATTCTGACTGCAGCTCACTGCTAGGTGAAGTAAGAAAGTCACTTAAATACTTTATCTAAAAGTCCTGAAGTTAAACTAGCACATTGCCAAAAGAGAAAAGCATTGCTTATGTTCATGTTCAGTAATTAGTCAATACTAAATATGATGCATTTATAGTAATTCAGTGATGTTCCTCTTTACCCTTTACTTATTTGTAGGAATTTGAGAGTCGTTGTAGGTGTGCATCCTGGTCCTGGTACAGTGCAAATCATAGAGGAATCTGTGATAAATACGGGCCATGACATCATGCTGCTGAAACTACCTGTCCGGTCTTTGATTCCCCCTGTACCACTTCCTGACTGTACCAAGACTCCCAAACTGTGAGTCATGATCTGTACCTCTTTTACGTCTGAATGCTCAACTCTTGAACTTAAACTTTGAAATTCATTAAGAATCGTTTTGTAAATTGGGTTATAAAGTCAATAGGCCCTAGTTTGTTTGTTATCATTTTAGTACTTAAAAAAAAAACGGAAAGAAGACTTATAACAACCTTTTTTATTTCTTATTTTTTATATTTAAAAAAAAAAAGTTTTTATTATATTTCAGAACGGAAACAGTTCAGATTGCAGGTCAAGGAGCCACAGATGCAGGTCCTAAGGGTCAAAAAGGTGAGATCAATCTTTATCAATACATTTGTATGTTTATTACAATTAGTGTTCTTATTCTTTTGCTTTTATATTTGGCAACATTGCTGACACATATACATTAAGTACATTTTTATTTTTTCCTAAAAATTTTATTATTATGTATATTCATGCATGTCCATAATAAAATATAAATCTGCCAATACACTTAGCAACTTAGCACAATTCAAGATATCTTGAAAACAAATTAACATTATTTAATAAATCAGATAAATAATCAAATTAGAAGGTGTTGTTTGATTCTTAAAAATGTTTGGATGCAAGTATAAGTAAGTATAAATAAATGAGATTCCTTAGTTACAATAGAGATCTGTTTTGGGCGGCTGTGGCTCAGGTGTAGAACGGCCGCCTACCAATTACCACCTACCAGTGTTCGATCCACTTCAGTCCCATGTCGAAGTGTCCTTGGGCAAGACACTGAACCCTGAATTACTCCCCATGTTTGCGCCCTCGGTGTGTGAGTGTTTATCTGATGAGCAGGTGGCACCTTGTGTGGCAGCCTTGGCCACAGTGTATGAATGTGTGTGAATGGTGAATGGTTCCTCTATTATGTTAAAGCACTTTTAGTAGTTGTTAAGACTAGAACAGCGCTGTATAAATACAGTCCATGTACATTTACATTCATTTTATTGTGTACCATGTAAGAATATAATGATGACTTTTGATTTTCATTGATGGAAAAGAAACACTTTTGTTCTTTTTGCATACAGTATGTGGATATTCACGTACGCTCCAATGTGCTGACACCACGGTTGTTAAATGTTCACCCGACCTGAACAGGTTCACATTCTGTGGTGAAAAAGTTGGAGTGGCTACATGTCCAGTGAGTTAATATGGCTTCTGATATTGTTTCTAGAGTCATTACACATTTTAACACTTTAATTTAAATAAGTATTTCAATAAAGAATATAAAAGTCTGTAATAAACAATATATACATCTCTTTCACAGGGTGACTCTGGTGGAGGAGTGGTGTACAACGGCATGATTTATGGTGTCCATGTAGAAGGTGGTAATAATGTTATTCATGATAAACAATCTGAATTCATGGATGTCTGTAGATTCATAAATTGGATCGGAGACAATACCAAGTCTACTGTAGCCAAGATTGTTGGCAATATAAAGGCATGTTTAGGTTGTTTAGGTTAAAAAAACATTAATCTAACTATTTAGTTAACAAATATATCCTTTTCCTTTTTAAAGTTTGCCCGTATGCATATTCAACAGATTGAGCATGATATGGACAGACTTACAAAAGGCCAAATATACCAGTCTATTGTTTAAAAAATACTTTTAACAATTATAATCAATGTGACTCGTTTGACAATATTGTCATTTTAATAAAATGAAGATGACTCACAATCATTGTTTCACAGATTGTTGCTTTTATGCTTTCATTGTCACAGAAAAAGATACATGAACATATGTCTGCACAATTTCAAGCTCCTCTAGTTAATATCATTAAAAATGCAACAGATTGTTTTGGCCACTAACGGCAGCAGAAACACCCATGTGAACACCACGAGACATATCACCTTATTTCATAGATTGTTTACTGTAAACATGCAGCAGTTACTGAACATTTAACTGGTCACATGATGAAGTTAAATCCTACATTCACTCTACTGTATTTAGCTCTATTTGTGGCTTCTACCATGTCCTGAGGGTGATAGGCCTTTTTCACTGCAGACATTTTGGCTGTATTCCACTTAGTGGAGACCCTGGTATTGTGGCTGGCTCACTATAGCTCACCGGGACACTGAATAAAACTAAGCGTTAATGCTATCAATTTCACCTCCGCATTACCTACTTTGACAAGTCAAAATGTCTGCTGTGAAAAAGGTCAATTGGCTCGCTTGCTTTATATTACCAATGAAGCCAATGACTAACTCATCATCAGTGAGAAAGTTGCAAAAAAAGTAAGGGATGTATACTCTTACTTTTTTGAAGAAGGCACTTTTTTCTTGCCACATTTTTGTATATTTAGCCCCTATCCAAAATATGACAATAATATCCCTGTTTTACCCAGGCCCAGGTTAAAATAAGTGTGGCCTGAGGCTTGATCAATTTAAAAAAATGAAAACCCATTAAAATCCATATGAAATACCGATTAAATGATGAAAGGTTGCTTCTGGCAAAACTTTAAAAAGTCTGAACTCAGATGGCTATTTCATGGTAAAATACTAAAAACAGGCAATCTTTGCATGTTAAATTAGTAGAAGGTTACAACCCACACATAGCTACACAAACAGCCTTCTCCAGGGTGTAGCCCTCAGCACAGTTTCCCCTTTTTAAGATGACTGCAAACACCTGAACAAGAAGCAAATGAACTCACAGGTCACAAATGCAAAGTATGACTGGTGGGTGGCTCTACAAGATGTATAGGAGGAAGAAAAAGTATTATATGTAAAAGTAATTGGACAAAATTAGAAAAAAATGTCTGTACAGACAACCAGACAATTTAATAAAAACTAAACTACAATAAATAACCATTTACGAAAAAGTC
Organism: Percina caprodes; assembly: GCA_013375575.1. NCBI lineage: Eukaryota > Metazoa > Chordata > Actinopteri > Perciformes > Percidae > Percina > Percina caprodes. Next base: position 2,553,906 of record JABXJD010000050.1, on the reverse strand, counting down.
ACCGGACCACTGGAGTCAGTTCAGTTGGAAGATTTGGTGTTAAAGAATTGTTCATACATGTGCAAACCACCTCTAATTTTCTCTTCTTTTTGGGACCTCCATGGTCCCGGAGCCCACAATGTCAGCTGCAGCCTCGGGTCTGGACCAAACCGGACCAACAATAATATTAAAAGGTGGAACCTTATTCACACATGGTTTTCTTGGTCATTTTTTGATCAGGTCGAGTTTGTATAGAGAGCCTTCGCCACTTAAATTTGATACAGGCAGGCATAGACCAGTAGAGCCATTTCTACATTTGGTAAAATATAAATTATTTTCTAAGAACGATAAAATCCAACACTGAGGTGAAGGTTGTAATTGTTGCAGAGGAAGTCAGAAAAGTTTATACTTTGAGCATAGTTCACCATATATATTGATAACTGTTCTAATGTACAGTAACCTGATGGAGGACTTTCTGTTTCAGGTGTCACAGTGAGCACCGTGCTGGATCTGCAGAAGAGAATCATTGGAGGTCAAACATGTGGACTAACTGACCGTCTGTACCATGTTGAACTGAAAATAACTTCTCCTGATGATAAAGTGACTTACTGCGGTGGTACTCTCCTAAAAAATCAGTGGATTCTCACTGCAGAGCACTGCTTGGAGAAGAAAGTGAAAATTAAACTAATAATATATTTCTCATTCATTAGGTTCAACGTGATAGTCCTGAACCAGCGATCAGTAATTATTTGGTGTAAAACTATAGCATTCCCAAAATTAACATAGATGACTCATGTTCAGTAATTATTGACCTAAATATCTCAATATGATTAATTTACATTCCTTCAGGGATGCTCATTTTGAACCTTTTTCTATTTGTAGGACTATGGTAGCACATCTGAAATTCTTTATTAGGAATAGTCCCTTGAGATGTGACATCTCGTTTTCGAGGGAGTCCTTAAAGACAACAAAAAATAAAAATACAGTACACTCACAATTTAGACAAATCAGTTAACAAAACAACTTGAAGGGACATACAGATAAAAAACATACATTCCAAACATACACACATACTGACAAACAAAAACAAAAAAAGCTCTCCATCACACCAAAATCACATGTAGGTGTGCATCCAGGCCCCAACACACAACCAGGGCAAATAATCACAAGACATGAGATCTTTAGCGACGCCAACGGAGAACATGACATCATGCTGCTGAAGCTACCTAAAAAACCTAACATTGAACCTGCATCACTTCCTGTCTGTGGAACTCGTCCGCCTCGGTGAGTCATGACCTTACCACTCTAACCCTGTCTGAATAAGTCTGAAAGCTCACGAGGAAACGACAATTAGAAATCCATGGACAATCTTTCTTTAATTATAAAGTCATTAGAGGGGAACATAGCTTGTTTTTTTAAATTGATTTTCTGACTTAAAACAAAAGAAGATACAAAGCTGTTATAAACAGGTTTATTTTTAATTTTTTTTATTTGTATTTCAGAGGTGCTACCGTTCAGATGGCTGGTCATAGCTATACTGATGAAACAAGTGAGATGAATGTTTATATTAATAATAATTGTGTTTATTTTTGTTTGTGTTCTTTTTTTACTTGTATATTTGATAACACACCTGACATATTTTCAGTGAATATCATTTTGTCTTCAAAATGTGTTTCTTTTTAATTATATTTATGTATATACTTAATAAAACATAAACCTGCCAATTCACTTAACTAAACATAATTCAAGATAAGATAAAACTAATATACTAAATATATACTATATATAATATATACTATACTAAATTATATGAATAAACACATTTGTATGCCTTTTATAGATGTAAAAGTAAGTATAAATAGATCAGATTCCAGTGTTAAGTTACAGCAGAGTTCTGTTCATTTTTCTGTGTACCATGTGAGTGTGCCTAATATAATATTTGTTTTGTAGCAAAGAAACAATTTTGTTCTTCTCATCTAGATAAAAGCTCTCCGATGTGTTGACACCACGGTGGTTGACTGTGAACCTGGGTTTTCTCTCGACTATCAACACGTGTTCTGTGGCCAAAAAACTATGTGAGTGAATGCTTGTCCAGTGAGTTGGCCTGACTTCTAACTGTATATCTTTTCAATTTAATGTATCTCAATGAGTAATGTAAAAATTAGGGCTGGGCAAGTTAACGCGTTATTATCGCGTTAACTAATTAATTAATTAACGCCAACAATTTTTTATCGCGCATTAACGCAGTTTTTATTATTTCTTTTATTATTGTAAAAGTCTGTTGCTCACAGGCTTTTATTGTGTAAAAGTCTGTTGCTGACTGCTACCGCGCTTACGGGAACTGGAAAAGAAAAGAATTGGCGGATAAACCACGGGAGAAATAAAGCAACAAACATGCAGAAGGGTACAGAACTTTTACGTGGTCATTTTCATTTTAAAGTTCTTCCAGACGGCGCAGTCGTCAGAACCAACGTGATTTGTAAATACTGCGAAGTTGAATTTTCTTATCAGTAGCCTATTTCCAGTCTGAAATATCACCTCAATGCAATACACACAGTTAATACCAGCAAACCATTTAACGGAACACACAGCGGCGCAAGGCTTCGGACCACATTAGATGCAACGTGGGGGAGAAGCAGAGATAAACAAAGGCAAGAGAAGCTAACAAATGCCATAGCGACGTGGAGAGCTACAGTCTGCAGGCCCAGTAGGGGGGTGGAGGACGTGGACCGCTACAGACTACAGGCCCAGTAGGGGGTTGGAGGACGTCGGTCTGAGAATCGCAACAAATGACGGCAGGAATGAGATACCCTCAAGACGCACCATTTAAGTTGAGATGTACACTAAATATTTTATTTAACTGCTACTGGATAAACAAAATGCTGGTAAGTTTTTGCAGAACAAATGTTACGGGACTTTCGTTCATATGGCAGAACAATTAAAATAAAATTGCACTATATACACTACTTATTGCATTTTGCGTATAACAATGCGATTAATCGCGATTAATCAGGGAAATTATGCGATTAATCGCGATTAAAAATTTTAATCGTTGCCCAGCTCTAGTAAAAGTATATCCTGAACAATATCTCCATGTCTCTTACAGGGTGACTCTGGTTCAGGAGTGATGTACAACGGCAGGATTCATGGTGTCATTTCCACTGGAATGGACATAACCAAGCAACACAAGTTGAATTTATGGACGTCTGTAATAATGATTACATGCAGTGGATCAATCAAATAATAAACATAGATATGTCTAATGTGTGGTCATTGTAAAATGTCCTGTCATTCAAGAGACATTTCACATGAGTTAAGAAAGAAAGAAACAAACTATCATTTGTAAATCCCTTAAATGGAGATGACTAACAATCATTAATTCAGTGTTTTTATGCTTTGTGTCTCAGAAATATATACATATCTCTGTATGATATAAAACTCCATTAGTTACAGAAATATCTTTAAACCTGCAATAACAGGCAGGCAAGACACCCTGTGAACACAACACAGACTCTCACTCATCACCTTTTCTCATAGATTGTTTACAAATTCAGCCGAGCATTAGCATTCATTTGGAGAAATGTTTCTGGCACCTTTTTCAGTGAAAAGGCTGTGGCCTAAAAAATGACCATTTGAGAGCTGAGACAGTGAACCAAAACAGTAAAGTTCTGAAACTGACTGGTTATCTCCATTAGAGGGGGCTGCAGGTCAAGGTGATGATTCTCCGTTTGATCATCACTACAAGTGACCCTTTTCACATTGTCGCATTTCCCATGTTCTTTTGTTATATCAATTTATATTACCAATGATTGACTTATCATCTGTGAGGGAGGGGCAGAAAAGTGGAAGGGATATGTATTTTTTTTTTTTAAGCAAGCATTTTTACACAACTTTGTACAGCCCCCTTTTTGCCAGGGCCAAAATACAACAATAATATCCCAGTTTCAGCCAGGCCCAGGTTAGAAAGCAAGAAGCAAATGATCTCACAGGTAACAAATGCAAAGTGTGACTACTGGGTGGCTTTACAAAATCTATAGAAGGAAGAAAAAGGATAATAAGAAAAAATAATGTGACAAAATTTGACAGACAACGGTACTGTGGCCAAGTTGACAACTGTGCTCCCGGTCACCAGTGAGGGGATCTGCACTCGTAAAAATGACCAATTAAATGGGGATTCAGAAGAGTCAGTTAAATTGGAAGATTTGGTGTTAAAGAATGCTTCACACACGTGACCACCTCTAATCTTCTCGTCTCTTTTGGACCTCCATGGTCCCAGAGCCCACAATGTCAGCTGCAGCCTCGGGTCTGGACCAAACCGGACCAACATTAATATTAAAAGGTGGAACATTATTCACACTTGTTTTTTCTTGGTCTATTATGTTCACCACTTGCAATTGATACATTGATACACCACTTGCATTATAGTCCACAGCCATTGTCAAGTCCTACTCTTGTTCGATCTCCAAAGGACGGACGTACAACTCAGATTTCCAACTTTCTCTTTTATTCCGCCAGTAGATTAGTGGTTGATTAGTTGCAGATTAGGTTGTAAACCTTTAAAGACAGAACCAAATACTTTAAACATTTTTAAATACATTTTAAGTGCCTAAATAACTTAAACATTACAAATTGAAATAAAGAAAAAGACTCCTTCATGAATCTTACAAAGTTAATAAAGTTTTAGTATTTTTTTTAACTCATAATTATCTCCAAACTCAGCATTAACAAATTTTAGTTTCATTAGTAACAAAGCTACACAGCAGTTAAACATAAGAAGAAGCATTTCAAATGTCATGAAAGTGAATAAACCATTTCACCAACCATTGGCGTCTTTGGACTGAACTTATGAGTTAACTTGGAGCGTCTTCTCTCTGTGGTTTGTTTGCTTGAATGACTGAGCACCTCAATGTCTTAACAGGTGTTCAAAATCAGTGCTAATGACTGATCAGGTGCAAACTGCCAGTGCTGCTGCTGCTGGTGCACTCTGGGAAGTGCAGTTTTATGAGAGAGCATCATTCCTGTGCTTCAGCTTAACAGCCATTTCCATATTTGGAGAAACTCATGAAGCACAATGATAAAATCTAAAAATCTAATTGCTGTTGGCTAATCTCCTTTCATTAAAGTGCTATTCCGTTTCATTCATTAAATAGCCACTGTAAAGCTTGTGCATGCTTCAGTAATTTACCTTGGGATACATTATAGTATAAAGTTGTATCTCTTCAATGAAATATTGATGGTTTCTTTAAATTACCAACCTTTTCTACTTCTTTCCAGACTTTAATAATAAACTTGCATAGTTTGGTCTACAGATTACTGGATATGGATTCCCTGGCATTGATTTCTGATAGGTCAGCCAGTAGTTGTTCTGATTAACTTAATATTGAAAAAATTCTCATCAGTTCTTCATTTATTAAATGTCCAATGTGTAGTATATTTAGTGTCATAAATCCAAAAATGACCCCAATGCGTCATCATATTTTAAGGAAACATGCTGAGTTGAAATACTATCTTATCTGACAACAACGCTAATGGCAGTATTATCTCCTTTTCCATTCCATAACGGAATTTCTGTTTGTGTTTTGGCCGGTGTTTTTTTTATTTTTATTTTTTTTTATTTTGTAGTTTATTGATAGGGAGAATAGTTGTCAGATCTATCTATCATATAATCAATAATATAATAAAACTAGAGGGAGGCAGGGCATACAGCCCGATCCGGTTGGGGAGAGTTCTAGCCCGATCAGGCAGCTCTCTTTACCCTGTCTCTCCTAGTTAGTTATGCTCTCCTAGTTAGTTATGCTCTCCCAGTTATGCTGTAATAGTTTTAGACAGCTGGGGGACTTCCTTTGACACACTGAGCTCCTCTCTCCTCTATCTTTTTATCTTTCTATCTTTCCATTTGTGTGCATCTATGTCCCAGAAATGCTTGTTACTAACCTATCTCTGGGGAGTCGTTCCCCGGAGTCCTTATGTTCTTTTCCCCCCAGCATGTTCCCTCGGATCAGGGAGGCTCCATCATCATGGTAGCAGCTGTAGCCATGGTCCCGCTACACGTCCTGTGATGCCGTGTTCATCCTGCTACGTCCTGCTGTGCCTTGTAATGCCGCACAATTCCCTGCTAAGCCATGAACTACTACAAAGAACTACTACAAACTGTTATCTTTTCTGTGGCTGTTATTGCCACTCTTCATTCTAACCCCAACCGGTCGTCAGACACCGCCCACCACGAGCCTGGGTCTGTCCGAGGTTTCTTCCTAAAAGGGAGTTTTTCCTCGCCACTGTCGCACTGTTGCTTGCTCTGGAGGGAACTACTAGAACTGTTGGGTCCTTGTAAATTCTGGAGTGTAGTCTAGACCTACTCTATCTGGTCTAGACCTACTCTATCTGTAAAGTGTCTTGAGATAACTCTTGTTATGAATTGATACTATGAATAAAATTGAATTGAATTGAATTGAATAGAATGCAGCGCACATTATTACATACATAGTTATCATTCAAGGCCATAACAATATGTGCACTTGTGTTCCATAAAAGGTTTCTAACCAATAGGCTAATTTGCGACTCCAGCCCTGGTCAGGCCTTTCACAGCCATGACAAACATACGGAACAACAGAGATAGATTCTACCTGACCTAAAAAAACAGGTATGTTTCTAACAGTTGCGTAGCCAGAGACATAACAAACTCTGGGTAAATATTGGCGATGTATTTGAAAAATGGAGACAGCATAGAGCCCAAGAACACAGAGTTGGCTAATTTCCTAATGAACAGCTAAGCATTAGTTTCAGGCTAATTTATTGCAGCTGCAAGGGACAGGTATTATATGTCATTTCAACATTTTAATGGAATCATATTGCTAGAGTTTCCAAGTTGGTTACTCTCAAAAACAATGGACCTTTTTCACAGCAGACATTTTGACTTGTTATAGTAGGAAAATACCAAGTATCATCTCAAAAAGTTACACAGTGGAACTTTAACAAGTTAACATTCTGGTATAGGGGAAAAAAACACTCAGGGTGGTTGACCATTAATGATGGCTGCATTCCACTTAAGAGAGGCCCTGGGATTGTGCTTGCTGACTCACTGAAATAGCTTACTGGGACACTTGATGGTATCAAGTCATCGTTAAGGTTATCAAGTTCGGCTGTGCTTTTCCTTCTATGACAAGTCAAAATGTCTGCTGTGGAAAAAGGTCCATTAAGACACAGTCAGTAAAGGGATTCCTACTGGTCCTGTCTAACGCCGCCTAACTGCTAAAGTTACCAGAGGACCCATGGAGGACCAGGCAAGCAGCTGTTTTCAACATGGCCGACAATGGTGAGTTAATTTAAGCTAAGAAAAGGGGGCTTTACATTGGGAAGAGAGGACTGGGAGTTTGCAGTGTGTTTGTTGCCGTAATTCTAAGACAATAAAGTGTGTTCAGTCCGGTGGCGAGGATGGTAAGGTAGTGTTATTTTTAATGGTTCCCAATGTAAATCTAAGACGAGGAAGTGTGTCTGTCCACAGTACAGACTTTTATCTTTAAGGATTTTTAACAGTGTTATTGAGCAAACAGTGAAGGACACATGGACATTTTTACGCAAGTTATCTGTGAAAAGCTGGTCTCTCTCTTTCACTACACTTCTTCCCCTTCTAACTTCTGCTGTGACGGTGACTGATGACGGTGAATGACTGTTTGTCCTTGGTCTTCCTTCTCTGTTTCACCTGAAATCTCCATGTTCAATCTGCAAGTCAGGATGAAGAGTCAAAACAGGACAAGCTCTCAACTTGAACTTTAAACTATGTACGACTTCTCTATTTACTGCTGCAGTAGAAAAGGTCCGCCAGTGCATGCATTGGTGTGTTTGTGTTGTCATTTCTTGGAGTATCTTCAAGTGCTTCACATCCCTAAAATTACTAGTTATGTAAGTAAATGAACCATAACAATTAACAAAAAGTATTAAAATGTTGTGATAAATGAAAACATAAGAAAATCGACATGTTTTCATCTTTTTCTAAATAAACACAAAACATTGATGCAAAATATTTCTAAATATAGAAACATGAAACATATTCCTTAACAGTCCAGAAGTAATTCAAAGTATATAATTTTTGTTTTGTTTTTGAGATATACAAAGAGTGTAAAGGCGTTTTTATATAGTTTCACCTGCAATAAATGGAGCCGGAGGAGGAAAGTGTATGTTTGTTTGAGAAGTAAGTAAAACATGGTTCCTGGCTAATTATGATGATAATAATAATAATAATAATAATAATAATAATAATAATAATAATAATATTATTATTATTATTATTATAATTATAATGTATACTTTATCAATCCCACAAGAGGAAATTACAATTTACACTCTGTTGTTATTACACACAGGCCTGAATTACACACACATGCTCAGTACCTATACATGCACTAATAGAGAAATGTCAGAGTGAGGGGGCTGCCCATGGAAAGGCGCCCCGAGCAGTTGGGGTTTGGTGCCTTGCTCAAGAGCACCTTGGCAGTGCCCAGGAGGTGAACTGGCACCTCTCCAGCTACCAGTCCACCACCAGACTTTGGTCCGAACGGGGACTTGAACCAGCAATCCTCCAGCTCCCTACCCAACTCCCTACGAATTGAGCTATTGCTAAAGTCTATAGTTTGTCACGTTTAGTGAAGCTGTTTAAATCACACAAATATTATATTCTACTGTTATGTTCTTGTAACTTGTGAACCATATCTATCTGGTTATTGATCAGCTCCCAGAGGCAAATTTCCTTGATATTGTTGGTTTGGAAAGTGTGTGTGTGTGTGTGTGTGTGTGTGTGTGTGTGTGTGTGTGTGTGTGTGTGTGTGTGTGGTTACGGTAAACAGATGTTTAAAGTGAATGCTAATTGTGTTACCTTCAATATGGTGCCTATTACAGTGTCGGGGTGTAATATGTCATAGAAACACACATACACGGTCTATGTTCACGGTCATACATGGTTGGTCTGAATGAAATAAACCCAGAATTTTAACCATGACCTTGCTTTATGCTTACTACTGGAAAATAAAATAAGTAAATAAATAGAATTCACACTGTGGACTCTTGTGTTGACACTGTATTTAAAGCCATGTAAAAGGGTTTGTTCATTATTACCTGGTAGACTGTCTATTATCAATTGTACAGTATATGGTTTAGTTGCATGTCCTCAGTCTTACCCTACAAATAGGCACACACACACACACACACACACACACACTCACAGACACACTTATTTTGACAATCACATAGCAACAGTAATCATAATTAGCTAGGAACCGTTTTGCAGTTAATCCTCAAACATACAAGAACTTTCCTCCTATTCTATTTGTGTTGTAGCGTTTGCGTTTGTGTTGTGGCTTTTGTATTTGAGTTGAATTGTCTCGGCCACCGTAGCACTAGATGTCAAATAACGTGATGACAGGAAAGACTGAAGCCTAAACTTTGTCCTGCAAAAACAATGAATAGAGCTGTTATGGCTCTAGCTCCCAGCAATCCATATAAAATAATAAAATATGTGTTTTTGACTTGGAAAAGGCAAAGCAGGGCATTTTGGTAATGACATCACTGGTAATGAGCTGCAAAGAGCAATGTTCTCTCTAACACTTCTGCCCCTTCTTACTTCTGCTGCAAGGATGACTGACTGTTTCCTTGGCATTTCTGCTGAAATCTTCATGTTCAATCTGCAAGTCAGGATGATGAAGAGTCAGAACAGGCAAGTTCTCCAACCCTATATTGCTGCATATGCCCTAAAGGTGCATATGGATCAATTATCTTTGTGACCACCTCAATAATAAAATTGTCAAGCAATTTCACTTGGACACTTGGAAGTTAGTAAAGAGTAAAATTCTGATATATCCTACTTGGGTGAGCCTTGTTCTCCAGACATTACTGTTTAAGTGCCTTATGTTATCCACTACCTTCCACTTCCGGGATTGCCCTGTTGCCGCTGTAAATTCCACTGTATGTTCTTTTTTTCAACTGGATTTCCGTTACCTAATGCGTCCTTTGTGTTGGAATTTTAAACCCTGGTGGATTCACACATTTCACATATAGGATCACACATTTGAAAGTTTAAATTAATTTCTTTCAATCAAAATAACAACTTTAGGTCAGTGTTTACACATGTTCTTATTATAAACCTGAAGACAATTCGTGTTCATGTACTTGAATTTACAATGATGGCAGTGTACTGTTGGCCTAATGTCTGCTGAATGGAATAAGGTTGAGATTAGGCTTTTTTATTTTCTCTGCATATCAGATCCTACCGCTGGGCAGGAACACTTGATAAGTGATCAGAAATATGCAAAAGTTCATACGTTTGTAGCCAATGGGATTGTGTTGATAAAACTTCATGAGGTGATTGGTGGCTCGAAGGTCAACAGGTCAGTGGGAAGAGATTTAAAAAGGCACCAGGGTTACACCAGGAGGTCAGTCATTACCAAAGATGGGTGGCGTAACAGGTCTTCTCCTTTTGCTGTGGGCCGGTGAGTAGACATCTAATGCTTACACGTCTGCTGCTTACTTTATCCATTCTTTATACTTTGAGATAGAATTCATCATAAATTGTAATGCATGCATATTATGTAATACATGGTGAGTACAAGTAAGCGATACATGTTTAAAATCAACTTCAACGTGTATAATCATAATCAGAAAAAGATTATTATTGCAAGATAAGTGGCACTTGCTTTGGTTGATGGTACATACAGTACATAAAACCAATAAAAAAATCAATAAATACAGAAACAAATAACATATGCATATAACTATTTAACATTAAGAAAGAAAAAAGAGGTTGTATGGGTTAGTGCAGGATGTATAAAAATGTAGCGGGATGTTCAAAAAGTTCAGGATATATAGAATGTGAAGAAGACAGGATGTAGGATTAAGGTTCAATGTCAGTGGGGGGTCCGGGGATTTGGTAACGAGGCTTACTGCTGAGGGGAAGTAACTTTTTTTTTTGGCGTGAGGTTTTGGTCCTGATGGACCGCAGGCTCCTGCCAGTGGGGAGAGGTTCAAACAGTTTTTGTGGAGATGGTGATGGAGCAGGTGAGGATGGACTCAATGATGGCAGTGTAGAAGTGCATCATCATAGTCTTTGAGAGGTTCTTCAGCTGCTGCAGAAAGTACATCTCTGTTGTGCTTTTTTAATAAGGAGTTGATGTTCAGCTCCCACCTGAGGTCCTGGGAGATGATAGAGCCCAGGAAGTGAAAGGACCATATAATGTTGACTGTGGAGTCACCCAGAATAATGGGGGCAGGTGGGGCTACATCCTTCCTAAAGTCCACATATCAAACTATAAGCCAATGTGATGTGGTCTCTTCTTCCGATGTCTATTATTATCCTGACAGATGAATTCTAGGTCAGTTGGAGGTGTGACGGAGGCAGAAGTTGACCAATATTTCTCAGTTACCTCAGCCATATTAGCTGTTTTCATCATGGCTCTCAACCATCCTCTCTAGAATAGCCAGGTGCAGGTAGGTGGTATGGTGCAACTGTCAGTGAAAATAAGCATATCCATGGCTTAAAACAGCAGGTAGTGGATGACAGTAAAATCCTAGAGACTTCAGGCCCTCCAAGGCCTGGTTAATACCTATATATAAAGCATTACAATAATCCAGGTGAGTTGTAAAAAGATATAAGTACAATCAGCAAAAGATAAAAATTGTTTCAGTTTGGTGAGCAGCCTGAGTTGAACGAAACTAGATTATACAACACAATGCTTCTCTAGTTGAAACTCACTATCCATTTTAACCCCACCATGGACCATGTTAGTCACCATGGACTTGACATAGGGTGTCAAGGTACCCAGGTCCAGTTGGGAGGCGCCAGGAGCACTACTGGGTCTAAATATCATGACGTCAGTTTTACTTTCATTAAAATGTAAAAAGTTTAAAGCCATCCAGGCTTTTATGTCATAAAACCAATCAAGAAGAAGTGCACACTCTGTGCTATGAAATGCTTTAGGCCAGACTGAAACACCTCAAGGATACCATGCAGATCTAAAAAATGATTGTAGCTGCACTACCTTTTCTGAAATATTGGACATGAAAGGAAGTTTAGAGATCAGACGATAGTTTGCAAGAACTAAAGGGTCCAGATTTGGGTTTTTGATGAGGGGCCTCTTTAAAACAAAGTGGCACTTGACCAGAAGTAAGACTACTGTTAATAATTGCTTGGATGTTTGGTCCAATAGTGTGCCACACTTCTTTAAAAAGACGAGGTGGTTTGCACCTTGATATTGTTATCAACAGTACAAATTGAGGGTTTTAAATGTGTAACAATATCAGGAAGGGCCGAGAGGGATACAGGCTCAAACTTACTGAAAACTGCTGCACACCCATTAGAAATGGAAGGGTCATAGGCTGGAAGTGAGATGCCAGCTCTAATAGTGGTAATCTTTTCCACAAAGAAGTGGAGACATTTTTCACAGGCCACAGAAGACTTTTCCTCGGAAGGAAGAGTTGATTGCGCTAAAAAGAACGGTTTATGGTAGTTTTTTTCACTAACATAGGCAATTTTGGAGCTATCTACAGCCAGGTTCTTAAAAGGCAATTGATTTACTTCACTTTCTGGTGACCCTGTTTACTTGACTGTCATATTATACTCACACACAACTTCATATTGAAAGTTTCAATGGTTTCAATTTGAAACCATTTACGTTAATTTACACTCCACAGCACCATAGTTGAAATTATTTGATAAAAAAACACCCTTCTTTTTGCACTAATGGACTCTTGGTTTATTTTAAATAAATAAAAGGCAGTAGTTATATATATTTTAATACTACCTGTTGTCAGATATGTTTGTGTGTTCTGTGTGACTTAAGTGTTACTGTTGGGAGACAACTGTCATTGTATGTGTATAAGAGTTTGAGCCTGGTATAAAAGTTGATCCTGAGATGTGTATCAAGTGTTTGCATTAGTTCAGAGCTTCATATCAGTAAAGAGAACTGTCTCAACAGTGAAAAGTGAACTCAGTATAGACAATATGTGTTAGCAATTACCCAAAAACTGTTCTAATGTACAGTAACCTGGTGGAGGACTTTCTGTTCCAGGTGTCACAGTGAGCACCGTGCTGGATCTGCAGAAGAGAATCTATGGAGGTCAAGTCTGTGACAACAAGGAGCGTCTGTACCATGTCCAAATACAAGATGGAAATGGTAACTTCATATGTGGTGGATCTCTGATCAGTGACCGGTGGATTCTGACTGCAGCTCACTGCTGGGAGAAGTAAGAAAGTCACTTAAATACTTTATCTAAAGTCCTGAAGTTAAACTAGCACATTCCCAAAAGAGAAAAGCATGATGGCTTATGTTCATGTTCAGTAATTACTTAATATTAAATATGATGCATTTATAGTAATTCAGTGATGTTCCTCTTTACCTTTTCTATATTTGTAGCAATTTGAAAGTAGTTGTAGGTGTGCATCCTGGTCCTGGTACAGTGAAAATCATAGAAAGATCTGTGATATATACGGGCCATGACATCATGCTGCTGAAACTACCTGGACCGTCTACAATTACCCCTGTAAAACTTCCTGACTGTAAGAAGACTCCCAAACTGTGAGTCATGATCTGTACCCCTCTTACGTCTGAATACTCAACTCTTGAACTTAAACTGTGAAATTCATTAAGAATCGTTTTGTAAATTGGGTTATAAAGTCAGTAGGCTCTAGTTTGATTTTTATCATTTTATCATTTATTTAATTTAAAAAGAAAATGTTTTATCATATTTCAGAGGCGAAACAGTTCAGATTGCAGGTCAAGGAGCTACAACTGCAGGTCCTAATGGTCGAAAAAGTGAGATAAGTCTTTATCAATCTCTTTATTTTATAATACATTTGTATGTTTATTACAATTAGTGTTCTTATTCTTTTGCTTTTATATTTGGCAACATTGCTGACACATATTTACACTAAGTACGTTTTTATTTTTTCCTAAAAATATGATTATTATGTATATTCATGCATGTCCATAATAAAACATAAATCTGCCATTACACTTAGCAACTTAGCACAATTCAAGATATCTTGAAAACAAATTAACATTATTTAATAAATCAGATAAATAATCAAATTAGAAGGTGCAGTTTGATTCTTAAAAATGTTTGGATGCAAGTATAAGTAAGTATAAATAAATGAGATTCCTTAGTTACAATAGAGATCTGTTTTGGGCGGCTGTGGCTCAGGTGGAGAGCGGCCGCCTACCAATTACCACCTACCAGTGTTCGATCCCCTTCAGTCCCATGTCGAAGTGTCCTTGGGCAAGACACTGAACCCTGAATTGCTCCCCATGTTTGCGCCATCGGTGTGTGAATGTTTGATGAGCAGGTGGCACCTTGTGTGGCAGCCTTGGCCACAGTGTATGAATGTGTGTGAATGGTGAATGGTTCCTCTATTATGTTAAAGCGCTTTGAGTAGTTGTTAAGACTAGAACAGCGCTGTATAAATACAGTCCATGTACATTTACATTCATTTTTTTTGTGTACCATGTAAGAATATAATGATGACTTTTGATTTTCATTGATGGAAAAGAAACACTTTTGTTCTTTTTTCATACAGTATGTGGATATTCACCTACGCTCCAATGTGTTGACACCACGGTTGTTAAATGTTCACCCAACCTGAACAGGTTCACATTCTGTGGTGAAAAAAATGGAGTGGCTACATGTCCAGTGAGTTAATATGGCTTCTGATATTGTTTCTACAGTCATTACACATGTTAACAGTTTAATTTAAATAAGTATTTCAATAAAGAATATATATATATATATATATATATATATATATATATATAAGTCTGTAATAAACAATATATACATCTCTTCACAGGGTGACTCTGGTGGAGGAGTGTTGTACAACGGCATGATTTATGGTGTCCATGTAGCAGGTGGTAATAATGTTTTCCATGATAAACAATCTGAATTCATGGATGTCTGTGGATTCATGGATTGGATCAGAGACACTACCAGGTCTTCTTTAACCAAGATGGTTGACAATATGAAGGCATGTGTAGGTTGTGGTTAACTCTGAAATGCTCTGTCATTTAAAATACATTTCACATGTATTAATAAACTTGTTGAGTTAATTTCAATTTACTATTGATTAAATTACATTGAAATTGTAACATTCATTTTCAAAGCCCTTTCAGAAAAACAGAAATTGTGACTAGTTTACATTGTAGTATATGAGTTACAAATAGTAATTGACACAATGTTGCTATCAAATTGTTACGGTTTAAAAAAACATTAATCTAACTATTTAGTTAACAAATATATCCTTTTCCTTTTTAAAGTTTGCCTTTATGCATATTCAACAGATTGAGCATGATATGGACAGACTTACAAAAGGCCAAATATACCAATCTAAAAAATACTTTTAACAATTATTATCAATGTGACTTGTTTGACAATATTGTCATTTTAAATAAAATAAAGATGACTCACAATCATTGTTTCACAGATTGTTGCTTTTATGCTTTCATTGTCACAGAAAAAGATACATGAACATATGTCTGCACAATTTCAAGCTCCACTAGTTAATATCATTAAAAATGCAACAGATTTTTTTGGCCACTAACGGCAGCAGAAACACCCATGTGAACACCACAAAGACATATCACCTTATTTCATAGATTGTTTACTGTAAACATGCAGCAGTTACTGAACATTTAACTGGTCACATGATGAAGTTAAATCCTACATTCACTCTACTGTATTTAGCTCTATTTCTGGCCTCTACCATGTCCTGAGGGTGATGGGCCTTTTTCACTGCAGACATTTTGGCTGTATTCCACTTAGTGGAGACCCTGGTATTGTGGCTGGCTCACTATAGCTCTATAGCTATAGCTACTATACACTTAATAAAACTAAACGTTAATGCTATCAATTTCACCTCCGCTTTACCTACTTTGACAAGTCAAAATGTCTGCTGTGAAAAAGGTCTATTGGCTCATTAGCTGCTCAATGCTCCACCATATGTTCATAACCTAGTCGCTAACTGTGTCTGTCTGTCGGTTGATGTTGAAGAGGTGGTGTACTGGTGGGTTGTTAGAGCTTTTTTCACTCTAAAAGGTTACCTGCTGTGGTCTGAAAATTACCCTTTGAGAGCTGTGACTGGAACCACCAACGCAGTAAAGTTGTGGATCGGACAGATAACCAATAAGCTAAAACTCACTGTTAGGCTCCATGCCCATTCAGGTGATAATTCTCTGTAGGTTTATCAAGACAAGTGACCCCATTCACACCAAACATTGTTTTATTTTATCAATTATATGTGCTTCATATTACCAATGAATCCAATGACTAACTCATCATCAGTGAGAAAGTTGCAAAAAAAGTAAGGCACTTTTTTCTTGCCACAGTTTTGTATGTTCAGCCCCTATCCAAAATATGACAATTATATCCCTGTTTTACCCAGGCCAAGGTTAAAATATGTGTGGCCTGAGGCTTGGTCAATTTAAAACAATGAAAACCCATTAAAATCCATATGAAATACCAATTAAATGATGAAAGGTCGCTTCTGGCAATACTTTAAAAAGTCTGTATTCAGATGGCTATTTCATGGTAAAATACGAAAAACAGACAATCTTTGCATGTGAAATTAGTAGAAGGTTACAACCCACACATAGCTACACAAACAGCCTTCTCCAGGGTGTAGCCCTCAGCACAGTTTCCCCTTTTTAAGATTACTGCAAACACCTGAACAAGAAGCAAATGAACTCACAGGTCACAAATGCAAAGTATGACTGGTGGGTGGCTCTACAAGATGTATAGGAGGAAGAAAAAGGATAATATGTAAAAGTAATTGGACAAAATTAGAAAAAAATGTCTGTACAGACAACCAGACAATTTAATAAAAAATAAACTACAATAAATAACCATTTACGACAAAGGCACCGGACCACCGGAGTCAGTTCAGTTGGAAGATTTGGTGTTAAAGAATTGTTCATACATGTGCTAACCACCTCTAATCTTCTCTTCTTTTTGGGACCTCCATGGTCCCGGAGCCCACAATGCCAGCTGCAGCCTCGGGTCTGGACCAAACCGGACCAACAATAATATTAAAAGGTGGAACCTTATTCACACATGGTTTTTCTTGGTCATTTCTTGATCAGGTCAAGTTTGTATAGAGAGCCTTCGTCACTTGCATTTGATACAGGCAGGCATAGACCAGTAGAGCCATTTCTACATTTGGTAAAATATTAATTATTTTCTAATGAGGCAGAACGATAAAATCCAACAGAGGAAGTCAGAAATGTTTATCTCATCATCATCATCATCATCATCATCATCATATTCATCATGTTTTTTCCTAGGTCATAGCTATACTTTGCTCGCATAATGCAAGCTGCCTTAGAGGAATTAAAACGCTGACTCGGTATCTCTGTCCAGTTAGAACATGGTCAGGTGTGTCATGGTGTGCCCCATTTTCAGTAATATCTTTCCTTGTAATTATGTCTGGTTTGCAAAAATGGGAATTGCTCTTCAGTAATTTTCCTTGGGATGAGTAATGTTTGATCTTATCATAGATAATCAATCACACAGCACAGAATATAAATATAAATGAAATACTAGGATACAATATACAGTACATACATACAATGTACATGAAATATACATGAAATAATAATAATAGGATAGCTGCCGCACGACACAGCGCCATTTTGCATGAAGAAAGGTCCAGTGTGTAGCGTGTTTAGATGTTTATTATCAAAATCTGTGTTGCCTGTTCACAAACTTGTCCTTTTTCATAAATATTTACCACCAACATCAATTCCAAGTATTCCTTTTGGCTTAAAATTGTACATTTGCATGAACTGGGGTAGACGCTCCATATTCCAACCCGGTTTCACACCAGTTAGTGAAATGGTCACATTATTTGGATTTATTAATTTGTGAACATATGTCACGATTTTCTCGTTTATTACGTGTACATGTCACAATTTTCGAACGTGACCATTTGACAAACTGCCATGACACTGGGCTGCCCTGGGGGACGCAACAACGGGGAAATGAATCGTCACACGCCGGCGACAACAAAGGGATGGACCGCCACACGCGGGACGCGATCCCCGGGCGCATGTACATGATCCGTGGTCTCTGTGGCACGCAACAATGCGGAAATGAAACGCCACACACCGGCCACAACAACGGGGACGGTTGTGGTTAGTAAAAAAGAACGGGGAAAGGAACCGTCACGTGCAGGACACGCCGACAACAACAGGAAGGTTGTGGTTAGGAAGAGAATAAAGTGGAAAGGAACAGCGACATGCAGGACGTGGTGGATGTGTTGTTTGACCCATTCACCACTCCCACCAACCTCCCTGCACAGATCTTCGGCTTTTAATACTACTCGCTACCGTAAACGTTCTGTGATCACGAAATAGGCTTCCCATTGAAATACATTACTTCAAAATTGGTAATCGACACACGAAAATAACAACATTAACGTGACCTGTACACGAATCAATAGATTAAATAACGTGGCCATTCCACGAACTGCCATGAGACTGGGCTCCATATTCATGCGCCATCTTGAAATACGTTAGCTGTGACACCTGAAAGAGAAAGTCCTCTACCAGGTGACGGCAGTGTTGTTTAGTTGTAAAATCGTAAATAAATACAACAAGGTCCTCTCTTTTATGATTTAAGCAGTGTGGTGTGGACATAAAGGTAAGGTTAATTGTCTCTAAATTGTGTTTTCTTTGGTCTTCCTTCTCTGTTTCACTTGAAATCTCCATGTTCAATCTGCAAGTCAAACGGAGCCAGACGAGGACAGTTCTTGTATGTTTGAGAAGTAAGTGAAATATGTCTAAGATTACTGTCGCTACGTGATTGTCACAAAAAAAGAAACATTCAATATCTTTCTTTATTTTCAAATGTATGTACTCTGCCGTTTAGGCTACAAAGCTACAGCTATAACGTTATCTAAATGGCGCTCAGCGTCTTTTAACGCGTGAGTGCTACCTTTAAAGTCCATAGTTTGTATAGTCACTACTTGTGACTCACATATTCCCCCTCAGCCGCTAAGGGACGCGTCTGTGTACACTGTCACGTGTGAAGTGAACTCCGGGCGTCAGGGTCCGGGGTCCGCCACTATGCCAAATCTGACTGAAGAGAAGGAGGGATGGTCACCATCTGCCACTTGTGGCGAATTGGGTCGAGGTGCAAGTGATGGAGCCATCTCTTGAATCTTTTACATGTGGAGGGGACCCAGTGGGACTACCACATGGTTCACAGACATCATGAGGCGCATGACAGACAGTGCCGACACTGTTGGGCGAGGCATGATGCGTGACAGCAGCGAGTTCATTGCTTCCAGCCTTGGCGCTGACAGTCTGGCTCTCATGATGGACGAATCCATGTCCATACCCAAATAAAATATTGTCTGTGCAGGGACCAGTGAGCTCTTTTGCCACTTTATGGCAAAGCCCAGTGTCTGAAGGTGCTGCATAGTTTCCAAGGTGTGGAGTACAGCCTCCTCTCGGGAAGGGGCCAAAATGAGCAGATTATCTAGATAAAAAAGGAAATTAAATAAAACAGAGCACATTTTTCTTCCATCCCAGAATGCTTTGTGGACTAGCCAGACCCTCCTCTTTGCGGTTTGGCTTTGGAGAAGGATCCTAACTGGGTTTTGGTGATGTTTCTGGCACAAAGCTGAAGAAGTTTTGTGAAGGGCTGAATGTGTGAGCAGATCATATTGGCCTATAGTACCTGTACTATAGGCCTATTAAAATAATGAAATTGTTACTATATATAGTAACAATTTTAATTTTATTGAATGACGTTCAATCAAAATGTCTACTTAAGTTTAACTTTTACTCATTTTTAAAATAATAAACCTAAACACTTCCAACATTTCCAATGTTGTCTGCTGAATGGAATTGGGCTGAGATAAGGTTTTTACAGGCTTTTCTTCTCTGTATGTCAGATCCTTTGTCTTGCTGTTGGGCAAGAACACTTCATAAGTGAAAAACATGCAAAATAAAAAATATGCAAAAGTTAAGACGTTTGTAGCCAATAGAATTGCGTTGATAAAGCTTCAGGAGGTGATTGGTGGCTCAAAGGCCAACAGGAAATTAGCAGATTTAAAAAGGCACCAGGGTTACACCAGGAGGTCAGTCATTACCAAAGATGGGTGGCGTAACAGGTCTTCTCCTTTTGCTGTGGGCCGGTGAGTATTCATCTAATGCTTACACGTTTGCTGCTTACTTTGTCCATTCTTTGTACTTTGAGATAGTATTTATGATAGAAAGAAAGAGAAAGCATATTTCTGTTGATAATCTTGCTTTTCTTCTGAGAGAAACTATGAGCAGTGGCTCTTAGACACTTATAAATCACTGGACTATACATTCTTTGTAGACATAGTTATTGCCGTATTTCAACATTTTTCTGCATGAGACTTTTTACAGGCCTACCAATAGCTCAAGCCTGTCCTACAGTGACTGCATCTAAAGCTAATTAGCAGCAAGATGCCTCCTTTCTCCGTGGAAACAAACTCATGCAGAGGATTGCATTTCTGGAAACCAAAATTCTCCGATTAGAAGTAAATGTGGAAGTGAACGGATCATGTGGAAATGACACCACTTTACCATGGACCCAAAACAATGGACAAAAGCATGCTAACACATGGCTAATTAGAGATAATTTACCTAATATCCATTCCACAGCCCCAGAAGAATTTAATTTAATTTAATGGAATTGAAAAGTTGTCCTTCCTTATTATGTTGTTGTATTTTAATACCACTTATTAGAGATGTTTTAGGTAATTGTGTTCTGAGTAACAAGTGTTACTGTTGGGAGACAACTGTCGTCAGTGTTCTGGTATAAAAGTTGATCAATCAGATGTGTATAAAGCATTTTGGTTGCATTAGTGTCAAGCTTCACATCAGTAACGAGAACTGTCTGAACAGTTCACCATATATATTGATAATGTAATGGGAAAATTACATTTAATGATTTTCATATTAACTATTCATAATAAGATCTCCAATGCCTCTCAGAGTATATGACTTCTGTATCTTTCCTCAGTGTCTTCTCCTTGAAGGAGACAACTGGATATGTTATGTCTCTGCATTTGTCCTCCAAGGACAAATGGCATAAAGTCTGACAGAAACAGTTGTCTAAAGTTTATCATAGCAGGTCCCAGGTCGAGACCATAGCCTATCTGAAGAAACGAGATGTTCTTTTTCAGCTAAGATAGAATGACCGGTCAAGAAAACTTGACACACGGAGATACGTAATAGATCCAACTGTCTGCCTGAGGTCCACTAATTGTTATGTTTAAGATTAAACTGTTTTCCAAACAAGGGTTTTTCTTCTGGAGGCTCAGGATAGAAAGAAGTGTGTTACTGATTGAATTCACACAGAACTGTGGCCACTCTGTGACTGTACATTGTGGAAGCTGTTCTTGTCATATTGATTGTTCTCTGCAGAAAACAATTACACCTTTTCACCAAATACTTAAACCTTTATTTCAGTTTGCAGCTTGTCTTTATTTGTTTCAACAAGGTCTCTTCTTCAACGTGAATTCCTCCCTCGCTGTTACAAGGAACGTCCACAACAATAACTTTCTACAGAATGAATAAGTTGTTCTCTACAACAACCACTGTTCTGATGTACAGTAACCTGGTGGAGGACTTTCTGTTTCAGGTGTCACAGTGAGCACCGTGCTGGATCTGCAGAAGAGAATCATTGGAGGTCAAACATGTGGACCAACTGACCGTCTGTACCATGTTGAACTGAAAATAACTCATCCTCCACAAAGCCCATTCTACTGCGGTGGTACTCTCCTAAAAAATCAGTGGATTCTCACTGCAGCGCACTGCTGGGAGGACCGATGGTGAGAAAGTGAAAGTTGAACTAATAACAATATATTTCTCAATCATTAGGTTCAACGTGATAGTACTGAAGCAGAAATCAGGAATTTTTTTATGCAAATCTATACATTTGCAAAATCAACAGATGACTCATGTTCAGTAATTATTGACTTAAACATCTCAATATGATGTATTTACATTCATTCAGGGATGTTCATTTTTAACCTTTTTCTATTTGTAGGACTATAGAAGCACATTTAGGTGTGCATCCAGGCACCAACAAGGAAATGCAAATAATCACAAGACATGAGATCTTTAGCGACGCCAACGGAGAACATGACATCATGCTGCTGAAGCTACCTAAAAAACCTAACATTGAACCTGCATCACTTCCTGTCTGTGGAACCCGTCCGCCTCGGTGAGTCATGACCTTACCACTCTAACCCTGTCTGAATAAGTCTGAAAGCTTAACTCACGAGGAAACGGCAATTAGAAATCCATGGACAATCTTTCTTAAGTAGTTTTTAAAAAATTTCTGACTTTAAAAAAAAAACAATATATAACAATTTATAACAAGTTTTTTTTTTTCTTGTATTTCAGAGGTGCTACCGTTCAGATGGCTGGTCATAGCTATACTGATGAAAAAGGTGAGATGATTCTTTTTTTTTATATTAATTGTGTATGTATATCACAGTTTGTGTTCTTTTTTACTTGCATATTTTATAACATACCTGACATATTTACAGTGAATATCTTTAATTTGGTCTTAAAAAAATCTGTTTCAAATTAATTATATTTATGTATATACTTAAAACATAAACCTGCCAATTCACTTAACTAAACATAATTCGAGATATTAGGAAAACTAATTAAATGATATAAATAAACACATTTGGATGCCTTTTATATATGGAAAAATAATATAAATAGATCAGATTCCAGTGTTAAGTTACAGCAGAGTTCTGTTCATTTTTCTGTCTACCATGTGAGTGTGCATAAGAATATAATTTTTGTTTTGTATCAAAGAAACAATTTTGTTCTTCTCATCTAGATAAAAGACGCTCAACAACTCTCCGATGTGTTGACACCACGGTGGTTGACTGTGAACCTGGGTTTTCTCTCGACTATCAACACGTGTTCTGTGCCCAAAAAACTAAAGTGAATGCTTGTCCAGTGAGTTGGCCTGACTTCTAACTGTATATCTTTTCAATTTAATGTACTTCAATGAGTAATGTAAAAGTATATCCTGAACAATATCTCCATGTCTCTTACAGGGTGACTCTGGTTCAGGAGTGATGTACAGCGGCAGGATTCATGGTGTCATTTCCACTGGTGCAGGCACTAACCAAGCAACACAAGTTGAATTTATGGACGTCTGTAATAATGATTACATGCAGTGGATCAATAGAATAATAGCAACATAGAGATGTCTAATGTGTGGTCATTGTAAAATGTCCTGTCATTCAAGAGACATTTCACATGAATAAATAAATAAATTTGCAATACACAATTGTTTGGATTCCATTTAATGTTTGACTATCATTTGTAAAGCCTTTAAAGACAAACAATAATTAGGATTCTCTGACTGTAGTTTCACAACGTAGTGTCTGAGTTAAAAATGTTAATTTACACAATGTTGCTATCAAACTGCTGTCATCTATCTATGGTTTTTAAATATCCTTTTCTCCTTTTTTCAATCAAAATGTGTTAAAACAAAATTGTACATTTACCCTTATATAAATTAAGCAGATTAAGCATGCTATATTACTTTTAAAAATACATTATACATTAATTCAGTGTTTTTATGCTTTTAGTGTCTCAGAAATATATACAAAAACATATCTCTGTATGATATAAAACTCCAGTGGTTACTGTAATATCTTTAATAACAGGCAGGCAAATCACCACAGACTCTCACTCATCACCTTTTCTCATAGATTGTTTACAAATTCAGCCAATCATTAACAATCATTTGGAGAAATGTTTCTGGCACCTTTTTCAGTGAAAAGGCTGTGGCCTAAAAAACAACCATTTGAGAACTGAGACAGTGAACCAAAACAGTAAAGTTCTAGAACTGACAGCTGAAAAAATTTGCTGAAACTGACTGGTTATCTCCATTAGAGGGGGCTGCAGATTCAGGTGATGATTCTCCGTTTGATCATTACTACAAGTGACCCCTTTCACATTGTTGCATTTCGCATGTTCTTTTGTTATATCAATTTATATTACCAATGATTGACTTATCATCTGTGAGGGAGGGGCAGAAAAGTGGAAGGGATATGTATTTTTTTGAAGTAAGCATTTTTATTCTTGCCGCA
The DNA here is from genome assembly GCA_013375575.1 of Percina caprodes. Taxonomy (NCBI): domain Eukaryota; kingdom Metazoa; phylum Chordata; class Actinopteri; order Perciformes; family Percidae; genus Percina; species Percina caprodes. The sequence goes on along the minus strand of JABXJD010000050.1, from coordinate 2,529,794 downwards.
ACTTTGTACAGCCCCCTTTTTGCCAGGGCCAAAATATAACAATATCCCAGTTGTAGCCAGGCCCAGGTTAGAAAGCAGTGTGGCCTGAGAAATGAAAGAGACCTCAGCACAGTTTCTCCTTTAGTAGATATAAAATGATTGAATCACCTGAACAAGAAGCAAATGATCTCACAGGTAACAAATGAAAAGTATGATTACTAGGTGGCTTTACAAGATGTATAGAAGGAAGAAAAAATAAGAAAAGATAATGTGACAAATAATGTGACAAAATTTGAAAAGTAGCTGTACAGGCAGCTGTACAGTGGCCAAACTGACAACTCTTGTCACCAGTGAGGGGATCTGCACTCCAATTAAATGGGGATTCAGAATAGTCAGTTAAGTTGGAAGATTTGGTGTTAAAGAATGCTTCACACATGTGCTGACCACCTCTAATCTTCTCGTCTCTTTTGGACCTCCATGGTCCTAGAGCCCACAATGTCAGCTGCAGCCTCAGGTCTGGACCAAACCGGACCAACATTAATATTAAAAGGTGGAACATTATTTGCACATGTTTTCTTGGTCTATTATGTTCACCACTTGCAATTGATACAGGCGGTTATAGACCACAGTCATTTCCATATTTGGGGAAATAAATTATTCTCATGAACATCATATTTTTGTCTAGATCATAGCTGCACTTTCCTCACATAATGCAAGCTGCCTTATTTATTTCAGTCCTTAAGATCATCAGGTTGAGAGAGGAATTAAAATGCTGACTCAGTATGGATCTCTGTCCAGTTAGAACATGGTCAGGTGTGTCAGGGTCATCAGGCCAGTACTCACACTTCCAAGTAATACTATAGTAGACATACTACAGTATATGTTCTTTAGCTGCTGAAATTGCTGTTGGCTAATCTCCTTTCATTAAAATGCTATTCCGTTTCATTCATTCATTAAATAGCCACTCTAAAGCTTGTGCATACTTTGATGCACTTCAGTAATTTACCTTGGGATACATAATAATATAAAGTCTTCTTCAATGAAATATTGATATTGTTTCTTTAAATTACCAACTTTTTGTACTTTCTTCATATTTCTTTCCAGACTTTAATAACAAACCTGCATAGTTTGGTCTACAGATTACTGGATATGGATTCCCTGGCATTGATTTCTGATAGGTCAGCCAGTAGTTGTTCTGATTAACTTAATATTGAAAAAATTCTCATCAGTTCTTCATTCATTGAATGTCCAATGCGTAGTATATTTACTGTAATACATTAGAAAATTACCCCAATGCATCATCATATATTAAGCAAACATGCTAAGTTGAAATACTATCTTATCTGACAACAATGCTGATGCCATTTAATGTATTTGTCAGGGAGAAGCAGCACACATTATTACATACATAGTTATCATTCAAGTCCATAACAATATGTGTACTTGTGTTGCAAAAAAGGTTTCTAACCAACAGGCTAATTTGCGACTCCAGCCCTGGTCAGGCCTTTCTAAAATATAAAAATAAAATCCAAATATATACATTTTAAAAGAACTACATAGTATGAGTTACACAGTCAGGCAGCAGATACATTGCACAGTCAAGTTCCTCCATACATCTCTGACTTGATACAGCTTCATATTCCCACCGAGGTCATTAGGTCAGAGGCTTTTAGTGGTCCCCCCCGCACTTATTTTAAAACGAGAGGGGATCAATCATTCCAAGCAGTGGCTCCTAGGATGTGGAATGTCTTCCTCCCTCCTACGTTGTGTGAATTCTGTCGAATCTTTTAATAAGCAATTGAAGACTCTGCTGTTCAAGCAGGCTTTTAGTTAGTCAATGGGTTTTAATAGTTGTTTATGCTTTCTATTTGTATGTAAATGTATTTGTATTTTAATCTGTTGTATTGTATTAGACTAATATACTAATATATTACATCAACATTTCACAGAGTCGTGACCACATTACACAAAACAGCACATCACGTAACAACAAAAGCACCCAGCCACTCGCACCTGCTCAACTATACCCACCCCAATAGTGAGGGGCCTGGGCCGCTACTTGTTTATCTCCCATACCCAGACCCAACCCGTGTTGTTATCAACTGACCAGTTTGACAGCCAGGCCGGGCTGCCAGATATAACTGTGAAAACATAAACCCAGCACACTGCAGCTGCAACATCAGTACAGCCATGACAAACATACAGGATCAACAGAGATAGATTCTACCCGACCTAAAAAAACAGGTATGTTTCTAACAGTTGCGTAGCAGAGATGTAACAAACCCTGGGTAAATATTGGCGATGTATTTGAAAGATGGAGACAGCATAGAGCCCAAGAACACAGAGTTGGCTAATTTCCTAATGAACAGGTAAGCATCAGTTTCAGGCTAATTTATCGCAGCTGCAAGGGACAGGTATTATATGTCATTTCAACATTTGTATACTCACATTGAATTATATTGCTAAAGTTTCCAAGTTGGTTACTCTCAAAAACAATGGATTTTTTCACAGCAGACATTTTAACTTGTTATAGTAGGAAAAGACCGAGAATCAACTCAAAAAGTTACACAGTGGAACTTTAACAAGTTAACATTCTGGTATAGGGAAAAAAATACTTAGGATTGTTGATATTTTTTTAAACCCAATTACAATTTGTGTATTCAAAACCATTAATGATGGCTGCATTCAACTTAAGAGAGGCCCTGGTATTGTGCATGCTGACTCACTGAAATAGCTTACAGGGACACTTGATGGTATCGACTCATCGTTAAGGTTATCAAGTTCTGCAGTGCTTTTCCTACTATGACAAATCAAAATGTCTGCTGTGGAAAAAGGTCCATTAAGACACAGCCAGTAAAGGGATTCCAACTGGTCCTGGCTAACACCGCCTAACTGCTAAAGTTACCAGAGGACCCATGGAGGACCAGGCAAGCAGCTGTTTACAACATGGCCGACAATGGTGAGTTAATTTAAGCTAAGAAAAGGAGACTTTACATTGGGAAGAGAGGACTGTGAGTTTGCAGTGTGTTTGTTGCCGTAATTCTAAGACAATAAAGTGTGTTCAGTCCGGTGGCAAGGATGGTAAGGTAGTGTTATTTTTAATGGTTCCCAATGTAAATCAAAGACGAGGAAGTGTGTCTGTCCCTAGTACAGACTTTTATCTTTAATTATGTTTAACATTGTTCACATCCATATTGAGCAAACAGTGAAGGACACATGGACATTTTTATGCGAGTCATCTGTGAAGACCTGGTCTCTCTCTTTCTCAACACTTCTTCCCCATCTAACTTCTGCTGTGATGGTGACTGATGACGGTGAATGATTGTTTTTCTTTGGTCTTCCTTCTCTGTTTCACCTGAAATCTCCATGTTCAATCTGCAAGTCAGGATGAAGAGTCAAAACAGGACAAGCTCTCAACTTGAACTTTAAACTATGTACGACTCTATTTACTGCTGCATTAGATTAGATTAGATTCAACGTTATTGTCATTACACAGGTACAGGTACAAGGCAACAAAATGCTATTAAAATTCTATTAAAAATACTTTTGTCAATTATAAGCAATTTTTTAAGCAATCATTTTTATTCTTGCCACAACTTTGTACAGCCCCCTTTTTTCCAGGGCCGAAATATAACAATATCCCAGTTGTAGCCAGGCCCAGGTTAGAAAACAGTGTGGCCTGAGAAATGAAAGAAACCTCAGCACAGTTTCTCCTTTAGTAGATATAAAATGATTGAATCACCTGAACAAGAAGCAAATGATCTCACAGGTAACAAATGCAAAGTATACTAGGTGGCTTTACAAGAACAGACAGCTGTACTGTGGCCAAGCTGACAACTCTTGGTCACCAGTGAGGGGATCTGCACTCGTAAAAATGACCAATTAAATGGGGATTCAGAATAGTCAGTTAAGTTGGAAGATTTGGTGTTAAAGAATGCTTCACACATGTGCTGACCACCTCTAATCTTCACGTCTCTTTTGGACCTCCATGGTCCCAGAGCCTAAAATTTCAGCTGCAGCCTCAGGTCTGGACCAAATCGGACCAACATTAATATTAAATTATTTTCTCATGAACATCATGTTTTTGTCTAGATCATAGCTGCACTTTCCTCACATAATGCAAGCTGCCTTATTTATTTCAGTCCTTAAGATCATCAGGTTGAGAGAGGAATTAAAATGCTGACTCAGTATGGATCTCTGTCCAGTTAGAACATGGTCAGGTGTGTCAGGGTCATCAGGTCAGTACTCACACTTCCAAGTAATACTATAGTAGACATACTACAGTATATGTTGTTTAGCTGCTGAAATTGCTGTTGGCCAATCTCCTTTAATTAAAATGCTATTTCGTTTCATTAATTCATTAAATAGCCACTCTAAAGCTTGTGCATACTTTGATGCACTTCAGTAATTTACCTTGGGATACATAATAATAAAAAGTTGTATCTCTTTTTCAATGAAATATTAATATTGTTTCTTTAAATTACCAACTTTCTTCATATTTCTTTCCAGAATTTAATAACAAACCTGCATAGTTTGGTCTACAGATGACTTGATATGGATTCCCTGGCATTGATTTCTTAATATTAAAAAAATTCTTATCAGTTCTTCATTCATTGAAAGTCCAATGTGTAATATATTTACTGTAATAAATCCAAAGATGACCCCAATGCGTCATTATATATTAAGGAAACATGCTATGTTGAAATACTATCTTATCTGACAACAATGCTAATGGAAGTATTATCTCCTTTGGAAATTTCCATTCCATGATGGAATTTCTTTTAGTGTTTTGGCCTTGGGTTTTTGTGTACTTGTGTTGCAAGAAAAGGTTTCTAACCAACAGGCTAATTTGCGACTCCAGCCATGGTCAGGCCTTTCTAAAATATAAAAATAAAATCTAAATATATACATTTTAAAAGAGCTACATAGTATGAGTTACACAGTCATGCAGCAGATACATTGCACAGTCAAGTTCCTCCATACATCTCTGACTTGATACAGCTTCATATTCCCACTGAGGTCATTAGGTCAGAGGCTTTTAGTGGTCCCAAAGTTACACAGTGGAACTTTAACAAGTTAACATTCTGGTATAAGTGAAAAAAATATGAATGAAATAGCTTACTGGGACACTTGATGGAATCGAGTCATCGTTAAGGTTATCAATTTCAGCTGTTTTTTTTCTTCTATGACAAATCAAAATGTCTGCTGTGGAAAAAGGTCCATTAAGACACAGCCAGTAAAGGGATTCCAACTGGTCCTGGCTAACGCCGCCTAACTGCTAAAGTTACCAGAGGACCCATGGAGGACCAGGCAAGCAGCTGTTTACAACATGGCCGACAATGGTGAGTTAATTTAAGCTAAGAAAAGGGGGCTTTACATTGGGAAGAGAGGACTGGGAGTTTGCAGTGTGTTTGTTGCCGTAATTCTAAGACAATAAAGTGTGTTCAGTCCGGTGGCGAGGATGGTAAGGTAGTGTTATTTTTAATGGTTCCCAACGTAAATCTAAGACGAGGAAGTGTGTCTGTCCACAGTACAGACTTTTATCTTTAATTATGTTTAACAGTGTTCACATCCATATTGATCAAACAGTGAAGGACACATGGAAATTTTTATGCGAGTCATCTGTGAAGAACTGGTCTCTCTCTTTCTCAACACTTCTTCCCCATCTAACTTTGGCTGTGACGGTGACTGATGACGGTGAATGATTGTTTTTCTTTGGTCTTCCTTCTCTGTTTCACCTGAAATCTCCATGTTCAATCTGCAAGTCAGGATAAAGAGTCAAAACAGGACAAGCTCTCAACTTGAACTTTAAACTATGTACGACTCTATTTACTGCTGCATTAGATTAGATTAGATTCAACTTTATTGTCATTACACAGGTACAGGTACAAGGCAACAAAATGCAGTTTAGGTCTAACCAGAAGTGCAATAGCAGCAAGTGCAGGATATACAATGGTTCCATAAGTGCAGGACATGGATATGTACTGAATAAATATAGAGATGAATACTATTCTAAACAGAATTTTACAGATAGAAATAGAAATAGAAAAGGTCCGCCAATGCATACATTGGTATGTTTGTGTTGTCATTTCTTGGAGTATCTTCAAGTGCTTCACATCCCTAAAATTAGTAGTTATGTAAGTAAATGAACCATAATATTTAATTGTTAATATGTTAACATATTAAAATGTTGTGATAAATGAAAACATAAGACTATTGATATGTTTTCATCTTTTTCCAAATAAACACAAAACATTGATCCAAAATATTTCTAAATATAGAAACATGTAACATATTCCTTAACAGTCCAGAAGTAACCTGCTGTTTAGTCCTGTCTATTATCAATTGTACAGTATGTGGTTTAGTTGCATGTCCTCAGTCTTACCCATAAATAGGCGCACACACACACACAAACACTTATTTTGACAATCACATAGCAACAGTAATCATAATTAGCCAGGAACCATTTTGAAGTCAATCCTCAGACATACAAGAACTTTCCCCTTAATCTATTTGTGTTGTAACTTTTGCGTTTGTATTGTGGCTTTTGTATTTGTGTTGAATCGTCTCGGCCACCGTAGTTCAGCACTAGATGTCAAATAACGTGATGACAGGAAACACTGAAGAAAACTTTGTCCTGCAAAAACAATGAATGATTCAGCTGTTATGGCTCTAGCTCCCAGCAATCCATATAAAATATGTGTTTTTAACTTGGAAAAGGCAAAGCAGGGCATTTTAGACTGGTAATGAGCTGCAAAGAGCAGTGTTCTCTCTAACACTTCTTCCCCTTCTTACTTCTGCTGTAATGGTGACTGACTGTTTCCTTGGCATTTCAATCTGCAAGTCAGGATTATGAAGAGTCAGAACAGGCAAGTTCTCCAACCCTATATTGCTGCATATGCCCTAAAGGTGCATATGGAGCAATTATCTTTGTGACCACCTCAATAATAAAATGTTAACATTTCTGGTGTTCAGACACTTGGTAGTTAGTTAAGTGTAACATTCTGAAATATCCTACTTGGGTGAGCCTTGATCTCCAGACATTACTGTTTAAGTGCCTTATGTTATCCACTACCTTCCACTTCCGGGATTGCCCTGTTGCCGCTGTAAATTCCACTGTATGTCCTTTTTTTTCAACCGGATTTCCGTTACGTAATGCTTCCTTTGTGTTGGAATTTTAAACCCTGGTGTATTCACACATTTCATGTGCGATCACACATTTGAAAACAATAAGAAAGTGATGTTTCTGGCACAAAGCTGAAGAAGTTTCATTCAGCTCATTTCAATAGGCCTATAGTACAGGTATATAGTAACACATTCACTTTAAAATAATTTCTTTCAATCAAAATAACAACTTTAGGTAAACCTGAAGACAATTTGTTTTCATGTACTTGAATTTACAATGATGGCTGTTTAATGTTGGCCCAATGTCTGCTGAATGGAATAAGGTTGAGATTTAGCTTTTCAACATTTTTTTCTCTGCATGTCAGATCCTTTTTCCTGCCACTGGGCAGGAACACTTTACTTTTACGTTTGTAGCCAATGAGATTGTGTTGATAAAACTTCATGAGGTGATTGGTGGCTCGAAGGCCAACAGGACAGTGGGAAGAGATTTAAAAAGGCACCAGGGTTACACCAGGAGGTCAGTCATTAACAAAGATGGGTGGCGTAACAGGTCTTCTCCTTTTGCTGTGGGCCGGTGAGTAGACATCTAATGCTTACACGTCTGCTGCTTACTTTATCAATTCTTTATACTTTGAGATAGAATTTATCATACATTGTAATGCATGCATATAATGCAATATATGGTGAGCCCAAGTTTAACAAGTAAGAAATACATTAAGCAATCCCATGTTTAAAATGTATGGGTTAGTGCAGGATGTACAAAAATGTAGCAGGATGTGCAAAAAGTTCAAGATATATAGAATGTGCAGAGGACAGGATGTAGGGTTAGGGTTCAATGCCAGTGGGGGGTCCGGGGTTTTGGTAACGAGGCTTACTGCTGTGGGGAAGAAACTGTTTTTGTGGTGCGAGGTTTTGGTCCTGATGAACCGCAGGCTCCTGCCAGTGGGGAGAGGTTCAAACAGTTTGAAGTGGTTTGATGGTGATGGAGCAGGTGAGGATGGACTCAATGATGGCGGTGTAGAAGTGCATCATCATAGTCTATGACAGGTTATTCATGCAGAAAGTGCATCTCTGTTGTGCAAAAAAGCAAAAAGAATAGGGCCTGGGAGATGATGGAGCCCAGGAAGTGAAAGTACTCTACAATGTTGATTGTGGAGTTACCCAGAATAATGGGGGCAGGTGGGGCTACATCCTTCCTAAAGTCCATACATCAAACTATAAGCCAGTGTGATGTGACTCTTATTCTGATGTCCATTAATATCCTGACAGATAAATTATAGGTCAGTTGGAGGTGTGACTGAGGCAGAAATGATGCCTATGCCAATGACAGACATTTCAGACATCCTCTCTAGAAAAGCCAGTTAAAGGTTCAAGTAGGTGTTATGGTGCAGCTGTTAGTGATAATAAGCGTATCCAGGGCTAAACACAGCAGGTGGTGGATGACAGTAAAACCATAGAGACTTCAGGCCCTTCAAGAAATGTCAATGCATGAACTTTGTGGACAAAGGTCGTGAGGGTGGTCATTGTCTGTTACCATGGCAACAGAGCCTGCACCAGGGGCTGCCATGACACTTTCATTATGCTCCCTTCTCTTCTTAAGTTTTGGCCTATATTTTTACCATAAAAAGGCGTCATGTAACCAACTGGAATGGAGCATGCATTATATTGGCAATTTAGGAGCAAGGTTTTGCCAAACTTTTTTTTGTGTAATCAATTTCTTCCGATTTTATTTTGCAGTAATGAGTAACTAAGATGCTTAGGGGAAATGTGGAGTAAAAGTAAAGGTTTTCGGAAATATAAATAACAAAGTTGTTTTTGAGATATACTCATTTTTATGAGCTTTAACCACTCTATTTTAACTATACACATTTTTCAAATTCAATATGTATTAGATTTGAAAAGTTAAAAAATTGCCCAGGTTGTTAACCAGTCCGACTCTCTAATTTCCACAAAAAACAATTGATAAAGATCACAAATTAGCATAGATGTGCACATTTTTAGCCAATGGGGTCATGAAGGTAACATTTCACAGCATGATTGCTGGCTCAAATGTCAACTGGAGGATATGAACAGGAGGAGGATGTGAGAGGGTGTATGACAGCGATGGCTTGGCTAACAACTCTTCTCTTTGTGCTGTGGGTTGGTGAGTGGTCAACAAATATCTCTGGATGTTTAGTTTACACTAATAGCTTCTTCCCATACAGTATTGTTGTTGTTCTCTACTGGTTTCAAACAATCACTGTTCTAACTCACAAAGGTGGCGGACTTTCTGTTCCAGGTGTTACAGTGAGCACAGCGTTGGATCTGCAGAAGAGAATCATTGGTGGTCAAACATGTGAACCAACTGACCGTCTGTACCATGTGAAGCTGATAGCAAATGACGGTAACCATAACTTCTTGTGTGGTGGATCTCTGATCAGTGACCGGTGGATTCTGACTGCAGCTCACTGCTGGAAGGCAGGAGGGTGAGAAAGTGACAGTTAAAGTAGTAACAACTTACAGGGTGGCTGAGGCAGCCGTGCAAGGTGACAGCACAGCATTGGGGGTAGCTTAGAGTTCAGTGTCTTGCCCATGGAAACTTCAACATAGAACTGTTGGGACCAAACCAACAACCTTCCAATTGGCAGGCGACCGCTCTACCATTTAGCCACAGACGCCCACTCAGCAAGCTATGACAAAACACTTATTTATGAACTTCAATATCCAATGGAAAACCATCTCAAACGAAATAGCACAACGTTTTTTGTATCCATATGCAATCTTTTGCCTAACTAGTTGTTGTGGTGTTTAAACCTAAATGGCATCGTCCTATGACACTCACTTTTTCTGGCTCAACTCCACTACATCGCCCCTGAAAGTGCCTGTAGCCGGCTCGCAGTCACCTAATGGCAGCTGAACAACTGCTGCTGGTAGCCTGGCAACTGCCGCTCTGATTTTATCGTTCTATGGCACTATAAACTAATAATAATAATAATAATAATAATATGTTAGGTATATAATGATCTATTGGTGATGTAGCATTGGTTGCTTTGATGGGGGGATACAAATAATTTAGCAGAGGCAGGGATATGTAGACCAGAAAGGAGGAAATCCAACGCATCCCCCACCCGGAAAATCGCACCTGACAGTATACAGTATGTCTCGATCATCAACTCAATCTGAAAGTCCTGAAGCAGCAATCAGTAATCTTGATAAAACTAAAGTGAAGACAGAATGACTTATGTTCGTGTTCAGTAATTATGACTTTTTTAACCTTGTAGGACTATGACAGCACATTTAAGTGTGCATCCAGGTAACAACATACAACCCGGAGTGGCAATCACAAGACATGAGACTTTTCCAGATGAAATCAGAGACCACGACATCATGCTGCTGGAGCTACCTAACCCAACTAAGGTTGCACCTGTACCACTTCCTGACTGTCAAAATCAGGGCACTGTGCCTCTGTGAGTCCTGATCTACTTTGAAAGTCTGAAAGCTCAACTCTTGTTGAATCTTAAATTGAGAATTTCATTAAAAAAAATGTTTAGGGGGAAAAGTATTATTATTAAAAAATATAAATAATACAAATATATTGTATTTCAGCGGCGCTAAAGTTCAGATTGCAGGTTATGGACCCAAAGCTCAAGGACAAGGACGTAAGATGATTTTTATTTTATAATAACAATTATGCATGTTTATCACAGTGTTCTTATTATTACTTTTGTTACATTGTTTGTATATTTGGTAACATTTCGGACACGTATTTATATTGAATATATTTACATTTTTCTGACAACCGTGTTTCTTATTGCTGTAATTAAATTAATATAGAAAACATAAATTTGCCAACACACTTCTCAACTTAGCACAAATCAAGATATCCTCTTCAGGAAAACTAATTTACATTCTTTAATAAATCAGATACATGGCCTAATTTAAAGATGCCTTTTCTAATTTCTAATTCTTACAAAAAGAAGTTTGTTTGCATTTCATAGACATACGATATGTACGAATGGTAAGTTACGGCAGAGTTCTGTTCATTTTTCTATGTACCATGTGAGATTACATTGATGTTTTTTGTTTTTTTAGCTATAAAAAGCTGTTTTTTTATTCTCATCTAGCATCAGATACTCTCCAATGTGCTAGCACCGAGGTTGTCAGCTGTGCAGATCAAAATGACCAATTTAGGTTCTGTGGCCAAAGCAGTGGTGTGTCTACGTGTTCAGTGAGTTGGCTTCTAATCAAAAGCTTTCTACAGTTGTCACGTTTTAACACTTTCATTTAAATATATATTTCAATAAATAATATAAAAGTCTGTAACAAACAATATATGCAACTCTCTTACAGGGGGACTCCGGTGGAGGAGTGGTGTACAACGGCAGGATTTATGGTATCATTAGGGGCTTGATCGCCCAGTATCTGTATGGAAAAATCTGCATTTGTGAACGTGTGTTCATACAGGAAGTGGATCAAGAAAATCACGGGCCTAGACTGTTAGTGAAATAATACTAGGATGTTCGGGGTGTGGTTAGCTGTGAAGTGTTCTGTCATTTAAAATGCATTTCACATGTAGTAATGACATTGTTGAATTCAGTGAGATATTTACAGTTGATTGGTTACATTAAATGTGCATCTCATTTGTGAAGCCCTTTAAGACAAACAATTGTGATTCTATTGCTGTAGTATCCCAGGGTACTCTGACTTACAAATGCTAATTTACACAATGTTAGCTATCAAATGAGTACAGTTTTTATATATCCTTATAACCTTTTTTCAATCAAATTGAATTATACATTTGATCTTATGCAAATTCAAAGATTAAGCATGTTGGAAAAACCATTAAAGGGTCAGATATATCTGTGTCTGTTTAAAAACATACTTTTCACAAATAAAATGAAGATGACTCACTATCATTGTTTCACATATACTTCTTTTATTCAATTTTATTGTCACATTAAAAGATACATGAACTGATCTATGCACAATTTAAAGCTCCACAGTTAATGTTTTAAACCTGCAAACATTGCTATTAATTTGCCATTCATGGCAGCGGAGACAAGCTGTAAACACAACAATGACATATCACCTTTTCTCTTATGTTGTTTACTGTACACATTCAGTAGTTACCGAACAATGGCAATCGTTGGGATTCAGGCTTTCTGGCCACCTGATCAAGATAAATCCAATATTCCCTCTATTTAGCTCTGTTTATGGCTTCTACCAAATCCCGAGAGTGATAATAGGACTTTTTCACTGCAGACATTTTGATATGTCATAAATCACAGGTGTATTTGATAACATTGAGTCATTGATGATTGCTGCTTTGCACTTAGCAGAGCTCTTGGATTATTCGTGCTGGCTCATTGGAATATCTTACTGGGACACTTAATACAACCAAGCCAGCATTAGTGTTTAATTTCACCTGTGCTCTTCCTAAAAGACAACCGTTGCATGTGAAGTTAGATGTGGTTCTGGAATATAAGAAAATTATAATGCATATTAGCAAGCATCTGACTTACTATAAACATTATTTGCCAAACTTAATGTTACAGCCAGTAAGATAGAAAAAGAAACAATACTAAGAATTACATTGATTTCCAGTAATAATGAACATAAATGTAACATATTGCTCAGTAACACAAACTAAGAAGAAGCCACATCCATTACAGCACACATATCCATGATGGAGCAAAAAGTGTAATACACCTTTAATAGGTAAGCATGTGGCTCCGTAGCACTAGTCCGTTTACTGGTGATTGCACGTTGCTAGCAAATTGCCCTAACACAACCTGAATATCAACACGTGGGTACAAAAATAATATTAAACAATCTGCACATCTATCAGCTATGCAATAAAACACAGCAACAGCAGTATTATCTGGTCAATAATATCTCTCTCTCAAATGATAATGAGGGGTGGCTGTAGCTCAGTCCGTAGGGAGTTGGGTTTGGAACCAGAGGGTCGCGGTTCAAGTCCCCGTACGGATCAAAGTACAGAGTGTAGACTGGTACCTGGTGAGATGCTACTTCACCTCCTGGGCACTGCCAGGTGCTCTTGAGCAAGGCACTGTACCCCCCAACAGCTCAGGGCACTGGTCCAGCACTGGCAGCCCACTCACTAAGACATCTCTCCATTTTGTGCATGAATAGGCCCTGAGCATGTGTGTGTATTTCAGGACTGTGTGTAGTGAACACTAACAAAACAGAGTGTAAATTGTAATTTCCCCACTGGGTATAAATAAACAGTATGAATTAAAAATTAAATGTCATGTCGTAACACGGACGAAACTTATCTACATTGAAGCAGAACACTTATTGAAATGTAAATAAACGTAGTTTCAACATTATTTACATTACATTAAATTATTTAATAGGGCAGAATCAGACATATGTTTGGGCCCAAAATTTGGCCTTCCTCAGGTGGGCCTAAAATGAGTCACGTAAAACGATGTGCTTACCTTCACCTACGGATATCGTAGCGTCACAAGCTAAGCTCCCTAAAACTCGGTAGATGTCAAAAGGTCACAGTTGACTTATTGTTTTATGTTGTTTACCAACTCCCGTCTCTTGAGTGAAATCTTGTGTTTGTTTGACCCGTCCACCCCAGACTGCCTCCTTTTGTGTAATTTGGCGCTCTTAAACTACTTTGTTTGCTCTCGCGTTAATTACAGCAGCCGCGAATGGTTGCTGCCTAACAATAAATGTAATTATGTGTCGTCATGAGCAGCTTGCACAATTTACCTAATACGGTAGTGTTTTTGCTATTTGAACTGGTTATGACCCTCCTTCTCACTTCTGCTGTGAGGATGACTAACTGTTTTATTGGTCCACGAGTTTCTGCTAAAATCTTCATGTTCCATCTGCAAGTCAGGATGAAAAGTCAGAAAGAGTAGCTCTCTAACCCCCACTTGTTATTGTATTTTTACAGAATCGTTTCATTTGGTACTGTAATTTTTCTATTCTATTTTTTGATCTTGACTGTTACAGTACTTTGCTTAAATTTATTTTACTTCCTCTTAAAGTGCCCATATTATGAAGAAAATCACTTTTTCTGGAATTTGAGGTGTTATTTTATGTCTCTGGTGCTTCCATACACATGCTGTTTTGAGTGAGATACAGGTTTCTGAATGTGTCCTGCCTTCAGTCTCTGGGTGAGCTGTTACAAAGCTCTACGATTTTCTTACGTCACATATTTCTGCAAATACGTGCATGAGTGACATGCAGTGGAGTGTGTAGAGAACAGGTGGTTCAAGTCAGTGAGCTCACTTTTTTATTGTCATTTCCTTGCTGTCACTTCATGGAAAACAAGGGCAGCAACTATTGATAAGTGTTCCAGACTTTGCATAAATGTGGAGCGCTCTGCAGCCAATGGGGTTGTGTTGATAAGGCTTTACAATGCGATTGGTAGCTACAGCTGTTCTGACAGAAAGGATCTACTTTGACGGTGAATGGCAGCAATGACTTGGCTTTGGCTTCTCTTTTTGCTGTGGGTCGGTGAGTATTCAGGTATTTGTATATAATGCATGCATGTAATTGTTTGTCTAGCTAATCTATTACATTCAGTATTCTGATTCTTAATCGTCCTTTCCCTGGTGCTGTCCGTATTAGTCTGTATAGTAAGTTATTATAAAAGTTCTGTTATGTTGCATTTAGTCCATCCTTGACATTCCACTACCGGGATTGCTCCAGTGCCGCAGGAAATTCTGCCGGATGCATGTGTTTTTGTTGATTTTTCTTCCGCTTTCTTTGATTTGGTATTTTAAACTCCAGTGGCTTTATAAGTGCTACGGTTGACTGCTCCTCAGATCTATGCAGGGTAAATCCAAAATAGCTAGTTAGAGAATGAAGAATGCAACTTTAAGAAACATTACACGCGAGACGTGACGATATTTGGTCTCCCGGGTGAAAGTCCTGTGTTTGACCCATCCTCCACCACCCCAACCAACCTCCTCACGCAGATGTTCAGGCCTTCACTCGCTAACATAGTCGCTCCTAATGCTACGTCATCTTCTCATTGGCTTTACATTGGCATTGTTTTCCGTGGTGGCCACACAGACTTTTTACACATTCCGTGCCACCACCAGGTAATGCAGTGTTAACAGTTTGTGATAATTTCACGGAATTCTGTGAGACCAGGCAAATTATTTTTCACAATCCCTTGCTGCTGTTAAACGAATGTCCCTGTTGTGGGATTAATAAAGAGTTTGAATCATGAAGCTTGCATCTTTCTTCAAGCATAAACTCTTATTCCAAGTGTTTTTGAAGCAGAGTTGTTGTGTTTATTAATGATTTACTATCAAAAACATTTGTCTGGTCAGCGACATCCTATTCTCAGTCATGTATAATAACCATATTGTCTGGTGTCCTAATGGGGACACTCCTTTTTCGGGTTATTACTGCTGTACATTGAAAAAAGTTCTAACTTTACCATGGAGGACCTGTACTTTCAGGTGTCACAGTGAGCACAGTGCTGGATCTACAGAAGAGAATCATTGGAGGTCAACCATGTGAGCGTCAGTACCATGTTAAACTGAGAGTGGCTGACGGTAAATCTTCCAAATTGTGTGGTGGCTCTCTGATCAGTGACCGATGGATTTTAACTGCAGCTCACTGTTTGAAGCCAGGAAAGTAAGGATATTATCCTATATCTTATATCTTAAAATACTGTCAATATCTAAACACTCTAAGCATATACAGCCTAATGAAAGGTATCATACTGATATAAATGTTTAGATGTTCTTGAGAAAAACATATTATAAAAGATAAGGGTGATCCAATCAGGATTTTTGGGCCCGATCACCGGTCAACGGGTTTATTTGAAGTCTTCTATTTATAATGTCATATATTTATCATATATTAATTTTAATAGTCTTAACAACAATGTATATGTATTAAAATTAACAGAAGATAATGTATTGTGAATTGTCAACGGTTTACTTTTATTGACAGGAAATGTTCAACATTCTACTTCCTCTGTTGGAAACACACAGCTTGGAGCTTAACAAATAAGCCTTATTTTGAAATAAATTATAAAAAAACTGTCATTGGTAATTTATACAAACTTAAAGTGTACTTAAAGGTAAAGTGCAGAGCAAAGAAAACAAAGTCACATATCTTGGGATGCCAAGATACAAAGGCATGAGGTGTAAAGTATTTTAGGCTTGTCTTCCTGCTGTAATGAACTGAAAATAGAAGCCATGACACAACAGTCACACATGTTTAGAGAATATATCAGTAATTGTTGAGCTTTTTGTCCTAGCTCAAAATCTAAAAAAAATGTCCTTTCAATCACTGCAGACATTTTTTCTCATGAGTAGTGTGTCATCTGATCGGCCTTTATGGAGAACACCGATCAAATTTAATGCCTTTATCAGCCGATAACGATCAGTGACCGATCAATCGGAGCACCCTTAACGAAAGGGATGAGAAACAGAGTGGAATGATTGGATGTGTTTCATTGTGTGGTATTCATCTTTAACCTCTTACAGTGTGTTTGCAGATGTAAGTGTGAATCCAGGGGGTCCAGCTCAAGAAGTGCAAATCACAGCAGAACCTGTGATCTATACAGACAAAGACAATAACAACAGGAGGAGGTCTCATGATATCATGCTGCTGCAGCTACCTAGCCCCTCTAACATTCCCCCTATAGCTCTTCCTGACTGTAACCGTCGTCCGGAGATGTGAGTTGTGATTTATTTTGCCTATAGTTGTTCATTTTAAAAGTTTTACAATGTTTAGGACCACACCCATCTTAAAACTTGGCCTTTCCTTTTTGAGCTCAATAACACACCTGTAAAGTTTAGTGACAGTATCTTGCATTTGGGTCAGGGGTGCAAAGTAGGGGGGCCAAGCCCCCTTCCCTACTTCCTTACCCCAAACGTCCAGGGCCATTTCACGGACCACACAATTCTCAAAACTTGGCCTTCATTTTGATCACATCTATAGTTCACATTTGAAAAGTTTAATGACTGCATCTTCCACGATTGTGACACTATCTCTGTGACGCACGCACTTACACACACACACACACAAACACATACACACACACACGGCGACTTACTCACAAGGTGAAAACAATACCATTGTTGCTGTCGGATGGTAATAAGCATTTAAACCTACATTGTTTATTGTTTTTAGTTGATTCTTAGCAAAATCGATGGAGATACTAAGAGCAATTTTTTTAACTGGGTTGGCCAACGTAGTAGTAGGCTAGAAAGTAATATTAAGTTGGTTGTCATATAGAATTTCACCGCTAAATGGGACAAATACTTACACAATGTAGCTTTAAGTAAATATAAGTCATACCCATCTGCCATATTGGAGCCTTTAACATTTATAACAATAGTTGCAGCAGGAATGTATCAAATGCTTCATATATAACCTAACCACTTGGTTCCTGTTGTTATTTTCTAGGTTTGAGATTGCAGGTCACGCAGCCACTACTGGAGGCCCTAATAATGAAAGGAGTGAGATGATTTTAGATCATTCAATTAAGTTCATGATCTATTTACATTTGTCTTTTGTACTAAAATTCAATTGTATTTAATACATAGATTAGTTCTACCAGTACTGGAGCAGAATATAAAAAAACGGCCTCAGCCAAAAGGCAGATGTATGTTTCTTTGTAAGGTTATTTAATATATATGTATTTGTATTAAAGAACATTCAGATGTATTTTGTAGTCAAATGTTTTTCCCTCTTTCTTTCTCTCTTTTCACTGTAGAACCCGGTGAATCGCCTACTCTCCACTGTGCAGACATTGAGGTTGTCAACTGTGCAGACCTCAAAAATACTTTGCAGAAAGATTTCCAAAAGGTTTACCAAGTCAAGGTGTATCAACACTGGTTCTGTGGCCAAACACCTAAAATGGATATATGTTATGTGGGTTGGCATAGCTTTTAATATGTTCTCTCCTCTTCTGTCATTTACGTTTTGAGTTGTTTTAAGATGCATATATTTCAATAAGGGCAACGATTATAATACAAGCTAAATATATATTCTCTCTCGCAGGGAGATTCTGGAGGAGGAGTGGTGTACAAAGACAAGATTTATGGCGTCATTTCTTTTCTGGGGGATCCTCACCATGTGTGTAGGAAAGCAGCTGCATTCATGGACCTCTGCAATCCAGAATACGCCGCATGGATCACACAAAATATTACCTAAAAAAAGAGGTTTCAAAATTAAAGCTAAATGAAAACATTTTGGAGTTTTGTAAATTTACAACCCTCCTGTCTTTTGACCCATTTTCAAAGTTTCTATATCAGAAATGTGGGTTTCCATCAACCAAATTGCCCAAATATAACATGGGTATTTTATACAATTTCATAGCATTTGAAAACAATAAATGTTTTCAAAACATATGTTGACTAAACAGCATCTGATTCTAAGTATTAGTCAAATTATTTTGTAATTTCTACTTGTAATTTCTCCAAAAATTAGGTATAATTTTATATTGTCATTTCTTTTTTTTTTTATTGACCATGATATCCAAGAACAAGTGTAAAACTATAGTGGTAACAAGTTGGTATTAGTAGTTTAAATAATATTGGTAGTGGGGGAAAAGTGTAAAATATAAGGGACAAAAACAAGAAAAAAGTTTATTTTCAATTTTGATTCGGGAAGACAACACAAGGGTCAAACCCAAAGAATGCTGTCATAGATCGGTTTAATATTTGGATATAAAGTGAAACTCTCCATCCTAGGACCAGATAACACCTATCCTTGCATCCCATCATTAGCATACCTTTAAAATTCAGAATACTGTGTAAGATACTGTTGATTACCTTCAAAGCATTGTATGACCTTTCCCCTCATTACATTTCTGAGCTCTTTATTCCTCACTCCACTAGACGCCTACTCAGATCCTCAAACCTTGGTCTTCCATTCCTCACTCCTAGCACAAGACCAAAGGTGATCGGGTCTTTGCCATTTTAGCTCCAACTCTCTGGAATCTTCTATGGGGGGGCCCATAGAAAATCAATTTCTACAGGGCCCATAATTTTGTGCTACGCCCCTGTACACACACACACACACACACACACACACACACACACACACACAAATAATGAGACATGTTCCCCACCTGGCGGGGAGATAGTGGAACCTTTCCCCCATTCACACCATCAATCATTTGGTTACCACTGGAAATCATTGAAAACAAATACATCAGATTAACAAATAACTGCCCTGATGTTTCACCCTCTAGGAAAGAAAAGTATGACTGATGATGCTTGATGATGATGCTTGTAGCAGATGGTAGGTGTAGCAGTGTGATATATCAGCGTTACCTTCGCCAGACCCTCCACGCTGAGCTCTTTGTTTCTCTGCTGGGATCATGTAGATGATGCTGCTTGCAACAAGCCGCAGAGACTGGAAAACCTGCGGTTTGAACCTCAAATCACGTGTCACAACGTGCTTTACCGAAGGGACAAAAGTCACGTCAACTATAACAAAATAACATTCTCTCTATGTTTTACTTGATAAAATGTCTTTTATTTTGATATCACAACAAATAATACATTTGTTCATAACTTTTAAAATACAACCTTGTTCAGCTCCCCGCTCATATGAAAACTACATCCCTGATCCTTGTGTTTTTATTATTGTTCGTGACTATCAAAACAACAGTCATAAGACATTATGAACCAATATTACAGCAACACTATCTTTGCACGAACAAATATCATTTGAAGTTGCACAAAAGCACCTGGATGTATTGTTGGCCCCAAAACAGCAGTGAGACGCAGTCTGGTCTGAAGGAATGTTGGTACATGGAAACATAATATAGTAGCTCTCTCGTGCTCATGGTCTTACATTAAAGTCAACAGAGCAAAGCTATAGTGTGAACTAGGGCAGTACAAAATTGTACCTGGTACAGCGTCTATAATGCATTTTGAAAAAATACAGTCTCAGAGTATGCAGCACAGAAAGGTTTGGTGCCATTTTATTATAACTGCAAAAGCATTATTTGTTTTAACCAGTGGAAATCTAGTTGAATCCTATTAGAAACATAACAGAACTTTCAAAATGTCTTCTTTAACAAAGGGTCATCAGTCTGAATCTCTTTCTCTGTTCTTTCTGGTCCTGCATGAATCTAAAATAATGAAGATCACATGAATTAGTAACAACTTCATAAAGACACACACAGGTTGAAATGGCAGTGTGTGTACAACACCTCCCTGCTTCATTATAAAGACCAAAAAGGATTATTTCCCCCAACTAAGAAGTGACCCATTACTCCACATGCAATTTTGTATAAGTAATTTCTCTGTCACATGTTGTGAAATTGTTTCTGTACCTTGGCATATTAAAATCCCCACGGGATACTATCAATTCTTTGATGAATATCGTAAACTACAAAAAGCAGGAGCTCAAAATTAATGAACTTTTTTTTCAGTTAGTAAGGTATCGCCAGGTATCTTCTTTTTGTCATGTGTGTGAAACCAACAGGTCCTTAAACCAAACAATGATATAGTTTGTTAATGTCTACTCTTTAAAGGGTGCTCTGAGCGATGTCACGTGTGTTTAGGGTACAACATTTGTTGTCACATACAGCAAACATCTCCTCACTATCTGCTAGCTGCCTGTCCCCAGAACACACTGTAAAAAGACACAGTCTCTGTAGACAGCCCAGGGTCTACAAACGGCAACAAAAATAAACTGGTGTTCCACCATATAATAGCGTTCCAGCGTTCCAGCCAATAACCGACAAGAAGGATTTTGGAGTGTGGGGTCGGAGGTTATTGTGCGGAAGCACGGAAGGGAAGGGGTTGGGGACGATATGAGGAGGAGGGAGGGGCAAGCTAGTCTCAGTTTTGTATGAAAATACTCAACATCAACAAGAAGTAACATTGCTTAGAGCACCTTTAAGCATTTTATAAATTTGGCGTTTTCAGTCTTAATATCTAAACTTAACGGTCACAGATTTAAACACTTATGCACAATATATTATACTATATATACTATATATTTACTATATATGCACAATTATACTCACAAACTAAACAAAGTCTCTGTGAAACTGTATGTTTGGTAAAGTAGAAGACTTTGAATCATTCATAAGTGATCATTTAACTCTTGCTGCACAGTACGTGATCTAGATTCCTCGGAAGTTGAAGACTTATGATCCAGGAAAAGCAAACTACTGAATGACTCATTGTGACCCTTTCTTCTGTCCCTCACTTATTTACTACATTTTACTAAATCATCACTCCTTTCTTCTCTCTCTTTCTTTGAGCACTCTCTCCTTCCGTGTTCAGGTCAGACTTACCATTTACAGCAGGGAGCAGCCCTTCTTCTTGACCTTAGTGGGCTGGGGGCAGAGCACGGCTCGGATGGCCTCGTCAAACACCGTCTTCAGACCGCGCTGGGTCAAAGCTGAGCATTCCAGGTACTTCACTGAATCTGCACATACGACAAAGGACACACAGATCACATTGATAAAACAATACATAAACGAAAGAATATGAAAGAAGTAGGTTGAAGAAAACAAGATGCGATTGAAAGCCTGCAGATTAAACCTGTATTGTATGTATCCACTGTATGTTAACTGTACTTTTTTAACAACAATTCCTCCAAACCATAGGAACACTTAAATTGTTTTTCAACGTATGATATTGTACAAAAACATATGCACAACAATTCACATGATATCTTACAAAGTTACGGCGACTGATTGCTGTGACATGACGGCCGTTTACAGTCAAGTGTCGCGGCCTTTACAGTTACATTTAGCCAATAAAAGGTTACTTTGAGGTACAGGGCACTGTGATGTTACGGTAATTTCAGTGCCCTTTGCTGTTGAGTTTAGCCGACAAACGGTACCTGTCCTGCCAGTTACATTTAGGCACCAAAAAGACTAGTTAGGATTACAAAAAAGATTGTAGTTTGGGTTAAAAAAAAACTGGTACTCCTGTGGTGGCAGGAAATCCGACCCACAGAAGTGTTTTCCATCCCCACCTTAACATAACGTTGTAAAACAGTTACTGTTTAATTAGGTTTAGGCACAAAAATACTTATACTATACTAGTCTCAATTAAAAAGAGACAAAAGACATTTTTTCTCCAGAAAATCAACAAAAACATGCAGAAAAGGCAAACATAAAGATTAGGGAATAAAATCTTAATTTAAAACATGTTAAAAAAAACCTGTAGGGGGACCAGAGAGAGAAAAGTTACACAGTATAGCTTTAATATGATTTCAATTTCTTGAAATCTTCATGCTACATCTAAGACATGCTTTTCCATATCTTTCCAAGCTGCAAAGAAGATCATTCTTCTTATATATATTTATATATATATATATATATATATATATATATATATATATATATATATATATATATATATATATATACATATATATATTTATTTTAATCATGCTACAACAGCACACAAGGTTAATGAGAGCCATGAGACTACACCAAAACAGTACAATTGTGGGCAGTTAAGATGAAAATATTTGCTGAAGATGCTAAAACGCTGTCACACTAGTGACTCATTAACTATAACATCCAATCAGGCAATCCTTTGGCACACTCGTGTGATGATTGTCATGCAAGCTGATGTTGTGGCAACTGTAATATTAGTGTTTTATGACTGAATAATATCACATAGACTACTTTTGTCTGTCAGAAAGGATGCTAGTTGATTTTAATGTATCTAATCAGTAATTCAGTAATCACAGAATGCACATCATAGGTTCACGATTATATTACATTTTATATTTTCATTTATCTATAACACAGAAACATGGGTAATAGCACTTGTTGTTTCATTAACCAAGGATTCTACAAATGTCTGTCATGTAAGACCTTAGAAAACCCCATGAGCAATACCCACCTATCTCTTTAGCCAGAGCCAGGCCCTGAGGGTAAGTGATTGGTGCTAGCTTCTTTTCCTTCAGCTTCTCAATGGTGTCCTTCTCGTCCCTCAGATCCAGCTTGGTGCCCACCAGGATGATAGGTGTGGAGGGACAGTGATGGCGGACCTCAGGGTACCACTAGAGAGAAATAAAGGCAAACAAAATGAGAAAAGGGACAAGGGGAATCACAAACTGAAGGGATGTGTCGGAGATGAAAAAATTACTGGGGTGAAGGGTAGACAAGGAGGTTGAAGGAGTCAAACTGGTCACTTAAATTGCCATGAAATAAGTGTTAACATGCAATTGACATGCTGCACTGAAGGTATGGAATCCACGTTTCACCCCAACTTGAAAATAATTTCAGAGCGTGATTGACGTTTTCATTTTCAGGCCTGTCCTGACTGCTACCACTCTCCTCTTTCACAAATTCTCTGAAAATTATTGTGTTTGCTCTATCAATCACTCAGGAACCCACTATTCCCTTCTTTTCTTCATTCAGACATCTCACCTGCTTCTTAATTCTCACCTTATGTCTCCATTTCTCTCTATAAACCTTTTCCTCTTGCACACCACTATTTACCTTTTTTGTCCTCTCTCCATCCGATTTCATAATGCTATCTGCTGAAAGAAGTATTATGTAGATTAGGTCTGCGCCTAAAATAATAGTTGTAGTTTTTGACCTGCATAGTGGGTTAGTCCGCTCACAAGCCAGCCTGTTGATATATGATGATCATACTGCCGCTTCTTCGAGTCAATTCTTTTGACTTTAAATGTCTCAGAATGTATTGCTGTGCTTTTTTTCCTCATGAAGTCTCATTGAACTACGTTTAAGACATATTAAATTCTATCTTGGTAACAGCCAATAGGAAACTTCTCTGGTGGAAGTTTCTAAATGTAACCAGTTGAGTATTTCCTTAACTTGGCATGCTCTGTTCAGCAGGTCCACTAAAAATTAAACTTAAAAATAGGGATACAGCTCCCATATACTTTGGCCCTCTGGGATGGTCCTGAGGTCATTGGGAAGTTAACACTCTCAATTTTTTGTTTCAAGTGTCAGTGTGATTCTAGGCCTTACTAGCCTAGCTACAGAGGTTAGAATAGAGAATTTCTATTTCCATCCAAGTAAAGCATCTGTAAAATGATTTAAAAACAGTACTGTGAATATATCAGGTGGGCTTCACACACAACTAGTACCATAACCACACTTACTACAGAAAAAATCCAGAAGAAAAACACTCAGAAAATGGGTTTTATATGAAGTTATTTCTACAGATATGTCTGTCCGTTTTTCTAATTTCCTTCTGAAAAGTGCACAGAAAAAAGCCCAAAAAGTGCAAAATACAAAATTTCTCAAATACAAAACCACATCCACATCAATCACACACATACTTGAAATAACTACATACATAAATATATAGAAATAACTAATTATACATTGTTCAGGATGTGAAATGCTTTGACACAGCTGCAGCCAAATTTCATGGTCAAGTTTGGCATCAATCAATTTGTCTTCTTATTGGCTAAACAGGTAGGCCAGTCTCGTAACATTTAGTTTTAATTGGTCCTCACAAATGTCAATCTTTTACACATGGGGGTACCCTCATCTCTGCGACTTGATTGGCTTTCACAAGGCTTATCTCAGGTTACAGTAGAGGGATTGGCTAATATCACCTGTCAATCAAGTGCTTAGACGTCAGAGAATGCGACGGTGTGCTCAGAAACAATGTGGCAGCCCCAGGAGAGAAGAGAGGAACCATGAAAGCACAGAAATGAAAAACTGTTTAGCTTTTTTTCCCGTTGAAACTCGGCCAAAAAAATACAAGATTGTGAGGGGACCAGCTTGTTTTGGATAAAATGGCTTGGATATTCTAATTCCTTGGATATTGTTGGGGCTGTATGAAAACAAACTTTTTGGCAATCTTTCACCGCTGTGAATAAAGACACGAGGAAAAAGAATGGATGCACACTCAACTTTAGACACTAGCGGCGCAGAATATTTCTGTTTCTCTTTATTTTCTTTGACTTTATAACAGTTGTTTAACTGCTATATATCATAATTTGTGTTGATGTGTGGGATTAATCGAATCACGAGACTCTAAGCTTTCAAATGGTGCGCTGCATGAGCGTGTTTTATGAAGATTTAATGCCAGTCATTTAAATTCATGAAAACGTTTATAAGTGGAGAAAACTGGGACTCCACAGCAACAGAAACGTCCCATCCACGGGATGGTGTCAGAGACTTGGGAGTTTAGAAAAAAAAATCAAGACTTGAGACTTGACATGGACTTGCAGACTCTCAAAGGATTGTAATTTTTGCTTGAGATTTGAAAGCAAAATGATTCAAGTTTCAAGTTTTGACATTTTAAAATCACATATTACATTCGCATTGACTTGTGAATTGCCCGAAAGGACTTGTAACATGACTTGGAATTATTTGGATTTATTTGAGAATTAACTTGCTTAAAAGCTTAAGAGTTAACTGTCCCAACTATTCCAAGAATTGACATTGACTTGTCTTGAATGACTTGAAACTTGTTTTGGACCACACTATGACTTTTCTTAAATGGTGCCTTGTTGTCAATAGTTCAACCTCTACACACCAAATAATAGAGCTCTCTGAAACTGATGAAGGAAGGGATGTGATGGACTGAAGCAAGGTGTTGAAAACACCCATTAAACCTGAAAGTAATGCCCTGGGACAAATAAGCCACAGTTTATGTTAAAAGTAACCAAATCATTTTTGTATGCTTAGTCTAACGAGTTAAGCTCATACGGTACAAGGGCAAAATACATTTTAAGTGCCATTATCTTACATAGAGGTAATGCAGTTTGTACTTTTGGCCAAATACAGCCTCTTTTCTGGGTGTAAAAGCATAACCTAAGCCTTCTTTGTGATACTAAAGTCTCATAAAATTCAAATTCGAATTTTACCAAAACCCAATCCTTCTTTTTTAATTTCCTCCATACCAACTGATCTAGCAGGAACCATGTTTGTGGTACCACTCATGTCCCTTGTTACTATGGTGACTCTCATGGGATTGAAAATAACGAGCATAGCACAGGCGGAGGAAATCTAATTATTTCCTTTATGTTGTGTTGATGTTCTTATACGATATATAGATAGTCGAGGAGCAGAGTCTCGGCTTTTGTTGCGGAGAGAACATGAAAACACTAAAACAGAGAGAGCTCTTGTGTTGAGAGCGAAGGTGCACTAAAGCAATATATCTCACAATCTGGTGTTCATTATGTTGAGATTAAAATGCTGAATGACTAACCCACAAGACCCTGAATAAAAATAAGCAGAAATAGAAGATGGATGGATGAATGGATAGATGGAAATCTAGAGATGAAACGATTTAGTTGTTTCATTGATTGATTCCATGTATGCCATTTATCAAGCAAAAACACCAGAATTCTTTGGTTCCAGTATCTCCAATGTGAGGATGTACTGCATATCTGTTTATAAATATTCTAATAGAATAATCATGCTTTTGTTTAAATAATTTGTATATATACTATATACTATAATAATACTATAATAATAAGCAACAGGCTCATGCCACTGGGTTAACATCAGATAATTGCAACGCTCATGTCATCACACTGTTAAAATAAGGCAAAAGAAAGTTGCATTTTAGATCATTTTCCAAAAGCACCGACCTTAATAACTTTATAATCCACAGACCATAGCAACAGACATGTCCCAGCCGTGTGCGTTACTTTTTAGCGTCCCCTGGTTGTGTGCATCTTGAAGAGCTGCGAATTTGTTGTCAAATTAGTGATGATGTTCTGTCGATGATTTGTTTGTGTTGTGTCTATTTGCATGTGTTTTCCTAATTTGTAGTGTATTGATCTCCCTGGGCCACCACACCTTTGGCATACTAAAGTCTTCACCAACACTGGTCATAAACATTATTACCTGTCAGAGCCCAGAATCTAATTCTTTGTCTGACAAAACGTCAAAAGAGTCACTTTTTCAATTCACCCTGTGTCCCTGTCTGCAGAACCACAGGCAGCTTTAAACAATATGTCTTCCTGTCTTTTCCTGCTCTATTCTTTCTTTCTTTCATTCTTTCGTTTTTCCTTTCCTCCTTTCTTTCTGTATGACAGTGCAGTTGAGAGCTAAGGTTTATGTAAAGTAAGCGGTTTTATCTACTACTTTTGGTTAATTGCTTCTTCTATCTTTTGTTATTCATGCATACACATGCAAACCAAGTCCCATCCATCTTATATCTATCTTATTCAGCAAGTGTGGCAGAAGAGGCAGCAAATAAATCATTGTTTGTTTCTACTAATATACAGTCTATCCATTAGGACTCCTTGATTTTATAAACTACAAATTATGTTGAATGTATTATTTGGACCTTTTTACATGCCAACTAAATTTAGTTGACATGTAAAAAGGTCCAATTAATAACGTACCACAGATATAAGACTCACCTTAGCTCTGACGTTCTCGTAGGACGCTGGGCTCACCAGGGAGAAACAGATCAGGAAAACATCCTAAAGAATAGAAAAGACGACACCAGTTTCTGAACACAGCCATACTGAGAAATACAGACAGCGTTGTGTGGAGCTGATAGTCTTAATTAGCTTTGTAGCAACTCATTTAGCAATGGCTTGAATGTAACGGACATTTATTAATATCAAAAAGTTACACATAAAGCTTAACTTAACATGCTTATTTTTGACATGGCTTGAGAAAAAAAGTAATTCATGTTTCTAATGAGTTTTAGTTATGACACACACCGTATAGGGATTGGAAAAAAAAACGTGCTCTGGTTTATTAGCATTTCTTTACAGTAACTCAATAGTCTTGGGTATCATGGATATAAAATTGTGTGTGTGTGTGTGTGTGTGTGTGTGTGTGTGTGTGTGTGTGTGTGTGTGTGTGTACCGTCTGTGGGTAGGACAGTGGGCGGAGCCTGTCGTAGTCTTCCTGTCCAGCTGTATCCCAGAGGCCCAGGTTGACCGGCTTGCTGTCCACCATCACATTTGCTGAGTAGTTGTCAAACCTGTGGGGAGCGCAGCAGTCAATAAACCAATCAATCGATCAGTGAGCCGGTCTTTCATTTAAGGGATTATTTGAACAATGAATTAGTTTGACCTAGAAATCCCATCCCAAGGTCATATAATTAAACACCTTGGAGATGACAGGAGAAGATATTTATTACAGAAACCAAGGACAAGTTTATTTCGACAGGTGAAATGCAAGGAGTACACACACTTGAATTGAAATTGCTGTGTTGGTTTGCCATAAAAATGCATAATCTATTTGGCTTTCTGTGTTTAAGGAAGGAACCGCTCCAGTGTTCTAGATTATAATGCAAAGCGGTGCTGCCCCTGTGTGGTCACACTGAAACACTACAGTCTCATCTATCATCTTTGTAAATTATTTTCCTAATCTTCCCTTTAGACCTTTTTGTATTTACCAGTGGTGGAAGAAGTATTCAGATCATGTACTTAAGTGAAAGTACTAATACCACACTGTAAAAATACTCTGTTACAAGTAAATGACCTGTATTGACAATGTTACTTAAAGTAGAAGTATGTAAGTATCTATGTACTAAAGTATTAAAAAGCAAAAGTACTCAATGCAGATAAACCCTCACATTTTAGAAACTGGAAATGATCAAAACAGTTCTGTCAATCAAGTGTTTAATCCTCTAATCGTTTCAGCTGAACTTGTAGGCTGTTATATTGGGTACTGGGTATGTTGGGTAGTTGAAGATATAATGTATAATATGACATTGTATTTTAGAAACTACGGTACATGTGTTTTTTGTGTAACAATCTTAATTTGTAAAGTAGCTGTCAGATTGACATAGGGGAGTAAAAAGTACAATATTTCTCTCTGAAATGTAGCGGAGTTGAAGTAGAAAGTGTCATGAAGTGGCCGGGTTAGCTCAGTTGGTAGAGCAGGCGCACATATATAGAGGCTCCTTGCTGCATGTCATTCCCCCTCTCTCTTCCCTTTCATGTCTTCCTCTGTCCTGTGGAAATAAAGGCCTAAAATGTGTCATAAAAAGAAATGACTCAAGTAAAGTACCTCAAATTTCTACCTAAGAACACTACTTGTACATGATTACATGTACTTGGTTACATTCCACCACTGGTATGTACACATGGTGCTGCTACACATAAGACAACATACACTCATTGACATCAATGAGAGGGGAAGTCAGTAGACTTTTCAAAGACCAAAGAGTTAATTTGCAAAAATGGATAAAAGCCATTCTTAAAACAAATAAACCAACGTGAGTTGGATTGAAGATTTATGAAAACAGATAAAAACGGAGGTCATCTGATTTTGCAAATGAATCTAATTTGACTTGAATCATTGATTTTGTTGCGCAACTTTGACAGACACTCGCGACTAATTCTGTTTTTAGCAACATCCTGTTTTTTGCCTGATATTCAGTCATCTCACGCCATCAGTTAGTAAAACGCAGCTGCTAGAGACTTTTATCAAATTGGAAGAGATATATCGCCCATGTTCTAGCTTCTCTTCACAGGTCACAAGTCAGTTTTAGAGTTGAGTTGTTTTACTTGGAAAACACTTTGTGGACCGAAATCCTGTCTAAAGACTAAAAAGGACATTTTAAGTTGCTTCTTTCTTTACAAAAAAGTTTCAATAAAGTTTCAATGTTCTGTTTTCCTATTCCTAAAATATCTTAATTGTTAATGTTTTTTTTACATTTATTGCAGGATTAACAGGATTAACCTTATAACTATGTTTTGAAAGGTGCTTTATTGATGAAGATGATTATTTCTATTATTACTTAATGTGATGGCAAGGGGAGTAAACATAAAATCAGTGGCTTGCTCACAAGCACTGCAACATTAATGTAATTGTTGAACTGGAGAATGGTTTATAATAAACCTTTTACTTCGCTATTTAACTGTCAGCTTTTTTTCTTTTAGAAATGAAGTGTGCTTCCTAACTTGTAGATTGCTGCCAGCCATAACCTGAGTGTTAGGCAGATGAATGCAGCGCGTGTGTGTGTGTGTGTGTGTGTGTTTTATTGTATATGTGTGCCATATATGTCCTGTGTGTGTCATTGTATGTGCACCATTGCATACTACAGTTTTGCAGAAATGTGCAACATGTTAGTTACTCGTACATGGAATTTACCGTCAGAAAGAGAGAATGTGTGTCGGTGTGCCTCATACTCACACTGTAGGAATGTACTCCCCGGGGAAGGCATTGGTTGTGTAGCTGATGAGAAGACATGTTTTACCCACCGCTCTAAATCATACAAGTAAAAACACATGCAGTGAGACATTATGAACAGACAATATCAATATTTCATTCAGGCTAAAAGAGGAAATCAGAGTGAGAGAGACTGACAATGGGCAGGTATTTACTGGGAAACAATAAACATAAGCTTTGTCCTGAGTCCATGCTACATACTTACAGTACAGTATACCGTATACAGTACATATAATAAAAAAAAATCATTTTCATACTCTTATAGAAGACCGGAAGGGAGAGCAGAAATATTTTAATTGTATTTGTTGCACTTTGAGATATTCCTTGAGCTGTTTCTTTATCCCCCACAACGTGTTTTTAGTCTAGCAGTTGAGCAGCTGTTGTGCATTGCATGCTTAATTCAAACTTGGTTAGATTTAGTGTGTGGAATGGATTTAGGACAAGGCTATAGAAAAGCAGAGGAGAGAGAGGATGAGAGATGAGCTGCTGATCTCCGAGCAATAATCACACACGTACAGTATCAGTAGCCTCACATGTTTACAAGTGTATTCTATTAGTTTTAATATCACATTTTCAAATTGAGATTGAAACATTTGAGCCAGTAACATGTTCATTACAGGAGCGCAGTGATGTCTGGCTGCATGCAGGAGATGATCAAACAAGTATCAACTAGTCCTGTTCGTATTTTGTTCCAGAGCATTAACACCAGCACTCGTGGCCTGTCTTCACCAAGGCACTGACACACAGAGCAGATCAGATTCTGCATGAATGTGATTGGAAAGTTATGATGAGTTGCTTCAACCTTTAATGAAAACCAGGTGTTTTTTATATAAATATATATATATATATATACTCTATGTTAGGCTGCACGCCTCTGGAGCAACTATAGGTTAAGTGTCTTGCTCATGGTTACATCGGTTGATGTATCGCAGTGGGAATTGAACCCATCACCACCCATACATAATGTATACGTAATGTGGTGTTGATAATGCTTCCACTTCCATTACTTTCCAGAAGTGCACAGTCTTACGGTGGTAAAGGTAGTTTTAAAAAAACCTGTTACCTGTTCACTGTTTCTTTCAAACGGTACAGTGAATAACTGTTTTATTCTTATTTGGTCTTTATTTCCAAAAAAAATCTTTTTAAGCTTTCCCTATATATATTTATTCACTAACAAGTTTTAAAACAAGACACCTGCTTAGTCTATCAGCTTAAATTGCAATCAGCATTGTTTGAAATTGCATTACATGTCATTTAGCTGATGCTTTTTATCCAAAGCGACTTACAATTGCTATATACAGTATGTCAGTGGTCGCACACCTCTGACATACCTGTGGAAACTGAAGGTTTGCAGAGACAGAAAGACTCAGACTTCATCCCACATGTAACCAAAATGGTGTATGTTCATGTAACATGTTATAACTCCTTTATTTTGGATTGATAAACACGTAAACACCTTGTAATGCATAGCGTAAGCTACATTTAAAAACATCACAACATCTCCACACTACATGTCACAAAAGTAAAAATGTTGCCAATGCGTAGTACACGGGCATCGATATGCGGTTGGATCAGTGACATTAAGTACTTAACTTAAATATCTTTATAAAACAGGCCCATCGTGAAAGGTATAATGAATAACAATAACATATGCTGCCAGTTGTGCCGCCTGGCCGTCAAGCGTTTCAATGCATGCGTGATAGTGTAGGGAATCCATTGAATTTTCTACTATGTATTTAAGAACATGCGCATATCGGATCATGCAGTCAGCACAGATCGCGTATCAACAGCATTTACTGTTAATACTAATGCTTCTTGGGAAAATAAAGGAAAAGACAGGAATTACACTGCAGCCAGTATATTACTGTGAATGTACGGTGAATAGTTTTCCAGTATTATATATACATTTTATTACTTTTAAACAGTTATAGTACAAAGCACTGAATAACCTTGCCCCTCCATACTTCTCTGACCTTCTCACCTGCCACACTCCCACCTGCCTCTTCAGATCCGCCGATGCCAACACCCTCAAGACCATCAGATCTAAGCTCCGGACCTGGGGAGACAGATCCTTCTCAGCTGCTGCCCCTACGCCTGCCCCAACCACATCAAACAGTCAAGCACCTTACCATCCTTCAAACAGGCCCTCAAAACTCACCTCTTTGAAACTTCCTTTTTCCTGTTAAGACTTTCCCAGTTTTTCCCTCCTTTTTCTTTGCCCAACTCTTCTGCTTTACCTGTGCTTATCCATGAACCTATGTCTTCATTTTCTTTTCCTTTTTGTTTGGTCCTAAACCAAAACTGTAAAGCGTCTTTGAGTTTTTAGAAAAGCGCTATAAAAAAATAAATGGATTATTATTATTATTATTATAGTGGAGGCAGTAATGGTAGTTGTAAGAGTATAGTTGTAGGTGGTGTAGTATGGAATCAAAATACTGCAGTCCATTCAGAGTCACAGCTATTATTGATGCATGATTCAGGCATCAGTGTCAGTGTGTGAATTGAGCAAAAAGTCAACATTTTTTCCACTCTTGAAGCTCTTATATTTTTATAGCACATCAGATCAGAAAACTCTTCAGTAGGGGATGAGGGCAGCTATTTGCCTGCACAGTGCACTTTCTGAGAGCTTAAATGTAACTTCAGTCCCTGGTGGACCTTATGATCTGGTGCTCCACATCTATCCACTAAACAACAACAAAATCAGTGGTCCAGGACAGCTGCATTAAACAGCTGAGGTTAGACAGGCAGATTTGTTCATTAATATGGGTAATGTCCAGCAAGAATATGGAAATTACAAACATTAAAAAAACAAAAAAACAATGTTAGTGAAAAAAAAGTATCATCTGAGTTTAAGTATGTTGACACACACAAAAATAAACCCTTTCTGTTTTGTTTGCCAAGCTGCACAATCATGACATGTAAAATATGTGCCACAGACAGCGTTGATGCCAGTACCAAGCATTGAAGATGTTTAAAAAAATGTTTTCTTCTTGTGGTGCAACATTACAAAAAAATTTTTGATTGCTAAACCACAGTGGGCACAACTGGAGTCACGTGCAAAACTCTAACTACAGTCTGCACAGCAGCAGTTCACGTGGTCCAAACTCTAGTTCGATTTTCATTGCTTGAACACAGTTTTCAAAACTCTACAAAGTTATCTCATGGCTTTCACCACAACCTGCACAACACTGTGGATTTACAGCGTTTTGTACAGATGCTAACAACACACTGCCGTCCAAACTGTTAACCACACATTCAAAACAGAATAGATTTCAGTCTGGTGCCTATCAAACACTGCTGATTGCAATTTTAGCTGAAAGCCTAAGCAGATGTCTTGTTTTAGACTAGTTAGTGAACACATATGGTATTTATATAGAGAAAGCTCAGAAAGCCTTTTTTGTATACAAACACCAAATGAGAATTACACAATTTATACACTGTACCTTTTGAGAAAAAACAGGTAAAAGAGCAAAGATGCCAATATGTCCAGTTCAGATGTCTGAGGTTATATACACAGCTATAACAAAACGTGAAAAACACTACCTTTTACTATAGTAAAACTGCGTTCTTACTGTTTTTCAGAAAGTAATGGTGGTGAAAGCATTGAAAACACTTCATTCATTAGTACTTAGAGATGATGCAGACATTCAATGTGATGAAGAAAACTTGTCGCATGATGCTGGAGAGAGGCAGGATTAATCACACTATTCTATATTACTGTTTTGTACTTTTTTTTGTTTTTTACAATAATTACATAAATTACTAGAGACAAAATACTATATTGAAGGAAACTGCTGATTTTCATTCCTTCTTCTTTACCTTACGGGAAAATTGTTATATTATGAAATCTATATATTTTCTTTTAAAGAAGCTATTGAGTAGTGTGAAGTCACTCAAATTGTTCAAACTGTAAAAGGTTAGTATTTTCTGTATTGGTGTTTGACGCTAGTGTTTTTACTCTCAGTGTGTTCTGACTGGCAGAGTGTGTTATCGCAGTGAGGATTGTGTATAGTGTTTGGCTGCCCTGAGCCTGTTTTGAGACGTGTGTTAAGAGTTGTGTGAGTTGCAGGTGATGTGAACTGTTTAGCTCAGGTGGCTGTTGGTAGTGTAGACCGTAGTTTGAGTTTTGCAAATGTAGCCCCAGTTGTGTTCATTGTTGTTTAGCAATTGGGGAAGGGGGGAACTGTAAAAAGTCCCTCTTACTTAGAAAAACTCTGGGGCCGTTTTCAGTATTCATCATTTCTCCTCTGGGACAATGTACTGTATTTGAAGGTTTTTCAAGTCATTTTCAAAGTAAAACACAAAAAAAAGATTAGTCCTACATCTTTCTATGATTTGAACCCTTTTAAAGAGAAGTCGACAAAGAAACTTTTCAAATAAGGGCACATCAAAGGTAGCTAATAAAAAAGAAAATAAAATAAAAAAGCAGACCAAATACACTGCAAACTCATCCATGGTCTACAAAGTGGCATTTTAAAGAAAAGGCCAGCCCAGGAACAAGATGAGTCAGTAGTGGTGTGAGCAGCCAGCTGTCAGCTAAGAAACGCATAGTGTGTGTGTGTATATCTGTGTGAATACTTCCATCTTAGTGAGGATTAGTGTATAGTTTCAGACATTAAGTTTAATTGGGTGTCAATTCTCCAAAAGGCTGTTTGGGGATTTAGACTTTGTCTAATTTTTTTTTGGTTAGGTTTTTGGTGAAATGTGAAGATTAGGGTTAGGCATGCACAATGTTTGAGGTTAGGATTATAGGTTAAGCAGTGTATTATGTCAGCGAAGGCTTTCAGAAGTATAGAAGCGCAAGGCTGTGTATGTTTTGTGGTTGTGCATGAGTCAAATAGGAACTGAGCCGTTTCAAATGCATCAGTCAGTACTGAAAACAGGAACCAGCCACACTCAGCTATCAAGAAGAGAAAAAAATACATCAACCTCTGATCTGTCACTGGCTCTTTCTTTTTAATCTAGTTTTCCATCAACGTTTCTGTCCCCTGTTGACACCATGCTACATTAATTGGTTTTAGCTTGGCAAACTCGTCAAAAGGAGATTCATCCTTAGTCTGCCCCTGCTGCTGGCTTCACTTCACTCTAATTCGCTTTTCCCATACCTAACTTTTATTTCATCCACTGTATCTTTCTATCTTTTTCTCCTTGCTAATGTCAGCATGTTGGTTTGAATCTCATAAAAAAAAAACACAAGACACTTTTTCTATCATTTCCACAGTAAATAGTCAAATGGCTTCAACTAGGCCTACATTGAAGCATACATGTGTTGATTAACTATCACCAGTTTGTTTCCAAGGATGAAGAAATTGGAAGAAATAGGGTGCAGTAGAGTAAAGCTGTAATGTGTGCAGGGGGGAACATTGGCTTAGTTTTTATTTGTTGAGTTTTAAATATGTAGATCTTTTGTTCGTCCCCTTAAACATAGCATTGTCTTAAGTAGATTCCAATCTGTTCACACCAGAAAGTGGAACAGTGGAATTCATCAATGTGTCATAATGAAACAAGTGGTGCTGGAGGCTGGGAGACATGCAGTGACTACTCGCCATGCCAGTTGGTTAAGCTACTTTAGCTGGTGAGCTAAGCTTTACCAAGCTAGTCAGTTAAAATTAGTAAGTAAGTATATGTAAGTAAGTAAGAAAAGCTTATATAGTTATATAGTATATATAAGTGCTCTCCAAACTTATTTATATTTCCTTGGAACTGCATTGATTACTTCATTAAGGATTGTATAGGCCTATCAAGTGGTCAGTTGGTAAGTTTGTTAACTCGGCCACTAACAAGACATCAATATGTGTACAGGCCACCCATCAGGCAAACCCTATAAAGATCATATATTAGCTTGTATGTAGGCTACACAGTGACTCGCTGAGTAGTCTATATCCTTGACGTTACTCTCCCGGGATTGCTCCGGTGCAATTCCGCCGGATGCATGTGTTTTCCGTTTCCTTCCACTTTCTATGTGTTGGAATTTTAAATTCGATGGATTAATAAGAACTATTTTTGTTCTGCTCCTCATATCTCTGCAGGGTAAATTGAGACAACTAGACTATCTGTCCAATCTAACTTTTTTTTCTTGCATGACTATTTTGCAGCAGCTCTGTGCGGAGCTTAGCATGACTATTCTGAAATGCCATTAAACCAGATCACATTTTCCCCTGTCCCTAAAGGCTCAGTGGTGTAGCCAGAAGCTCTTTCAGTGCTTTGGAGGAGGGTCTGGCAAAGCGAGACTATTCACTGAGAGACAGTAGACTTCCCTACAACCTGAAACTAACTTCCTATTCTTTCTCTCTGTTAACAGAAGCTTTAAATTCCATTTTGAAATCTGGTTTATAGTCACAGACACTTGGTCACACATCATCTGATTTTCTTAAAGACGGTACTATCTCCACTAAGTCTACGTGGACAGGCTTAATCTTCTATGAAACTAGTGGAACTCAAACTACTGCAAAGTACAGGATGTTTGCAGTGGCTGGCACATGATGCTACATTAGCTATACCAGAGTCAAAAAATAAGACAGCCATGGCAGAAATGAATCATACCACCACCTGCTTCAACTGACTGCTTCTCAGCTCTATGTATGTCATAGCTCATACACTTAATGAACACAGTAAACACAATCTCAGTAGAAGCCAATATGCAGCGCAGTCTATTTGGACACTGACACACCGTCTCTGGTTTTTGTCTCTGCTTAACCCTGCTACGTCCAGCTATGCCTTGCTGTGCCACGCTACATACTGTAATACCCTGCGATAACATGAACTTCTACTTTTTTTAGTCACTGTTCCATTATCTTTACTGTGACTGTTATTGCCACTGTTCATCACAGCCCCAACCGGCACCGGCAGACACCACCTACCAAGAGCCTGGGTCTGGCCGAGGTTACTTCCTAAAAGGGAGTTTTCCTCGGCACTGTCGCACTAGCTCTTGGGGGAATTACTAGAATTGTTGGGACTTTATAAATTAGAGTATGGTCTACTCTGTCTTTAAAGTGTCTCTTAAAGTGTCTAATACTATAAATAAAATTGAATTGAATTGTCCTGCATTACTTTAGATTTTAAATGTCACAATAAACTGACTTTAAGCTTTAATGGATTATGACAAGTACTTGACACAACAATATACAGCATTGGTTCATGCTATCCAAATCAACATATGAAGGTGTACTCTGATCTGGCACTGCTCTGGTTAAGGTTTAGGTGTAAAACTTATTAGGTTAGGGCTACAATTATGGCTCAGAGGTAAATTGGTTGCCCCTCAACCCCAAAGTTGGCGGATCGATCCCAGACTCCTTAGGCCACATGTCAAAGACAGTGAACCCCAAGTTTCTCCCTGGACACTGTTTGTATAGCTGTCCACTCTTCCTAATACTTGGGATGGGTTAAAAATGCAGTAATAGAATTTCACTACATTCTACTGTGTGTATTTGACAATTAAGTAAAAAGTTTGATCGTTTTGTTTGGTTTTGATGGTTGGGGTTTAAAGGATGGGTTAATATTAGTGCAGCTTTGTTGACGTTGACAAGCACTTTGGCACTCATGGTTAGTGAATTATTGTGGTTATGGTTAAAAAGATACCAGTTGACTGTTGGAAGTTAACTGGAAATAAACAGCTGTCTCCCATGTTAAAGTCCCACATTTTGTGGACTGATCCATCCACCCCAACCTCCTACTCTATAACAAAGTAAACCAAAATAATACAGACTGTCTCACTTGCCAAGTATTTACAGACATCAGTCACTCTTCTTTTCGAGACTTCAATTTTAAATCAGTCACTTACAACACACACCAGGGAGCTCAACATACACAAGGAAATGGATCTATGCTAGCTGTGTGCTACCTGTTAATGTTCTGTAACCTTTTCCTGATCTCAACAGCTGCAGTACTTCCGCTGTACAATTTCCGCCATCATGACAACTGGCCTGTTTGCCCCACCTTTTAAAGATAAGTATAGAAGGTTTTCTGATGTGGTAGTCAACTTGTTACAAGAGTACAATTCAGTCTGAAGACTTAACAAATTTAGCAGGTTTTCTAAAGAAAAAGAATACAATATATGGTCAACTTAAAAAAAAAATAAAAACAGCTCTTTTCTTTACTTTTTTCTTTACTGTGTCTTTTTTCTTACTGTCATACTTTGAGCCACTCTTTTGGGGCATTTCTTGGATTTGCATCTAGAGTGAGCAGTCTGTGCTCTGAGCGTGCTGCATTACAGCGTGTTCTTACATGTTGTAGCCTGCACCATCCAGCACCTTCACTGTGAATCAGCGCTGTCAAACACACGCCTAAAGATCTACACGTAACTCCGGACAGGCTGTGTTCTTCAACAAGTTTAAAAGAACAGTACCCTTAAGGTATTTTTTTTTTTGTTCATGTAAATACTATATCACACAGCCTCATCACTCCGGAAGTGGCCAAAACTGTTAGTCGAAGCTGTTGAGGCCATATGAACATCGTTGACATTACCATCAAATAACCCTAAACTCCTAGCCTAGGGCTAAACGTCCCCATCATGCATCAGCTGGGTTAACACCTCTTGTTTCAAGACACAAAGGTAGCTTAAGTTCAAATAATGTAAATGTATTGTAAAGTAAAGTAAAATAATGGCGTACCCATCTCCCACGACCACACATTTGATAGCCTGCATCCTGTTCCGCTCAGCTTCGTCTGTGCTCTTCACTGTGACAGAAACAGAAGGTTCAGAAAGCTCAGTATGCAACTACAGGAAATTGTTACACACCTCCCTCCCTCCCTCCCTCCCCTCCCTTTGCTGCCTCTTTTTCTTTCTCAGTCTCTGCTTTCTTCATTTTTTGCACCAATCTCTTCTTCCGGTTTTGTTGTTTTCTCCTAAACAACAGAACCTGTGCAAGCGGTGTGTAAATGTTATACAGTACAATAAGAATGTGTTGAATGATGTAGAAAAAGACATGATTGCAATGAGTGAGTAATGTGAATTGGCAATGAAGTTTTTTGAAACGAGGAAGCTGCAGCAACAATAGCACTGGGCTTTATTTTAAAACTTCCTCTTATGTTGCAATCATGCATGCACACACGCACAGGAGGGATGGGGCTTTTTTTTTTGTACAGTGAAGTGAAGTGACAGTAGAGCGATTGCCAATCCTCTTTCTTTTATTTCTTCCCACCAGGCCGCAGGAGTAAGGGAACGATGGAGGCTTCACCAGTCCTGCCACCTGCATGGATACATGCACTCACCACAATCCAGTCAGAACAGTGTGTGTGTGTGTGTGTGTGTGTGTGTGTGTGTGTGTGTGTGTGTGTGTGTGTGTGTGTGTGTGTGTGTGTATATATATATATATATATATATATATATATATATATATATATATATATATATATATATATATATATGTGTATGTATATATATATATGTGTATATGTGTATATATATATATATATATATGTGTGTGTATATATATATATATATATATATATATATATATATATATATATATATATATGTGTGTGTATGTATGTATGTATGTATATGTATATATATGTATGTATATGTGTGTGTTGTGTGTGTGTGTATCAGTGAGGAAAATAAGTATTTGAACACCCTGCTATTTTGCAAGTTCTCCCACTTAGAAATCATGGAAGGGTCTAAAATTGTCATCGTAGGTGCATGTCCACTGAGAGAGACATAATCTATAAAAAAAATATCCAGAAATCACAATATATGATTTTTTTAACTATTCATTTGTCTGATACAGCTGCAAATAAGTATTTGAACACCTGTTCACCTTGTCCACCCCATACAATCAGTAAGAATCCAACTACTAACATGGCCAGGACCAAAGAGCTGTCCAAAGACACTAGAGACAAAATTGTACACCTCCACAAGGCTGGAAAGGGCTACGGGGAAATTGCCAAGCAGCTTGGTGAAAAAAGGTCCACTGTTGGAGCAATCATTAGAAAATGGAAGAAGCTAAACATGACTGTCAATCTCCCTCGGACTGGGGCTGGTCAATGACCTGAAAAGAGCTGAGACCACCGTTTCCAAGGTTACTGTTGGTAATACACTAAGACGTCATGGTTTGAAATCATGCATGGCACGAAAGGTTCCCCTGCGTAAACCAGCACATGTCAAGGCCCGTCTTAAGTTTGCCAATGACCATTTGGATGATCCAGAGGAGGCATGGGAGAAAGTCATGTGGTCAGATGAGACCAAAATAGAACTTTTTGGTCATAATTCCACTAACCGTGTTTGGAGGAAGAAGAATGATGAGTACCATCCCAATAACACCATCCCTACTGTGAAGCATGGGGGTGGTAGCATCATGCTTTGGGGGTGTTTTTCTGCACATGGGACAGGGCGACTGCACTGTATTAAGGAGAGGAGGACCGGGGCCATGTATTTGGAGATTTTGGGGAACAACCTCCTTCCCTCAGTTAGAGCATTGAAGATGGGTCGAGGCTGGGTCTTCCAACAGGACAATGACCCGAAGCACACAGCCAGGAGAACCAAGGAGGGGCTCTGGAAGAAGCATATCAAGGTTCTGTTGTGGCCTAGCCAGTCTCCAGAACTAAACACAATAGAGAATCTTTGGAGGAGCTCAAACTCCGTGTTTCTCAGCGACAGCCCAGAAACCTGACTGATCTAGAGAAGATCTGTGTGGAGGAGTGGGCCAAATTCCCTTCTGCAGTGTGTGCAAACCTGATGAAAAACTACAGGAAACGTTTGACCTCTGTAATTGCAAACAAAGGCTACTGTACCAAATATTTACATTGATTTTCTCAGGTGTTCAAATACTTATTTGCAGCTGTATCATACAAATAAATAGTTAAAAAATTATACATTGTGATTTCTGGAAAAAAAATGTATAGATTATGTCTCTCACAGTGGACATGCACCTACGATGACAATTTCAGACCCCTCCATGGTTTCTAAGTGGGAGAACTTGCAAAATAGCAGGGTGTTCAAATACTTATTTTCCTCACTGTATATGTATATATACATATATGCATATATATGTATAACGAAAGAGAAAGAGCCCACAGATCTGACAAACAATACAACTTTTCCATAACAAAAAAGGAACTTCAAAAGTAAGAAAGGTTCCTCTGTTTTCCTACCTCAGTTTTTAAATTCATGTCTTCATATTTTGCCACACTGATCTTGCAGTATACGGAAATTAAAGATTTAAAAAGTTTGTACAATACTTTGTCTCTACACCGTTATTAAAGAAATTATACAAAAGGCATAAATAAAACATATTTTCCGGCCACATGTTCCCATTATGTGTTATAGGTATATTTATTTGAAGTACACTTAAAAAAAAATAGTGTAAATGATGGCAAGGACCCCAGGACAATCAATTGCTTGTGGTCATTACTAATATTCTTTGTGAGCATATATATGAAATTATGTACACATTGTATTGTTCAACGATAAGAAATATTAATATGTTGATGTGAAAAATCTCTAGTGTAGAGGCAATGTAGAGAGCAAAGTTTTTTTTAAAGAAAGAAGCTGCAGAAACAACAGCACTGGGCTGTATTTTAAAACTTCCTCTTCTGTTGCAACCATGCATACACACACACACACACACACGCACACACACACGCATGCACACACATTAATGGTTGATTGTATTAAGTTGGTTAAGAAAATGGAAAATGAGTTACAGTTATACACAAAAACTTCTCCAATCACTCATGATCCACTGGGAATAGCAATACTTATGATAGCACTTTGTTACCAATAGATGGCACTTCAGCATCATTTTTTCATGTTTATCATGTTGGAAACTGAGAATTTACAGCTAAAGAGCTAATTAAGAGCTATTAGACCAATTCACATTTGCACCTTACTTTAATCTTTCTGAAAAATATCCTATCCTCTTGATTAAGATGTCTTTATATATGCTTCCTGAATCCTTCTGGATTATGTAAATGTTACCTTGATAACTTGGATATTGTGTCCTCAATGTATTGTAAGATTTCTAAAGTTCATTTTAATAAGGTTGTCTGTATATTATAGGCATTTAGGAGATGTTCTACTTTAATATCAATAACCATGTGATTAACAGAAGTTTACAGTCACACTTGAACGGGATGCTGCATGCAAAGAGAGGACCTTCAAAATAAAAGTGTCTAAATTACAGTTGAAATAGAATAAATTGAAACAAAAGTAATCTTTTATAGCACCAAATGACCAAAATTTTTTCTGTCACGGCTTTTGTGTCAGAGCTTCAACGTTTACCTCACCATGTGATGATATTCTTGGCTTTCAAAACTCACTTCCTGGCTTGGACTGAGTTTTGCAACCGAGGTTCATTCTCCAACCAAATGTCATCGCACTCTCTGTCACATCCACTCACGAAATCTCGGTCTTACAAATGTTATATGCAAGCGTTTTATTTTGAAGGATGTTCTGCTTTCCACTTTTTCTGTCTGACATTGAGATGGATGGGTAAGAGGTGGGGTTAAAAGAGAACATCTACTTCATTGAAGTGTTACTGCATATCTTAATATCTCAACTTGACTGCATGTAACTGTTTTGGCGTTGCCACTTTTTGCTTTTTCTCTTGGATATAAATGACTGATTGCCAAATGGGTAAGATCGGATTTGCTCTCTTTTTATTGCTGGTTCTCATATTTTGTATTTCATTCAAGACATCCACAAAGACTTTAAAACATGTATTTGAATTGCGTTTTCAATTTGTGGTCTAAAAAATGTGTTATTTCATATTTTAAGTTGAGGCAGTGAGTGTTTCATGACATAATTAACTTTGCTATGCTATTTAGCTGATTAAATTGTATTTTGATCACTGATTATGTATTTAACTATCCTTTCAAAGATAGATAGATAGATGTAAAAAAAGAATCTGTGATGATAAAAGACAAGAGCAGCAGCATCAGTAAAACTGTTATAACATTAACTTGGTATTTTTAATACTAAAGCTCTAATTTGTGGTTATTAACAAACTGGGGTGTATGACACCAAGTAGACAATAAACAATAGCAAATTTATCTTAAACAATGCCAGCTGTTTGGTATAACAACTTCCATCTCCAGCTTTTTAGATTGAAAAAAAAAAAGTTCTGTGATGTAGAAACACATTTAAATTAATTTAGATCTTTCTGGTGTGAAATTGGGCAACCATTTTTTTAATACTTAGATTATTGGAGCACTGTTCTTAGTACACTGTTTATCAC
Organism: Percina caprodes; assembly: GCA_013375575.1. Lineage (NCBI taxonomy): Eukaryota > Metazoa > Chordata > Actinopteri > Perciformes > Percidae > Percina > Percina caprodes. The sequence continues at coordinate 2,486,459 of JABXJD010000050.1, read as the reverse complement.
AATCTGCACCCTGTGGGGAAACAATGCACAGGGTGAACAGTGTGGGTTTCGCCCTCAGCTGATATAGGGAAGAGGCTGTCATACTCAGAATGCACGGGACCGCGCAGCACTGATAATAATGTAATAAAATGAAGTTGGTTTCTTTTAGTTAGACATCTAAACAATCCAATATTAAAGTTGCTGTGTCAAGCTATGTCCATGGTTAGTTTTCAGATAAAAGCACAACTCTTAAACATGTAAATGAAGAGTTGAAAACGTATGCTTGTCAGTTGTTGCACAAGTTATGTAAAGGAAGGGTGGGGATATGGAAGTCCTGTGGTCAGAACATCAACACTGAACAGCTCACAGATCTCTACAGGAAGTGTTGTTACCATTTTGTTCACTTTATATTTTAAAAGGATTGTTTCTCACAGAGAATGCAATCTTTTATTTCAATGTTGATGTCTCTGACTGTGTGAAACAAATGCTACTCTCCCCTATCTGCCCTACTGAGGGAGGTGCCACAGAGCTCAATTACTGTCAGGTCTATCTCACTGGTGGCCTACCAAAACCACTCTGTTGCATTTATCTGTAAAATCTTCTTTGCTAATGAGAGACATTTATAATGCTTCTGTTTTTGTCTTGGGGCACTGCTCTCTGAATGCGGACATTCAAATCAGCCCTCTAACTTTGCCTAAAGCTTTTTTCATACAGGCAAAAGCTGCAGCCGATTATCCTTGTATGAAATTAACGAGATACAAGTTATAATAATGGAACTGGCTAACCTTGTCTCTTAACTCCTCTGTTCCAGTAGGAACAAATGCAGTGACTGCGTAAACCAACCACATATGACATTCTTGTAGTCATGGTTTTTAAGTCAATTAAGATTCAACATGGTTAATGTATATCACATTTAAAAATAATCTGTTCATTAGAAGGGACACATACAAAAGTACAAACAAGCTTTGCAGATGCAGAGTTTCCAGAGAAAAGTACTATCACCATGTTCAGCATACAGTAAGAGACATATTGTACAGTATACATCAATGTTCTTTCAATTCACAGTCCAAATTCAGAAAAGTACTTACTTTACAATAGGATGAATTGCTATGAATCTTTTGTAGATATTCACGGTGCCCAGGGGGTGAATCCTAATGTGTTTTGTGATCCCTTGCTTTTTTCCTCTTGCACTACTTCTCTTTTGAAATATCGCAACATCGACTTGCCAGATTGGCACAGCATTTGGTACAGATAACCATGGTGAGGTATAGATGAATCCTATTAACTTTGGTTAAGCCCTCCTGTACAACCATGAGGCTGACATTTATGGTTTGGAGTGAAATGTCTCAACCACTACTAGATGGATTGTCATTGAAATGTGTTATGTCAGCCTCACAATGAATTGTAAAAACGTAATACCTTAACTTTTCATCTAGTGCCATCATCAGGTCAATATTTTAAAATGTTCTACCAATAATGACCAAGTACCTGCAAACCTACTCACATTCCTACCACCTTCAGATGTACTTTGTATTTAATGCTATTAGCTTATGTTAGCATACTAACATACCCAACTAACAAGGTCAAAATGGCAAACATTAGCACTAGCCATTGCATATGGCTCATAGCATCACTGAACAGCCTCACAGTGCCGATGACTTTGAATTTTTGAAATTGAATTTGTTCCTTTTGCACAATAAAATCAAGACAACAGAAACACAACAAAAGAAAATAATACAAAATAAAGAATGTGCAGGTGAGATTAGGAAAACTCCTTATAGAAGTATTCTCACCTAAAGGAAGAAAATAAAATAATGAGCAATTACAATCAAAAGAGTCCTAAACAAACGACAAATTGAACACAAGTAAACTTTGAATAAAAAAAGAGCATATGGTTGGCTACATAAACAACAAAGGCATTACATAAATTACAAGAATACACATTAAAGGAGGCTATGTGGGCTTCTGTGTGTATGTGTGAGTAGTTCGACTATATACTACTTTAATCATAGGCTACCTGGATAATTGAACCCAGCAATGTAATGGGTTGAATGTGTGAAAGGGACACTATATACACAACGCTATGACAATAATCAGGCAGAGAGAACTCTGGTACACCAGGCGATGCAATAACCACATTGGATTGATGATATAGAACCTGGGAAGTGTAATTTGTCACTCACATACAGCTCTTGATGGACACATCATGTGTGACATAGCAACCTGCAAGTACAGTTTATGAAAACCATTTTTTTCATGACTCATACATCCCTTCTCTATGTCACTGATCAACTCTTATGTAAGAGTGGGGTGAGATGGTGGTTGGCAGAGAGGACATATGACAAAGAGTTCAACCACAGAGCCTGTTAGCTGTGTTTGAATATGTATCCATGTATTTGCATGCCTTTGCCTTGTGTTTTTAAAGAAAGGTATTCATGGGTATATTTTGCGGCTGCAGAGTAAAACCACACCACCTGTCTCTCATGTCTTCCAGAGAAACCTCTCTTCCTCATGCTGTGGCTATCTTTGAACCCTTGTACAATATGCAGATACTGTGTGTAGATTTATAATATAATCAAATCACACATCTTGCGTGTTTCCACAATTCCGCAAGCCTACAATAGATAATTCAGCCATCAAAGTTTATGACGTTATTTTATGTGACTATCATAATCTGCATTCCTGAGAATGTGTTTGACGTGTTTTATCCCAATTTCTGTACAGTTTCCTCAGATTTTACAGCAGATGAAAACATGGAGATTGAAAGCATTAGGACGTATAAGGAAGTCCTTCTGGATGATATCCAGGTACGTACACGCACATATTGTAACCCTAAAATAGAGTTTCTCAAATTGGGACATGCGTACCCCTAGGGGGACTATGGAGTACTTCAGTGGGTGTCAGTCATGCATCATACAAAGACTTAAACACTAAAATAATGCATGCATCTACTGATTGTAAACATTTGAAATGTCACATTTAAGTGATTTCAGTTCATATATTGTTTTTAGTAGCTCAGACACTGACTTTATACAGCTAGGCTTTTTTTTCTGCTGGTAGTCAAGTATATAAACGTGTTGGTCAAAAATTGCTGTTTAAAGCTTTAGTGCGTAACTTTTTGATATTAATGAACGTCCGTTACATTCAAGCCATTGCCAAATTAGTTGCTACAAAGCTAATTAAGACTATTGGCTTGACACAACTCTCTGTATTTCTCAGTATGGCTGTGTTCAGAAGATTGTATTGTCTGGTGACTTTCCCACCCAGAAGCTGAAGTAAAGATAATTACCTCTTCTGAATAGTCCATCATGTTGTTTTAATCCTCCGTGTCCTCCTTGGCTGCTAGCAAATGCGGGTCGGTGCGCAACGGTTTTTTTTTTTCAACAGTTTTGTTGTCATTACTTTGAATTTATCATCGGGACGGCAGAAACTACGCACTATAGCTTTAATTTAAATTTTTCGTAATATTGATGAAACCAATATTAAAGATGTATTCTTTCATTCTGTCCAGAAGTTAAAGATGGAGATAGACAACGTCATGGCAGATATACTCAGCTTTGAGTCTTCAGAGGAAAAGTGAGTTTTGCTGTGGGAATAGCCCCACACCCACCTTACAAACCAGTTGTTCTTTTCATAGAACTCTTTTTACAACTCTCAACTAATGCTCCTATTTCCTCAAAGAGGATTTTTAAAGAAAAAATTAAAGTAAATCCAATTTTTTTACATAGTATTAGTTGTATTGATCCAAATACAATGGGTGCTTTCAGGAAACTATCGTGTTCTCAGGCTGCATAGGGAATGTAACTAAAAACTCCTTCCAATAAAGTAAATCTCTAATTTTTCAACAATTCCACCTTTCTGCCTGCCAAATAAAATCAAATTGCCTTTTTCTTGAAACCTGGTAGTCCATTAGTTTACTGTACATTTAAGGTTAAGAGTAACTCCCGGGTTTTTTTACCTTCACAAAAGTGCTCGTTTTGCCACTGACAGGCTCAGATTAATTAAAGGCTCATAAAGTGTCTGACAACATTATGGAAAGGATTTCTAAGGAGGTCGACCTTTCTGTTCTTTTTTAAACATAAAAACATTACTAAATTGCGTTCACTAAGCCCAATAGACCCCATGTGAATTAACAATAATTTTCGCATCGTAAAATACGGGGTCGTCTTTTTACTTTTCCAACCATCACAACTCTAATTGAAAATAAACACATAGTTTAGCGATTTACTTGTGAAAATATATTGGCTCTATACACGCTAAAAGTATTGCTTTTTGAAATTGAGTCTAATGAGTTTAGCGCTAGCAACTTCAGAGCTGTTTCTGGTTAAACAGAAAGGTCTCACAGAGGTTTTAAATGTCGATCTCTGAAGGAATCCTTTCCATAATGTTGTCAGACACTTAGAATAATAATCTGAGCCTGTCAGTGGCAAATGAGTACTTCTGTAAGGTAAATACAAGCTGGACAATTGCCCAATTAACTTACATTGTAGCTTATTTCGCCATTGCCGACTGCAGCAATCGCTCACTGGACCAATGTCAAAGGTTGTTGTTCCCATCAGTCATTTAGAGACTATAGTTGCCCTTTAATGTCTAATTTGTGCCTGTCTAAACATCTGCTGCAAAAATAAAATGCAGTCCCACACATGACCCACTTACACTGAAGGTGGATTTCACTACCTTTGCACAAATTACAGCCTGTATGCTAAGCTAAGCTAAACTGCCACTGCCTGTAGCTTCATATTGACTGGTACTGATGTTCTTCCTTACTCTCAAAAAGCATTTTTCCCTAAATGTTGAACTATTCCTGGAAGCTAACTATGTGTCTGTGACTATATATTACTACTACATAGTAACATTTTAACACTAACATTTTAGTAAAGAGAAATGACTATTTAACCAAAGAAATAATTAGCATGGCTACTAACAATGATGCAATTGAATGCACAGTATAGTTTATAAATGGCGTTAAGAGGGATCTTGAGGCTAATGCTTACAAATTATTGGTTTTAGGGAGAAGTCAGTTTCTCATAGAATTTAAGTTTAAAAAAGGTTTACAAATGTGTATGTAGCAATATTTAATTAATTATATATTTAGTTAGTCATTACAACTATTGATTTTGTTTCTTCAATGTTGCTTTTCCAGCAGCAAGACCATAGAGAAGAGCAAACTGTCTGCAAATGGGAAGAAGAAATTCAACATGGACCCCAAAAAGGTGAGTTCAGAAGAGTGTGCACATGTGTCTGTGGGTAGTCTTTTGAGACAAAAGTAAAGTGAGCATGTTTTAGCTAAAATATCTTGAATAGCAGTAATACTTCATGGGGTGTCCACTAGCTCACCCAGTAGGCTAGATCGTGTACTCTATGTAGGCCTGGTCCTGCACCGCCCTAGGGTTCAAATCCGACCTGCGGCCCTTTGCTGCATGTCGGCCCCCCTCTTTCTCTCTCTGTCCTTTTTTCTGTCAATCCCACTGTCAAAATATAATCTTAAGATTCGTAAGAAATTACTTCTTGCTGTTCTTAAATGGTTTAAAAAAACAAACCGTGTACATGTCAACGGGTGTCACTGAGATCATTTTTCTCAAATAAAGCCCTTTAGCGAGCAGCTCTCGCTTGTCTATGTATGGACTTCCTCTCACCTAACCGCACTTAGTATGACAAAGTGCAGGTCCACAGCACAGTTTCAGTGGTAACAGTGAAACATCAAGCTTGTTGCTGTTGTGAACACAGATGTTAGCAACAACACATAGAAAGTAAAAGCATTGGCATTAGTTTTGCTTACTGGAATAAGTCTTCTCTGAACTGTGGTTAGTATCTTAGGTTGCCTGAACTTTAGATGGACTTTAAATTAGGTCAAGTTTAGGCCTTCTTTCTGTTGACTTTAAGACTTTAGATGATGTTTAGATTCCTAGATTATTATTTATGTTCATTTGTATAGGGACAAATAACATAGAACAACTACGTATACCACATACTTTTGTGGCCTAAGCTCATTTGAAATGCATGTCCCACAGCCTTTTTTTTTAAATAAAATAACTCAACCCTAACATACAAGACAGTAGAGAACACCAACTCATCAACAGATGCATACTTTTAACAAACAAATCATGGGAAAACGAAACAATACAAAACAAAGACTAATATAAAAAATCACCATACAGCAGGAGCATCCAATTAAACCATTACAGGGACATAACTTGCTTTCTAACCAACTTGAAAGTGTGATATGAGAAAGAGATGTGGTAAGATGTTTTATAGGAGTTTTACATTCTACAGTCTACACATTCTAAACTTTCACATCAGCTTCTGTGCTCTGCGTGGTTTGTTTTAAGTTTTCTGTTCAATAATTTGGGTCTTTTAAGTTTGGGAAAGAATCTTATTGTCACACACCATAAAGAAAAAAATTGTATTACTTAGAGGATTGAGAAATATTTATTTCTTGATAGAGGTATGTAGATTGAATTATTACTTCATGGTATCACTAGTATTATTAATACTTCAACTTCTTTCAAATTCCAGTATTTAGAACTCTCACAGCGTTTTTGTTGAAGATGTGTTATTTTTGCCTATGTTGGCCTAGACATCAATGCTGCGTTAGAGGTTTCTACTTTTAGAGATCCTATTTTCTTTAGCAAATACATTTTTGAATATTCTTTTTTTTCCTCTCCAAACCAAGTGATGGAGGGGAAAGAGGAAGAGAAATTTGTTTTGAGGAATCAGGATTACAGAAGCTGCAAGCTCGCTCGATCTTACCAACCGGAGATGAGGTCGTTGCGAAACTTGACGAATTTAGTAACCACAGCACAGTGGGCAGTGTGTGTGTGTGTGTGTGTGCGTGTGTGCGTGTTTTAGTGGACGTGTTTAAAGCACTATGTCATAAACTAAAAGTGTAACTTAGCTGTGCAAGTTTAGCCGTCAAAACAAATCGTAAACAGAAAATAATGTGGAAGTACGAACGTGATCTGTACTTCCAGTAAACTCTGCTTTGTGTGTGGGTGCATGCGTGTGCGTGTGTGCGTGCAGGGCATCAATTACCTGGTGGAGAATAAGCTCCTGGAAAGAAGTGCTCAATCCATCGCTGAGTTCCTCTACAAAGAGGAGGGACTCAACAAGACAGCAATTGGAGAATTTCTTGGTGAAAGGTGAGTAGGGAGGAGGCGGCGGAGGAGGAAAGAGTGGACAGATAGTAGGAAACAGAGGAGGAGGTTGGAAGACAAGGGGGTAAAGAGGTATGGAAATGATGAGATCACTAAAGAGTAGGAAGAAGGGCTGGGCAGTATGTCAAAATTCTATTAATATTGTAATATCAGACTAGATAGATGTTGGATTTTGGATATCTTAATCATCATATGTTGTCTTTTCCTGGTTTTAAAGGCTGCATTACAGTAATGTGATGTCATTTTCTGAACTGACCATGACTGCTCTAGCTTTTGTATTATTTGCCTTTACCCACTTAGTCATTATATGCACATTACTGATGATTTTTTATCTAACTTGTGAAAATATTTTTTAAAAGCACCAATTGTCAAGCCGCAATATCGACATTGAGTAATTCTGTCAAGAATAGCGTGATATCTGATTTCCTCCATTTTGCCTAGCCCCGGTAGGAAGGGGGGGGAGGAGGAAATTGAGGAGATGATACAGTAAAAAGAAGGAAAACAAGTATCACGTCTAGTTAGCAGCCATGAGAGGAGGAAGATGGGGAAAGAGGGGAATGTTGGAAGGAAAAATGTAAAGAAATGTGTGCACAAATGAAATGTGAGGTCGCTGAGAGACACTCCCATTGACATTGATTGTCAATTATCCCACACCTGGGGACACAGAATGGGAGAGGGGGAATATATTTAAGACCATTGTTGTGTTCATGATTAAAATATTCTTGACAAAGGTCCAGAGGGACTAAAATGTTAGTTTTCTTTTAATAAATGGTGATGCTGCAGCAGGAGGCAGTGTATGGGATTTTCCACTTTCTTCAAGTCCTTGTTTTTGTCCTATGCACCTGCACAGAAGAATTGTTTGGATGTGCGAATGTTTCCTTTCAGAGGAAAAATGTAACAAAAAAGCATACAGCAGGAGAAAGAGATTTGAGAGCAGGTTCCAACAGAAAAAGTGAAAACCTTTCTCTGGTTTCATGTGTCTTCCTCCTATCACGGTGTGTCCAACAGGGAGGAGCTCCACCTCCAGACCCTGAAGGCCTTCGTGGAGCTGCACGAGTTCTCCGACCTAAACCTGGTCCAGGCCCTCAGGTCTGCTCTCTTTCATCTTCACTCCTGTCTCATCTATTACCTACAGTCCTCATCACACAGAGCAATAACATCAACAGAATAAGTGAATGCGTTTTTTAGGGTACAACATTTTTTTTCATATACAGCAAACATCCGCTAGCTTCCTGCCAATAACAACAAGGATTTGGGGCGTGGGGGGGGGGTCAGTGTTACAACAATAGGCCCGCATCACAAAGTGGGGCTGTGGAGGAAATGTACCAGGCAAGAAGAGTTAAATTAAAAGATACTAGTGGTTGCATTATGGGAAATGTAGGATCCAAAGTTTTGAACTCAGTACTTGGTAAACATTCTACAAAAGATTCTCCATAAGTTAAGAATGAACCGTCTCTGATCCTACCGGTTTATCACTAACAAGTTAGCATTTTCATTGTGAGCATGTTAGCATACAGATGTCAGCATTTGTCGCATGGCATAGTATGGCCAGATTACAAGTATTGTAATGTATGCATTACATACAGGGGGTTTATGTTGTCACTGTGTGTGTGTGTGTGTGTGTGTGTGTGTGTGTGTGTGTGTGTGTGTGTGTGTGTGTGTGTGTGTGTGTGACAGACAGTTCCTGTGGAGTTTCCGTCTGCCTGGTGAGGCCCAGAAGATTGACCGCATGATGGAGGCTTTTGCCACGCGCTACTGTGACTGCAACACTCATGTCTTCCAGTCGACCGGTGAGCTTAAATATACATCTTTCCACTTCCTGTCTGGACCTGTGTAGGTGTGGGTGTTGGTGTTATTATATATATAATATTTCCTATTAAGTGACAACAAACCTGGTGTGTTACATTCCAGTACATTCAAGTGCTCCAAGGGGAACACTTAAAAAGATGTATTCCTTAACGTCACATTATTCTTCAAAGAAAACTTTGATGAATAATATGAAGTTAAGTAGAAAACTGAGTTACCAGTTGTAGTTCCTGGTTTATTACAAGAGGAAGTAAATTAGTAATCAACACCTGTTGGTAAATGTGTACAGACTGATATACATGCTGTCAATGATTTAAAGAACAGTCTGTCAAGCGCCAGCAATCTGTAATGCTTCTGGTATAGTTTGAAACCAGGAAGAAGGGATTAAGAGGAGGAAAGGGTAAGAATGTGAGCAAGCAAAAGAAGTATAACAAAAGAAAAGACAAGAAAAGGAAAGAAAAATAGAAAGGGGATTTCTACAGAAAATTAAATGGAAATCTATAGATAGATAGGTTTCATCATGGAGCCAATTAATGACTCTTCAGTAAACAAGGCTTTAATATTTAAATAGATCACCAAGAGAGTCTGGTACAGCTGGAGATCAAACGCTCTCATATTCAAGTTTATGTTCTGCTTTTTTGCTAAATTGCTCTTGTTACACGTGCCTCTGCTGCATGTATCTTGTTTTCTTTTCTTTACATACATATGATTATTTGTATAAGCTACTTATATTTCTCTAAAACACTATTGTCCATGATACAATATATTACACATTTATAAGACACATTGAACTTTACACCATAAACTTTCACTTTGTCCCAGACTCCTGTTCTAGCAGCAGATGCTGTTGTGTCTCATCATCGTTGCAATTAGTCACTGGACATGTTTTAGTTGTTAACTAGCAACTCCAAGACACAACACCTCTGACAGATATCAGTCATCTCATATCCCGTATTCTCTCTGAGAGGTTCTTATTTTTTTTAAATTTCAGGAGCAAGGTTCCTTTGTCATATGATAAATGTTTGTAATTAATATAACCACCATGTTTAAAATCCCCCCCCTCTCTCTTTCTGTCCCTTGTTCCACCCTCCTCCCTCTGAGTGTCAGACTGAGTTGTTGGTCTTCTAGCCGGCTGGTATTCAGGACACCTCCCCTATTTCCTTCTCTACTGTATGTCTCTTTTCTTTTTGTTGTTTTTTTGTGTCTTTGTGTTTATGCCTTGCTGCTGTAAAACCAATTGCCCTCCGAGAACAAAAAAAAGTTGAAGTCTTCTTCACAGACTCAGTACTACATGACATTTTGTTGCTGTGTCTTACTTTTTGTGTGTGTGCGTGCATCTTCCTCTCTAACACCAGACACGTGCTACATCCTGTCATTTGCCATCATCATGCTCAACACCAGCCTCCACAACCCCAATGTGAAGGACAAGACCCCTCTGGAGCGTTTCATCTCCATGAACAGAGGCATCAACAATGGGGAGGATCTACCTGATGACCTGCTTTCGGTGAGAACCAATCCCACTGTCTAAAACCAGACACCAGGAAGTAGTAACCCAAATTCTAAAACAGCTGGACATGTTTGTATTTTGGTGTCTCTGTTCGAGTGAATGGAATAACATGTTTTAGTTGGCTACTTTTTTCCCAATTGTTTGGCCCGTTTAACCTTTAGCATTTGATTCATCTGATTGGTGTTTAGACTTTCACTCACAATTCATGTTCAGTGGATGGTATAAGACATTAACTAAATGCTAGCAATTTTCTGATGTTTTTTTTTACTTATTCAACTCTACCCAGAAACTGTACGAGAGCATTCGCAACGAGCCTTTTAAAATCCCAGAGGATGATGGGAATGATCTGACTCACACCTTCTTCAACCCTGACAGAGAAGGCTGGCTCCTTAAACTTGGTATAACAACTCTCCACAATAGTCTGTTCCTATGACTAATTTGTCATGTCAAATAGAATTTAAAAGCAAAATCCCCAAACTAAGAAGAGGTTTAGGTGTGCTCCATGCTACTTTGCTACATTATATCTTACTAAGCTGCTACATGAGGGTAAAAGCAGGAAAGTACAGAGGAAGCAGTCAGAAAATGACCCAATAATGGAGTAAAAGCTTTTGTGTTTGCATGCCAACCACATAACCTCAGTGTTTAGGTTATGCAGAAGTTAAACGTCAAACAGATGCCCTTGATATTTTTTTTGCTCAGCTAGGTTGAATGCTTGTCAGTTTCCGCAACTGACAACTGTTTGCCTCTTTTGTATTCCAGGAGGCCGAGTGAAGACGTGGAAGAGGCGATGGTTCATCCTGACTGACAACTGCCTCTACTACTTTGAGTTCACCACTGTAAGCCTCCCACACTGCTCCTTTTTAGTTAGTTGGTTAATTTAGTTGGTTAATTTTGAACACGTTAAAAAAACATGAACCCCCAGTAACATGTACATTTCAGTACAGGCCAAAAAATAAAAAATAAAATCAAACATATCTTTCAAAAATGATTGTAAATGATTCAAATAAGAATTTTAATGTTAAAAAAAGAGTAGGAAGAAGTTAAAAAAGACTTTTCTGGTCCTCTTTTTTCTATTTTTGTACGTTAAAAAATAAATCTATACAGCCTATACATATACATGCACAGACAGGGGTGTCAGACTGGGGGGGGGACTAAGTACCCAGGGCCCTCATGTGAGGAGGGCCCAAAAAGATGCTAGAATGAAGCTGTGGATGCGGAGAGGGGTCCATAGAGAATGCCTTTCTACAGGACCCAGAATGTTGTGCTGCGCTCCTGTACATGCATATATACATACTTAAACTCACATATACATATGCATACACACCTACATCCTTACCAGCTAACCCCTAACGGTGTCCATGTTCCATCTGTCAGTTAAACCAAACCAAATAATAACACATCCAAACTAGACATAATACATAAGCCCAAAAACAATACAGTCAGTACACAATACTATCACTTGGAGTCCTTCTCATACCCATCCAACATATTGATTTTATACCACTTTGACATTCAATAAAGCTGAAAGTCTTTTCAAGCCCTAGAATCCCTCTGCTAGCTTTTCATTTTGTAGCTGTGACTATCAAAATGTATTTTAGTGTCGCTAAAAATGGCAGAAGTTGTCAGAAGTATAGAATTCTCTACCTCTTCTGCTTCCCTCCTTTTTGTGACACTGATGACATTTTTTAATCTCAGCTTTTCCTTCTTGCCCTCCTGATACATCACTCCATCTCGTTTGACCCTGTCTGCAGGATAAAGAGCCCAGAGGCATCATTCCGCTAGAGAACCTTTGTGTGAGAGAAGTGCCATATCCTCGCAAACCGGTAAGATATTGTCAGCTGTGTTTAACACGGACATGTTTAAAAGCCATTTGTATTGTGTTGAAAACAGAGTGTTCTGTAGATGTAACACTCAAGCTAGGTTAATAGATTTTAGATTTATAGGTGAGTAGATTATCACGTGGTTTTGGTGTCTTCCAGTATTGTCTGGAGCTGTACAACCCCAACAGTCGAGGGCAGAAGATCAAAGCGTGTAAAACGGAGACAGACGGCAGAGTGGTGGAGGGGAAGCACCAGTCCTACACCATCTGTGCTCCCAGCGCGGAGGAGAGAGACTCCTGGATTGAAGCCATCAGGTCAGTCCCAGACACACACACACACACACACACACACACACGCACACGCACACGCACACGCACACACACAGAGCTGGTTTCACAAATGTGGAAGCTGCTGTTGAGCATGATGATGGCAAATGACAGGATGTAGCACGTGTCTGGTGTTAGAGAGGAAGATGCACGCAAGCACACACACACACACACACACACACACACACACACACACACACACACACACACACACACACACACACACATACATAAGACATAGCAATAAAATGTCCATCATGTGGATTCCAAGTCATGTGGTCCACATGTAAATAAATCAGTGAAGAAGACTTCAACTTTATTTTGTTCCTGGAGGGCAGAACACAAAGACACAAAAAACATATACTACAGAAGGAGATAGGGGCTAGAAGACCAACAACAGTCACTACTGGCACACACACACACACACACACATACACATACACACACATACACACAACTCTGCACTTGATTAACCTACATATTGTTTTTTGAAGCAGGGACCGGCCAAAATGTCCTCACATTGCAGAAATGTCCTCAGTGCAATGGTTTAAAGAGCCAAACTCCCACCCCATACGCACACATACACACACACACACACACACACACACACACACACACACATAAAATACTACTGCATTAACCTCTATTTAATGACGATCTTGTGTTCTTCAAACAGAGCGAGTATTACCAAGGACCCATTCTACGACTTGGTCTCTGTCCGTAAGAAGAAGGTGATAAACCAAGCTCCTCAGGACTGAGCTCTCCAGTGCTCCTCATGGACATGTATAATACTGCCCCACAGTGGGATTCAGCCTCCCTTTAAGTTGTGTTAAACACCGCACAACACAACTGAGTGAGGACACCAGAGGTTAGACAGTGGTCGTTTAGGCTGTAGAAGGGACTTCTCTTTCCACTTCTCTTTTTACAGACTAAACTAAACCGTGTCAAAGGTGAAAACAAGCCACAAAGAATGTGTGGCTATATCTTCTGCCATGAGAAGTGGATTTTTGGTTGCCTGCACCACCAGACTTAGTTTCTTGGATCAGGAAGATAAATTAAGCAAGTGATGTCCCAGGAGGTCTACATTTCTCAACAGTTCATAAGGCAAAAAAAATTATCTTTTCAAGTAAAGTAACAGTAAACAGTTCAACTTCTGTCCAGTGGATCATTATTTCCTGCGTGAAAAGCGTTCTCCATAATATGCTACTGTTCTGGTTAGGTGTCAATTGAGAAGTGTTGCTAATGCTTCATTTTGTAAATACAGATGTTTTTTCAAGCATTTATGGGAATTTGTTATTTGTTTCTTGTTGAAAAGTTTCTTGTACTTTATAGTGACATGTAATTTGCCTTAAAATGCAGAACACGCTCTAATCAGTCCAATGATTTCACTTATAGCACAGTGCAATATGTGCAACATGCTTTGTCTTAGTGTTCATGTAAGTATTGCATTTGTTGTATTAACATGAATTATTTAATATTAAAACTATTCAAATGCCTGTTGACATGTACTGCTCATGTTTTTGGTTTAAAAGGGCAAACTGACAGCTGTGTTTTCGGTGCTTTCGTCTGAAACCCTCAGACCACGCCTTTTGTGTGTGTGTGTGTGTGTGTGCGTGCGTGCTAGTTTATTGATATGCTGAGTTTACATGCTTGTATGTGCTTCTTGAAGGGTGAAGCACCTAAACCACATTTGTGGTCACATGTAAAGGTTTAGAAACCATCTAATTTTATCCATTTTACCTGCAGCTTCCTCATGCCTTGTTCATTTGATAAATTCTCATACCATATACAGTAAACACATGTAAGACCATGTTCTTGACGTTGTATTGAACAGATGTGATTGTTAGTTCCAGGCTAAATATCAATAATGTGTCAACGGCATTAACTTATCAAAATATAGCAGGTCCAAGCTGCACATTAAAAAACAACCACTACCACTACTTTCCTAACAGTCAGGTATATCTTTTCACCTGAAAATGACCAAATCCATGCTAACGTGCTTCTTACAAACACATAACACCAGCAGGAATTGCAGATGTGAGCCATTATGCCTACCTGCCATAATATAATGTACAGTATGTTTGTTTTAATCAGAAACTGTGTCCCCTAGGTGAGACATTTAAGGACACTATGGCTGTTGGATTACAAGTCATGTTAAAATGAAAAACCTCTGGCTCTCAAGATCTGACCATTGATTCTATTGTACAGAATGTTAAAATTAACATTAATCACAGGAAATAACACATCTCTATTGCCTGCTGTGTGTCACAAAAAACAGTACATTTGTTAACGCCTCTTACTTCCTGTTTCAGTGTTGCACCACATCCACCTCCCCCCACCCCCCCATGCTCAACTCAGCCCCTGAGTTCCCATCAGGCCTGCGGTTCCTCTCTGAGGTCTGACCTGTTAGCAAACAGCCAGAAAAGAGAAGCAGGGGGAGGCAGCTAGCGGTAGGGTTGTACAGTGCAATCATCAGCTCTCTATCTTAAATGTTGTACTAGTGTCTCACCACTGAGTGGCACTGTCATCAAAGTAATGCCTTCATGTTTAAAATGAAAAATAGTAGTTTTCAGACTAGAATATATGAACAATCTTAACATAAAAAACTCAAGGCTTATTTAAGGTTGTTCATTCTCTGAGACCATTTATTGAGCAAACTGTAGAAGAGATCCCACAACTTAATAGTATGGCCAATAGACATTGAAATAAACAAGATGCAGTATTATTTCACAGATAAATTACAACCTAGCAAATTAACTAAGAAATATAGTTCAGTAGTGTTTACATATAAAGGCCCACAATACCTCACCATAACAGGAGGGACACAGGTAGAAACAGGTTGGTTTAGTGTGTATTTGGTGTTAGAGACAGACGGAGAAATCAATCTCAGCCTGACAATGTCCTGCTTTTGGTTTCTCAGAGGGTTTTACCCATCTTTTGGCGTTTTTCCATTACATGGTACCTGCTCGACTCGGCTTGGCCGCGGTGCCCCTTCCTCCTTTTTTTACATTGCAGATTAGTACCGCCTCATGCGTGAGGCGAGCGCGGCTGGTCGTCATACCAGGAAACTGCCGTGACCTAACGTGACACACGCACAGACCGTCAAAGGTGTGTTGCTTTTGATTCTCGGCATGTGGCTGTTGTCACAGCCAGAAGACAAATTTAGTTTGAAATACCCGCTGGCTAAACTATTAAAACGTGACGGGTTTGTTCAGGACACCGCAAGCTAACGTTAGCTAACCAACACTGAGCTGGTTGAACCAGAATCCTTTACCTTGATACCACATATTTTGCACTCAGCACTTCTTTTGTTTGGGCCTTGTTGCCTGTTTTTAAAGCCGAAGCTTCTGATAAAAGGCACAGCAGCTGACGTCGACATGTGTCGTCCTCTCTCAAATGTGGCCGCGCAGCAGATACGTTACGCTAGTGCGTAATTTCCACAGGGAACACCCCCCCCCCCTACACACACACACACTTTTCAGAATCCCATTTGTGTCCCCCCAACCCCTATTTTCTAATTTTTAAGAGAGCCTGCCTGTGTGAACGTGCACGCCCGCATATAGGAATATCGAGTGCACACTCTAAAAATGGTTCAGTGAATGACAGAAACTTCTGAGCCGGTACCGCGGTTACGGCACTTGGTAAAAATAAAAATTAAACGCCAGCAACAGCAGCAGATGACTTAAATGTTGCAGATAAAAAGAAAGAAAGGATATGTGCTTTGGCTGATTCAGTAAATTAGCTCAGGATAATCATATTTTCTGACTACACCTGTTGTTAGCCTAACGTTAACTTATACTGTTGCTAGGTAATGTCAGACTTTTCGCTAAATATTTAATGTAGAACACTATCTGTACCATGAAACCGAGTTCACTTTAAACCTTCAACAATGTGTGATAAGCAGACTGGGTGCTAGTTTGTCCACCTACCCTGTCTCATTTACAATGTTTTTATGGGTGTGACTTTTTTCCAATGTCTTCACAATTCAAATTTATACAAAAAGTGTGTTTACGGTTAAATTTTTTACAATAACACAATATGGTTTACAAGAGGCACAGATTCTTTATATATCTAGACTGTACATTTTCTATAGGCTCCCTAGGGTTGGAGGTGCACTATATTCTCCTCACCTGTTTTACCCCTGATTAGTTTGCATTTACAATTAGACATTGATTTCTTGTACATAGTTTTGTTCTACTCTTTCTGGTAGAATTTATCATTATGATCAACGTGATTATTTCCTTGATTTTGTGTGACCATGGTCCATATAAATGTATGTTGTAATGCAGGAAATGGGTTTTAAATTAAAAAAAAAGAAATTTTAGCAGAGCCCCCCCCCCCACCACTTCTCAATCCGAAAGTTACACCCTGGATGTTACGTGTTACATTAAGTAGGTGGGTTATAGGTTACAAGGCAATAGGGATTAACATTCATCTTATCAGACGTTTCCAAAGGATAAAGATTGTTCACGAGTTGTTAATTTCCCATCCAGGCCCCACGTCTTTGTTTGGGTGAATTATTAACGTATTGCTATCTTGCGACAGCAAAAAGTGATTGTGCTATTGACCGACAAAAACCTGGTCTAAAGTCAATAGGACTTCATTGATATTTTGACAGAGAATTAGTCAAATGTGCCTTGGCTCGTGCACAGCGTGCGCACACTATGCTTGTTACACACACACATGGAAGCGTAGCAGCACACAAACATGCAAAAGATTACAAATTAAAATATGAAGCAAATCCACCATCATAATAGCAATGTGCCAATGTACAAACACACCTGGCTTTTAAAGGGAATTGGAGGTGACACTCTGATTGGTTTATTGCATGTTACACTCAAAACACACATATGAAATAAGTACAACCCTTTTGAACCAATGCTTTTAATGCTTTGACCCTTTTTTACGCTGTCAAACTAGCAAAAGTGGATTTGGGCAAGCCCTAAACGCACCTGCGCCATGCGCTTCACGCCGTGCACTTAGATTGTTAAAATAGGGCCCTGAGTCTCAACTTCCTGATCTCTGATATATATAACCTCCAAAAAATGCTCCCTTCAAATGATCTTCTACCTGAACATCACTTCTGTTTGCAGAAAAAAAAAGGTTTAGTGTACTAAAACGTGCACTTAAAGGTCCCATGACATGGTGCTCTTTGGATGCTTTTATATGGACCTTAGTGGTCCCCTATTACCATATCTGAAGTCTCTTTCCCAAAATTCAGCCTAGGTGCAGAATTACAGCCACTAGAGCCAGTTCCACAATGAGCTTTCCTTAAGACGTGCCATTTCTGTGTCTGTAGCTTTAATGCGATTGACAAGGAGAGAGGGGGGGCGAGGTGAAAGGTGGGAGTGTGGCATTGACCAATTGTTTAAGCTTTGCTTGTTTTCAAGCCATGATGTCTCTCTCTTTCTCATGGGTGGCTAAATTCTCTGGGCGGGCAAAGCAAACACGTCTTCCCCTTATGACTTCATAAGGAGCAAGATTCCAGATCGGCCAATCTGAGCTTTCATTTTCTCAAAGGCAGAGCAGTATACCCAGGGCTCGGTCTACACCTATCACCATTTCTAGACACTGGGGGACCATAGACAGGCTGGGGGAACTCATATTAATGTTAAAAACCTCATAAAAGTGACATTTTCATTCAACAACTTTACATTCAGTGTCCTCCAGACACCCGTATATTCACATAGCCACAAAAGTCCTGAGGAATAAAGTTGCAAACGATTACCAGCGGATACCTCATTAAACCTCTCTGCACCCCACCAGGGCAACAGATATCACCAAGCATTGATTATTGACTCAGCATTTCAAATTTGGCACCTGTATTTATCAGTGCCTTACGAACTGTTCATTCATTTGGTCTTTCTGTAAGGCACTGGATAAAATTCTTACAATATTGCACAATCAAAGGTGATGTCAGTGGAAGTCCTTTTGTAATCCAAGAATGTAATCCTTTCATTGGACAGACTGGCAGGTTCACCTCAGGACACTTTACATTTTCCTGGACGTCCATTGTGAAGACCTGTGAGAAAAGAAACAACAGTATCAACATTAGAAAAATAGATTGGTTAGATTAAAGAGACATTATGTAGAGTTGATCAGTCAGGATCCATAGAGGGTCATGTCTCCCACTATATTATAAAATAGTTCAGTAATATTAACGACTGAGCATTACACAAAAGTAACTTTAGTTGATTTGCTATAGAAAAAGATTAGATTAGTTCAGCGCTTTCCAAACCCATTGGCGTGTAACCCTTACAATTAGGAAAAGATGACTTTAACCCAGTTGCAAATGACTATAGATTATGACCTAGCCATAGACTAATTGTTTTCCTAGAAAGTGAAACATTGTTACTTTACCTATCATGCTAATTGTTTTATGGGTGTGGTTGGGAACCACTGGGAATCAATCTATAAATTTCCACTTTATTCTTGACTTACACTCATCGTCCGGTCCAGTGTTGACAGATTGCTTAGAGTCTGTCCTCGGGACCAGTTTAGGAGGCTTCTTACGCTTCCCTTTTGATTGAGACTTCACGTTCACATCAAAGTTGTCCTCATCCGTCTTATTGGTTTCTGTGGGTGAAGGGCTGCCCGCCAGGTTGTTATCCAAAAGCTTACTGGATGGTTTCTTCCTGGTGAATTTCTGTTTCCATGTGGGCTTCTTCTCCTGCGGGACTCCATTGGGCATGTTAAAGCTGTCGCTCAGGGCTTCTGAGGGCAGCAAACTGCGGCGCTCCACCTTCTCACTGCCGGCCACGCGTGGCCTTGTCGGGTCTAATTCCTCTGGAAGCTCAGCCAGAGCGGAACCTCTCTTGGGTCCAGGCTCCTGCAGAGATCCTGTTGGACGTGGGGTGTCCCCAAACACCAGGGAGTATTTGGGGTTGTGGTATTTGTGTGCAGGCACCTGGATGTTTGCATTCCGGGAATCCCCTAAACTAATCTGGAAGCGGGAAGTGGTCACCGATACCGGCGGCCGTTTTGGGCCCACTTTAGAGCGTATTGTTGCAGTTGCGTTAGTGGCAGGCGGGCTCACGTGGAACTCCTTGTAAAGGTCCAGCTTCTCGGAGATGGCGTAAAGCTCACGGAAGTCCTGGTCAAAGAAGTCAACCACCTGCCCCGTCATCACAGTGATCATGTTGCGGTCCATACGAGATGTACACCATGAGAAACTGGGACAGAGGCAACTTCATTAGATTCTGTGTGTCTTATAAAATAATTAAAAAAGACATTGTTCAATAAGCAAGCATCAAGCACCAAGACAAAGGGAGGACAAGACTTTTAAGCATAAAACATTAAAGGATAATTCAAGCTTATTTCATTTTTGGGGGGTGGGTTGTAGTTTTGACCACTTTCATTCATTTTTTAGCCGTGCCACTGAAATATCTAAACAACTTTTGGATGGATTATTAAATAATTTTCTACAGACTAATATGGTCCCCAGAGGATCAATCCCAATGACAGGCAGAGTCAGACATTTTCAAATCCTGCACATAGGAGCTGCAATTACATTTAATTCTTAAATCACTGTGTACACAATACAATGCACACAAACACATTCTCTTCACAAGTTAAGGAAACACATTCTGTATTAAACATATAACATAAAATCATGCACTGACAGTGCACACATTCAGACCTCACCTGTATGAGCCAAACACGACTTTGTCCCCGTCTACCAGCATGTACTTATTACACAGTGAACCAGGCAGTCTACCGAAGGACAAACTGAAGCCAAGTCCCTGTAGTGTTCTGGTTCGGATGTTCTGCAGCCACAGAGGGTTACATTCAGACAATGGACAGGAACAAAACACAGACAGTAATGCCAACATGCTGACACCGTACCAAAGTTGCAAATACTAGATAGTTTGAATTTTTAAATACAATTGTCATATAGCGCCACTAAAAATCCCCAAAGTTTCGAACACCACAACCTTCAATTGGCTGCATTTGACAATGGCCAGTTATTGTTTAATGCAATTATGTTTGCTGGATCCATAATATCACTGGAATGTACATGTTATTCTCGAGGACTACTGCTATTCTAAACTTTATCCACGAGGACCTTTCAAATTGAATTTCATGCTGTCTGGCTTGTATCACTGCAGCCATACAAATGCTGACCAATTGAGTGTAGGCTACATTTTAACTGTAGTTTTAAACAAGGCTGAAATGTATGCATACAGTGTACGATGTACAGTGAAACTTTTTTTCATTTCATTTTCATTTTCATGTCAAGCTATTTTATCTGTTATCTTTTGCTACTAGCCTAAAATGGGTCTCTTGCTTGATGTCTGTGCTCCGTTTATCTCCAATGTGCCTTCTTACCCGAAGGTGCTGTGAGCCAATCTGCAGCCTGGAGCAGATATCCAGGAAGTGTGGCACAGCTTGCTTATCCAACAAGATGTAAACAGGCACAGAGCGATGACAGGCCGCATCCATCAGGTCCTGCAGGATCTGGACGTCTGTGAGCATGTCCATCACTATCGCTATCACCTGCAAGAGGAAAGGGAACAGTTTGAAAGGGTTTTAAAAGGCAACCAACCATTCAGAAAGTATTCAGACTTTTTTTTTCACGTTATTGTTTTTTTTTTTTTTTTTACCATAACAATAAATCTGCACTTGAAACGTCATAATACCAACGCAAAAACATGATTTAGGTTTGTAAGTCTATCTAGAAATAAAAATCTGAAAAATCACATATCAAATATTTTTTATCATAGTTTCTATTTTTTTTTATTAACAAATTTAGCTCAGGCGCCATTTCTCTTGATCGTCTTTTGAGATTTTTTTCTACACCTTGATTGGAGTCCACCTGTGATGAATTCTATAAATTTGACATGAATACTACACCTGACTATATAAAATGTCCCAGCTGACTAGGCATTTCAGAGCATAAACCAAGCCATGAATTTGTAGCAGTACTAATAGTAGATAACTTTATTGTCCCTTTTGCATTTGGGTTTGTGGCACAGTCGCAAGGCACTTCATGACAGGACATCTGATATTTGATACAAACAAATAGTCCCTCCATCAGACACCGACAGACATAACATGAGAACATACATCACACACACTACAATACACTACACTATACACTCTTGCGTATGACCAGGCCAGCTGGACATCTATCTTATTTTGACTGATTTAAGGCTTTTATATATACCATGGCTTGTGGTACAAAAGAGAACTTGGATCTGTTCTCGGTCAGAAGGAGTGGGCAGAAACGACGCCTACATGGCAGTAGTTTAAAATGCGATGCCAGGGGGTGGGTGTGGTCACATACAATATATTGGCCGCCATTATTCTCACCAGTCTAGTGGAACTATGTGCAGAGCTCAGAGACACAATTGTGCCCAGGCACAGATTTTTAGAAGGCTTAATCTGCTGCAAAGGTTGGATTTACATATAAAAATATGTACATGTTAGTGCTGTCAGTTAAACGTGTCAGTAACGGCGTTAACGCACACCCATGTTAACGGCCTAGCAAACTTTGGAGTTTTTTCACATGCTAGTAATGTTAGAAAAACTACAACACCACACTGGATCTAGCTAGACCAGAAACAAAACAACAGGCACAGCGCACACACTTGATTGGCTTGCGAGCCAGCCAAAGAGAAGTAAGGTTACGTTTTGAGTGGATGGCAAGTGTGAGACGCTGAAATGGATGTCAGTAAGATTCTGAATGGAAAGTTTACATTTTAAAAGTTACCAAATAGTTCCATTGACAAGACCAAAGTGATCTGTGTATTTTGTCGTGTACTCAGCTATCATTGCAGCACATCCAATCTGAAATACCACTTGATGGCCAAACACACAGCTGATGAGAATCTTCCGCCAAGAAATCGAGGGACATTTAGAATAGATAAAAATGTGTGATTAATTAAATTGCGAGTTAAATGACATTAATGCGTTTAATCGCAATTAAATATTGTCATACTGTTTGACAGCACTAGTACATTTATGAAATTTCCTTTGCCTTTGTTCAGATTTTAAAAAATCATACTGTGAGGAAGAAAACACATTGTAACCATTAAAAAGGAGAAATCTTAGCTAAGACTGAGTACTGTTTCTCATTTATATTACTTTTCTAAGGCTAAGAAGAAGAAAAAAATCATTAAATGCTTAGAAGTAGAATGTCTTATGAGACAGCTAACAAAGAAAACAGCAGGTGAAGCTAAGCTGTCTAACTGAAGCACTTTGCGAGCCAGGGATAAAGTCACCCTAAGGGCCCAGTGAGGCCAACATGAATGAGTCTACTTGCCTTGCAACAATTGAGAAAACCTCTGTATTATCCCTGTGCTGTGTCAGGCTAACAGATCACAGAGATAGAGCTTTACAACAACAACAAAAAGGAGAGTAGTTGAGGTTAAACCTGTCTTCAGAAAGGCTTCCATGCAGCTTTTGCTTTCTTCTCTCACAGGACATTGGGATTAGAAGAGGATGGAATTTCGCTTTTTCCACATAAAGAAATCCCAAATTAACAAAGAGCCAGGAGTTGTGTATTTAGGCAAAACCAAACAAATGTAAAATAAATGCCGGAAGTGATCAAAAAACAATATAATGAAATGCAAAGGTTAAAACCACTGTGTCCAACTGCATTGCAGTATACAAAACAATTTTATCTTAACAAAATAGTGATAAAACAGTTGCGGGTTAGATGGATGAATGTCAGGATGAAGGTCAACTAGATGAACTTTATAGAGTGGAAAAGTCTAGAGCCGCATTAACGGCCCCTAGAGGCTGCATCGGTCATTACACCCAAACAGTATTTAAGTGCCCATTACATTGTCTCCTATGAACAGTACACAGAGTTGCTTTTTGATCCTCATTGTGGCACTACACAGAAGGTTACTGTGTATTTGTGAAGACCATTTAACGGACAGACAGATGACCAATAGTGGCATTCTCAGTCTTATACACTTCATAGGTAAAATAAAGCGTCAGAGCCACAGTACTCAGACAGAAGCTGCATGTTTGAGAACAAAAGCGAGTCAGGACAAGTTCAGTCTAAGCAGAGGAGTGAGGTTAAGGAAATGTGTGTCATTCAACTGTTCCACTGTTCTCCTGAAAAGCAAATTCATGGAAAAAATGTCTCTCTAAATTTGCAACAAATGTATCTCTGTCTGGCAGAAAAAGGCCTGTTGTTCCCACCCAGTGTATCACTGAGGAAAATGCTGAGTGGACTTGTGATGGTTACAACAGAGATACAAGCTGAGACACGTGCAGACAGTAGGCTGAGTGCTGAGAAGCCTACTGACTGGGTCATCATCAAGTCAAATGAGAAAGAGACAACCAGTGAAATGAAATATAATAACTGCAAATATACAAAGATAAATATATTGCTGCCTGCTGAACTGGTTGGCTTTCCACGGCAGTAAGCATGATCGGTTTGCATACAGTAAAGGCAAAACAAAATGTTAATATTTAAATAGATCACCAACTCTGGAGATAAAATACTCTCATATTCAAGTTTATGTTCTGCTTGTTTGACAAAAGTTCCTCTATGCAGGAAAAACCCTAGGTAAGTATTTGACACATGTCTGACGTGCGCCTTGACCCAGTTTTAAAGAGGCATAGTAAGGCAGGGTGAGTGGAACAGAGCTAGTCACTCTTACTGTGAGCAGGCGGAACAGATGACTCAACGGGGTCTATGAGTAAACATTATGATGGGCAACTCTAGTACACAGACCCAATTCAGGCTCTTGGTTACTGTGTAAGGAGTTAGTATTCAATCAAACAGTCATTCACCCCGCCTTTATCCAGTTGTATAAGAGAATACTGTCTCTCTTTTTTTAAGAATATGACAATAAATTCACTGGTTCCAGCTTCTCAAAAGTCCTTGCTTATAGAAGTAAATGTATTGTAATTGTTTTTTTTTTACTGTTGGTCAGACAGAAGATTTATTGGGGATTATATGTTTTAGTTATAGCCCTATAATGGCCATGGTTTTGTAGTTATGTGACAACCATGTAAGACTCGTATGTCTACATACTTTCAGCCATAGAGTGTAGCACTGTTGATATAGCACAAATGAACCATACTACACTATTATAACTACTTTGTACAGGAAAACTGACTTCTTCATAAATAGGCTACCAATACAAAACACTTTTGCCACGTAGACCTAGACCTATATGTTGATGTAGCCTAGACTTCGGCCAAACGTCTTTATTTGTTTGCCGTTCGAGTTTGCGTTTGCTTACTTGAGCATTAACAAAACCCACTGTACCTTATTTTGCCCCATCCACTGAGGTTTAGCTCAACACATTAACATATTGCCTTAGCAGCATCTTAATGTTTCCAGACCAGAACTAGCCTACATATAAATTGTATACAGTGCATGTGGTTAGGCATGTGTGTTATGAATTGGCAAGAGCAAATTACAGGATTTAGGCAGGCTTTAAGCAGGCAGAAAAGGCATAATAACACCCTTGTAAAAGGTGTGTAATTTATTAGCTGACACAGAAAACAAAACTCTCACTTTATAATAGAGCTGTACAATTAATAGCAATTTTATCCAAAATTGCAATATGGACTAGTGCAATAATTGTCCCAGCCTACAAATCCTATCCTACAGAAAACATCTTTGTTTGGTGCAGATCCTCGCAAAAATCACACACACACACACACACACACACACACACACATGTTGTTGACAATAATGATACAAACATGAGCATCCCCTTCAATATCGTGAATGATATTGCAATCGCAATATGAGTCAAAATAATCGCAATTAGATATTATCTTCATATCGTGCAGCCCTATTTTATAACGCTGTATTCCTGCTCTGTTACAGTTCAGCTCACACGTCTGTCTTAATTGTTTTAACTGGGTATTAAGATTTGTTATGTATTGAAGTGGCTATATTAAGTTTGGTATTTTGCCCATAATATTTGGCAGAAGGTTAAGTTAACCTCACACGTTTGTGTTTATTGTGTTAACTGGGTAGACCACTAGGCCTATTGACATTTTGTTTTGTATTGACTCGGTTGTATTACGTTGGGTATTTTGCCCATAACACAACTTGGTACTAAAAAAAAGTTAGACTGTGGCACTTTAATCGTTACTAATAATACAAATGGCAGGAATTATCCCTTATTAGGCCTGCTTAGCCCTGCTCACGTGCCCCTATCTGTCCCCGTCACCTTACTGGCCCCCTGGATGAGTCGTCGCACCACCTCCTTGATGTGAGGTCCGTTTTCTTTGGGCGGGTGTGTGTGTACGGCTACTCGGGTTATCCCTTTGAACATGCCCCCGCTGGGCCAGCCGATGTCCAGCGGCGGCACCGTGGTGTCAGACATCTGGGGCCAGTAGGTGGAATGGACCCCTGAATCTGCGTCGGTACCGGCGGCTCCCTGCTCTGACCTGGCCGTCGGGGCTTTGTTGCTGCTGTCTTCATTATCTATGTCGTACTGCTTGAAAGTGTTCAACAACAGTTTGACTTCCCTGGCCGATAAAAAGTCTTTCATGTTGTCATCTTTAAGTCGCGTTTTGAAGGCGCCGTCGCCGTTCTTGAGCAGCTCCTCGATGGCCGCGCGCTGCTCCTCGCTGTAATAAAACTCCGGTTTGGACTCCGGGACCTTGGCTCCGATGTGGCCGTCCTCCATGCACATGAGCTGGGATTCGGCCATGGCTGTCCTGGAGTTCAGGATTTCTCTCCCTCTGGTGGGTTTGATTGTTGATACCAAAAGTTAAAGTTGAGTGTTTGACGCCCGGGCAGGTAAAGACTGGGGAAGTTTTCTCCCTACCTGGTCGTGACGGAGACGTGGGGCTCGACGTGGGGTTCGTCACGTGTGTTGCCTTAAAGTGTAAATGGAATAAAGACAACTACCATCAAGACACGCAAAAAAGACTGCCAAAGTAGAAGATGTTGCCTTAATTCGATTACTGATAGGCAGTGGGAATACCGTAGCGTTTTTTTGACAGTGAATAACTTACTAATTAGTAGTTTTCTGTCACATTTTAGATTTTTAATGAAGCCTAGCCTACATCTAGCCTAGTTATAGCCCCAGTTGACATATTCTGTTTGTTTTGCCACGTTATTTAAATTGTATTTTTACCATCCAAATAACTAATTTCTGTATTATTTTGACCATTCAAATATAACTTGTATTCATCTTTTTTTAAATGTATACCATTTAGGATTTCTTATCAGAAGGAACGACATCCAGATGGAACTTGAACGCAGCTCCTTGTACATTGTTCTGTACAGTACTTTGCACTGCTTTTTGCACTTGGTTAAATTATGTCAAATTGCAATTCGTTGTCTTAGTATGCCTACTTGTACTCTGTGCAATGACAATACAATTGATTCCATTTGACAAAGACTCCTCTTGTCTCTGTCTACGTTTTATTCTCTGTACTCTGTAACCCTGAAACCTGAAAAGTTACAACTTGTAATGAAAACATGCAGTAGGCTATAGCAGACGTATGAAGTAGCCTAAAAGGGAAAGTAAAAGTAACTCTATGCTGTACTTAAGTACAGGACTTGAGTAGATTTACATTCCACTACTGGAAAGGACAAGTCAAGATGATGTGTTAATCATTTTAATATATTAATTCACTGTGATATCTACAGTCAACTCTCAACAGTAATGTTCATCACTGTTTTTTAACAATTTGAAAATAAATATGTAATAGTTAATATCAACACTCATCTTAAACTAAACTTATCATGTTAAGGATGACTACAATATGTAAACCTTAATGATTCTTACAATATTTTATATATATATATTTTATAATATATTCTAACAATAGCCAAACAGCCCTCCTATTATATCTCCTATACGTCCTATTGTACAGGACAGAAACAGAATGTGTGTGTGTGTGTGTGTGTGTGTGTGTGTGTGTGTGTGTAGTTTCAGGCTTTTGACTTTGTGTAAGTTAGGGTTGAGGTTACGGTTATTAGCATTAGACATTTGGATAAAAGTTAATGCAATATTGTGTTCCTCTCAGATGGGTTGGGTGTAGTTGGATGGGAACAGGCCTGTTTTGCCCCTCAGTAGGCCTTTCCACCAGGCCTGGTCAGAGCTCTCCAGGACCTCGATGATATCACCGGCGTTTAACTCCAACTCGTCCTTCTCTTCAGCGTGGAAACTGTACAGAGCTCTGACCTGCACCTTGGAGGAGGCTTTGTGCTGGGCCAAGAGAGGACAGACAGGATGAGGCACATAGACAGATGCACAAACTCCATGAACCATGTGTCAAAAATGTTTTAGGAGGGTACAATATTATAGCATTAGGTTTCATTTTCAATTTCTTGTGTTCTGAGGTTTCTAGACTGTGTCATGCTAAGATTTAGTTTGACAAAAAGTGTGTAGTAAATTCAGAAATTGTTAGAACACTACATGCTTTGAAACCGTATTGTTATTACATAAGCGTTGTCATTTTTGGTTTTGAATCAATGTATAATTTCTCAGGACAATTACACGGAAACCCTGTCACATTTTAAGCAGTTGCACATTTTGGTTTTCCCATTCTGTATATATTCAAATATATTTTCCTTTATTTTAATCCTATTATTATTATTTCATGTATATTGTATGTATGTATATTTTTCCTAATATCTCATTTATATTTATATTCTGTGTTGTGTGACTGATGTACGTGTGCTGCTGTAACACCGTAATTTCCCATTTTTCTTGGGATCAATATCTATTTATCTATCTATCTATCTATCTATCTATCTAGCTATCTATCTATCTATCAATCACATGAATATATTTGAAAGAGAATTGTCTGTTGCCTGTTGTGAAAAGTTAAAAAAAAAAATAATAATAATGAGGTCTCTGTTCTATTACTGTGTAGTAAATGGGATGTAATCAATGAAAAACGATGCCATGTGGCAGAAAAAAATGGAATGCTTATAAAACCACTTTTTTAACATGCTTAAAAGAAGTTTCGCAACTTTTTTTAATGATCAACATTTTGGAGACACCCAACAACAGCATACGGTACCACAGATGAAATTTAAAGGTGTGTGTGGTAGTTATAGGTGACTTTATGTGCCAGAAAAAGCCTTGCTTTCTCAAGGTTTTTAATTGGCTTCATGATGGAACCTATCTATGGATTTCCATTTATTTTTCTGTAGAAATCCCCTTCCTGTTTTTCTTTCTTCTTTTGTTCACACTTACTTTTTCTTTCTTACGTTATACTTCTTTCGCTTGCTCCCATTTTTACCCTTTCCTCTTATTCTCTTCTTCCTGATTTCAAACTATACCAGAAGCATTACAGATTGCTGGCGCTTGACAGACTGTTCTTTAAATCATTGACAGCTTGTATATCAGTCTGTACACATTTACCAACAGGTGTTGATTACTAATTTACTTCCTCTTGTAATAAACCAGGGACTTCAACTGGTAACTCAGTTTTCTACTTAACTTCACAATAATCTTCAAAGTTTTTTTTTTTTTAATCTTTTTGGGTGTTCCCCTTAGTGCATTTTAATTTACTGGAATGTAATACACCAGGTTTGTTGACACTTAATAGGAAAGGCAAGGAAATATTCTTAGAATAATAACAAACACCCACACACCTGCAAACACACTTAACCAGAGTGTCATAACTGGATTTGATTTGTTGACCCTTCTAAAAATATGCACAAAAAATGCTGAACACAGACATATAGTATGTTTACACAATCATTCAGACAGCACGCACACCCATCAGTGTACGCACAGAAGAACAACACATTGATACACATTACTGTTGAATACCTGTTGTGGTGCAGGTGTAGGTGGGCATTCAGAGATTGGAGGAGTGGGGAGAGGCGGTAAACTGTCTGAGCCTCCTCGTTGCTGTTGAGACACAAAATAATGAATATCAATATTTTATAAAACGTGTTCACTGTCTACATCACTTACGTTAAGTTACCTTGGCTTTCCTACCTGTTGTCCCATCTCCTGTAGGAATACTGCACCCTGTTTGGAGATAGAGGTGTTTTTGTAATATTCCACCAGCTGATTGAGAGAAGGGAACTTTTTTGACCACAGGTAATACTGCCCTCTGCTGTCCCGCAGCACCTTGAAGTGCTGCACATCTGCCCCATGTC
Source organism: Percina caprodes (assembly GCA_013375575.1). Lineage (NCBI taxonomy): Eukaryota > Metazoa > Chordata > Actinopteri > Perciformes > Percidae > Percina > Percina caprodes. The sequence continues at coordinate 2,456,808 of JABXJD010000050.1, read as the reverse complement.
TACAGTGGAGTACAATACAGAGAATGCTTTGTTTAGCTTTGCACGCCTTCTCTTGTGTCGTAAAGGTTCCAGCACAATACTTATGAATTCAGATATAGAATTTGTCTCCACTGTAAGTAAATGTGAGATGTTTTCAAATTGTAACCTGTATTACATGCAGGAAAACACTGACTGGCTTCTTCTTAACAGTCTTTTCAACCCTTTATATGATGTTTCTTCATGGTGACCGTCTTGCACCTGGGTTTGTGTCATTGAATAGGCATGTGTTGTAGGAAGTCTGGAAGCTTCAAATGTATCTACATGAATGATTTCAGTCAAGATCAGTGAGTATATATTATGAGTAAAAGCGATGACATCCCAGCATCATTGTCACATTGTTGCAAACTTAGAAGTTTCTCTGAAAGAAAGTGCATCTGCTGGAGGAAGTGGTGTGCTCAAATGCAGAATATTTAAACTGCCAATAGAAGTACTAAATATGTGACAGTGACACAGTGTGCGTGTGTGTGTGTGTGTGTGTGTGTGTGTGTGTGTGTGTGTGTGTGTGTGTGTGTGTGTGTGTGTGTGTTTGAGAGAGAGAGAGAGAGAAATGTCCACTGAGAGGAATAAGGCAGGGAGATCACTTACGGGCATCAAAACACAAAACAAAGCGAAAATATTTTAGAAAAGTGGAAATGGTGGATGATTTTTAAAAGGCCACTTAAGTGGTGAAAATCTATTTAAAGCATCCCATGATATTACACGTTAAGCTCAACAATTTTTTAAGAAAAAAACTTTTATTGCAAAAAAGATGTCTCAATCAGCCAAAAACAAAACAAAAACTAGACTGGCCTTGCTAATACTCAGACTGATCTCATGAAATGGCGTATGTATGACACGCCAATTCCTATGCCATTGTTGGGGTGTTATCAGGACATATACTTGTTTTTAAGTGTGTTTTTACACATGGATACCTCAAAATTCGTACAAACAACACCCCACTTGGCTTAAGAAAGTCAGCATGTATGTTTACGCAAAGTCATGATGTCATGTTGCAGAGTTGCAATTCAAATCTCTTTGGAGAAGCAGCATAATATCAGATTTGCCTGCAATGTACTGAACATGTACGTATATTGGGCATCAAACAAAACAGTAAAAGCCACCTCTGTTGCAGTTAGCAGTCACTTACCACCTAGATAAATCATAACTCTTAGCTTAATGGAAAATAGTAACCACATTTGTCTCTTGCTGGCTTTACATGCAGACATAGATATACACTAAATGCACCTGACAGAGATGGAGAAGTCACCCTGAGCTACGTTTCGGCTACCCCGTATAAGGAAGGCCCCCACAGGCTGTAGCATCAGCTTCTCCTGGGCATCACTGCGACTGTAGTCCTCCTGGTACCAGCTGGAGTCAGGAATAGTTTAGGAGTAGTACGTTCACAGAGTAACAAAGCCATGATGGTGATAAAGGGAGCATAAATGATCAAATATTCAGGGGAGAAAGGGTGAGAGAATGAGAGGAAAAGGAAGGCATGGACATGAAGACAAGGTTGAGAAACATTTAAGTATCACATATAAAACAAAGATTATTCTTTTTATTATAGGTTCAATACAATGCAAAGATAAACCAAGGTATAAAAGGAATGAAATTGCTAAAAACCTGGAAAAATAGTCAAGTAAAGCTGTAATTTTTCATAATTTTTTTAGTGTGATGTGACGCTCTTAGCTGTCAATTCTCCCCTTCTGCATTTCATTAATCACATCCAACGTGCAGCAGAAAATACCATGCAGCAGTAAAAGTCGTTTCAGTAAGACAAAACATAAGGTTTTTTTTTTTTTATGTGAGTTTTACCTGGGCAGGTGAATGTTGATGAAGTTTTTGGGGACATACCCCTCTAATCCATGGAGTTCTGCTTTGTACCAGTTTCCAGTGGTCTGCAGAATCTGACAGAGTGGGACACAATTACATACGGAAGAGGATTGGAGCCACATGTGAAAAAAATGAATTTGAGTTTTGAGTTTAAAGTCAGAATTTTTACTTCTGACTTTATTCTTTGTTTAAACTTTTTTTAAGTCTACCTTTTTATTTTTAAGTTTAAAACAAGAAAAAGTTAGAGTTCTGAGATGAAAGTCAGAGAATTCTGACTTTTTCTCAGAATTTTAAGATCAAAATTAGAACTCAACACATTTTATTTTTTACATATGACCCTAACCCTCTTCCGTACACATAAGACACATTTACTCAAAATATAAAAGTCACAACAACCCTGTTTTTTACATTTTGTAATGCAGAGTGAACTTATTCTATATCTCAAATGTCTCCAAACAAATTATTCTCTATCTGATTTATAGCTCTGGTTGAGATGAAAAAAACTATTCTTTTTATTCCATAACTTGACGGTACCTGGAGAAATATATAGAGAGAAATATAGAGTTTAGACACCAGATGATCTTTTCATAGGACCATTATGCAGATGGTTTTTATTTGTATTGATTAGACCTTACAGTCATCAGATGTCTTTTTTTTTTATCTCGACCTACAAAAAACAGATCTAGTGAGAGTGCATTCTTGCTTTGTGTGATTTGTGAAAAGTCTATCAGAGGCTGAGTGGTTTGCTCTTGCATTTTAATTTTTCACTTTTATGTCGATGCCATTGTTGCATTTCTTTACTGTATTCCATACCAGTATGCATTTGAATGTAAGACACAATGTGTTTGCTGGACACTTGAAATAAAAAAAGACATTGCATTTTCAATGTTCTTATTTACATCTTATTAAACTGTTAATTGATTGCACTACTGATTCAGGGTGAATCATGTCCATACTCATCACTGTAACTTAAGAGGAAGACTAATTATTGTTACTATACTTTAACTGATACTATGCTGTCAAAACATAAATATGTATTGTACTTTCACCTCGCCTTTGCTATTTTGTTTTTCTTACACTTTGTGACTGTTCAAGAAAAGCCTAAAAGACATAAAGATCACCTTGCAATGACTGTCCTCTGATGTTAGGAAATTAACTCATATTAGAGCAGCAGGATGCAGTTTCACAACACATAATATAACCTGCTGCATAAACTATAAAAAAAAAAAGCACCACAGAGAACAGTGGACACAATGATGCAAATACCATTGCTCTCACGCTGGCTGCATGTCCATTCTTGTAGGTGATAATGATTTACATAAAAAATACTGCCAGCACCAACAACAGACTGTAATTTGAATGATTTTTTTGTTGAGAGCTATTCTTAACTTGAAGAGAGCGTAGGGCAATACTATGTTGTTGAAAACAAAAACATAGGAACTAGGTACAGTGGAAAGTGAAGGAGTGTTTTGTGCGAGCGTGTTGTGCAGCACATGTGTGTATGCTCCTTGCCTTCAATTGCTCTCCCCTTTTGAAGCTGAGTTCATCGCCAGATGTGGCTTCATAGTCGTACTTGGCTGTGGCCTCCATGGTTAAGGAGCTAATAGAAAGGGAGGGGAGGAAAAGAGGTATGACGACAATAAAGCAACACTATGTGATTTTTTGGACCTTAAAATAATGTTTCCAAAACCATTTCAGTGGTTACCTATTTTATTGTCTCACACTCTGGCTCCATATACATTTCTCTGTTTATTCTGACAAAGTTCAGCCTTCAAGCCTTCTACAAATTTTTTATTTTGAACAATTTTGTCATCATAATAAATAGAGAAATGCGTGTGGAGCCAGAGTGAGTGACTTTTTTTGCTTACTTTCAACTCTTATAGCAGTACATAAACAACCCAATAACGTTTGCATTGAAAGTGAAAGTTTTTAAGAGGTCTATATACAGTACCGCTCATAAGTATAGGAACCCTTGCTTAAGTTGACTAAAAAGAGGAATCAAAAGAAAAGAAAGAAAATTAAGAAAATTAGGAAAAATCCAACCTTTAAGGAAACCAATTTTCTTTGTGAATGAATAATGTATCATAAATAAATAAATGTTCATTATAGGCCTACATTAGTCATTCACTTAGAAAATTGGTGTCGTTAAAGGTTGGATTTTTCCTCATTTTTTAATGAAGGCATTATGATCAACTTCCAAACTATATTTTTTATTCCTCTTTTTATTCCTCTTTTTAGTCAACTTAAGCAGGGCTTCCTGTACTTATAAGCAGCACTGTATATATATATAACCGCTGTCTGAATGTGAAGCAGGTCCTGACAACATGTTGAAATACAGGCATGAAAGGTAATTTATGTAACTAAGACATCTAAACCAACTCAACCAAGTTTAACGTTGATGTCTAGATGCAGTTTGATATTGAGATGCATTTTAGGAGGCTATAAAAGTGACCACATTTAAAAGGTAAAAAGAGTTTTTTCTGTCATTCCTAATATTTGCAGTCAAATAGCACAACAAAGAAGAGTTTTACCCTGTCTTTTCCCCTTAGTTGTTTTTTCTTTCACGCACATTAAATGAATGGTTATGACAGATGAAATCAATAAGCTATCACAAGCTTCACCTGGACCTTTCATGGTCAAGTTCAATTGAATCCACTTTGTCGTACCTTCAGCGCCATAGGAAGAAAGTCTGTCTTGTCAGCTCAGAAAGCAGCAGGACAACAAACAATGATTCAAAATGACAATCTGTTGCCGTTCTGTGCCTCATTGAAGAGAAAGAAACATTGTGTTTACTCACCATGTGTGTGTTGCTCTCCCTGCAGCACTGAAGTTGCACTGTTCCTGCAGAACAGAAGTGACAAACTCCTGCTGCTGGTTCACAGGAAGCACACTCTCAGCACACTGCAGCTGCCACTGAAACACACTTTCTGTCTCTTCTGACCACTTGCACACAGTCACACATGCTCAAACTGAAATAGACACACATACACATGTACAGGAACAAATACTGTATGAAGTAAAAGCAATTTTTACATCTAAACTAGCTGCATGATTGTTACTAATTGTTAGTATTAGTATTCAGTGCACAGGTTCACAAACAGCAGCAGTTGAGTATTAACAACCCTCACTGCTGCCTAAAGGATGCTTTAAAAGCTTACTTTTAAAGTAGGCCTACGTTTGTTTTTTTTCAAAAAGGTGACCTTCATATTTAATTAATATGTCAAACTGGAAACAGTTAAAGCCTCCAGAGAGAGCTTGGTATTTAGAATACCAACAGTTGTATTTCAATGGAGCCGTATGATTAAGATACGATAAAAATAATATTGTTGTCTGGACTTTGCACCTTCAGGGTTGAAAGCATTTAATTGAAAGTCACTTCGGACAAAAGCGTCAGCTAATGACATGTAAAAAGACAGAATGCTAGCTGATGTTAGCTTTAAGCTTAAAGTACAAGAGTTTAAGAACATTTTGGGCAGGCAAAGTACAACTTTTACTTAACCCTTGTGTTGTCTTCCCGTCAAAATTGAAAATCACCACTTTTGATGATGCTTTTTATTAACGTTTTAAACTTTTTCTTACGTTTTTGTCTCTTTTTTCAACACTTTTGACATTTTTCCAATGTTTGTCACTTTTTTTTGACATTTAACACTAACTTCTTAACTTTAGTTTACAGTTATTTTTGGAATTTATGGTCAATAAACCTAATTTTTAGGAAATTATACCTAATGTTTGAGTTAGAAAAGCAGAAATTGGGAATTATTTAGACTAAAATTAAAGGAATGTATGTCAATGGATAATCACAACCTTTACTCAATACTATTTCAAAACCACTTCAATTTTTTTCTCCAAATGCTATAAAATTGAATAAGACACCCCAAATTAATGAAAGTAGAGATTTGTACTTACCAAAGAGCATTGTGTGGAATCAATCATGTTATTTTGGGTAATTAAAAAGAACATTGATATAGGATAACAGGTAAATTTGACCCGAAGACAACATGAGGGTTAACTATTAACTTACCAAAATGAAAGTTGAGCCAACTCTGATAATGCTAAGCTTGTATCTTTTTTTAAATGTGTAAATGATGCGGCTTACTTACCAAAAAAACACACATCCCTACAGTTAACCAGAGCAGTATAATACATTTATACAACACAGAAAGTACAGATGTAACTTTATTTTTCTGAATCAAACATACCAAGGACTGCAACACAAGCACTAGGATTGTATCCCTTCTTTCAATCAAGCTCATTGGTGAACACCAATGAGGAAGTTTAGTCATGGGGTGTGCCTTGTAATGATAATGTGGAAATAATTAACACTAAACATTCCTTCTGCATAGGTGACATTTCAGTTGTGGTTTGCTGAACGTCTTTGCTTGGGTGGAGCTGCTGTCTAGTGATTTGAACATTAACAGCGTTTGTTTACATGTATTTGAATGTGAATGTATAAAACAAAAATGAAGCCAATAAATAATAACTCGATCCTGTTGAAAACCTGTCATGCACTTAACATGGCATAATATGTGGAATCTCTAAGAAACACATCTGCTGCAGGAACTGTTACATATTTCCAATCGCTAAATCTTTGATAAACACTGTCATTCATCACAGTAAAATGTGACACAGGGACAGACTGGAGCTATCTACAGGCCTACAGTCAATTGTGGAGTCGTTTTTACTTGTGCTGGGGCCTTTGAATGTCATATTTGAGGGTTAAATCAAGCTGTAGTCATCATGTTTGCCACATGATGGCAGCAGACTGTAAGAAAGAATATTGGAGCTAAAGATATTTTTGGACACACTGCAGAAACTAGGACTGCGGCACTGTCGACCCAACTTTGACCGACAGCCGATGATCTTGTTGGTGTGTCAGCACCTTGAGAAAAACAAAAAGACTTTATGAGGACAGACTAGACAGGAAGAGTGACAGACCGAAACAGAAAGTGTTGGAGGTGAGAGGATGACTGCCACCACCAACACCCTGCCTGGCCCTCTGATATTTACAGTCAGTCGTCGGCCTGACATGAATGCTCAGATTAGATCAGTGTGGTGTTTGGTGGTGATTGGATCCTGAGACAGGGCTGAAAAGCAAATGTGATTTGAAAAAAAAGGGAAGCAATCACTTCCACCACAAGAGGATTTATGACTGGTCTCCATGTTCGCTCATAGATTTTTACATGTGTGTGTTACTTTCTTTTACAGTGCTAAAATAATAATTTGCCACCTGATAGCTGTTGCCAAGGTGACCTACAACTGTAAGTGCATCTATTGTTATGCAACCTATTATGCAGCACATGGAAAAACATGACAGGTACAGGTGCAGCTACTGAAAAGAGTTATTGTCCTGTGTGTGTGTGTGTGTGTGTGTGTGTGTGTGTGTGTGTGTGTGTGTGTGTGTGTGTGGCACACTGTTGACTGTGTTAAATGGCCTGATCCCATTCAATATCCCATCTAGCTTCATGACAGAGCTCATAAAACTCTGTTTGAACAGGTGGAAAGGAATGGTGTATTGCTCAATGCAGAGCTGCCATTCAGCATTAATGTTGCCCATTAACTCTGTTTGGTGTGCGTGACTGTGTGCCGTCTGTGTGTGTTAACATTCTGCGACAGTTGCATCTTTTAGGTGTTGAGAGACTTTACACTCTGGAGAGTGAGTGAGTGCAAATGGAAAAAGCGAAGGGAGCACGGTGTATTTGACAACAGAGAGAGACAGAGATATGTGGTATATTTTCTGTGAGCAGATATCACATTTCATTCTATTTACTTTACCCAACTGTGTTTCTCTCCCTTCTCCCAAACCTCTGGCCAAGTCTGAAGGGAGTGAAAGGAAGGACCAAAAGAAAGAAATTCACTTTTAAAAACTCCTTGACTCCTTGAGCTCTCTGAAATTCTGAAAACACAAAAAATATCCAACCAGGATTTGAAGCCAGACCAACAAATTCCTTCTTAACATTCATAAATGTGACAGCACTGTCTCCCCTAGGAAATTGCCTGCACTCCAGAAAGAAGCATGACCATATCTCCCAGTACTGGTTTGAAATGAAAAATGTCATCAGTCAAAATTAAATGTATTAAAAACTCTCAAATTCTTTCATTTCTTAAGAGCTGGATGATAATTTGGATGACCAGTGGGCCCTAATGACATCAGATTAATCAAATATTTGCATTATAATGGTACAGCATTTAACTATGCAATCCATCAAAATCATCATAAACAGTAACTTCTCCTCACTCATCCAAACAAGAAACCCAAGATGCATTATGGTCCGGGTTGGGCATTATAAAGAAAATCAAATATCACGATATTCTTGACCAAATACCTCAATGTCGATATTGTGACGATATTGTATGGCAGAACAGTCTGGTAAGTTCAGAAAATGACATTACTTTACTGTAATGCAGCCTGTAAAACCAGGTAACTCTTACCATATTACAATATTACGATATATCTCAAATCTAAGATATCGATACAACATTGACATATTACCCAGCCCTAATTATGGGTACACAAGTGTGTTTTTGAGCAAGTTAAATCTTCAGATATACCACAGCCTCACATCAGCAAGCAGCTTTGTAAAATTATGCATTCAATGAAGCAATTTCCATCATGATAATTTTAGGGAAACATTTTTATATCACATCAATAGTTTGAGCTTTAAAACTACAGGACCTTCAGTATGTGGATCATGTTGCCTATGAAAAATAAGGCGGGTCAGACTTTGTAGTCTACAGTTGTTACTTCAAAGTGTCTGATGCATTTTTAATCAATATTTTGGTAAATATAAGTAAGGGAAAGTTAAATATTTAAGGGCTCGGATCAGACTTAAATAATAGTTTATTTGCATTTTTAAAAGTTTTCATTTCTGCATCAACAAAAACTTTTGGAAGATATGCCTGTTTAACTGGACTGAATGCAAATTGTTTGATTGGGTGATTTTAGCACTTAATAATAATAATAATAATAATGTATTCTTTATCAATCCCACAAGGGGAAATTGCAATTTGGATTCTGCTGTTACACACATTACACACAGGCCTGAATTACACACACATCACACACACATGCTCAGTACATGCACTAATGGAGAGATGTCAGAGTGGGGGCTGCCCATGGAAAGGCGCCCCAAGCAGTTAGGGGTTTGGTGCCTTTCTCAACAGCACTTTGGCAGTGCCCAGGAGTTCCCAACCCAACTCCCTACTGACTGAGCTGACTACTGATTATTAAATTGAGAGACAGCGAGAAAGAGAGAGAAAGAATGATAAAGAACAGAGAAAATAACTGAAAGAAATTTGGAGTGACAAGGAGAGGATGGGGAAAAAATAAAGAGCATAAGAGAGGAATACTTATGACTTTCTGACTCTTGAGTGTAAAAGATTTGTGTAATAGATGATCCCACTTTTCTTAAACATGTAGCTACCAATGAGATAGCTACCAATCAAGCAACACATGTCTGACAGATGAGGACTTATCAAGGGTCAGAGTTTGAGCTGCTCAAATGACTCAGCGATTACTTCCAGAGCATCAGCCAGGCCAAGCAACGACACTGATGTTCACTGTCACAGTTTCACATGTATTTCCTTACAGGCAGGAACACAGTACTCACTTGGAGACTGCTGGGAATGGGAAACGAACACAAGAAAATGTCTATTTTGGGTCAAAAGTAAGCACTTTGCTCCAAAGATTGATATAAATATCATCACAAAGGACTACGTTTAATCTTCAAACGGTCACCAGCAGTTAACTGTCGGCAGTATTCAGAGTCAAGTCCTGGGATGTGCCTGAAAAAACAGGAGGGTAAATGTACAAGCTATTTAATTTATTCTACATTGGGAATCAGCTGATTAAGGATTCCTTTTTACAGGAACACTCTAAATGGGGCAGTGGTGGTCTAAAGGTTAGAGAAGCGAGCTTGTGACTGACAGGATAAATCTGGAGGGTGAAGTAAAAGAGCAGTGTATGTCATTACCACAACTCAATTGACTTACCTTACAGGACATACTGGCAATACATCCATATCAGCAATTTCATTGAATTATACAGCTTGGTCCATCATGTAAATGTAATTTTGCCATCTCTGTAGGCCGTACAGGCAGTTGAACTTGTATGAACTTGTCTGTGTATGCAATATTCATCATAGTATTATACAGAATATGGTACGTCTGCTGTTCACATTCCTATCAATCTATATCGTGTTCTTAAGTCATAGTAAGTAATAGTAATTATTTCTCAACTAAAACAAAAACCTTTCCAAAAATGTGATTATGAAGGTTATGGAAAACTTCTTCTTGCTGAATTATTAAGACTCATGTCAGGTTTTTCTACACAAATACTAAGGACCCACGGATAACATTTGCTTCTATATAAGTATATGTGTGTGTAAGTGTATACGTTTGCTGCAGAGAAGAAAAGATCCCATTTTCCCCAATGTGTGACTCTTGCATTCACTCTGTCTGCTCAAATTAAACTAAAAGTCTTTCCCCAACAACAAATAGCAGCAGGAGAGCAAATCATACAGGCTGATGGCTGTACCATTTCACCACCAGTCTCTATCAGACTGAGAGGAAGAAGTAAAAATCATAGAAGTCCTCACAGAAATCTCCATTGAAAATATATTACGCAATTTGGAAAAAATGAAATCCTTCAAATGTTCAAAAATACTTTTCTCCCAGTTCTGTTAACGTTGATTAGTACAGCTTCTTTGCTTCAGTGTAGTAGGGTCATGGAGACAGATAAAAAAAAAACATTGGCTTTGGATGAAAGGGCAAATCAACTCAATACACAATCTAACAGGGACTCACTCTGTTCAGGAAATACAACAAAGAGGTGGATTCTGGTAAAGCTCCATTGATTTCCCTCATTAAGTCTCTGTCAATAATGAAAGAGGGCTTCTAGATAAAAAGAAGCAGATGAAATAGAGATCATTTACAAATCTGATATAAATGGGATTTAAATTCTACAGATAAGTTTTAATATAAGGATTCATATGTATTCATGTCACATATTCTGACCATGCTACTACTGAGGCGGGTGACATTACTGATGCTGACCAGCAGGGGCCAGTAGAGCGCTGCAGTCTGATTACATATGCAACTGATGAAGCTGAAAGGAAGAGATGTGTGAAAGCAGGCACGCGGATGGCTCAGTTGGTAGAGCAGGCGCCCATATGTACAGGTTGACTCCTTGATGGTTCGACTCCGGCCTGCGGTCATTACCCCCTCTCTCTCCCCTTTCATGTCTTCAGCTGTCCTGTCAAATAAAGGCCTAAAATGGCCAAAAATATGTTTAAAAAAGAGATGCGTGAAAGCAAACAGACTTTCAATAAACGCTGGGGGGGAAATACATACACAACAACCCATGTGCACACACACACACATACACAGGCCTGCCTGTCCATCAGACACATCCTTGACAGAGTAATGATGTCACACCACGGGTTTGCTGCTCTCTGCATTTGACAGCCACCTGATGTAATGGTGTGCTTTCGTGTCAAACACGCACACGCACACACACATAGGTCTTTGATCCTCTCTCACACTATGTCCGTCTCTCTCTCAGACGAACCCACAGACATATTTCACTATCTCACACACACACACACACACACACACACATTTCTGAGTCTGTAGCTTTTGGGGGGGGGCAAGGTGGAGGCTGGGGGTGTGGCCTTGACCAACTGCCACTTTACATTAGTGGGCCAAATTCTCTGGGTGGGCAAAACAGAGAAAGAGGAGGTAATGACCTTATGACCTCATAAGGAGCAAGGTTCCAGATCGGCCCATCTGATCTTTCATTTTCTCAAAGGCAGAGCAGGATACCCAAGGCTCGGTTTACACCTATCGCTATTTCTAGCCACAGGGGAACAATAGGCAGGCTGGGGGCTTGGATATACATTTACATTAAATAAAAGGCTATTAATGACATGCCTCTGAAATTTTACTTTTTGCAACATTACAACATTACAACAACTCGTCATTGTATCTTCCGCTCCATGAAACACATGTTAATGCTCAGTAGTACACATATCTGGTTCTTTAATGTATTTGCATTGTACTAAAATGCGTTCTTTTTCAATGGTCATGAATGCAGCTGAAAGAGATTTATCCAAAATTTCAACATTAACATTTAAATATAACATCATAGTTATTATGGCCTTTAGAAAAAAACAATTTTTTGGGGGAGGTGGGGTAGTGCACCATAGGCCCCTGTGGCGCAGCCTCAGCTTCTGTCCTTAATGGCATTTACTTCCCCTTACATTACCATTGCATTACATTACTTTTACTTTAATAATATAAGTAGTTTTGAAACCACTAGACTTTACTTTACTTTTACACTTTTACTTGAGTAAAAAGCTTGAGTTGATACTTCAACTTCTACAAAAGTCTTTTTAAACCCGAGGATCTATACTTCTACCTGAGTATTGTATGTGAATACTTTTGACACCTCTGTTGAAATCGATCTTTGATTGAGTGAGCTTATATCAATTAAATCCATATGCCTTTTTAATGTTAAGTGCAAAATTACTTTAACAAACTTGTTGGTGGTTAATTCTTAATGTAAGCATTAACCTGGTGCATTATAAAAAAAAATAAAAAATTGAGGGTTGCTTCTTGCTTTAACAATAAGCATAAGTTTCCTAACTCCTCATTTATAATTGAATCGAAAATGTTTCATGTTTCGATTCACGAAATCATTGGTGATACCCAGCCCTGTCACATGCTCTTCTCTTAAGCATTTTCCTTCAATATAAGTTTTAAAATCATCTTTGTTCCCACATCTTTTATTCTTGTCATTACTTTCAATCACTGTGTGATTTCTGCATAATGACTAAATAAGCATCATTCACTCTTTAGATCCTCTCGCTCCTGAAACCAAAACCCTTCTCTCTACTGCTAGCTATGTTTTGTATGTTGGTCTACACGGTCCAGGTCATACCACTGCCCTTGTTTGCCACGGGCACCAGATGGCACATCCACAGGAGTTGGCCTGCCCATGGGGCCTCCATCCCCCCATTGTACACCCTGCTTCACCACCCTGCTTCATCGCGCACATCCAGGGCTGGTCCTGAGACATAAGTCATTTCACACATGCATTTGACATTATAGCCATCTAGCTACTGCTCATATTATAAGTAAATTGCAATAACATCAAAACAACAGAATAACTGCCATCAGTCATTCCATTAAAACATCACAGCAGGGCTTTATCATGCTTTTATTTCTGTCTTTGTCTTAATTTAGACAGTTTTTTTACACTTTCATCCTTTTACTTTAAAAAATGTCCACTGTAATGTATGGAATATATAACAATAATGGCATTGTGCCAATGCATTGAGCACTTAAAAAGCATATCTAAATGTGCAGCATTTTTAGTATTATGCCGTAACTATGATGTAGAACCTTGGCTTTCGATGTATTTCTATCATCTAAGAATTGCACACATATTGTTGTACATCTCTAATATACTGTGATTGTTTTATCCTAAAAGATAGGTTAAAGGCAAAGATGCCCAAAACACACTTCTCTTAAAAACTTTAACATCTCTTTATGGAAAATTAACATTAAAGAAGTTGCTGCCAACATACACAATACACTTAGCAAAATAAAATATTAAAACTGACATTTTGTGTTGGGGGTTAATATTTACTTTGGAATATTAAGAGAATTTTGGAGATGTTCTGATTGACTTTGGTGATGAGTTTTAGATGCAGACGATGAATTAATGAGGCTCATCAGGAGGCTGGGATAGTGCAATGTAAGATCATTTTTTCATGACAAATACAAGAGTTAGTCTGCAAAATACTGAAATGTTTCATTCCTTAAACTGCACTTTTAACTTTTATTCTTATATTTCATACCTGCCTTTTTCCACATCTGTTTTTACATTAACTTTAACAGATGTTTGTAACTGCTCTTTGATATTAAAAGTAAAGCACTATGAAATGTGCTTTAACCTACACATAAAGCTACCTTGTCAGCTGACTTACAGTTACAGGATAGTATAAATTGTAAAGATTACTAAAACACCTTCTTACCCCCTTCCTCCAGATGATAGCGCAAGAACATGCATCTCCCTTTGTTACTCACAGCTCTTTAAAAAAAAACTGTTCTTGGAAATTATACCAATTGAGGACAGAAAAAGTGGTCTGGGAAATTATACAATGACATTATAGTATGGTACAAAAGGGCTGGTGCGTCCAGATCACCATGCACTGCTAGCTAATGAGACGTTATTTTTATTCTCAATATGCTCTGACGCATATTGGAAAGTGCTAAATAATTTTGGCTCAGCAAATGGTTAGGGTAAAGACTTTCATGCAGAAAGTAATTATAGAACAGCATTGGCCTTAATATTTATACTATGGCCTTTTACATTTACTCTTCCATCTAGACCTAGATAGATACACTGTAGATAGATAGATAGATAGATAGATAGATAGATAGATAGATAGATAGATAGATAGATAGATAGATAGATAGATAGATAGATAGATAGATAGATAGATAGATAGATAGATAGATAGATAGATAGATAGATAGATAGATAGATAGATACTTTATTCACCCCAAAGGAAATTTTAGGCATCCAGTAGCAAGACAACCATAACACAACAACACATATACACACACATGTCACACATACAGTCACTCACAGAAATGCATGATTATGATCATATGATATTTTTGAGATAGATGTACAAAAATATCAAGACATAATCATGAATTAAAATAGATATATCAAAAAAATCCAATTTCAATATATTTGAAATTACCAATTTCCATGTCTGTCATGTCTGGTACCACTGTTATTATTATATTATAAATAAGATCTTAATTCTGAATGATAACAAATGGTAAAATGTACCATTTTCCAGTTAAAGCAACACTAAAGAACTTTTCTTCTTCGGTCCCCCTACAGATTGGAAGTGGAATTGTCCATTACCGTTACCATTATTCTTATGTCTCATTTGGACTACAGATCTGCTACCTGATCTGGCAAACTTGCACCAAGATAATGTACCTTAAAATTATCAAAATTGTAGCAGTGGTTCATCAACTCGTAACAGGGTGAACGGCACTTCTGCATTCGCTTTGCAGCTCAGCTATAACCGCACTATGCAAGTTTGCCAGATTGGGTAGCGGATCTGTAGTTCCAATGAGACATAATGAGACATTACAACAGCGTTAATGGACAATTCCGCTTCCAACCTGTAGGGGGACAGAAGCTGAAAAGTTCTTTTGTATTGCTTTAAGTTTCCTATAATTACACTCAATCTTCTCCTTCATCCTTGGTGGTATTCGGTCAGGTACTATATACTTTATTTGATTATAGGTTTAATTTAATCAGAACTTTGTAGATGTATAGTCACATTGATGTTTTTTTCTAATACAGGTTTTCAAAACTTTTAGTACCAAAACACAAGCTTCCAAGGAAGGAAAGCTGGCATCAAATTTCCCATCACATTTCTAATCTTGTTTAGCCTACTTAGCCTATTCCTGCATCTGTTTCTGATTGAATTTTAGACAATTGTATTTAAACGAAGTTCTCCACAGCTGCTCTTAACAAGCTTGGCTGGCTTCTTTTGTTAAAAAAGGCGTAAGTAAGGTATCAAAATTATGTATCATATCAGCACCAGTTTTGAAAAATGACAAATAGTGTTGAAGAAAACAGGTTAAAAAAGGGATTCTAGTCTTTGTCAGTCAAAGCATTGCTTGGCAAGAACGAGCTTCGGCTCGACAACAACCAGAATATAACACTGCAATATAATGTGACTGTCCCAAACTGTGACAGTATCACGCAGAGGCCATGTGCTGTCTTGGCAAGTAGAGTCCCATAATGACCGCTCAGCTCCGCCAAATGATCGCCTCCATTTATGACCGCTGCAGCAGCTGTGAACACACCAGCAAACTTCACCATCATTTGTTTTCGTCCCTGTGGTGTTTCAACGTCTATCCTTAACCTCCCTTTAGATCAGAGATCTACAACAGGGGGTCCGGGACCCCAAGAGAGTCCTCAGAGTCACTGCAGGGTGGCCTTCAAGTTATTGTCATTTTGGTAATTTTTTTTCCAACATA
Organism: Percina caprodes; assembly: GCA_013375575.1. Taxonomy (NCBI): domain Eukaryota; kingdom Metazoa; phylum Chordata; class Actinopteri; order Perciformes; family Percidae; genus Percina; species Percina caprodes. The sequence continues at coordinate 2,440,881 of JABXJD010000050.1, read as the reverse complement.
TTATTAGCAAATACAAATCCCTATGGATGATAGGCTTACTGGCATATAGGTAATGTTATCACTAAGATAGCCACCCACATACAGTACAGTCCTAAGGATTCACTGTGCCACGTTAGAAGATGATCTATAAAATCATGCCAACAATTATTATTTTTATAGCTTAGTATTCTAGACAAAAAAAGGTATAAAGGCTTTAGGCCGCCCTACACATTATTGTAGGCCCAGTTTAATTCGCAACTTCATTATATACAATATATGTAGTAGGGGGGCCCTGCTTGGTCTCTCTTTCAGTTAAAGATAGATAGATAGATAGATAGATAGATAGATAGATAGATAGATAGATAGATAGATAGATAGATAGATAGATAGATAGATAGATAGATAGATAGATAGATAGATAGATAGATAGATAGATAGATAGATAGATATCCGGAGATGACAATACATTACAGAGCAGGCGAGTGCAGAGTGTTAAATGTCAAAAGAGAGAGAGAGCAAGAGGGAGAGAAGGGGGATGTGGAAGGGAAGAAGAGAGGAGAAAGAAGGGTGAGAGGATCAAGTGTGTGTGTGTGTGTGTGTGTGTGTGTGTGTGTGTGTGTGTGTGTGTGTGTGTGTGTGTGTGTGTGTGTTCTCATTTAACTACATTCGTGGTGTCCAAGAACCGGGAGTCCAGGATATTTGTGGGGTCTGGGGCTGTTTGAGGGTTAATACTTGGTTTCAGGATTAGGGTTAGAATTAGGTCTTGTTTAGGGTGAGGGTAGGGGTTAAGGTTAGGCATTGAGATAAGGTTAAGGTTAGGGCATTATGTCAATGATGGGTCTCCACAAAGATAGTAAGACACACTATGTGAGTGTGTGTGTGTGTGTGTGTGTGTGTGTGTGTGTGTGTGTGTGTGTGTGTGTGTCTTGGAGTGGCTGACATTTTGAGCTGGGAACAGATTGGTGTTTGGAGCTCACTCCCTTTGCTTCAGGCTCTCTGTCAGCTCATTTACAGCACTGAGAGTCCAGAGAAAGAGAGAGCGAGGAAGCCGAGAGAAAGAGAGTAAAAGGTTAGAGTAGGAGGAGAGCATTTCTGTGGAACGATGGAAACAGCCAAAGTAAAGCCAAGTTTAGTATATTTCAGTTACTTCTTAAAAACAGAAGTGAGAAAGAAGATGTTAAAAGCATAGAAAAGAGGTTCATTTCAGAAAAAAAGACAAGATTAAGAAATGGATCTTAAGCAAAAAACATGAATATAAAGTAGTTTTGGTTAAAGCTGACAGATTGCCTTGAAACTGGAGTTTCTCAGTGAGACAAAAAGGAAGCACTGGCCTTTTCAGTATGAAAATGAGCAAGCTGCATGGACAAAGAAACTCCAAGTGTTGTTGGGCCAAAATGGTAACGAGAAGTAACTGCTCCAGTTCTGTGGACTTCAACGCCCAGAATCCTCTATTGTGCAATCACTCAACTGGCCACGGCATGCTCATGCTTCGCCCAGCTGCTCTGTGATCAATAAAGCTAAATACTACCAAAGTGTTGGGAGAGGCAAAATATCTCACATTGGCTTTGGAAGACAGTCTATATTGGATCTGCGGTCAAATAATGGCAACAAAAGACCAAATTGATCGAATGAGTGTTTTGGTAGACGCATTTTTTATAAATAATTGCAGTGAGCATTAACCTCTGTCGAAAACATTGAGCTCCATGTGACTGCTTACCAATTAAAAGCACCCCATATTTATTACCAGTTGAATGTTTTAATGTATAGTAGAAGTAGGACATTTTGGATTTGCATTAGTAACTTAATGAGCTCTGATATTGCTAGGATAGTTAAACGGTGAGACTGATAGCAATGAGATTACATCTGGATTACATGCTGGATTATTTCCTGTGAATCATTCATGTGTAGGGAGGCAATCTGAATACCTCTAACAATGAAAGATGAGAGAGGTATAGTAATTACTGAATGTAAATACATGAAATGGCGATTGCTAAAAAAAAGCATTCAATTGATAGGATTATTAACTGTAATGGATAATTCAGTATATTTTTTCATGCTTGAGGTTTTGGCCACCAATCCTATTGGTTAGTAAAAACTGATTTTGTTATCTGCCCTAAATTCGTGACCATTGACTTTGTGTCAGGCTTATTTATAGAAAAATCTAATTTTCAACCAAAAGTGAAGTTGCTGCCAATAATCTGCCATGTATGCTGCTTCAGCCTCAGCACAGGGCCACCAAGGCAAAGTCTGACTGTACAGCGAAGCAGAAAGGCAGGAAGATAAGCCAGTGCATATGAGGCTCTGCGGCCTTGTTTTGTGCACACTGTCAGTTGTCAACATGTCTCAGTAAATCGGGCCAAAGCCCGGTGCACTCGTTATAATTGGCCATTAAAGTTTCATCACAAGCACAAAAGAGCATAAGTCTCCTTGCTTGCAGATAAAGAGATGGACACGCTGTACAATGGGAGTTGTCGTAGGCGAGCTCCGAGGTCTGTAGCTTTCCATGAGCTCCAGGATGATGAGGAAGCTCTCTCTGCCATCGTAGCCGAGTTAGAGGCCATCAATCTGGGCTACACAGCCAGGGAGCAGGCCTTGGGAGTAGTGCAAACTCCTCCAAATTGGACAAAAGAAGGAGGAATGATGAATGTGGAATGATGAAGAATGCATGTGCCAACACACACACACACACACACACACACACACACACACACACACACACACACACAGAGCTGAGCTGAGCTGAGCTATTGGCTGGCTGGCTATCAATATAAATGCAGTGCTGCTGAGTGCAAAGCAACCACTTGGCCCGCCAGCATTACTGCAAAGCACCATTTAACCGTGTGTGTGTTTAAGTGTGTGGGAGAGTGTCTGTGTGTGTGAGAGAGTGCACATTCATATTGACTGTGCATGTGTCCAGGTAGGCCAAGTCTGTAGGTGTTGATGAGTCTGCAGTTGGAAGGACTTTTTGGAGTAGCTGTGTGGGCAAAATTTGGTGTTCATTTAAGTATCACACTGTGTTGAGTGTGTCTTAGTAATCTATCTATCTATCTATCTATCTATCTATCTATCTATCTATCTATCTATCTATCTATCTATCTATCTATCTATCTATCTATCTATCTATCTATCTATCTATCTATCTATCTATCTATCTATCTATCTATCTATCTACAGACCATAACAAAAATGATGAGATGCCACCTTATTCATACAAACTAAAACAATAGACATATAGGACATAAATACATAAAAGGATCACTGCATCAGAGAAATGATCATCTGCCTCACATTATCACATTATCACAACAGCTAAGCAGCAACAAAACTGAGGTCTGAAGCAGCAAATAACTCTCTTATCAGACCCCTTTGCCAACTTTGAATGGCTGTGCAATTTTCCCCAAGGAATCTGCAGCAAATCACTGACATTAATCTTTGAGCACACACAAATAGACATGAATATATTGCATCTTGCTTTATATCTTAAGGCCCAAAACTCATAAATGTGTGATCAGTCAATTTTAAACCTTTATATCCCAACCCACATGTACTCTATGTGAACCTTTCTGCCTCACACACCCCCACATCAATGGGCCAGCACGACTGCAATTATCTATTTAGTTTCTCCACTGCTCAAGAGCACCCTGTCACTATTTAGAGAGCAAGGGGAAATGTCAACGAGTCAGACTTTATTAGGACTTTCTTTTCCACATTTCACAAACCGGAGGCTCATGTTTGTTTGTTTTCGGACAGTTTTTAAATTGGATTCTTTTCCCCAGAATTTTTTTAATTTATTTCTTAACAGAGATTCATCTTCAATATTTTCTGATTATATGGTACCGCCAACGACGACTACATAGTATCTGTTTCCATCAAAACAGAGCAAAAGCAGAAATTCAGAAAATACATGTTAGAGTATGTAAAGCTTTAAAAATGAAAAAAGAAACGTAATGTCTCATGATATATTACTTCTAGAAGTGCATTATTCAACTTTTTTTTTTAATTAAAAATACTCAGTATTGTAGAATCACAATAAAGGAAAAGCGCAAAATCAAATCCAAAATCAAATTGGCACGCATGTCTTGTAAATTAATTTAATCCGGACAAAAGCATATTGCCTGCGCTCTAATACTGCTAGATTTCTTCTACTAGAAGTTTAACTGCAGATGATATTGTCCATATGAAAGCACCAATACTAATACACCTCAGATACTGGCTTGTCATTGTTATACCATATCAATATAATGGAGATTAAAATACAAACTCAGCTACAGAAGGGCCATTTTGGAAAATCTGATTTGAATCCTGCCTTGGTCTATAAAGTTTTATTGTGAGGTCTTTATGGTTTTTGAGGGACTGTTCTACCCAAAGTAGCATTTCTGGCAAAAACATAAACAAAATGAAATGACGGTATGCAAATGGTCAAAATAAAGACATTTACTTTCATCCTCAGTAAGTGTGTTTCCATCCATTTGAGCGGAAACGTTGGGAGAAAAAGGAAGTCAAACTAATATTAGTATTGTTATTATTATAACCTATATTTATTCAGGGAGGGCCATTGAGAGCAAGCTCTCTTTTCCAATGACGCCCTGATTACAGCACAAATAAAAGAAAATGAAAACAATCTCAAAAAAATTACCGTACAAAATAAAGGATCTGATCATAAAACAATACCCAAATTAAAACATGTAAATTAAACAAAATCAACAAGTGAGAATCACTGGTGAAGTTGAAAAAGACACCTATTAAAAACAAGAGCAGTCCCTACGTAACACATTTTCAAGCATCATCTTGAACGTCCCAATGGAAACAAGTTCTTCTATTTTGAGAGAAAGGACACTTGGTGTTATAAAGTTTGTCTTAGTTCTGCTTTTCACCCATTCTGCCTCTCTAGCTGTCCCTTCCTTCAGCCACACTCTCCCTTCCCCAGCCTGCATTGTCAATCTCCATCCATCCACCAGATGACTTCAGGCTTTCCCACCTGCAATCACCTGACTCCCTCATTTATCTGCACATCTGTTTCTGATTTCCCCTATGAGTCCTCGAGGATATAACTGTCCCATGTCAACTTGTTCCTGCCACATTGTCTCTGGGTACCATATCCCATGGCCCTTATTTCATAGCTCCTCGACTGAGCTTCCTCGGCTGAACCGGTAGTTGTTCTGTCCCTCCTTGGCTGTCTCAAAGCTCTTATTTCTGCCTTGAGGACTGAGAAGGGTTCATCGAGGAGCTATAGGTGAGGATACACAAGAGTAGCCTTCAGTGCAGCTGAAGTAGTTTCTAACTCCGCCTAAACAGCTGACAAATGCATGTGCTGCTTCACAGGAAAGGACACCTCGTCCCTTTTAAACACATTTGCTCATTGCCTCTCTCCTCCCGTAGTTTCCCTGCGTCTCCAACTTGTCTCCTCAGTGGTAGGGACTAAAACACGAGGAAGGAAGGCAAGTGGGGGACACGAGGAGGCAATTTAAGCGACATGAGATGCAGCTAATGTTGCTTATGCCTTTGCTTTCCAGCCTTCTGATCCCTCCTGGATTTTTTTGACTGTTCAGACTGCCATTGGTGACGGAATTCACTAATCGTGTCACTTAGCAAATTAATTATGACAGTATAAGTAGTCCTAACAGACCTCAAGCTTTTGCTACACAGAGACAAAAATGGTGGCAGGTGTCAATCATCAGACATATGGACTGATAAAGAGACTTAATACATGAACAAAATGCACATTTCTATCATGTTTTCTACATGGCTTTCTACTGTTTAAGGTTTGACTGGGACTCTTCTAATCACAACATTTTATGGCATCTTCATATTTTATAATAGCTCAATAGCACTAGGAGAATGAGAGCCACCAACTTGTCTACTATAACCTGCTATTTCAGAATCAGAATCAGAATCAGAATCAGAATCAGCTTTATTGCCAGGTATGAGGAGAGATACGAGGAATTTTTTTTGGAGCATGGTTCGCTCACATTGTGCTTACATACAAAAACAACCAAAAACAAAAAATATACACACTAATATATACACAATATATACATACTCTAAACAGAACAAAAAATTTAAATATGGAGCATAGTACAAAGATACTGGAATAAATAGTATTATGTTATTATATGAACATATTATATTATATTTCCACTTATTGATGTGCTGTGTATATTTATGTTTTGTTTGTGCTTTTGTTTCTTCTGTTAAAGCACTTTGTAAGCTGTGGGTTTTAAAGTTGCTATACAATTAAAGTTATTATTATTATTATTATTATTATTATTATTATTATTATTATTATTATTATCTTGATGCATGCAAACATACATTAATTAGCTTTTTGTATTGCCAATTTCTGAAAACTTTAGTTAAAATTTGGATGGAAACCTTTCCCTTCTGTGTTTTTTACATGATTGACCTCTACAGAAACAGTACCAGTAACCTACTCCCTGCAAAGTTCTATTCTTAACCTGACATTCCTACGTTTTTTTGCCTACAAAAACCCTTTAATTAATATAACTGACTAGTAATTTTCAGATGATCCAAACCCAGAACCCCATGTGGTGATTACACAGAGGACAAGAACAGAGGCATCATCTGCCTTCAAGTCTTATGGGACGACAGTTCTACGCCACTAGTGTGTTGTCTCTTCTGCAGCGAAGAGTCCTCCCCTGTTGCAGGAAAGAGCAACTGATGGGCTCCGGAGGAACATGCAGACAGATGGGCAAAGAACAAACACACGCGCACACACACACACACACACACACACACACGCCTGCAGAGCACCACAGAGCTGCATGCGTCTTACATTTAATTATCCATGTAATGGTCTCACTGTAGTGACATAGGAGAAGGGAGTGAGACAGAGTGGAAAAAGAAGAGAAGGGAGGGAGATTAGTCCTTGGAGAGAGAAGGAGTTTCAAGCTTTTTCCTCTTTATAATAGAGACTGTATGTAATGCAGTAAAGATAAACTCCTCTCAGTTTACTGGTCGACTTTCCAGTGTCAATTTGAGTTGACTTTTTTTGTGTAGATATATTTAAAGCACTCCGCTTCAGACATGAATATTTTGTGTGTTTTACTCAAGGATGATAATGAGGCCTATGTTTGGAATCGAACATAAAGCACACCAAAAACCACAGTCTTGTAAGGCTTCATGCAATCTAGAAACTGATAACAGATATACAGTGGTTTATAGGCTACAATAACAAACATGACTGTTTAAAATAATAGATATGACTATTAACACATACGTTTTATTAATTGCACTTTGACAACTGACAACTGATAACAGACATGTTTTCGTTGCTTCTGTGTAAGTGGGCCTTAGTGAAATGACAAAGAGAATACCAGATCCACATCACGCACTACTGATCAGAGAATCAGTGAAATTGATACATTTTCCATTCAAAGATCAGGCAAAGAAACTTAAAACAGCCATAATCATGCAGTTACAAAGTGAGCTGTGGACAGTGGTACCGACAGGCCCGGTTCTATTTTCTTAACTAGAGCGGTGAAAACGGCCAAGCATCCGGGTATTTACATCTACAGATGGGGGTCATGGAGCAGAAACATTTTTCAAATTGAAGAGGTCAGCTCAGCCCCTGCCTCAGCCCGGCAACCTTCAACAGTAAAAGAGGAGACTATGGTAAGACAGTAGAAAATACACATTTATGTTAATTATCTTGATAGGTTATCAAGGTAGCCAACTAGCTACTTTACATAAACAGCTGAAGGCCAAAAAATGCTACTACTAGCTAGCTAACCAAAGATGTAGTTAGCTAGTTAGTTAGCTATGTCCTTTATGCATTTGTTAAGCTATTAGCTAACGTTAGATAGCCAAACATTTAATTTGCATTAACATATGACATTAACTCACTAACGTTACTTAATTGGTTTGAAGTAACGTTACTGGCACAATGGCTTTTGCTTTAACGTTAGTCTAAAACTCAATTCATGAGTGTAACGTTAGTGCTACTAGCTAGTTGTAGAATAAGGTTTTGTTCATGCAAAAGTATGCTAAACAGCTGGCATTAATGTTAGCTAAGTTAATAAATTAATGCATATAGCTATATAGCAGTATAGACATGCAAGGTATAGACCAATATTTGTATATCAATATTTTTGTTAATTAGTCATGTGGATATCATATACTACACTGTATCTAGCTAACATTTTGCTGCAGCTAACGTTGCACCTGTAAAGGCATACAGAGATGGCAGAAGGCTCCAGAGGGTAAACTTTGGCAGCTGTCTCAGATGCATGCATCATGCACTAACACTTACCATGTTGCTCTAACATCAAAATGGGACATTATCAACACTTCTTTTTCACAGAAAATGTTGGTTGACTTGTGTTGGTTTAACTGTGTTTGCACAAATTATTTTGGTTTGTATGCTTTTATGCCATGTCACTTATTACTGTGGTGCCTAAACCAAAATCCTCTTTTGTTGTCTCTTTTAAAAATAACTGTCTTCTTCCTCCCTATGCATATTACGTGAGGGAATATTAGAGAGATGTAGATGCTGTGATTATGAAAAAAGGAGGAGGGAATGATGAAAAGAAGAAATATATATCAGACTAAATTCATCAGATGGCATGAAGTCAGGATGTGGCCCAAACATTTCAAAGTCTAAGATAATCAGTACGCATATTAAGTGAAATCACACTTATGGATGGCACTGAAAAGAGATAATTTAGCCAGATCCATTTTAGGTTATTTAATTGAGGGTATTACTTAGGCTAGTTAAAATACTGTAAGGTGTGAATAATTTCTAATTATATGAAGAAGTTCATATCAAAGAACATTTTACTAACGTACCATCTTAAAATAACTCAAAGCTTTTTTTTTTTGTGGGGGTATAGTTATCGTTCTGTCTCAATTATCCCTTTTCTTTCCTTTTCCTTTCCTTCTTATCCCTTGCTGCGTTCTGTCTTCCATCTAAAGTAGAACAGAGAAAAAAGAAGTCAGGATGACTACTGAAACTACTCTCCACCATCATTTCATGAACCTTAAAGTAGCTTTGCAAGACACATGTTAGATTAAATGTCTGTGTTACTTTTCGGTGCCAGCCCAGGAATAGTGCATACTGGCTGGGGCTCTCCACTGTGGTTTTCATGCAGTATTCAAGGGTGATAGCTGACCTTTTAATGCACTGATGTGTGTACATGAGCTTTTTTGGGGGCTTAATTGTCTTTGTGGTGGTCATTAATTTTCAGTCAAAACTGCATTGGTAAAAGTGTATTTTTTGACTGATCACTTCATATGAAACATATCTCATTTGTTCTGCGTCAAGCAAAAATGTTCTCAGTGTGGTTTGGAATACTAAATAGCCCTGGGGTGATATGTTAAATGCCAAAAAGGTCCCAGTATTAGGAAGTAGCTTTTCAGCGTACCTGAGCCTGTCTGAGTTATTGCCATAAACCCCACCCATGAGCAGGATTGGGCATTGAGAACCAGTTCCAACTTGGAATTGTTTCAAAAATTCCGATTCCAATGGAATCCTATTGTTATTGGAATCGTTTAGAATTTTTTTCCCGAATTCAATCATCGTTTTAAATTTAACACACGCAAGTAGCAGCCGCCATACTTTCAGGCACTTGTGTTGCAGCCAAAAATCTTTTCCTTTATTTTACATTAAAAAAAAGCCCAGAAAAACTGTAAATCACCATTGAGTCAAAATAAGAATTTCTTCAGGCTCTTATATGTGAAATATGCATGTGACCCGTTTTAACTCCACCCCCCAAAGAATCTGGATTAATAAGAACTAAAATCAAAAAGAAGAACTGTAAATATTTGAATCAGAATCGTTAAAATCAAACAATGCCCATCCCTACCCATGAGCGGTCTTTGACCCATGTCTGTGTGTGTGTGTGTGTGTGTGTGTGTGTGTGAGACCTCATTCCAGTTTCTTTTTCTATTGTTGTGACATGAATAGGCCCATTTGTTGAGGACACTGCACTTCCACAGCAAGGTCACTCCAAGTGATGCAGAGCCACAAGTGAGTTTAAATGGAGGAGGAACAGGCTCATCTGCAACGCCCCCCCTGCGGCGGCTGTTCAATGGCCCATCATCAGGCTAGCCCCAACCAACATCTGTTAACATGGCATCTGTTGCACCCTTCCAGGTAAAAAAACAAAACAAAGTCTATTTGTTTCACAGGCTAGTGTTATCTATTTCATTTTTTTTTTTATAGAGGATCTGTTGTCTTAACTTGGCTTTTGTAAAAAAGTACAGCCAATAATAAGTAATATTTAGCAGTACATTTATATTTGTTATAAAAAAGTCTAGTGGAGTAGAGGCATCCTGAACAGAAAATGAAGTCACACTCTCTCTGTGTTGTAATCTGAGCTTCTCTGTTCTTTGTTGTGATAGCTGGTCCGACCGGGTGTGCGTGTGCATTTTCAGTTTGGGAACGGTCTGTGAGAGTCGTGTAGAGTAGGGCTGCACAATATAAGGAAAATATGCGATACGTGATAATGTTGAATATTGCTAAAAAGATATTTAACTTGCGATAAATAAACAGATATTAAAAGTGTACTCAGTTCTGCATTTCTGCTGCTTTCAGTATTCTGCTAAAATACAACACATTGCTTGTTGGATTTAAAACAATTGAAAGTAAATCATTTCCAACCTTCTTGTATTAATCAAACTGAACATTGATTATAAAAGGTACCACTTCTTTAAACTAAGAAAGCAAAGCCCTGCGTGTCTTTCGCGATATGTCACAGCTTTTCACGATGCATATTTATTGCGGCAGTTGGTATTGTGATGATGATTCAAAAAAGATATATTGTGAAGCCCCAGTGTGTTGGCAATCCCAGATCACTTTTTTTTTTTCTTCTGAATATCAGAAGAGGCATATCTTGCATTCAGTGAATGCTTAGTTGAAGTGGTGTCAGTAGTAAAAGCCTTGTCTAGTTGAGGTCTGACACAGTGTAGCAGCCACGTAGTCACAGGGTGAAAGGGTAACCCAATAGAGGACAACCTGCAGCGAGTCCTTACTTTGATGAGGACTTGTCCTCGGGGTTTTTTTTTTAATGTGTGATCAGCACTTGACTTTTTGACAAGAATACTGTACATTACGTTACATGTCATTTAGCTGATGCTTTTATCCAGAGTGACTTACAACTGATATGTCAGAGGTCGCATGCCTCTGGAGCAACTATGGCTTAAGTGTCTTGCTCAGGGACACATTGGCTAATGTATTGCAGTGGGAATTGAACCCATATCTCCCACGCCATAGGCATGGGATCCACTGTGTCATACCCATACACGTGTATGTGTGCGTGCAAAGCAAAAGTTAATCACTGTATTAACAATTAGGGCTGGGCAATATATCAATATTATAATGTAGTAGGATAGTAGATTTCGTCTTTAATTCTGGATGTCTTTATATGACTGTGTTGTCTTGTTCCTGGTTTTAAAGGCTGCATTACAGTAAAGTGATGTCATTTACTGAACTTACTACACTGTTTTAGCTGTTGTATTATTTGCCTTTACCCACTTTGTCTTTAAAATCCACATCACTGATGATTATTTATCAAAAATCTCTTTGTGTAAATAATATTTTGTGAAAGCACCAATAGTCAACCTTACAATATCAACGTTTGGTCAAAAATATTGTGATATGTGATTTTCTCCATATGGCCAATCTTTATTAACAATTGTATCATGGTATTGTGAAAGTAATGCAGTCTTAAGTCATGTCATGTTGTTTATTGTTGTGCTTTATGCCAATGTGTTTCTCTTGACTTTTTTTTAAATATTAACCTTGATTAATACTAAGCTTATAATTAAAGATTGCATAAATCTTGCTCCAAATTAACTGATTGGCTCTCATTATTCCCCTTAATTAAGCAAATAGCCATCTTTTTTAAAAATATTTACTTCACTTTTGTCTATAGCAGATACCAGCAGCAATACAAGAGCTAGTACATGTCAATGTGATGTAGAAACAGGAAGTGGAAGTGGAACTTGACTTTCATGATGACCTAAGTATGATAAATGAAGGCCCTGTTAAAACACCATCCATAATATTTATCATCGGCATGTGTTTATTTGTGCATACCATATGCTCACTTTAGCATTTTTTGAACCAGGATCATTTTTATGTGTAAGGCAAAGCAACTATGATTTATAGTCCATTCAGAGAGGTGTTGTGCATTTCTGCATGTTTTTCTGAGCCTGCACGCTGCCCATGTCTCCGATTTATCTCAGTGATTAAAATAGATCTAGTTTTTTTTAAAGATTATTTTGTGGGGCTTTTCCCTTTTATTATATTGACAGTGGATAGACATGAAAGGGGGAGAGAGATGGGAGGATGACACGGAGCAAAAGGCCACAGGTCAGATTCGAACCCAGGCCACTGCAGGACTCAGCCAACATGGGGCAAATTCTCTTAATGGGTGAGCTAGAGGACACCCCATAGCTGTAGTTTTGTGCTAACCCAGTATTGTTTTATTGAAACATGGATGAGATCAATGCAGTCATACAGGTTGTTGTACAGAAATACCAACTGTTAAATATCATATTTCTGTGATTAACCTGAAGAAAATGGCAAACACAAAACTGCTCCAACGAATCCTCATGAGCAGAATGCTAGTCTAAATAATGAAATTAAACAAAATGGCATGTTCATTTGATTAGACCCCTTTTCTGCTCGCTCATGTAACAAATCAACATCAAACCCTTCATTTACTTCTAAACTCCTTTTTTGGTTACATCTTCTTTCTGCATGTTGTAACTTAGACCTTCACAGCCCTTGCTGTTTAGCTGATTCTGCTATTGCTCTCCTTGTACGTTTGCCCTGGACAAGCATGTGTGCAGAATGCTTAAAATAAAAATCAATCAGGATAGTCTGCCTTCTTCTTCTATTCCCTGTGGTCCATCACAGGTATTTATGAGGACCGGATGCAAAAAGAGACAAGTGGGCATTAAATGGACAGTGGGAACGTGACAGTGGTGCACAACGAGTGCTTTGCCTCCTGGGTGGGATTGCTCACCAGCGTCTTGGAGGCTGCCTGACCTTCCATGTTCTGTTTGCAGTGGCAGGGGACAAGGTGAAATCCAATAAGATTTTGATAAACCACGCTGTCACCTCTGCTGTGTGTTTCTGTTAGCGGCTATGTGTGAGATAAAAAGAGGGGGTGCCTGATTGTGCAGTGCTTTACTGTATGTTAATCATGTTTAATTGTGTAAAAAATGCAACCATAAAATCAAGTTCCAGATGGATACTGTGTTTCTGGATATTGTCTAATTTTGAACTTCTGTATCATAAAAGGCAAAATTCAGAAATGTAAGAGACATATGTTTGGCTGCTGCAGTATCTAAAGAGCAATGTGTTGCTTTTATTTAACATTTTGAAAATAAAAATAAAAAACTCAATGCCATAATTGTGGAAAATGTAAAATGCTTGATAAGACAAGTTAAAAGTGTCTTTGTGTACTCATAAATTGATCAAGTCCCACCATCTGTGTTTGATATGGATGCTTTTTATCTGTCATCAGATAAAAGCGTGCATATCGTATGCTGGTTAAGGGTGATTTGTGTCTCAGTCTGAAATGAAGGGAGTTGCTAAATGCAAATGTTGCTTCTACAAATCTAATCCTGGTTCTACAATGATAATAGTGGTTTTTAACTGCCCACAACTGCTGGACTGCCGTGATATGTCATACGTGTTCATTGGACGAGTGATCTTGTTGATATCTCACAATAAAACAAGTTTTATATAGAGGTTCTTTTAATATACTGTATAGTTATACATTATATTGTATTCACTTTTGTGTTGACAAAACTCTGATAAAACCCTTGTATAAATTTGCAATGAGTAGTCCATCTCCCTTCCATCAACCTCTATTGGCAAACCGTATACGAAATACAGAAATAGCTAGATGTCTGGCACAATCCCCAGAAGTGTCATTTGCTTTTCTGGCTGTGGAGAATAATATGTTTCGACTGCCTGTGTTTGCTCATAACTCACTGCCATTCATTGTTGAGCAGCTTAAAATGCAAGTAGGCAAGGGAGAAGATGCAGATTGTGTAGAAATGCCAAGAAGTTGGCAGTTTTAGTCCCCAAACAGAAAATTGCTTTTGTGAGACAAAAAAACATCAGCACCTGGTGAATTAACTGTTGGGTTATTGGTACGTATCAACACACCTGCCAACCCCTCTGCAGAGGTGTAATATGGGTGTGTATTTGTGCTAAGGGACAATGCAATCTCATTTCTCTTTTTAGGGTTGACTTGTCATGTGTTGAATTTAAAATCACATGGCCACTCGAAGTAAGAATAATGGACTGGAGACCTCAAAATGGGTGTTAGGTCTCTCACAAATAAAAGAGCATAACTACAGCGATTTTCTGGAGAGGTTTTGCCAGTAGCCAGAGGTCCATATCTGCCAGCATAAGAATGGCCTTAAAAGAGAGCAATAGTAATTGTAGAATAAAAATAATTTCTTCATCTTATTAGCTTGATTACAGGCAATTTTTTGCAGCTGTTGCTACATCAGACAGGAATGAATGAACCAAAGTCACCCATGTCACACAGAAGTATAGGAGTAGAGAGGACTAAAATACATATTTTACTGAAATAATTAACTGCTGCTAGTGTTTGCTGCAAGCACTATTCCCACTGCCTCAAAGCTCAACGAGCTCTAGTGAAGCAAACATTTGCTTCATGGGTAGCACCAGCAGTGGTGATGGGGCTGCTGGGCCAAGTGATGCGCAAACCCAAGGGGAGTACATTTTACAAATAGTTCTCATGATGATGGAGATTAAGAAGATGATGTTCGGCATCCAAACACTACGGGAGTACCATGCCTGTTCAGTTAAAAGAGATCAGTTCTCTTCAGTGATCTTGTCCTATGCTATATCTATCTCTCTATCTCTCTCTATCTCTCTCTCAGGGATACTCAACTAGCTTTGCCACATTTGCAAAATAACAGGAGTCCAGGAACCATTTAATCCATGAATAATAACATTTATCAGCTAAATTTAAAGGCCCATAATTTGTTTCTTTAAAAATTCTTACTGTTTGAATTAACTGATGTTTAAACTGTACTTATTAACTAAATGAACTTGGCACAAAGATTGACTCAGCCAATATGACCTTTCACCTCTAATGTGGAAAAAGTCTATACAATAGGAAATGGCATGTTACTCATAATTGCATCCTACAGTATTTTACCCTTTTACTGTTTGCTGTAGTTCATTGTAGTGCCACAGACAGTTTACCTACTTCTTGCTTTGTTCAAAGGACTCTATTCTCATGTTGTAGCTTATAGTTTTTAAAAGGTGTATTTTAAGTACCTCAAATGTGCTGTAGTTTCACATTTTAATATGTGGTTTTCTCAACATAAATGAAAACGCAGCAGTGGCCATAACTTTCTATACCCACTGACGGAAACGGAACATTCTTTTATTTTTTTAAACAAATAAATAAGCTCCTAATATGTTCTATAACTCTTTTATATGAAGTTTTAGTACCAAACATTTTGAATGCTTATTTTGTTTGTTGTGCTGGATTTTGGTGAACCGTCTGTGGGCACAGTGTGGCACAGCAGGCGAGCCACATTAGGATTGATATGATTTTACCTGTGTGGACAGCCGGTCTGACCAAAGCAAAAAGGTTTAAGACTGCAGGTTAGTTTTTACCTTGAGAGATGTGCTTTTGTCTGCAAATCTTGACAATTTCATTCTGTGATCTTTCATGTTGGTATGATAGTAACATTGTTTATGATGTTTTAAACTGTAGGTGAAGCATTTTGGCGGTTTGTGATGCCGATGCTTAATTGTGTTTGAATGAGCCAAAAGAAGACCTCCTCCGATTGAAGGCAATAACTGAAGAGTATCTACAGGAACTTCCTGGGAGGCTCAGCACCTGCTTGTGACTCGTCCTTTAAAGTTCTGCTTGAATTGTTCTATCAATACAGATAGCCTGCTGTATGTTTATTGCCTCACCACTTCATCACTGAACACGTCCATCTGCTTCCACCTCTCCTCTGGCTCTGCCTGATATAACCTTGTGTGCTTCTAAACACTGAAGGTCATGTCTCAAGTGTGAGCAGACCTCTGTATGGACTCCTATTCTACTGACTTACATGCCAGAATGTCAACCATATTGATTTGCCATATTTGTACTGACGTGTGATTTTTCCTTCAAGGAATCTTTGGCTCCCCCCAAAGAGGTTTTATCAGTGCCAAAATGCTAAGAATTGAGAACAAATGGCAGTTCAGATCCTCTCCGACTGTGTTTTAATGGCAATTTACCAAACAACTGTTGAACAAACGGAACATAAGCTTGAATAGGAACGCTTATCTCAGTTTTACCACCCAGAGTCTGGCTGTGTTGGACTCTCCCGGGGATTTAAACGGTAGTATTTAAATATTGATATCATTTTTTAAGCCATTTTGTTGATTGGGATTTCACTTAGGCAAGCTTAATTGACATTTGTGTTCATGAAATTGTCGGAAATTTAAGGCAAATGCATATAGGTTGAAGCTGAAGTTAAGCGTGCGTATTCAACCCCCCCAAAAAAGGAAAAGAAAAGAGCCTTTATACAGCATGTGTTGTGTATATTTGTATGTCGATGAAATGATTTGATATACTGTACATGTCTGTGACTTTAACTTTGTGACTTTTTTAACAGTTAACAGTCATTCTGGAAAAAAATAAGTCAACTAAATATTTATTTTAGACTAATGCATTTAATTAGGAGCTATGCACCCAGGGCCAGGGGCCAGAAACTCCCTCTATTTTGAATGTTTGAATGGGAGCATTAAAAAGCGAACCAGTGCGGCCAGAGTGCCGTTTGTCTGCCCGGTCGCTGTCCCGAGTGCTGAACTGAACTAAGTGTCTGCTTTCTGCCCACACTGTCGAGCTCCCTCTCCCTGTTTTCTCTGTCTTCTTTACAGTGTTTTCTCTCCATTTACAGCCCCTTCCTTTTCTTCTCTCTTCCACTCACTTTCTTTTGCGTACACATACACATGCATTCCTTTTTTTCTCTCTCTCGCATTTTTTTTTTTTAGCTCTCTCTCTCTTTTCTCTCACTCTTTTGTCTCCCTCTCTCTCTTGCGCTTTCTCTCGCTCTTTTTCTCTTACTTTCTTCGGCGCGCGCGCGCGCGCCCACACACACACACACACACACACACACAAAGGCCCTTTTTCCTCCCACCTGTACCCGCTGGCACAGGCACGGAGCCTGTGACTTATGGAAATAAACGCAAAGACAGACAAAAATTAACATTTAGCTATGTCATGTTAAACCAGTAAGCGATTACTTTACATAGCCTAAGCTTCACGTGGGGGTTTTTAGGCTATCAATCGCGCTGCAGAATCCCCAGGAGAACGGCGCCGGTCTCAGGGTTTCGGTCCCGTTTTCAAATCTTCCATTTATTCGCTGAGACGAAATCACCCGCGGAGCCCGTCCGTGTTTTGTGCGTAGGCTCAAGCGGCGACTGGGCCAGCTGCTTATAACGACCCCCATCCCACCCCACCCCGTCTCACCCACACCCCACCGCTTAGAAATGCACCGGGGACCCGTCAAACAGACAAGTGTAGTCTCTCCACTGTATCATTTTTTTTTTTTCTATACTCCCTCAGGGTTAACTGCTTCGCATTTTTTCATTCAATAACTCACATTTGCGCCTCAGTTGAGGAATTCCCCGAGTTTGGAGGGACACGCCGCGCAGCGAGAGCGGGGGCGGTGGACGGCAACCTTCAGGTTATCGGCTTTCCCTGAAATTCACCTGAGGACATCGTTTTGGAGGACCTTGCAGGGTCGTGGGGGCATTGATGGAAAGTGGATAGGCGGAGAGCAAAGGAGCTTGACACTCCTGCCTGTCTTTTTCGATTCTTTTCCTGATATTCTCCGGTGCAACGACACCGACCTGCCATCTAGAGCCGGCCGTAACCTCTCCAGTCTCGGGCGCGTCAGTCTGCGCCGATGGAGCGATTACTCCTTTGGTCAACTTGGATGTCGTTTCTGGGCCCCTCATCAATATTAGTCCCCCTGTTTCGGTGAACAGAAGAGAATAAAAAAGACTGGAAAGAAGGAAGGACAGGAAGACACGTGAGGTTCCCGAGGCGCACCGTCGGATCCGGTTTTGTTGCGCGCTGGTGTCCAATTCATCATCTCATTTTTTTTCTCTTTTCAAGCGCTACTACCTTGCAGAGTTCTGCGCAAAACTAAAAATGTTCAAGAGGAAGGCGTTCAGCCGAAGTGCTTTGAACACAGGAATGCTCCTGGTCGGATATTGGCTCTGGGTTTAAGGGGGGGAATCACTCGGATATCAATCCTCTCCAGCGGAGGCACAGCTTTGGCTCTGGAGTTACGGAGAGCAGGGGAGAAGAATTTGAAAGTAGATCTTTTATTTACGGATTAGCAGGTTTTTCTTCTCCTGACACACTGTAGACGAGCTCTTCTTTGATGTCTGAAAAGGTAAAAGAAACATTTTTTTCTCTCCATACATTTTCCTGTTGCTTTTATCTCATGTTGTTAAACCAAGCATTAGTCAACGCCTCGGTTGAATGGGATGAAGTCGGACATAAATAAATAAATAGATTTTTAATATATATAATTTCTTCTCGCATGGGCGTTCATTTGTGGTGGTTGATGCAGTAGATTCACACTTTACAACATCAGTTGGAAACCTTGTGTTACCAGCTATGAATACATCATAATCTGTCTTTAGGTATCAAAATAAGACCAATTCATAATAAATATGTTTTTACATAGGCCAAAATTACGCATTGGAAAAAGAAGACAACATATGCCCAAAGACACAAAAACAAAATACATTTTCACATAAATCATTATAATATAGGCTATAATTAAGATCGTTAATTATTTATTGAACATAATGTATAATGCTTTTCGTGGGATTGTTATGGGGTTTCAAGACTCTGTTGGTCATGGAAGGAAAGGGCAAATTCAATAGAAGAAGAAAAAAAGGTGCTTTTCAATTACGTGACGCACCTGCAGGTCGGTCCAACCGCGAGGGGGATAATGGATTTCTATTTTCCTTATATAGCTCTGGGTCAACAGGTCCGGGAGCGTCTCTCTCTCTGTCGCTCTCTCTCTCTCTCTCTCTCTCTCTCTCTCTCTCTGTTGCTCTCTGTCGACTAATCTATGGACAACAATTTCAAAACTGAAGAAAGTGTTGATCCTCCTTGTTTTTCAGCATTAGTGCAATTCAGCCATGGTTGTTTAAGAAATCTTAGCACTCTTGTTTGAATTGATTTTCAGGTGTATAGCAACCAAATGGGCAACAGGGGACGCTCTTTCAATTGATTTCAAACTATCCCACTGCCTTTCCTTAACCCATGAGGTTTATTGCTGCAAGTTAGATCACTTTGCACTATGTATTTTTATATCAGGCTAATGCACAATGAATAGATGGATACAATCAAATAATAGACAGTCTTGCGTTACTGTTTTAGCTTCACAATGTATCCAATTTGCTGTATTGTATCCAATTTGCTGTAAAGTGAGCATAATGTGATGCATTAATTTAATGCAGTGACTAAAGTGCATGGTAGGCTTGGTCTGGAGGGAGGGAGAGATAGATAGACTGCAGTTTGCTTCCTAATAAACAAAACACTTTGTGCATCGTTGCTGCTGGATAAAACCAGTTAAAGTGTAAAGATGCAAGAGGAGAGGCAATTAAAGTCCCAGAGCATGAGATTTCATCTCATCAACAATGATCAGAAGGAGGGGTGTAATTGGCTCATTAGTGTTCTCCTGTGCATGCTCGGCCTATCAAACAAGAGCACAATTTGTGAGGACAACATGACATCTCCATCAAAACCTTGATACC
Organism: Percina caprodes; assembly: GCA_013375575.1. Taxonomy (NCBI): domain Eukaryota; kingdom Metazoa; phylum Chordata; class Actinopteri; order Perciformes; family Percidae; genus Percina; species Percina caprodes. The sequence continues at coordinate 2,421,101 of JABXJD010000050.1, read as the reverse complement.
ACATGACACCTTAAAGTTAACATTCCAAACTCCATTTTATTTATTTTTGCTGAGAACTTATGATCTTGCTTCACGTTCACATGGGTGGTTTTATTGCCTCCATTTAGAGGAGTTAGCTTATGACCACAAGGCTGCCAGTGCTAACCCCCAGAGATCTGTGATTGGTGGTAGGACTAAGGTTTTTATCTTACCACTGTGGTGGCCTCAAGCAATGAACTACATTCCCAACTGTCTCTGTGGTGATGCTCAGCAGTGAGCGATCACATGGTCGTGGGTTTCCCCATTTATTAATACGTTAAAGCTTTAGTGCATAACTTTTTTATATTAATTGAATGTCCGTTACAGTCAAGCCATTGCCAAGTGAATTAAATCTTATCAGCTCCATACACCTATCTCTCTCTATTTCTCAGTATGGCTATGTTTACAAAATAGTGTTGTCCGGCAAGTTTCGCCCGCAGAAACTTGAGTGAAGAAAATGACCTCTTCTGAAGCGACCATGTTTTTTTTAATCCGCCGTCCTCCTTGGTTACAAGCAGCTGCTTGGGGAGCTGGTGTGCAAAAGGCTTGCATCATGTGAATGCAACGTCCGTGTTGTTGTCATTACTTAATAGTCCTCATGGAAGAGACAGAAACCATGCGCTATAGTTTTCAATATGATTTTAAAGAGTTGGAAGAAACACTGGCACCAGTAAAAATTGCCAAGCACAAAGACTTTCTCTTGATTAAAACATATAAACGTAGTTTAAGTTCTCTCACTCACTAACTGCGACTCAGATCCTGACCCTCCACATGGGTTGAAATTTACGAGTTGCGATTAAGTAGATGATGTTTGGAAAGACCAGTTGACATATAAAAGCACATATGTGTTGCAATTCAAGATCTGGGTCCTTACATGGTGCTTTGGGGTAATTGGAGTGAGAAAGAATGGCTGAGTTGAATCAAGGTCAATACAAAGTGCTGTCTTTGGTTGCAAACCTTGAGAATACGCTGTTTTTTTCTTTAATTTGTAGTGTACTGCCAGCTTAAAGGCTTTGTTGGCTATGTTTGTGTGAACATTTAATGTACATTTAATTCCAACTTCATTTCACATCCTAAATGCATGTGACTCCTGTGCATTCTGGAAATCAATTTCTGGCTTTGAGATAAAAGTGGCTGCATCCAGTGGCTCATGGGGCTTGTGGGGGTTTTAGTGTGGCTTAACGCTGTAGTCCCTTTTTAAGTGGATGATCTTTGGATGACTGGTTGACATGGCTGCTAAGGGAGAGATAGAGTAAGTAAAGTTTTGTGTGTGAGAGAGACAGCCAGTGAACACATAATACAGGAGTTGCATTGCTGGCTTTCCCTTGTGGCATCCAGTATGCCAATGGCTGTTGATGCTTGTAAACACCACGAGAAGTTTTTGGGTCACACAAAGGCTTATTTAAGTATTTTCAAAAAGTGAAGAAAAGGTAGCACTTCTCAAGTTCAGTATAGACAGTATTTTGTCCTCCTTAACTTTGGAACTTCAGATGTGCTACCTTTTTCACTTTTTAGAAAAGGCCTTTTGGATTTTGGTTTAGCACTCCATCTAAGAATCTCCATTGTTAAAGCACAAACCTTCTTTTTCAACTTACTTGAGTAGTTTTTAGTAATTATTGATTTTTCTGCGAGGAGACAAGTTGGCGCACTAGATGTTACTTTAGTTTTTATGTCTTGCTAACATTGCCTAGCTATATTGCAAAATTAAATGTTTATTATGGCCTTTACAGCTGGCTGCACAGCGCTCAACGCTAACTTATGAAAGTGGTTGCCAGGCTTGACAACCAGGCATCAGCTTTTGGTTGCCAAAATTGACAATATGATTGCCATGTTTTAAACTGCTTATATTTTGATCAGTTAATTTCTTATGTAACCATACCACACATTTTAATAATGAAACAATGGCAGAATGGCTTGCAATATAAATTCCTATCCCTTTTAAATAGGGGTGCAATGGATCACAAAACTCACTGTTCGGATAACGGTTTTGAGTCACGGATTGGACATTTTTTGGATCAGCACAAAAGATGGGGGAATATAAATGATTATTAAAATTTAATAACTTTTAACAATAATTACTTTTACCAGTAAATTACTGTGAAACGATGAAAAGGGTATTTTACAACATCTTTAAATGCACCACGAGGTTAACCAGTTTTAAATAAATGCATTTAGTCCGTCTGTGTTGTTTTTCCTACAACAGCAGTGACAAGTGCTAGTTTGTGTTTTTTATCTCATAGCTTTAACAGCAGGCGGTTGGATGTCCCGGTTTTGGAATCCTCTACAGTGAAATACGATCACACTTTTACACCGTTTAGCTGTCGGCAATCTAACGGCGTTTAATCTAATTACTGTTACTAATGGTAGGCTAACGCAACCTGCTGCACACTGTAACCCCTAATTTCCACCAGGCGCGTCTGCGCTGCGGACCAGGCGTGTGGTGTGCCCCGCGAACAATCGCAGCCATTTAAATCAATGTGTGATATTCCACCAGCTGTGCCAAAGTGCGTCCCAGAAGCGTGCGTGAAGGGGCTTTCACTCCGCTAAATAAACACGGCAGGTCTATTTTCACGTGAGCCGTTCGGACAGCTAGGCAGGCAGTGAAACAGCGAGAGTATCCAGTCAATTTACCAAAACATACCCCCCAAATATTGTTTGTCTCCTTTACAACACCACATAAAACAAGAGATTCATCTTGGAGGTTGAAAAATGCAATACCACATCACAGATATTTTTTTATCAGGCTAACACCAGAAAAGAGAAGACATGGAGTTTAACTGCAAGAGTGCTTGGAGTGGAAGGTAGATGCTAGCTTAAACATTTTTTGTCACATACAGCAAAAATCTCCTCAATATCCGCTAGCTGCCTGTCCCGTGAACACACTGTAAAAAGAGATGGTGTCCAGGCTCCACAAACAGCAACAAAAACAAACTGTGCCCACCTGCACCACAAAGCATACACACACTTGGCTTGGTTTGTCAGCAGGAGTACGGAAAAACTGAAACGTGTTTCTGAAAACATTTTAAGCGAGAAATAGGCCGTGCTGTTGTTGAACCTGTCGTCATTTCAGATTGACAAAGGTCAGTTTTGAAAGATTTTCGTCTTCTTCTACTTGATAGTCATGTAACGGATTCATTTACATAAAGATGGGCATCGGAATGCTTTGCATGCCCATTGAAGTCGCTTGACGTCACCCATAGGAATAAAGTGGAGCACGGCACGACAGAGTTGGAGCTCCCGCAGACTAACAGCAGTGGTTTCTCACTGCGCCGCCGGTCCCCAGAGCAGCTTGGTCACCTGGAGAGTCTGGTACAGTGTGACTCTGCAAACAGAGATACCATCAGGGCTATACAGCGGAGCGTTCAGATCCAGTCAAATCTGCGCCCGCCACATGTGTACAGTAGTGAGTGTGGATGAGAGGGAGGCTGGCTGCTGAAAATCAGACGCTTTAGCACTCGTGAAATTCCTTTGGCACTGGCTAAATCCTCTTTAAGGGGTGCCAAAATGTTCTCTTTGCAGTAAAACCCAGAATAAATACCAGTAATAAATTCATACTAACCATTAAACTCTGGAAGGACTCCAGCCATCTTCTCTACAGGGGAAAAAAGAACAATGTTTCTGTGTGTTAATTAGTGGATTGCAATCTAAGTTGAAGGTTAATATTATTATATATTATTATTATCTAATATCTTATCTGACCCAGCAGAGGTGGTTTGACTGAATGACTCCCAAGAGATAGTCGGCTGCACCATTACAGATAAACCACACTGTTACAGTAACAGTTCACTGTTACCCTCTGGGTGTTTTCTAAACCTGTCCAGATGTACTGCAGGGAAAAGGATGGAAAATAATTATTAGTTTTCCAAGGCGAAGACTCCAGTGTCATTTTTCACTGGCCTTGGATTTTGATTGACAGCCCTGTTATGAGCACTAGGTTTGGGAGTGATGTAGAGTTTTTGTGTATGTAGACTGTGTCACAGAGGTGTTGATTTAGTTCTCCAACTCAGTTCTTGAGTCTGTAAATTCATGCTTTTAGCAACCTTTCTGTGAAGTCTCCATCTGTCCCTGTCGGCGAGCTTTGACTTGCAACTCCACTTTTCTCTTTACCAAAGACTGTTTACTTCTGTGTCTTGTTAAATAATTTAGCAGTTTTTGTGACCGATGCACCTACAAGTTGAGTACCAACTGTTTTGCTTTTTTGGACATCAGTTGCTTCAAAGTTTTTGGGAAAACTCTGGCAAAAAGGTGGTGGTTGTCAGACCTTATTTTTGGGGGGGGACGTGCTCATTCAAAGGTTGTTTTAGTCGTGCAACAGAAACTTCAGATTGGAAAGATAGTCTAGCTAGCTGTCTGGATTTACCCTGCAGAGATATGAGGAGCAGTTAACCATAGTCCTCAGAAATCCACCGGAGTTTAAAATGCCAACACAAAGAGAGCGGAATATAAGGGACATCCGACAATCCTCTAATCGTCGTCAATATAGACTAAATGAGCAGTGGTGCTACATTACACAGCGAAGAGCTTTTATTTAAGGGGATGAGGGGATTGTTTAAATCATCATCTAACTGTTGTAAGCAGTCCAACAACGTGCTGCCGCAAAGGGACTGAACACCAAGAGATGCATAAACATACTGTAACACGCTTGAGATTGTATTGCAATGATTTATTTCCTCCACACGTAAAACACAACTAGTACCGCTCCCAGCCTCACCCCCTCTGTCAAAGACCAAAAAACCAAGGTGAAGCAGACAAATATGTTATCACTTCCGCTCAAGCTGCGATGAACAATTAATAATAATAATAATAATAATAATAATAATAATGAGACCATAAAAAACATACAGTTTGTGGCTCCTACACTATCTATATTAAAAACAAAAGTGAGATTCATTCAGCTTCGCAGGTAATTTGCGGCTCAATACCACTGTCTACTTGCTTTGCTGTCAGTTTTTGAAATAGCATATTGCTTCCCACCTCTGCTATTCAATATCCTGGGGGGGGGGACCTTAATGAAATACACATTGTTCTTGTGAAGTGCTGTGCTGTTTGCTACTACAGTGGATGCACTTTGGGATAATGGTGTGTTCCACATTGTTACTATGGAAGACAGATTATGAGGTTTTTCCTCTCGTCCACCACGCAGCACTCAGTGCTCAGTAATGGGAGCTACTGTCCGCACTAACAACCCTCAATCACTGCAAGGCTTTCTGGGATCGATATAACCTCATAACTCTGGGACCCTAACCGCAGATCATTATTGCCCACTGGAGACCAGGCTGGCGCACGCACGCACGCACGCACACGCACGCACGCACGCACGCACGCACGCACATACATAAATGTTGTCTCTGCTATTTTACCAACCATCCCAAAACGCTTTAAATATCCTTTTAAAGGAAGATTACACACACACACACACACACACACACACACACACACACACACTCATGCTCACACCATTCCCCCCCTCTCTCATGTCTTCATCTGTCCTGTAAAAATAAAGGCCGAAAATGCCCCCAAAAAAATAATAAAAAAAAGATTATCCATCCAAATGTCAGTTAAAGGGTCGATTAGGCTAATCTGTCAATTATTTTGTGGATTAACCGATCAGTTGTCTGGTCTATAAAATGTCAACAAATGTCAATCGGTGTTTTCCAAAGCCCAAAGTGACGTCCTCAAATGTCATGTTTTGTTCACAACTCAAAGACATTCGGTTTATGTTCATAGAGAAGTATTAGTAGCAAGTAGTAGTAATTTCAGAAGCTGGAAAGATTATTTCTACTTTTATTTCATAAAAAATGACAAACTGATTAATCTATTACTAAGATAGTTGGAGATTAATTTAACAGTTGAAAATTAATTGATTAATCTTTGCGGGTCTAGTTAAAGTTACCTTTAAATGGCTTTAAGTAACACTAACTGTTTACTGTATCTGGCCACCGAAAACAGGAACAAACCTAAATTGGTTGGGTTAGGTATACATTTGAAACTAATGTTCGTGCAGTAAATGCTCTTAGCCTATCACTAGCCGCGTGGCTCTAGGGATGGAAAAGTTGGTTGATTATTGTGTGTGTGTGTGTGTGTGTGTGTGTGTGTGTGTGTGTGTGTGTGTGTGTGTGTGTGTGTGTGTGTGTGTGTGTGTGTGTGTGTGTGTGTGTGTGTGTGTGTGTGTGTGTGTGTGTGTGTGTTCTATTTCTGTTGCCCGGACTCTGACCCAGACTTAATAGTGTTTGGCTTTGAGTGTTTGTGCTACTCCCTCTATCGTATCTATATTTAGGCTTCTGTCTCCTTCATTTTTGAAGACTGTGCTCCATGGACAAACAAGTCGTTATGATGAGTTGACACGCACAGACCACTTCCTCGACTTCCAAACTGCTCAGAGGTGGTTGGTCATTTGGAGTCAGAATACAGAGCCAACAGAGCAGGGGATTAAAATTTGACTTTCCACTGTGATGGGGGAATTGTTCAGCTTCTCAACTGCTCCATAATGCCAAAGTGGATGGACATGTTTGTATTAATTAAAAAGTTCTTTTTCCATTATTTTTTATATTGGCATATCATGTTTTAATCAACTTCAAGATTCACTTCAAAATCAAGATTGTGTCAAGCTATAGTTTTAGTTTCAATAAGTTGATCCTTATTCAGCAGCAGCACTTTGTCTTTCTGAATTACGTTATGAGGAAACATTTCAGCCACACTCCAAATTAAAAAAAAAATTTCCAACTCTGTGAATTTAACAGCTCCATTTCTCGACTCAGTCAACAGCTGAGACAGCACTTCCTTCATCACTAAAATGTGAAGGAAGTGTGAAGGAAATGTGAAGGAAGTTGAGACAACACTTGGCCATTTCAATGAATGATGATGTTATTACCACACATTAGCGTGCGTGCGTGCGTGTTAATGCATAGGCAATAGATTGAGACAAAGAGTGACGCAACTCCTCCACCAATGGCAGTTGTCCCTGACCATTTTCATATACTGTAGGCACAATGAAAGCAATGATCAAAGTAGGAAAAACTCTGAATATAGGATGATAATCCTCAACAAGTGTAGATAAATAAAAAAATGAACTTATAATCAACTTTTTTTGAGGGTAGTTTGAATTATGTGTAGTTGTGTAATTAGTACCGCTAATGACAAATAGAAACCCCACTAAAATGTCAGGATGAAACAATTGGATTTTAAAAATACAGATCACAGCCTAAGAACGTTCTTGATCTTGGAAACAATAGTTTGACCAAAAAAAGAAAAAAAAATTTAACTCAAGGTCCACCTACTAGCTTCTTCCAGAGCTTTGAAGGACGTCTCAGTGTCTTCCACATCTGGTGGAGTATGCTCAGTTGTCTAAGTGATGGATCAGTTCCCATCATGTGACCACTTCATCTGCTGAGGAAAAAGCTAGTAAGTGGACCTTGTAGTTTCACTGTTAACTGCTGCTTTATTGACAGCTTATTAGCGTTTCACTCCATTTTCCTCTCTTTTACTGTAAGCCCACAGACATCTGTATAAAGGTTCAGGACTAAAGGCAGGATCTGTGAAAATTGCAGTCACATCTGAATTTGAGTTGAAATGAATCCCCGTAGAACCATGTTCAAAATCGTAACAAACATCATCCTAAAGTGATAAAATAAGTTTGAGTCTGTGTATCAAATGATCACACGGAGTAGATGGAAACTAAATAAACTAGACAGTCTTTGAAGTGCTGCCGGTAAAATCTACAACTGTCCTACTGTGACATAAAAAAGTTCATGATGCGGGGGAAATGCAATTTTTTGTGATTAATGTCATTACGAAATACCTTAGAAAAGGAAGGTGATTTGTCCTTTCTCAAGTTTCCCTTTGAACACTATTCCCAATGCTAGTTGGCAATCGTGGTTTGAGACTTTGGTTAATAATGTAGCAGCAGCTGAACTGTGTTCCTCTGTGGTGTGGGACTTTTTTTGAGATTGTGTGTGTGTGTGTGTGTGTGTGTGTGATGGAGGTGAATAATATATTTTTAGTGTTGAGTGAGATTAAAAAAAAAAAAAAGACAGCTATGCAGGAGTGATTAAAGTAAGAGAGAACCTGACATTCATGGTCCTAGAATGCAGGAGGTAAACTCCGCCCTCTCCACACACACACAATACATTAGACTGCACAGAACACAGATATATCAGTTCTAAATAACATTTTAATTTCTTTATCTACACTTTCTATATCACTTTTCTTTCACATTTTAGCATCTGTCATTTTGACAGTGAGTTTGGCAAGATGTTACTTGGATTACATTGTTGCTCCGGTGGCTTTATATATCGTCTCCTCAGAGCGCTCTTAAAAGCAGGGCAGAGGGGAAAAGCATCTGTTCATCAGTATGCATAAAGCTTAGCTATTTGTGCCAAACTGTTAACAGAATCTGAGCTGAGACAACCTACAATACACAAGTAACAGCCAAGCATCACAGTTTACAGTTATATGCTGTTTGGAATTCTATGTGTCCCAATGAAAGATACTGTAAATGAAGCATTTTGTTTGTTTTTTGTAACAGCATCATTGTATATGTAGGTAGCCAATCATTTTATAATTTTTGTATGAGTCATTACTCCAGAGAAGAACCAATATGTACTTGACTGCTCATTAATTCAATGTTGTGTATGGCATAGAACTTGCCACAGATTATCTTTGAAGTTTGGCTTTTCCATCTGATGCAACTCAATGCAACAAGGCCAATGTGAAGCACAGACATAAGACAACATTAGTCTCAGTGGAACTTTCAATATATGTTCCGTTTATGTACTAATAATATATGAATATTAATAAATCAGTCTGGAATTGGGGTGTACTGTTACAATACACATTGGGTTGAATCCAAATCAAGTTTAAAATATATTTATTTGGAGCATACCTTCATGTAACCGCAGAGGTTTCTGGTCTGGAAAACAAAGAAATAGTTTTAGGTTTGAACTAGAATGGAGAGAGCGCAGACCTCAGCTAATGCATGCTGTATTTCACAATGTTAATGCAGTGGGAATTTTCTGATTTTTCTTATTCAACATGAATGCAACACAATTGGGTTAGGGTTAGGGTTAGGGTTACAATGTTAACGGAAGTGACATTTTTATTTAGTATCCGTCCCTGTGATTTAGATCCTCTCCAAAATGTAATAGGTTCTTCCTTGGCCCATGCTACAACCTCTTACCAAGTTTCATGGAAATGTGGCCATTAGTATTTCCATAATCCTGCCCAAAAACATAATCTCCTTGGGGAATAATCTAATCTAATCTAATTGAAAGTCGTTTCCCTTTCCCCCCACCCCCCTCTCTGGCTCGTCCTCTCGTCCTCATATTTTCTCCTGGTCGTCTCGTTCGTCTTCTTCTCTTTATTTCCTTCATATCTGTTATTAATCCTCACTCACACCCGCTCTCATTTGCAACCAGCCTGAATATTGCCATCATTGTTTTGCCGCTCTTTTTTTTTTTTAAGGGGATATTGTGTGTGTGTGTGTGTGTGTGTGTGTGTGTGTGTGTGCATGTGCGTGTGTGCACGCACGCACGTGTGTGACAGCGCGAGTCTTATTGTTAATATCTACTGGCGTCTCCCATTGTTTATGTTTATAGAGACACACGATTGCATGCATGCTATTAAAGTGTGTGCGTATGTGCGTGCGCGTCTGGATGCAAGAAGGCATGAGCATCCCTGTCATTTCACACCTGGTTGTCAGGAGTGGTTACTCAGTGTTGGTGGCAACCAGCTGATAATTAAAGCAAAGTCGAGCACAGAAGACAGACAGAAGAGAGGGATGAGCAACGAGAGGAAACAAGGGAGCCATGAAGCAAAAGAGACACACGGCCCTCTGAGACAGAGAGAAAGAGACTGAGTCTGTGCGCATGTTTGGGTCTAAATGCCTGTGGTTTTCAATTTATTTTGATGTTTTTTATTGGAACTATGTAATTTGTATCCTACTAAATAATTTTTCTCTTTGAATGTTATTTCTCTCTTGCTCTCAATCAATCAATCAATCAATGAGTCTTTATAGACTTGGAAAACAGAAGTAGACATTGCCAAAGCAATTGACTAAATATGAAAACAAAAGTCATTAAGCAAAATAAAAAAAGAAGCGTAATAAAAATGTGAAGACGTAGGAGAATTTAGCGTTAGATATTACAAATATGTATAGATATTTAAAGCGCTATTAGAAACGTATAACTATTAATTAAACAAAGAGCATTTTGTTAGGGATGTGTGGGTGTGCAGGCGTGCATGCAGTAATACATACACATCTCTCTCTCTCTCTCTCTCTCTCTCTCTCTCTCTCTCTCTCTCTCTCTCTCTCTCTCTCTCTCTCTCTCTCTCTCTGCCTTTGCAACTAAACCAAATCCACCCACCTCTACTGACACACTGTATCCTTTTATTTTTTGCTTCCGCACCATCTGTAAAGCTGTTGCATCACTTGACCTGCACACCATCGATAACTTCCCTATCTCTAATTCAAGTTATAGGAATTCCATTTTATGAGTGAAAATAGATTCTTGTCGTTCAGGCTCTTGTTGCAGGGTAGGATTGGGTTGAGGGTTTATATGCATTTTGGTCTGTTCTGGGTCGTTTCGGCCATTGTTCCTTTCCAATAATAATAATAATAATAATAATGATAATATTATTATTCTTACTGCATTAATGGCTGAGATCTGGGAGTGTGTGGTGACATTGAGTAGTCAAATGATTATGCAGGCTTTAATGAACCCTCCATGACAGCCAAATAGACTTAGAAGTGAAGAGGCAAAGCTGTTGGTTTGTTTACAACTTGTCTGATAGACCGACTCCTCCTTTGCTTTGCTCTGTTGGACTTCATTAGAGCGATTTTGCCATGCTCTCGGATCTCAGCACACACCTTGCAAGTACAATGCTATCATAACCAACAGGCGCTAACCATGAAAATAAGTCCCCAGTTATGATAAACTGGAATTGTCTTTAAAGTTCCAATGTGTAGGAATTTCTCCCATCTGGCGTTGAGATCATATATTGCAATCAACTCTCTCGCAGCACGCAGTTCCAAGTATGCATTACAAGTACAGTAGCCTTCACGCTTCAAAAAGACCGGTCTCTTGCTCTTTTCAATATCAGCTTTCTTTTTCTGGGTGCAGAAGAAGACTCCTGTTTCTAAAATTTGGATTTTGAATACGTGTGGTCCTCCAGGTTTCCTTCTTCAAACTTGCCGGGGCCGGTAAGCGACGATACCCATTAGCAGCATTAGCAGCACCTGTGAGTTTATCAAGTGACAGCGAAAACGTGAAAGGCGGAGCAGTATTTCCTGGATGTCCCTTACCGGCTAAAGTATTTCAAGGTGGTGCATGAATATGGAGCGTCTACCCCATTTCATGTGAAATTCCAAGCCAATAGGAATAATTGGTGGTGGTGGTAAATATTTATGGAAAAGGACAAGTTTTATGATAATAAACAACTAAACACATTATACACTGGACCTTTAATGGAATTACCGCTGGGTTTTCCCAACAACCACATTTTTTTAAAGTCATGCCAACAAGAGTCCAATTTCCTTGCTTACTGGTTTGGAGGTGCATGTGCATGACAAAGACTTCAGACATATGGAATACATGAACCGTGTTTGCAGTGGGATGAGGAAAAAAATCCAGTCAACATAAGCCAGCCTTGTAATGTGATTACCGAGAAGCCGCATGTAGATGCGGGTTTTTACAGTGTAAACCGCAGTGTTACAGCAGAGGTTGTACTAATTCTGTGGTTTCTTGCCCTAATCTGATTGCTCCCAGTAGTCTGTTTTTTTTTTTTTTAAATCCATGTTATATGGCCAATGGTATTGTGATGACAAACTTTGAGGTTCTTAAAAACGCAACAAAATGTGTGTCGTTCACTGTAATGTATTTTAGGTCTGAGCTTTTTAAGTGGCACTTCATTTTTTGTCTATGGTGACTTTTGCTGCTCAGTTCTTAGCATCAATTAGTGGGTGACAGAGCTTGTTTTCTTTTGGTTTTGTGTGTGTGTGCTCAGAACAAGAATTAAAAGCATTGTTTGAATCACAACCTTCTTACATTGGTCTGAAACAAGTGGCAGGACAGAAGTGGTTTTTTTTTTATGAGAAAATGAAGTGGATTATTACTTGCGTTTCCCTTCAATTTATTCTCCTCATTCATTCCTTTCATCCTTTTCCTGCTTCTACCTTCTCCCCCTCCCACTCATCACCTGCTGCACAGTTCCCCTCATCCTCCCATCTTCTCTCTCCTCTCTGCATTGTCTTTTTGCCCTCTGCTTCCCTGCCTCTGTGATAACACACGTCAGTCAGCGATTATATATCTGTCACTTCTCACTTAGTGATTAAATCGATTGAGCACACAGGCAGACAAAGTAATACTGTGGCTCACGATTCACAGTCTAAAACAAAATGACAGATTTTTTTCAACCTGAGAAATGTGGCATCTACTGTTTGAGATAGCCTATGACTTACATTGCACTTTTTGTGGTGACAATAAGAAACTGCAAAACCTTAAAGGGGGACATTTATACATGTTATTTCTACGGTTTAAGACACCCCGAAAATATTAATAAACATGAACAACTCTCTCCCAAAAACTGCTCAATTAGCAATGCATTGGGAAAGATGGCAGTGGGAGCACCCAGGGGAATGTTGTGAGTATAGACCAAATCACAATGTTTGTAGCAAACGGGTAAGAGGACCAACTGGATATACTCTCATTCATCTAAAATGCATGCTTGATGCTGTCATACTGTATGTCAACAGTTTCACTAACGTTATGTTGGAGAGCTAAATTGGTGAAAATGACACCACTCAAACTGGCGGTCAGTTCGACTGGTGGTGAGATGTTGCTGTTCGTAACGCTAGATTTGGTTCATCTCAGACGCTAGGAAAGCAACACAGTACAGAAAATAAGCACAGCAGAGACGTCAGACTGACCACCGTGTTTAACTATATATTAGGGATGAGTGAGTACAGCATTATCTGTATCTGTATCTGTTTAACACATGAATGATCTGTATCTGTTTACCACATGAATGATCTGTTTCTGTTTACCACATGAATGATCTGTATCTGTAGCTGTACTCGGACTGGGCGGGGCATAACCCGGAAGTGGACAGAATTTAACCCGGAAGTGGGTCGGATTGTCTTGAAATGGGCGGGGCTTTAACCGGTATGTTATTTTAAGCATGCAATTGATATGGGTGGATCAGAAATTGTTATATTTATTGCTGATTAGAAAACTATTTCCATGAGTGCATCAGCATTGAGCTTAAGATCAGTGGTGTTGTCATGGTAACAAACCATATAACTATATACCGAACAAGTTTTGCAACAATGAATACAACACATGCGGTTGCAATTATGAAGTAAAATGTAATGAACAAGAGTTTTCATACTCAATAATATAATTTTCTTTTTTTAATTTTAAATTTTTTTAATGATCAGTGTGATTTTTTTTTTTTTTTTTTTGGTTCTTTTTTTTTATTTCCACACTCTGTGTGTGTGTGTGTGTGTGTGTGTGTGTGTGTGTGTGTGTGTGTGTGTGTGTGTGTGTGGTTTAACTCTAAACGTTCACGGAGAGAGAGAGAGAGAGAGAGAGAGAGAGAGAGAGAGAGAGAGAGAGAGAGAGAGAGAGAGAGAGAGAGAGAGAGAGAGAGAGAGAGAGAGAGATGTTCACTTCTCAGTGTTCTGCGTGTAAGTGAGCAGAGCGTGTGTGTGCGGGGGTGCTGTGCCTATCACAGAACGCAGACACGGTCCGCTACCAATAGAATTTGTATTCAATCCGAGCACAGATATTGACTCGTGTTACTCGTATAATACTTGTATTCGGCAAAAGTGCTTCACTCGTTTCAGCCGAGTATCCGGCTCATCTCTACTATATATCTAAAGCCCTATTCAAGATCTGTGTGGGGCATTCGCACAGGATAAGCTAAGCCCGCTTTTATTCAAATTTACTGACATATCTATACCAGAGGTGGATACCCGGAGGCGTGCAGAAGACGGACAGGGAGAAACTGGCGCACTGCACTTGGGTTGGGGTGCCTTATATTTTTGTGCCAGGCCCGGTAGAAGCAACCAGCGGCTCATACCTTATCATCCCCACCGCAGCACCCACACAGCATCACCGTCAGCCCTCAAACAAAGCTGCAGGGAGCGCGTCAACTCGGGGACGGAGGTCTCCGGTCTTACAGTGGTCCAGACTAGGTATTGTTCATGAAAGGCGGCGTCCGCACCCCCCTCCTCAATGCCATATCCATCTTCGCAAGAGGGATTAAAAAAAGCGCACAGACATGTCGTTTCGCCAAGACTAATATTATCACAGGACCTCGGTGTTTGGCGAAATATTGTAGGTCATTTGGGGGAAATTTTTGCTTGACAAATTACTGACCTGGCAGATTTGCACGGGATTATTACAAATGACCAGAGGTCACCAAGTAATACTAATCCTGTGCAAATAGGGCTTTCCCTTACAGTTACAGTTGGAAATGACAACAGAAATGTTCCCGATTTTCATCTGTCAACGCAGAATTTATTTAGTTTGACGTCACTGTGATAAGGTCTACATGGGTACATTTTCTGATTAAGAACCGGGAACACTACAATAGAATGAAGATCCTTTTTGTGTAAAAAAGAAAACAAAGATTCTTTGATTCGTCTTTGAAGCAACTTCAGATTTCATACCTGATGATGTCACAAGTTTGATACTTACTTCTCTGGTTTCTGGCTTTGAGACAGTGTTCGCACATATTGCTTGATCTTTCCTAGGCAATGGAAATAATATATTCAATTTCCTAATTTAAGTGACGTTCCCTGTTAAAATGCACCACTTTGCCATAACAGTGTAACAAAGTGCCATTCACTCTCCATTAGCAATTAGCTTAGATTTATTTATCACAGATTATAAAGTTAAAAACAAGCTGATGCAACTTTCATAGAATTTTTATTGTTAATTGTAATTGTACCATGACCTGTATTCTTAAGTTTATGTTTTTATATACAACCAAACCATCTTATAAATAAGAGCCCTGGCAATATTGATACATGGATTCTAGCCCGTTTAAGACATGATGTAATCTATTGATTCTGTTCCTTTTGCTTTTTATTACATCTGTCTTGACACCACAAGTCAAACTCGTTTTTTCTGACGTTTCCCCAGTGGATGTGGCGCAGCAAAAGAAGAAAAGAGCAGGCAACGCTTTATGTTTATTGATGTTGTGATTGTTGGTATTCATTAGAGCTTGGTGGCATTCCCAGAATGGCACCAGACACCAGAGTGTGATTCAGGTTTTGACCGATAATTGGTAGTGTGAGATTGTTAAATCTATGAGATAGCAAATGTTATACAGTACATGTGAAAGGGGTTAACAAATTGAGACATTTTTTTTTTTTATGGTGTCACTAGTGTTGCCAAGTTATTCACTGGTTTTAATGTTTAAGACATTGGTTGCCACTTTATTTCTTTAAGGAGTGCAAAGATCAGTGGAGTATAATCCCTACTACTTAAGCTTTTTGTTGTTTTTCAAATGTGAGGGTTTCTTGTTTTTCTTTTTCATATTAGTAAGATGAATATATTTGCGATTATTTGAGTAAAGCCTCAGTGAAAATAATCGAGAGTAGCAGCAGAAAAGGGCGCTACTGTCAAAGTTGACTTTTCTTCTTCCAATCATTTCAATTTTATTTCAGTATCAAATCATAGTTATTTCAAGACACTTTACAGATAGATTAGGTCTAGACCACATTCTATAATTTACAAAAGAAACAATTCCAAATATTCCCCGTAGAGCAAGCATTTAAAAAGCTTTTAGCTGTGGTGAGGAAAAACTTCTTTTTAGGCAGAAACCTTGGACAGACCCGGGCCCTTGGTGGGCGGCCATCTGCTGCTGCCGGTTTGGACACAAAGACAGCGAAATATGATTCATAATAATGATAGCAGTTGGAATGATAAACAGTGGCAATTAAATTAACAATAAATAGAATTTAACTATGACTAGAAATAATAGTTGTAGCAGTTCAGGGCGTAGCAGGGCATGTAAACAAGTAATACATCTGCATTTGTTGAAATTACACATATAATCGAAAGGGGGGAAGAGTAGCAAAATGTAATTAAATAGTGTTATCTGGTGACTTAATTTTGAACATAATATCTGCTTGCCTAAATATTAACTTTGCACCTCTGGAGTTCATAGAGCTAGTTTAATGTATTTATGGCAAACTTAAAAGCTGAAAAAATGTATTCAATTGCTCAACAAAATCAGTTTAATGAGACAAGTAAAATAAGTATTAACTACAATCACAAGTACACCAGTGATTTAATATTTCAGTTACATAAAGTTGGGGGACCTGCAATAGACACAACATATTAAAAAAGCATGGGTAAAATCAGTTAAGCAAAGGCTAGAGGGACTTATGCTGCTTGTATGGTTTGAACTCCAACAATACTATATTCTACACTACCCTGGTGCTCATGTTAAATGTATGGAATATCCCTTTAAGTTCTGTAAACCGTCATAGGAGGGGCTGTATAAAACACTATATATCAGTATAAAAGCACATCAGAAGGGAAAATAAGGAAAAACAGAAATTGGACCGCCTGTAGGTTGCTGATGACCACAAAACGTTCAGCTGTCGCCAACTTTTCTTGGCCAACACACTTGTTGACTGACCACATGCTGGCTCTGGCCCATGGTGGTTCAGCGATAAAGTAAATAAGTGGACTTGAGGGAATTTGAGTGTAAACAAAGGTTTAAACAAATGGTTCAAGTTTTGTAGCAAAGTGATTTGAAGCGTTGAAGGAGCCAACTTTTGGGAGGTGAACATTTGGCCGGTCAAAGTAAAAAAAAAAAACTAAAAAAAACGAGTAGTACAAAGGGGAAGAAACAGAAAACTGTGGAAACGACACTTCGTCTTATTTTAGCTCCCTCATCAGCTAAACTGTCGTCCCGTTGGAGTACAACGACAGCTTGGTGGTGTAGTTAAGCAAATATCTGACTTCCTAAGAGAAGAGTCGCTTCAAAAATCTGCCAACAGTCACTGTGGTCTCAAGGTGCACTGGCTGTGAGGCAGTTGGAGAGCAAAGACAATAGAGAGAGTTAGCTCAGTGTTCAGAGTGAGCGAGGGAGACTGATTTGGATGAATGGTAGCACAGAGCAAAAAGAAGAGGAGGGGGACGGGAATGAGCAGGGATGTCACACTCCACATTGAGAAGGTTGACCCTCTTTGACTACGATCACACACACACACACACACACACACACACACACACACACACACACACACACACACACACTCAACTGCTTGCTTTTGTGCTTTGGTTTCACTCACACTTGCATGCTCTCATGCAAACAGACACACTCCCAGGCCCACACATCAATTAAAACACATGCGAGGGCAGGGTTTAATTCCACTGTTTGCTTCATGCTCTCTGCTCTCTAAAGCCCAATTTGTGGTCCTGTGTTAAATCGACGCCATGGGTACGTATGTAGGTACTTGGCGATACAGACCCTACGCCTGACGCCATGGCGTAGCCTGACGTGCATCTCTCAAAAATGTAACTACATGTCACAGACAACAACAACTGTGATTGATCCGTTTGGCCGTGGCTTGGTAGCGTTGAATTTCCCCCTACTCATTTTCGGGCTTTTCCTGCTACAGATTTCCAACCGTGGTCAGAAAGTACAGGGGAGACACTTTGTTCCACCTGCTAGTCTTTGCTTGCTCCGACACAAATCCCTGTCACTCTCTCACTCGCTCCACCACACACTCCTCACGCGCGCACACACACACGCCGGCTCTGCTATTTTCTTAAAGTGATACGCTAGAACGACGACGACACCAGCGCACAACAATAAACCTTAGGCCACTTACTTACTCAGTGTAGAGGCCCTGCAAAAGCACTTCTTATTTTGTAGTAATTCATTTAATTAAAAAGGGCATAAAGGGGTAGGAGTATATAAGCTTTACTTCTGCCTACTCCTTTTTGCATGTGTAAATAGAGTAAATAGTTTTCTTATTACTATTTTTCTGATGTTTTATTGTATTTACATGTTCAAAATAAAGAAATCAATCAACCCTGCTTAACGTGACGTCAACTACTGACAATTAAATCAAATCCTGCTTCCAGAAAACTTCTCTTCACCAAACTCACTCACTCTTCTCTTGTTCCTCTCTGTAATCTGGCCAGTGCACTAGTTTTGTTAGGCACTGTTCTTATTTTCCCCCCTGAGTGCAGTAATGGCTGGAAGCTGGCCTAATAAGCAATGGTTGAAGAAATGACCATTACAAGGAAAGGTCTCCATTGGTTAAGGAGTTTGGCTGGCTATGGCTCATCGGATCCAGTTGTCATAATGGTTTTGGCCTGAAGAATGAGGATGGGTCTTTCTTTCTTTCTTTCTTTCTTTCTTTCTTTCTTTCTTTCTTTCTTTCTTTCTTTCTTTCTTTCTTTCTTTCTTTCTTTCTTTCTTTCTTTCTTTCGCCTATTCAAAGCTGGACGGTGTGTGGGATTGTAATTAGCGTTGCTAGCCTGCTGCTCTTTCCTGCTTTAATTGCTGTCGCAACCTGTTACCAATTTTTGAGTATTTTTTGTTTCTCTTGTTGTTATTCGTGTTCATTAAAAAAATTTTGGCCGGTTCTATTGAGCGAGCCAGAGGTATTATGGGTATTGTGTACAATAATGAGCTCTGTCAACTAATAAAGCCTCAATATCTTTGTTTTGAATAAAGAACAAGGAGATGATTTTGACATTTTGCTCTGTTATATTGAAGAAATTTTTCAACTCAACATTTATTATGTCATTTAAAAATGTGCCTGTATTATTCTATAGACATAGCAGTAATCGGTCAACTGAGTTTTTTTGAATAAAAGAAACAATATAATTGTTATCATTCATTGGGGATATAAGTGACCAGGTGTAGGTCTACTGCAAATTATATAAAGTAATCAGGATTTCCCAAAGGACTATTGTTGAAAATGAGTTGGCTGGCTAACAATGGCACGTATACAGATCGGTTGATCAATGTGCATTGTTCTTATACAAAAATAAATGTAAGCTAAAGTGTCTCTTTTTCACGTTAGCAAACTTTTAACCTCTCTTCTTAGTTATTTATTTGTCGCTTTTTGTGTCTGACAATTTACATCAGTACTAAGCTGCTAGTGTATCAGTGTATCAGTAAAGACTTATTATATACTGTTTTATTTAATTTATTTGTGAAGCAACCATATTTATATGGTTGGTAGCACACCCACAGAGTAATCAATGGCTCCTGCGTAGTTCCACTCCCACACAGACTGTTGCATCAAGCTCTAGCAGAGGCGTTTGACTGTCAGATATGATCCAATATCTTCCAGTGCAGGGACTCGCCTGCTGATAGCTCATCAGTGACATCAAATCGTTCAAAGGGTTAAACGCATCTCGCCATCATCAAAAAATATATCTAGCTACAATTTTAACTGATATATGATGATACATCATACAGCAACTAACAGACTCTAGAGGTTTGTTATGATTCGCTCAAAACAAGAAATAATCATGCAGTGAATTTGTTTTTGGAGTTCAGGAACATGTACTGTGTATGTGGTCATAATCCTTTTTATTAAGGATAAATCATACAGAATATTTGTCTTCTCTGTATATTGACAGAGAGCAGAGAGCCCCCCCCCACACACACACACACGCACGCTGAGGTGCAGATGGCGTGAACTCGAGCAAACTACGTCAGCTATGCAGTTTTGTTGAAGTCACAGTGAAATAAAGAAACTTTATTTCTACAGCACCTTTCAGCAACAAGGCAATTCAAAGTGCTTCACATAAAACATTAAAGATCAATTAAAAACAGGCATGATAAAACAGCCTAAAAAGAATAATATACAAATACAAGTTCAGTGAGTGAGACTTTAATAATGGTTGTAGTGACGGGTCTGGGAGGAGAGAGGGAGGGGTTTTATTTTAGTTTATTTTGTTTTGAGTGTAAAATGTAAATATATAACAACATGTTAATAGTATAAATACATTTAGAATTATTTTTGCAAATTAAATATATATTTTTTGTAATTACAGAAGGAAAGTACAGAAAAAAAGGCACCATTGGGTACCGGAACGGAATTTCAGGTACTGGTGTCGGTACCGCTACCCAACCCTTTTTTCCAATATGTGACAGTTTCTCTTTACACACTGTTTTTTGGTGAACACCATGGGAGAAGGGACTTTTAGTTGAGAACTGTTTTGACAGTAAAGATTGTCAGGATGGGTTAATTTTCATCTATTTTCATCAACCAATTATAGATGTTCAAATGCAGCGTTCAACCAACAGCAGCAATTAACATGCAGAGGCCTGCTTCTCATACAACAACTCTTTTATTCAATCAGTGTTGTACAGGCAGAACAGCTGTGATACCTAATACTCAAAAGGGTTACAGTAAACAAAGGATCGGGATTGCATGAGGCTTTTTATTTACAGTTCTGATATGAAACATTTCCAAAAATAACAATGAAAAAAAAACATATTTTTGGCTTTTGATACGTAGCAGTGGTGTGACAATTTCATTCTTTTGTTTCTTTGTACTTCTTCTGAATTTACAATTTCTTTGTTCACTTTTTCTATTGTATGTTGTGATTTTACTTATTTTGTTAAGCACTTTGGATACCTGCTGGTAGTTGTAAAGTGCTATATAAATAAATTTTGATTGATTGATTTTCACGGATTCAGATCTTGCTTACCTTTTTGAGGTATTCCTTGCAGCTCTCACTGACATGACCCCAGCAACATCTCAAAAACCCTCATACAAGCCTGAACTTAACGATGTGTGGGCGTACGAATATAACTGTATCATTCATAACAAGTACAGAAGATTTGATCGCATCATGTGTAAATAATTGTCTGTGTTAAGATGTGATTGACTCAGCTCTCACTTCTCAAATGTCTCTAGAAAGTCAAGATGTGAAGTATTTTCTAGCGAATGCCTTCATCTTGTAACATGGTCAATTGATTAACTGCTATGTGACTAACACTCACTTACCAGAACAACAGTTGCATCTTTAGTGCAATCAGTGAGCGCTGATTGGTGGTGAAACATTTGATTGTTAGACGACAAAATAAAAAGTGTCAGGCAAATGCTTTTGAGCAGAATGGGTCTTCTGTGCATGCTTATATTTCAAGTATTTCTTTTTGTTTTGATCAAATCAACCTTTTTTAACCTTGATCTTTTTCTGTGTAATCTCCATCTGTTGGTACCCTTCACATCTACACTCACCTATAGGATTATTAGGAACACCATACTAATACTGTGTTTGACCCCCTTTGGCCTTCAGAACTGCCTTAATTCTACGTGGCATTGATTCAACAAGGTGCTGAAAGCATTCTTTAGAAATGTTGGCCCATATTGATAGGATAGCATCTTGCAGTTTATGGAGATTTGTGGGATGCACATCCAGGGCATGAAGCTCCCGTTCCACCACATCCCAAAGATGCTCTATTGGGTTGAGATCTGGTGACTGTGGGGGCCATTTTAGTACAGTGAACTCATTGTCATGTTCAAGAAACCAATTAGAAATGATTCGAGCTTTGTGACATGGTGCATTATCCTGCTGGAAGTAGCCATCAGAGGATGGGTACATGGTGGCCATAAAGGGATGGACATGGTCAGAAACAATGCTCAGGTAGGCCGTGGCATTTAAACGATGCCCAATTGGCACTAAGGGGCCTAAAGTGTGCCAAGAAAACATCCCCCACACCATTACACCACCACCACCAGCCTGCACAGTGGTAACAAGGCATGATGGATCCATGTTCTCATTCTGTTTACGCCAAATTCTGACTCTACCATCTGAATGTCTCAACAGAAATCGAGACTCATCAGACCAGGCAAAATTTTTCCAGTCTTCATCTGTCCAATTTTGGTGAGCTTTTGCAAATTGTAGCCTCTTTTTCCTATTTGTAGTGGAGATGAGTGGTACCCGGTGGGGTCTTCTGCTGTTGTAGCCCATCCGCCTCAAGGTTGTGCGTGTTGTGGCTTCACAAATGCTTTGCTGCATACCTCGGTTGTAACAGTGGTTATTTCAGTCAAAGTTGCTCTTCTATCAGTTTGAATCAGTCGGCCCATTCTCCTCTGACCTCTAGCATCAACAAGGCATTTTCACCCACATACTGGATGTTTTTCCCTTTTCACACCATTCTTTGTAAACCCTAGAAATGGTTGTGCGTGAAAATCCCAGTAACTGAGCAGATTGTGAAATACTCAGACCGGCCCGTCTGGCACCAACAACCATGCCACGCTCAAAATTGCTTAAATCACCTTTCTTTCCCATTCTGACATTCAGTTTGGAGTTCAGGAGATTGTCTTGACCAGGACCACACCCCTAAATGCATTGAAGCAACTGCCACGTGATTGGTTGATTAGATAATTGCATTAATGAGAAATTGAACAGGTGTTCCTAATAATCCTTTAGGTGAGTGTAGCTCCTCTCTTCTCCCTGTCAGTCTTAAATAAATGTTGCCAGGGTGTTTTTTTTTTTTTATGTGTTACAATGGTTATCAGCTAAAATCAGCAGAGATATGATTTAGCTTAACATTTTGGAAGAACAAACATTTTTTTATTGACTGTATAAACAAGTACAACAATTACTTTGTCCTGTGTATCTGAAGTCATGTTCCTAATATTTGTCATCTAGATCAGCCCTAAAATTGTTGCTATTTTTTTCCAGTTTTCCATCCAATGATTGAGTTCAAATAAAAAAGTTGGCTCTTTTCAGAATGCACTTAGCAGATGTCATGGGAATCTTCTTTTTATATTGCACAATGAAATGATTAATTAGAAATCTTGTGTCCACAGAAAATGCTTATTTTTACTTTTTGCTATACTGGAGAATCTCCAATTAATCTAGAGTAGAGCATGCAGCAGGAGTGCATTCGATTATATTTTGACCTGAAAGTGGCATAACGCAAAAGGTAAAAGGGTCACATAAATCATTTGGAATCATCCTCTAGAGATGAACTAGCACAAAGCTACTGTAAATCTAAATCAGTTTTTTATTGAAGATAGTAAAACTGGATAGACATGCTTAAGGAAACTGGAACATATGTGCAACTGCAGGCAGGAAAAGAGGGATATTGGAGCTATTACTCTTCAAGTGAATGGTTGTTATGGAAGAAGGGCATCTGAAGTGCCAGAGAAAATCAAGTTATGGTCAAGTTCCACTTGAGACAAAGAGGAAAGACAGATGTGTGCCACCAGGAGATGTGGCAAAAGTACTCACTTCCCGTACTTAAGTAGAAGTACAGATACTTGTGTTAAAAACGTTGAAGTAGTGATTGTACTTCTTTACTCAAGTAAAAGTAACAAAGTACAGGCTTGGAAATTTACTTAAAATATAAAAGTAAAAGTAGCCATGTGAATGACAACCATTTTTTTATTCAAAGCTACCTGCACCACACACGTTACCAGAGTGCACGCTGAGTAACATTAGTGGACATGAAAAAAGGCTCTTTATATGCCATTACCTACATTTTAAATGGATGTATGCCAATAGGCCTAAAACATCACATATGTGGTTATTGTGACAGAGACTGGGACTCCAGGTTAATAAGATTCGGACTGAGTTGCAAGATATGAATTCAGTTGTGATTCTGTAAGAATTCATAGATCCAGTAGATATAGATCTCTTTTTTAGTCTTCCCCTCAACATTTCAACATTTCAATTGACGTGTGTGTGCTCAAATATGGAAAATATAAGATAAAAAATGAATTACTAAATTTACTAAACGTTAATTAAGGAGTTCTGCAGCACATTCGCCAGGAGTCATTCTTGATGCCTACCATCTCAAACATCTCTCTCAGATAAGGTGATGGGGAATGTCTTGCTGCTTGTCTGCCGAATCTCTGGGATTTTTGTTTTCTTAATTTTCAATCATGTCGGCATCCATACATCAAGCTGCACTGATTTGCCTGAAATGAATGCAGAATGCCGCCGAATCTGTCGAGTCGTCTTAGTGGTGCGTCAAGTGTAACGTACTGTGTAGTCCCATCCAATTAGATTGAATTCGGTATTGATGACGCAAAAAATAATAATGGTAACTCCAGTGAAATGATTTGAATTAGTGAGGACTAGATTAGGACTGTATTTAAAGCTGATTCTGGTTTCAAACATCTAATTGACAATAATAGCTCACTACTCTGACTTAATATCAATCTTTATAGCAGCTATACTTCACTTTTAGAATACAGCAATGGAGTCGCTCGTAGTCATGAACGTACGGTGAATTATTGCCTGAATAGGCAGATTCCCTTGGCTTTACGGTGCTTTATAGCTGGTTTCAGCTCATTGTTTTGGCTCACTCTCACCGCTCTCTCAGCGTGACAAGTGATGCCAAGTGTCTGCTTGCATATTCATGGTGTTACCATTCACCAGGCTTTCATGGCACAATATGACATGCTTGATGCATGATATGCATGATATTGTACAGTCGGACAGACTGCGACCAGTATTTGAACCCTTTTGTAAATGCAATGAACCTGCAACATTGCACAATCCACAGTGCATATTGTCCTTAAATATAAAAAGGTTAAAAAAAAATCCAAAGCATTTTGTGGGGCACCAATTTGTATTTTAATCAACTTCTGACTCCTCACATTTGTGTAGCAACCCCTTGTGGGTCCGCCATGGTAAAGCTCTATAAACTAAATTAGGCACATTGTTTGGCTTGCTTTGGTGCACTAAAGAGAGAGAAAGAGGGACTATAATGTGCAAATCACAGGAAGGCGGTCATGGAAAGCTGAAGAAAAGAGGCAAAACACCAATAAAAGATAAATGCATCAAAATAAAAAACAGGACAGATAGCAGGTGAAATGAAAGGAAGGAAAAAAACAAAAAAGCAGATTCAAGGAGCCATTGTACTGAAGCTTCAGAGAGCAATAAAGGTGAACAGGAACAAAGAAAATGGAAAATAAAGAGAGAAATAGGAAAATGCTAGAATAGGAGGAGTGATTAGTAGGTCTTTTAAAGATAGCAGGTGAAAGTGTCACACGCTTTAATAATGATGCATTTTAATTCAGCCGGAAAACCCAAACACACATTTTGGACAACATCACAGATTTCTTTCATGTCATTCCTAGCATGTCTGCCATCTGTTTTCAAGGTCAGTGAGGGTCATGCTACATTGCCAGAATTATTCATGTTTCTTGAATTCACATCAACACAATTTGCATTGGATTGAAAGGGAAACTGACGGCAGAGGGAAGTCCTGGCTTTGTGTCCTGCAGTGTGACAGCATTTCTCTACAATCTTTTGAAGAAAACAGACACATATAAAAAGGCATTGTGCATGGCTAGTAATATGAATGCTGAGTCTGTAGGAAACGGGACAAGATTTTGGTATGAGAAGTGTTCTGGTTGCCATTTGTAGTCAAAGTTGTATTGACCAATCAATACTACATTAATCTGAAGATGTTAAAGGGGAATGAGAAGAGGAAATGACATGCAGCAAAGAGCCATAGGTTGGAGTCAAACCCGGGCCTGCTGCATCGAGGAGTTAACCTCTCTACCAACTGAGCTCCCCGGGCGCCCCAGTGAGCTTGTTTTTGTTTGGTGTATACAGTAGCGTGGTGTGACTTCTACTGTACCAGAATTTGATTGATCTTGACATCTTCTGTCCTTTTTAGTTTGCTGAGTCATACATGCATTACACCTTTACCTATTTAAGACCATGTTGTGGTCGACATTTACGTCACAAGTTGAGGAAATCCGACACATAAGCTACCCTGCATTTAGAGCACAGGTCTGCACTCACCTGTTTTCAAAGAGCACCCCTGTCTTCTGCCGCTTTTTTGTAACTCAACTGCCTGTATTCACAATCCCTTTATACCCAGCCCGCAAGCCAGCCTTCTTATAATATAAATTATAATTATAAAACGCTCTGTTAAAGAGTCCCATAAGTGCTGTTTCAGTGTGAAGAAATTTTCTGGCAATTAATGTTGCCAGATTGCAATTTGGTGCTTGTGTGGCATAATACGGCACACATTGGGAAAGCTTACCAGACAGCGCTGTGACTGCACATAATAATATTATTAGAACACAGCATTCTGCTACAGTGTTAAGTCCTGTGAATCAGACAAACATAGAATAGCTGTGGTGAAACCCACCGAACGCTAAGCGAGGATTTAGACTGAATACAGCACAGGGGGCTGCATTGGTGGGGAAGTGTTGTTTGAAACTCATAAACCAAAGGAATTGCATACGACCCCAAACGGCCCCTCTGATTCATATTTCAATCATTTAATAACCATAAAAGATAGAAACTTACCCATTTTTGCAGCTAAAAGCTAAAGAGCTAGCCTTTACAGGTGATTTTCTATCCAGCCTGGAACTTGTGTTTTTTTTGGGGTTGTTCACACTAAATCCAAACTGTTACGTACAGTACATCCAAAATTTATCACGTTTTCGGTCACTTCTGCCATAATCTCTGTGCTACTGTCTTGGGTAAGTCTCCCATGATGCATTGCATTGTTCATTGAGTCTGTTTACGTTTTTCAACCAATGGGAAGGCAGGTCCGTCATACATTACGCCTTATATGGGCATCGGAGCAAGATCAAAGAGTATATAGTGGGCACACTAGATCCCTCCAAATCTGACTAGTCTGATGTGATCAAAGATAGTCTGTTACCGTTCTATATCGTTTTACAGAGGAGAATGTTGTCATTGTTTTTTAGATTTGGCATACATTTGGGCCTTTTTTGAAAAAATGTAAGCAGTTTGTCCTTTTTATATGATTTATAAGTGGTTTATTTTTGCACTGGATGACTCCAAATATATAGAACTGTTTTAGGCAACACAAATGCTTGTGTAGCATTGCTGTGGGTGTAATCTTAATAAATATGATGTTATTATTTTGATTATTGGCATAAATAAATGTCATGAGGGCAAAAGCATCTGTATGTACTTTTCAACATGAGTTATGTTTATTTCTTCACAGTTTGACTCCCAAGACATATGAGAAGTGTTTTAGAGAGGAGATTGGCTTATCTTGTATTGCTCTGTGTGTGACTTCAATTCATATCCGTAAGATTCATGTTCCTTTTTATTTATTTATTCGTCTTTATGGTCCTACAACCATTTTTAACATTCAAGAGACCTCAGTGCAGCACAAATATTCTAATAGTCCACTTTGTCCTGAAAAACTGATGTTCATAGATTGACTGTAGACCGGGTTGATGTTTTACAAGCTTTTTTTAGAAAATAAAACCAGACGGACAATTAATTGTAAAAATGGCCTTAGGGTTCAGAGCGTTAAGAAACAATGAAATATGCTCCACAAAGTTCGTACTATTCCGATGTAACAGATTGATGCGTTTTAATGGTTATTAAACAGCAAAACACTGTACAGCTGTTCATAATACCAACAGGCAGGGTTTTACAACGTTGGAAAGTTATCACTGCAGCAACTTTCTTATCTACCAGGTGTATTGATGCATTTATTTGATTGGCCAACACAGCACCTTACTGGAAGTGCCAGGTTACATTTTATGTCTGGGGATCCTTTATTGTTCTGCCAGAACCCCTTGTGTTGGACTGGCACCATTTAAATGAATAAGATGGCTGTCTTTTTCACGTAGGGCTACTGTCATTCTGAAGCAGTGTAAAACCCAATTGGACTCCTACTATGGAATTGAATTCGATGAAACATACTCAAAGGAAATCAAAAGAAAAGGATCAATGATAGGTACATAACAATTAGACCATCGCACCATTGAACCCTCACTGCTTCTAACCTCTGACCCCTCTTACAAAATACTGTGTTTCTGGAAGCATATTGCTAAGACACAGAGGCCTACCTTCAGAAAAATGTGAAAAGCCCCTTTTGAATTTCCACTCAGTAATATAGATAGATTCAGACACTGAGCATTTTGTAGTTGTTCACATATCGTGTTACCCTAACCGTCTTTTCCAGGCGTATTGTCGCACAGCTTGAGCAGAAGCATCCCGGCTTATGGAGCATTTGTGGTGATAGATGCTGGAACATCACATATTTCACTGTGAGCAGATGGAAGGAAATACAAAACCCTGCTTGGTGGCAAATGGATGATGCAATTGCCTTGTATTTTCTGCTCCATCAAACTGAAGGAAAGCATTTGAATATGCCGGTTGGTGTTAAATGGATCACACAGAGCCTAGAACATGGATTAATTTTTTTGTTTTCTGTGCAGCAATGGGTGGAAGAGGGGGAAGAACTCTTAACAGGGCTAACACATACACCATGGGTGCAGCTTAAGACATTCTCAAAGTCTCCAGAAAACAAACGGAAAGCAACAAAATCCGCAACTTCATAACTGTATGAACACTAGGAAAACATGCAGACTCCAGCTTCCTGCCAAGAGGCAATACAATTCTGCCACCAGACTAGCACCCAGTTGTATGAACAAACAGAATGGGATGACGTCAATATGTATGTACAACCTGAAAAGTATATTTATTTAGGGCTACAACTAGTGATTATTAAAATTTTCATTTTAGAGGTTTCAAACCTGTGTTTAGTCTATTGAATCAGACCGTTCGTTTTCCTCCTTGGTAAGATTTTTTTGTGCAAATCTGAACACAGCAATAGTACTCCGGTGCAAAACACCAGTACAGAGACCTTTTTTTTTAGACAAAGTGGCATTGGTCCGGTCACAAAAAATATGTAATTGTTGCTCAGTTACGGTGGCCGAGACGGTTCAACACAAATACAAAAGCTACAACACTAACGCAAAAGCCACAACAAAAACACAAAAGCTGAAACACTAATGCAAAAGCTAAAACACAAACACATAAGCAACAACGGAAGTGAGTGTGTTGTTGACAAATGGAGCCGGAGGAGGAAAGTTCTTGTATGTTTGAGAAGTAAAACATGGTTCCTGGCTACTTATCATTACTGTTGCTACGTGATTGTCACAAATAAGTAATGTTGTTCAACATCTTTTTTATTTTCATATGTACGTATACTCTGTCATTCAGGCTACAAAGTTACAGCTATAACGTTATCTGGATGGCGCTCAGCATCTTTTAACACACGAGTGCTACGTTTAAAGTCTATAGTTTGTCACATTTAGTGAAGCTGTTTATTGATCAGCTCCCAGAGGCAAATTCCCTCGATACGGTTGGTTTGGAAAGGGTGTGGGTGTGTGTGTGTGTGTGTGTGTGTGTGTGTGTGTGTGTGGGTGGGGTTATGGTTACGGTAAACAGATGTTTAAAGTGAATGCTTATTGTGTTACCTTCAATATGGTGCCGATTACAGTGTATGTCATAATATGTCATAGACACATACATGGTCTATGTTCACGGTCATACATGGTTGGTCTGAATGAAATAAACCCAGAATTTTAACCATGACCTTGCTTTGTGCTTACTACTGGAAAACAAAATAAGAAAATTTATAGAATTCAGACTGTGGACTCTTGTGTTAACATTGTATTTAAAGCCATGTAAAAGGGTTTGTAGACTGTGTTGTTCCTCTGTGGAAAAGTGCATTTAGTCAGAGTGCCTTTTCAGTCACAGCAGCACAGGAGTGGAACTCGGTCCCTCAGAACATCAGAGAACTCACCACATACACTCTCAATATCAATCTAAAAAAATGGTTCATAACACATCAGACATGTCAGCATTAATTAGAATATGTATCTTCCCTCAACCCAACCGTGCTGCCTCTTGTGTTGCTGCTGTGTCAATGTGTAGTATAATTTTTTTTTTTTAACCTAATGTCTGTATTATAGCAAACTTGTACACTGTATTTTTCAACAGGATTTAAAGAATTATATCTATTTTACTGCTTTTTATATTTGTATTGTTCTCTGTAATCTTATTGTTTTTTAGGCAATTATAAGATCTGTCCAGGGACAACGGATGAAAAATAGCCTTTTGGCTGAATCAAGGTCTGACCTAGACAACCTACGTAGTACGCTACTGTCTTGATATTGGCCACGGAAAACATTCATCTTTACATTCATTGTATGGCTTTTAGTGATGCATTTTGCTTTGCCAGGAGTTTTGTCTGAGTGAAAACAAACCGAACCAAGGGGAAAATGCGTTTACGAACCCATCTACTCATACGGTACAGAGAAAAAAACATTATAGGTGTGAACATGCCCTTCAAGATATCCTGGCTCACCAAAGTTTGATTGGAAACGGACCAAGTTACCTTAAATGTTCCACCTTAAAGGGTCTTGGTCTGTCTCTTTGGTCCAGAAAAGGTCTTTACACCAGCCCAAACAAACCAAACAGACATTACACCAGAAGTTAGTTTGAAACACTCCAAAGAGATGCGGTGGAATGTGCCATTGTTATCAAATGTGTTTTATAAAACAGTTTTGTTTGAATGTTTATCAAAACCCTTATCTTTTCTCTTCCTGCAAAAACATTGAAATGTTAGCTCGTCTTGCACTAGGGGATGTATACATACACCAGATATATATGAACTGTCATTCTTGTTGCATCTGCACTTAAAAAGACACTGAATTTAGCGGAGTCTGCAAACTGAAAAAAATTAAAGCAATATCAATAGGCAATAATTGATTATTGTCTGACACTGCATCGATGCAGTATCATCCACATCTGCATCACAATGCAATGATTCATTTCGACACCCCTATCTTTTAGACATACGTACTTATTTTTCTCTTAACCCACCTCCTGATCTCACAACACGGGTAAGGATGAACAGGTTGATTTAAGCTTCGAGTCAATGTGGTTTTCCAGACACTCCATGCTTGTTCTCACGGCTGCTTTTTTAGCAAAGAAATCAAATCTCTCTCTCTCTCTCTCTCTCTCTCTCTCTCTCTCTCTCTCTCTCTCTCTCTACCTCTATGCTCTGCAAACTGTCAACTCCCAGGGAGTGGGTGTGTGACACATTTACATAAAACCAGCATGTTACACAATTTCAATGTTCTGTGTGTATGCATGTATGTGCTCATACGTGTGTGTGTGTGTGTGTGTGTGTTGCCTACATGTGGGCTGT
Organism: Percina caprodes; assembly: GCA_013375575.1. Taxonomy (NCBI): domain Eukaryota; kingdom Metazoa; phylum Chordata; class Actinopteri; order Perciformes; family Percidae; genus Percina; species Percina caprodes. The sequence continues at coordinate 2,390,123 of JABXJD010000050.1, read as the reverse complement.
GGGGCTAAAAGTCTTGACAGTGCCTAATATAAAGATTTAAAGGGATACAGCGCTGCATGCAAGTATGTGGGTTTGCAGTGTGTGTGTGTGTGTGTGTGTGTGTGTGTGTGTTTGTTTGCAATACATTCGAGGCTATGAAATCCTCTGCCGCAATTCATTGTGTATTTATCTGCACTGCTCTTTTTACTTTACTCCTAAGCACTGTGTCGCCTATTTAACTGTGTATAGAGCATGCATCCTAATCCTCCTCTCAAACAGGGTGTCTTTTTTTCAATAAACACTGTTAGTACAGAACTGCACAGATTCCCTATGAGCTGACAAACACTACCTTAACCGCATTGGTGAGCTAGAGCTGCACGGCAATAACTCATCCTGCCCATTCAGGTGTACGTGTGTGAGAGAGAGAGAGAGCTATGAGAGAGATCAGGATGAATAGGGTGGTGCTTCAGTCTGCCATCTTCTGTAATGATGCACTAGTTTCCTGTCTGACTGACATCTTCCTCACTTATTGACCTCCCAATCACCTGGCTTCCTTCTTTCATGCGTCTTGTTTGGTTGTTGCCCCGTTGCTTCCTTTCCCTCCCTATTCGCTCACCTGTCTGACCCTATCTGACTTTCTTGCCTCCTTTCTTCCTTCCTTGCTTCCTAACGAAGGTCCTGTCCTGGCTGATTTTCCTTTTTACTCCCTCCAATTTGACCTCCCGGCCTTAATTCTGCTGTCTTTCTTGCATTCTTTCCTCCCCTCCTTTCCTATTTTCGTCTAGTGTGTATTCACTAGTGGTGTAATGGACCATAGTTGATCCTTTTGGACCACAGACTCGGAAAGCCTTTGAACCGCAGACTAATTGCTAAATTTATCCATTATAATAGTGTGAAATCAATTTTTACTGTTGCTTTTACTTAAAGTAGGCTGATCAATCTCTATGGAGGGTTGCCGTGAAAAGATACATCATTTTATTTTCGTGTTCTGTTTTTTGAGCATGTTAAAAGCAGTTGATATGGACTGTCTTGGCTTCTGGAGGAGCAGAAGAACTCGAAAAAATAGCTGTGACGCTAGCTACAGCTACGTCGTACCAGTGGCGGTTGGTAGTTAGGTTACCTGAGAATAGGGATCTTTTAGCCAGGTACAGACGCCAGCTACAGAGTATGGTCATATCAATGGGGGGCTTTGAGTCGGGTACAGGGCACCGCAAGCTTTTCAAGTTTAAGCGACAAAAAGTTAGTGCTTTAGGATTAAAACACTCCCCAAGGAACATGCATTTGTGGAGTGACATATAAGGTTGTTAGTGTTGACAAGGTGTGAACACATTTTTCTTGTATGACTGTCAGCCTAACAATCCTTTCCGTCCATGCCGCTCATGTGGCCACCTGTCTAAATTCCATGCTTCCTCCATCCTTCTATTCTCTCTCTCTTTAGTCCAGTGATATATAGTATGATGACCCTCTGTGTTGGAGTATGTTGAAGGATTAGTCACTGCAGAGAATCTCACCTACAGGCCAGTTGGGTCACTACATCATTATCTGTCTGCACAAGCTTAGCTGTGTGTGTGTGTGTGTGTGTGTGTGTGCACCTCTGTTCTCGTCAGTTCCTCTCTTTATGATTCACCTTGGGACACCTCTTTACCTCTTTGCTGTTGTTTAAGCCTCTTCTTCCTCCCTTCTTTTTTTTCTCTCAGCCAACTTGTCATCTCTACTCTCTCAGGAGTGATGTTGTCATCCTTTCTTTTCCCTCTGCTGACTGGTGCTGCTTCTATCTGCATGGTTCCTTGCACTGACACACATCTTGCACATAGAACCCCCAAAATTAGAGTTTGAACATTCACATATGTGCAGTATGTTCCACTGCTTCTGTAATTCATACTCGCTCACACAGTCAGGACCCTCCTGTGTAATTCTAGCGATAGATTTGCCTGAGGCCCGCCGTTACTCACGAGGTATCTGTCATATCACCCCCACGCATCCTTCCCTCATTTCCCATCCATCATCTCACACCCCCGTCCCTCTCTCTTTCTCTTCCTTTGTCTCTGTCTCCCACTGTCTCTCTCTTCCACTCTAATATGCACACAGATATCACAAAATCCCACATCCACCATCTCATCCTCTTTCATTTCATTTCTCTTGCTCTAAAGCTTCTCATGCTCTGTCTTTACCCCACTACCACTGTTCCATTGTACTGTAGGTATGTGTATGTCCTTCTCTATATATTCAGCATCATCTGTTGATCCATTAGTCTCAATAAATCAACAGAAACGTGCGTGCGTGTGTGTGCTTATGCGTGCTTATGGACTGATTCCAAGCCATTAGGAGCCCTGATGGGAATGGTGACTCACTGATGTGATGAGCTGTCATTTCTTATAGCAGAGAATGCCTAGCTCTGTGAGTTCACGCACTGAAAGGCTGTTTATTTAACCCTCTGTTGTTTGGTATTTACCGAAAGAGATGATTTTGGCCATTTTCAATAAAATTAATCATATTCTTGACATCAAAATACTTATTGAAGTTTAGAAAGAATGAAGAGAAACATACATGTGGATCAGTGGTAGAGCGGACACAGTTCGATACCCTGCCCATCAGTCCCATGTCAAAGTGTCCTTGGTCACTGAACCCCAAGTTGCCCCCGATGCTGTGCGATCAGAGTGTAAATGTGTGTGAGTGCTTATCTGATGAGCAGGTGGCACCTTGTACAGCAGCCTCGGCCACAGTGTGTGAGTGTTTGTGTGTGAATGGTTCCTGTACTATGTAAAAGCGTTTTGAGTAGTTGTTAAAACTAGTAAAGCGCTTTTTAAAAACAGTCCATTTACATCATTGCCAAGGTAGTAGCGATGGGGGCTGTTTTTTCCCGCCAGCAGCTAAGTTTACTTGAATTTGACAAATTTATGGCAAAATAAGATAAACAGTTAGACTACATAGCTTTTGTTTCAGCTTGTTTGTAACAATTTTCCAGCGTAAAGTTGCACAAATTGGTTGTGTAAAATAGCAGCTGTGGATGGAAGACTGCATGCAGAAAAAGCAGATTGAAATATTACTTTTCTCTGTTACGTGTTGAACAGGTGTCTTTGCAAAAGTATTGGCTAAAGTAAAATGGTAAACATGGTCAACATTTAACCTGTTAAACATTAACATGTTAGCATCACCATTGTGAGCATATTGGCATGCTGACATTAGCTGTGTTAAAGGAAGTTAATCATTTCACAATGACACAATCACAATTGTATATTATGCTTTTTATTTCATGTTTTTAATACAATGGATGTCTTATTGTAGGAGTTCTTTTATTATACATAAATCAGAATCTGAGCTCTCATGTGCTCATTTTGGGTAATGACAAACCCAAACTACCTTCAGACAAAACTTTTCAATCGCCTCTGCAATTTTGGACTAAATATTCAAAAAGTTTCCTTTTTTTAGAATCATCGTTAAGAAAACGAACAGTAATGGCCATGAGAGATTCTGCATTTCATTGGTACAATTAACAGCTCAAATGATACTGTATCTCACACCAAATTGCATTTGCATAATCAATTTGAAATGCAAAAGTAGCAATTTAGTTTTATTTGGCCCCATTTCGGCAAATGAACATTACCATAATCTGCAAAGATTTAATTGTTTGTTTTTTCACTGTGATATCAGGATCCCTATCCTCTCCCATTTCAGTAATACCTCCAATTACAGCAGGAAGCTACCAGAATATTAACAACACATCGACATAAAAATATAGTTACAAAACCAGTTTACAATTTTCAAATGGTAATTGGATAGTAAATTTCTGTCCATGACTGGGAAAGATGCAAACAAAAATTGTCATGTCATTTGCAATTATGTCCCCCAAATAATGTTGTTTATTTTTTGCAATTACCAATATACATTGACCGCTCCGGATTAGGCCAAAATATAGGCTATGGCTGAGACAAATGGCCTTTTCAGAAAACACAGAGAGCAGTTTGGCTTAAATCAACCCATTACACACTGCTAACCTCCCAGTCAGTGGCAGTGACATGTTGCTCACACTAGCTAGGCTATATATCAACACGCTACCGAACAGCTCCTTGTTATCTGTGGATCTTTTAACCCAGAAAGTATAAAGGAGATTTATGGACACGGCTTTCTGTGTCCCTCAGCAGTGCAGACCGATAGTGTGACTACAGACAGATTGTGTTAGCGCCAGCCGACAGAGGGCTACAGCTGCTTCTGTTGGTCTATTTTTACCAGCCATAGATCCTAGCGGTCTGGTACTGTCACACGCTCACATCTAGACTAATGGATACTCCACACACATTTAAGAAGCACTAATTATACTCACAATGTGCACATACATATACAAATACAGATTCTCATTAGCCTCCATGAATTCAAACAAGGGGGCAGTTTATTTAAACGTAAACCAGCAGATCAGGTGTGGATGAATCCTTCATATTTTACTTTGGAACCACTTTCACCCACCAATTTGTTTCGGGTTGTCTTTGACCAACATATGTGAAACTAATGGCTTCCCTGGTGTAAAATTTGACATGCTGTGGACATTCATGCTCCAAAGTCAAAGAAGCCCATTGATTGTTTTGACTCTCATGACCTTTGCTCTGACACCACCATCAGCCAAACCTCAGATTTTTTTTAAATGGCCTCACATTTTAAACCCTGAGTTGTGAACTCAGAATATTTGCTGCATACATTGTACTCCGATGGAAACAAACCTATTCAATTTTGACCACCCCTGTGAACATCCCTCTTGAGCAGTCATCAGGCCAGACTTTGCCACCCTGCAACTGTTTTGTAATCCGTGCAGTATAATGTCTGTGGATCTATTACATATAAATTGTAAATAATTCATATGTCAGGACGTATACAAGTTTTAAATTTGGGAAAAAGATAGTGCTATTATCAGATGAGAAAATACTTGTAGGTACAACTTATAATATAGTTTTATCCATTGCAGTAAAATTCTAAAAGTCTATTTGTATGTAACTATCACATGTGCCAAATGATCTCCAAACCATCCAAGAAATTCTTCTACTTGTTGTGACTGAATGTCAGTCGTTTCTCAAAAAGCATCATATGTCTTACAATTATGTTCCAGGATATTATGTAAGTGTCCCTTCTCTTTCCTTTCTCACAGAAATAGTTTTGGGATCTGAATAAAATCTGTTTTTAACCTAATGTTACTACTGTGAGTCCGTTCAGCTTTACAGATATCACACATTTTGCAATGTGCATCTCACATCACATGTTCACTCACTATGGCCTAATGGACGAATGTCATTGAGCCAAAAAAAGAACAATAATGTTGCCATCAGTGGCCTTATTTGCTAACATTAGCTACCATTTCCTCTGAAAAATCCAGCAAATAGAGTACCCTTGGGTACTGTTACCTGAAACAGGTGATTTAACGTCACCGCTCGTTTTACACACAGTTTAGCAACAAACAAAATGATAATTGAACATTACTGCTTTTTTTCATTTTGGTTTCGAGCAGTATGCAGCCCGACTAACCTAAGAAAAAGTTTTAATCAGTAAAGTTAATACAGTACACAAAAATAATGCCTTAAACTTCAATCTTATATTTCTATTTTTCTTTCCACATGCATTTTAACTTTGCATGCATTTTTTTCTCAATTGAATATTTTCCTACTTGCCCTCTCCCACTTTAATTCCCCCTCTCTTACTCCCATTATCTTTAATGGACTCAGTTACTCAAGATGACCATTTGTTTTGACCTGCCAGTGCTCTGTCATTACAAGACGATGATAATGACAGAGGGATGGGGGGGGGGGGCGGCAGTTTAAGAACACAACAACAGGACTGTTTGAGGTTAGTAACTCAAGAAAAAAAGTCTCAACAAAATCATCCAGATACCTGTCCCAGCCAAAATATGACACAGACAGGGTAAAACAGTGCTGTTAAGAAATTGAACAAGGAGCAGAAAAATTCAACAGCCTCTCAACCCCGTTCACCCGTTGGCAGCAGTTCTGTTATTGTGGAAGCCCCACTGTTCACCCCGTATGTCAGCTTCCTGTTGCGTTTATCATTGCACTACATCTCCATTTGACAAGAACCCCCCGTCTCTCAGCTTCCCACCCTTCCTTCTCTTTACTGTACCTCTTCATTACACTCCGTTCATTTTCCTCACCAACTTTTAAACGCTTCAGTTCTTCTCTTTTTCTCCCATTGTGCTGTGTAATGCCTGGCTTACTAAATGAAGAATCAGAATCACAAATACTGTATTGATCCCTGAAGGGAAACTCTGTGTTGCAGTTGCACAAATAGTAGAAATATCAGAGTAGAAATATAAATAAAGAAATATAAGGAGTGTGGATATGTACGGTATTTACATAGTTAAAGGAATATTATTATACAGTATTTACATAATTAACATAATTAAGGAATTGCAATGGTTTAAGGGTACCAGCTGTAGCAGAATGAGTCTTTTGATTATAGAAGACATAAAGAAACCAAACGAGTGAGTTGAGTTGATTTGTAAAAACTAATTTGAGTTAATAATATGTAAATCGTTGACATAAATGTCCGTTTGCTGCCCTTTGTCAGCTATTTATTGCTACAAATAATTCCTGTATGGTTTAACGTTTGCTGAGTTAAACATCCAGAATCTGTTTGGGACAAAGGGAGTGATGTGTTTCCTGCAGCAGGAATAGCAGTTTGTTTGGAATAAACACAAGAAATAATGAAATACTGTGAGCTAATATCAGCAGTGCAAGCATGTTTGTATAGACAAAGAGTACAGCATCTAAAACTGGGAACTGTAGTACACTAACACTGCAATACTGTAACTGCCCAGCAACAATGATTGAAATGCAGTAGTTGCTTGCCTTACAAAGTTTTTTTTAAGGGGTGCCTTCCTCGAGCTGTCTGCAAAGCAATTTAATATAATTTAATTGAAGAAAATAGTTCAACACACTGACTTGTTATAATAGACGTGCGTGCGTCCTCGCGCAATCCAATTATATGCAGCCCAGTGTTGACTAGCAGTTTTATAGAGGCTCAGTGTCACACTCAGTTCAGTCAGATTTGTCTTAAAGGTTAGGACACAAATGGGGAGACGAGGAGGTTAATTGCAGAGAACAAATGGTGTAGGTAAGTGTGGAGATTATTAGACAGTGGATGGAGAAGGACTGCTGGTTTGTAGATAAGAGATTGCAGTACACATTGTAAATAAAAGTAAGTTGAACCGTATAGATAAGAGTTCTGGGAAATCCCTCTGTCTGTGATTAGCCAAGATGTCAATGTCCATTCTCTGTTTTTAACGATTTTCCATTAGTACATTTTTAACAATCCCTTTGTACAAGGTCCCCTATGTCTCCTTCTTTTATATATTGGTCAAATGGCTTCCATATTATCTCATACACCCCCAATTTATTTTTTAATAGATATGTTAATCTCTCCATGTACATTAGCAGGAATGAGGTGAATTTAATTGAGGTTTTGCTAAATAATAATGACTCACTAAATGTATTGTGCAAAATTCTACAGTGTGCCTAATGTGGTCAGTAATGGATTTTGAGAGCTAGACTTTCAAACCACTACAGTACAATGGTGTCATTTTTTACGATTGACCTTTGCTGCACTGCAGTTTGGGAGATTTTTGGTTTGCGGTGCTGAATGTATTTCTTTGCGTACTTGGTCAAAATAAAAATCCTTCATAATGTTTAGCTTATACTTTGTGTTTTAAAGAAAACCACACCTGCACGTTACTGTGACAATGATTCATTCTTAGTTTTGTGTTTGGGAGGAATGCACATGCACTTACTGTAACAACATCTATCTTATTCACACGAAGGTTGAATGCACCTTTCAGAAGTTAGGCAAAAGTATCAGCGTATTGTGCGTGAGTGCGTGGCTCTGTGTCTCACAGGCCATTCTGTATGCTCGTATTAAAAGAACACTACATTTAAAGAATGAAAAATAAGGGAAAAGAAAGTGAAATCATTATTTGTACTTACCTTTTTGCAGATTCAAATTTAAGATATTCAGTTCAATTCAATTTTATTCAATTTTAAGTGTTATCTCAAGACACTTTACAGATAGAGTGGGTCTAGACCACACTGTATAATTTACAAGGACCCAACAGTTCTAGTAGTTCCCTCCAGAGCAAGCAACAGTGCGACAGTAGTAGTTGTAGTAGTTCATGGCATAGCAGGGCATTGTGCGGCATTACAAGGCACAGCAGGACGTAGCAGGATGAACATGGTATCGCAGGACGTGTAGCAGGACCATGGCAACAGCTGCTAACATGATTTTGGAGCCTCCCTGATCCAAGGAAACATGCTGGGCGAAAAAGAACATAAGGAGTCCGGGGAACGACTCCCCAGAGCTAGGTTAGTAACAAGCATTTCTGGGACAGGATGCACACAAATGGAAAGATAGAAAGATAGAGGAGAGAGGAGCCCAGTGTGTCAAAGGAAGTCCCCCAGCTGTCTAAAACTATTACAGCATAACTAGGAGAGACAGGGTAAAGAGAGGAGCCTGGTCAGGCTAGAACTCTCCCCAACCGGATTGGGCTGTATGCCCTGCCTCCCTCTAGTTTTATTATATTATTGATTATATGATAGATAGATAGATAGATCAGACAACTATGACGAGAAGCAGGTGGGCCGGGTTAGGCGGACGCTGCGACCCCTTACTCCCTAACAATATTCAATTCTATGCCCTAACTAAAAGCTTTATCAAAGAGGAAAGTCTTCAGCCTACTTTTAAATGTGGGGATGGTGTCTGCCTCCCGAACCTAAACTGGAACCTGATTCCACAGGAGAGGAGCCTGATAGCTGAACGCTCTGGCTCCCGTTCTACTTTTAGAGACTCTAGGAACCACAAGTAAGCCTGCATTCTGGGAGATATCCATTTATTCGGGGTGTGAAGTCTCTGCTGGCTGAAATAGCGGTCCATGTCGTTGTGGTCATCGGTGTGTGGCTTTTCATTTCCCCGTTGTTGCATCCCCCAGAGGCCGCGGATCGTGTCCTGGCGGCCGTTGTTGTCACCGTCTACCGCGTGTGGCGTTTCATTTCCCCATTGTTGCGTCCTCCAGAGCAGCCCAGTGTCATGGCAATTGTTGCCAGTGTGTGGCGTTTCATTTCCCCGTTGTTGCGTCCCCCCAGAGACCGTGGATTTTGTCCCGGCGGCTGTTGTTGTGCCCCAGAGCAGGCTGCTGCTGCCCAGTCTCATGGCAGTTCGTGAAATGGTCACATTCTGTATAAACAAAAAAATCGTGTCCCTGTTGATGAATCAATAGATCAAAATAACATTGTGACCATTTCACAAACTGCCATGAGACCGGGTTGAGTATTTTTATGCTGCTTGCCTTGGATATGTGTTTAAAAAATGTAAAACACTGGCATTTAAACATAATTGCAAGCAGAGATGTTTGCCTAAGATGTCTTGCTACATTTCTAGAATGCATATGCAATGTTTCACATTTCAAGGCAAAACCGGCTTGGTAGCATGAGCCAAATGTTTTACAACAACATCTTTATAATATCTTGTTTTTTAAGTGGGCTTCAGTTTAGCTTAATGAACTGTAATTTTCTCTCATCGTCTCTCTCACTCTCTCTTCCCTTAATTCCTCCCTCTCTCATCTCTCCCTCCCACCCCTCTCTCACATTGGCAATGAATACAATCAGTCCTACAAATTAATTCCCCCTCAACCCCTGTTGGCCTTCTTCATGGTCTCTACCAGGTTTATGGGATAACTCCCCTATCAATTAAAGACTAATTCTGTTAGCTGTCATGTATGAAGCACCAGGGTATTTCCTCAGCTTATGAAAATGCCAGCCTGATTTTAAGGAAGTGTCATCTGTAATACGATCTTTACATTGTGGTACATTGGAGAAGGCAGAATGTAAGAAATGGCAAAGATTAAGCAGGTGCAGTTATAAAAGCTAAATAATCAGAATCAGCTTTATTGCCAGGTATGAGGACACATACGAGGAATTTTTTTTTTGGAGCATGGTTCGCTCACATTGTGCTTACATACAAAAACAAAAACAACCAAAAACAAAAAATATACACACTAATATATACACAATATATACATACTCTAAACAGAACAAAAATTTAAATATGGAGCATAGTGCAAAGATACTGGAATAAATAGTATTATGTTATTATATGAACAGTATGAACATTATGGACAGTTCTAAAAATAGGAAATGAGATGATGAATAAATAACAAATAAGAGAGATGTGAGAATGGGACCAATAAACCTTTGTTCTATGTCAATGCTAATATGATGCTGTAAAATTGCTGCCCACTCGCCTTGTCTTTTGGTTACTAAAATTGGAAGTCATTTATTAGAAGTGTTTTATGTCACTTTCCTGTCAAAATACATTTGCATTCCAACTTATCAAATTAGTAGTTTAAATATATTCTTTACATGAATGGTGTTACAGTCAAGGATTGTGTTACATGTAAAGTTGTAATTTATGTCAAAAAAATACTGGTTTATTGTTTTTTAGAAGACAAAAAGGGCTCTACAAACCTGCAACAACACTGTTATAACTTCGCAGAAATAAAATGAAACTGGAAGGATGCAAAATATCAAGAAAACCCCAACAGTCATAGCAGACAACTTCCCCAGACCTATAAGGCTCCTAAAAGTCTCCTACAGCCAAAATGGAAAAACTGGCCTAGACCCCCAGTGGTCACAAAAGTTCCAGGATTACTGCAGGCAACTGCTCCAAACTTCCAAGGTGCCCAAACATTTCAAGTCACTGTATATTAATGGTTGTTAGTAACTGATTAATTTGCAAATTTATTGACAAATTATAACGGGACATGCAAACTTTTGTGGCCTTTTCTTTGTTAAAATCTAGCTGTGAGATCATTATTATACTTACATGGTGCATATACACAGACAATTGTGGGCCAGGATGTAATATTCCAGTAAAAGAGTACTGGTTGGTTTCTGCTTCTAAGGGCTTACAGCAAAGTAAGATGATGCTGCCTGCTGGGACTTAGCCCTGTAGTTAATCTGGGAATAGATGGACACAAATACAGTCTTGTTGATGTAAAAGGGGACATTTCATAGTAAAACTAAATTTTTTCAGTGTTTTTTCACAAACATTTATGAATCTGGATTGACTACCAAGTCACAAACTGAAATAAGACAACCTAGGGTGGCCATATTTGTCTCGCAAACCAATCAGAGCAGACTGGAATTTTTGGGAGGGTAGCATTTCAGACACAGTATGAATAACGTTCAATTCAAACAGACAGTATGAGAAAAATGTTTTTTTCTAATTAAATCATGTTAACATGTTCTAGTATGAACCTGAAAATGAGCATAATATGTCTCCTGTAAAATTTGGCCACACACATAAACCCCATATAGCTTCATGAAGTCCTGCCAACTACAGACTCAACACCTACAGAGTTGGCATACTTGCACACATGCTTGCACGAAGCAGCAAAAGCACCCCTGTTCTCAGCAAGGCAGTCAAATTGCTTTGAGTGAATCACTGAAGCCTTAACTGGTAATACTTACTCCCTGAAAAGCACAAACCCAGAGGCCATCACACATGCTTGTAATGCAAGTAGGAACTGTTGCTGAGGCAGAGACTGCACAGAAGTGTTTATATAGCAATTATTTGTTCCCAGCACAGCCACTGTAGCCTACTTTGTCTTCAGCAGCATTGCTTCTGTTTGAATCAGTGGAAAGATGGAGAGATGATCTGATAGCTGTAGCTGAAGTACTGTAGTTGGCTGTGAAGAGAATTAACCGCAAAAATGTATTAACCCACAGCCACTAATTCAGACACAAAAGTTCCATAGATCAATATATTTAGTCATAGTTTAGACAGTTTTCAATTTTTTCTTTGTTTTGTTAAGATTGCCCAATTAAGATTGAAATAATTAAATATTTCAAAAATGTGTGCCGAGCTTGCCCCTTACTGTCTGAAAACAATACATTAAAGGTCCGATAGTATGAAAATTTCACTTTATGAAGTTTTTTAACATTAATATGCACTCCCCCAGCCTGCCTATGGTCCCCTAGTGGCTAGGAATGGCGATAGGTGTAAACCGAGCCCTGGGTGTCCTGCTCTGCCTTTGAGAAAATGAAAGCTCAGATGGGCCGAGCTGGAATATTGCCCCTTATAAGGTCATAAGGGGCTAGGTAACCTCCCCTTTCTCTGCTTTGCTCGCCCAGAGAATTTGGCCCACCCATTAAAGAGAGAAATCATGGCTTTCAAACAAGAAAAGTGGCAGTTGGTCAAGGCCAAACCCCCCAACCTCCACTTTGACTCAAACTCAAGCAACTTTCATGTCATTTTAAAATATTCTTATTATTCAGTGTCCCATATCAGTATTGAGCCCCTGTCATCTAAGCAATCTAAGGATTAGCTTATCTTTGCGAAAGGGTGAAGAAGTCTATCACACTACCGTAAATAGCAGACTATGACACTGACTGTGAAAGAGGTCATTTGGCATGCAGATAGGAACATTTCCAAAAAAATCTTGCACACTTATTGCTAGTGTGCAATTGGTTAAGCTGCCAATGGTGGCACACGTGTCTTAGGTTGCTGACCCCTGGACTACAATAAAGGTAAAAACAAAACAAAAACTGCTGACTATTTGCCAAACAGCAAAGCGCATTTGGATCGTCTAATTTCTTTCTCTCTTTCTCAATAAAATAAAGCTGTGTTCAAGTGTGGTTGGAAACGCCTGACGCCCTAAACAATCTGGCAGTAATTGTGAAATATAAAGTCTACTTGTGCATCATGGGGGGGGGTGTTAAAGAACACAACAGGACATCACACAAATGAGCCATAAGTGATACTCCCACATCGCCTCATCACCCTGCGTCAAAATCACTGGATGCTGTCAAAATGCAGATTAACTGTCAGTGCTGCCCCCTTGCTCTGCTCCTTCAGTGGCAAAAAAAAATAACTACTGTGAAGTTTTGGTGTGAATGGGGGATAAGCGCTTATTTGTCAGTGTTTGTTTCTCTAGGGTAAAGTCGATGAGCTGATGTGGTGTTAGCTGGAAGGAAATGTCAATGGGGGATCGTGGGAGCAACACTGGGCTCTACTGGGCCTGCTAAAGCCTTTCATCTGAGATAGCCACCATCATTAAGAGCCATCCATGTTTGCTTTTCGGTGCCTATAGTTGGATCGTGCTTGTCTAACGCAGTGTGGGTATGAGCTACAGTCTTAATGAGCGTGTGTGAGCCTGTCTCAACGTGTTAATGCTCGTCTGTCTACCCATGTATGTGGAACAGTGTCCCTGAGTTTGTTCTTGATGAGTCTGTGTATGTGTCTAAGTGAGCCACGGCCCATTAAGCCGCCAGCACGGTCTGGAGCTTGCTAATAAGTATCTGTGTCACATCAAAACACATCATGACTAGACCAAGTTAACTAGCGCTTTGCTTCCGACACTGTAGGTCTAACTGCTGGCTACAGTGTCTGTGTATGTATGTTAATGTGTGGTTATCTCTTGCCATTTCTTCTAGAGCTGTAACAATTCCAAATTTTTGCTGTACAATGAGTTGCCTCAGAAATACTTGAGATTAACTATATAATTTCCTCCCTCTGTGACTATTAAGACAATTTCTATACATTGTCTCGTACATTGCTTCAGAACATCACCAGGCCTAGTTAGCTAGGTGTTACCCTTAATAGATGTTAGAGGCGGGGGACAAAATCAATACAGCATAGTATCACAATATTTTCAGTGGCAATACTGTATTGATACACAGGCGTCAAGTATTGATCTTTTATTATACACTGTATGTGTTGGTCAGTTTGTCTGCTTGACAATCCCATTTTGCAGCAATAAAACTTAAGTGATATGAACAAACAGAGAAATCTTTTTAACAGATGTTGACAAAGTTTCCTTTTGGGGACATCATTTGAAAAAAAAAATTTAGAAGTTGGAAAAAAGGTTATAAATTGCAACATATTGCAGAATATTGCAGTATGTTTAAAATCACAATAATATGGCATCTTAGCATAAGTATCTTGATGATATCGTATCGGGAGGCATCTGGTGATTCCCACCCCTAATAGATGCTAATAACTATACCACAGACTCTACACATACTTACATGCATGTGCTATGTGTGTCTGTGCCAAGTCCTCACTTGCATATTCTGTCATTTTTCTCACACATCTCTTTGCTATGTGTATGTTTCTCATCTTCTCGAGCCCATTGAGTCAGGGTGTTGTGAGGTGTTTAGCAGTGGACATCAGCTTTTCACACCAAATGGAAATGCTATAGTACTAGTTGAATGTTGTTCCTGCTGGGTTAATAGAGGTTGCAACCGACCAGGAGAAGTTCAGTTTCAGCAGCACTGGGTGTACCACACGCTTGTCTTTTGAGTTGAAGATCCACAGAAACAGGGAAAAACATAAGTTCAAAAGTAATAACCCATACCACCTCAACATTTTTTGTATGCCAACTGATGTAACACGAGGGACGATTAAGCTTTTAACCACTGTATACGGTGTTCTACTGTTCAAAACAACCTGTTGCAAAAGGTCTTTCTCAGTAGTAGAACTATATTGACTGCAGCGGATGAATTTGGTGGTTAAAATACAATAGTGCACTTCAGTTAAAACGTAAGAAATTAAATATGTAAAAAAACTCAAACAATGACGTGCTTCAGCCAAGCTAGAACAACACACACACACACAAATATGTTGTACAGCCTTGCTTTAGCCTTCATATATATTTATATTATGAAATATTGAATATGTCGATGGAATACGAACACACTAAGCAAATTAACTTATCATTCTGAGCATTGCTAGTGAACTGTGTGTGTGTGTGTGTGTGTGTGTGTGTGTGTGTGTGTGTGTGTGTGTGTGTGTGTGTGTGTGTGTGTGTGTGTGTGTGTGTGTGTGTGTGAGTGATATATGAGCTGGCTGCTAACTGTGATCAGTAAAGGTCAATCCGTGCTTGACACATTCCGTCAATCACACGTTTACGCCATTCATTTCAACACCATCTAGGATATGACTGTGATGTTTTATTGTCTTCTCGCTGAGTGCCAACCCAACACTTTCAAGGCAGAACATTAGCTTTGTTGTCCGCAGAGGACCACGGCCGGTATATCAAAAATAGGAATAGGAAAATAGCAAAAACAAATTCCAACAAAAAGGCTTCATGCTTTGTAAGAAATGTTTTCTAAAAAATAGTTTTTTTTGTTTTCCCTTTCCTGCAGTTATTCAAATAGTAGTAGTATACAATTGCTAAACAATCACTTGTTTAGCCCTCCAAACTTAAAATGTAGTTACTCTCGTGACTTGAAAAACAATGAATTTGTCCCACCTTTGCAATAAGGTTTAATTTACTTGGCGTAAAATAAAACATTGTTTGCCTGTTTTCCTGCCTGTTTTCCTTGGGAAATAATGGCGTTTATTCAACAGTGTCATTCAGTAACATGGATCATTAGTTTAGATTAAACAAAGTGGCGGATCTGCACGAAGACCCTAATAATCTTCTAAAATATTTTTTTCATTTTTTAGGTCAGTGGCAGTAATGTTGACATGTGTGTTCTCTTCCACTTTATCTTTTGATAATGAGATATTTTTGCCATAGCCCTTTTGACTTTTGGGAATCTGTTGACATTTGCTTTGAATAAATCAGGTAATACATCAAGAAAATTTGATTTTATAATAATAAAAAGGGATATTGTTCCTCCTGTTCCTCTAACCACTAGAACCCCTGTTATACCGGAGTAGAATTTAACCTCTTTTTAGACTTTGTTTTTTTACGTTTCCAAGGCTGAAATCATAATTATCACATTATACCCTGCATTATTATATCTCTGACGGATTATTAGGAGACATGGCCCATCATACATTACGTCTCGAGTTAACCTCACCTCAGGGTTAATGATAGGGGAAATTGATAATTCACTTTTGACTGACCGTTAAGTTTTTTGTGCTGTGGGTTCACTGCTCCTCCAAAGTACAGTATATGTTTCTGTTGCCAGATATTGCAATTAGAGTTGGGTGGTATTCATATTTTTATACCGTTAATCCTCCTCCCTATTTTACACCGGTATACAGTATTACCGTGACTAATTAAAAATGATAACAGAAGGCTCAGATGGCACCAAACTGTTGGCTTGTGCGTACATCGTTCAGAAACTGAATACCAATACTGAACACTAATACTAAAACACCTCCTCCTTCTCATTAGGTTGGAAGCCAAAATGCTGCCAAACTGTAGAAGTTGTGTTCTTTTTCGAGACCAGGTCACTCAGTGGAAAGACTTGCCTCTTTTTTTTCTCTCTCTCTCTCTCTCTCTCTCTCTCTCTCTCTCTCTCTCTCTCTCTCTCTCTCAACCACAGATAAGCATTTTTAGGCATTAAATAAATTACATTTAATATTAAATCCTTGTCTCCTATTGCATTTTTTTTAATGACAGTATTGAAACTGATACCGTTGCTAATTCTAAGACCCCGAGGTATACTCTATTACCACCCAACCCTAATTTGCAATTTAATTAATTCAAGCACCTCTGATACTACGGCACATACACGTGTGACAGTATTGGACATAAATTGACGTAAATTGAATCCCACTTGAATTCTTTTGTGTTTTTTTTGTGTTTTTTTTTTCTCCCTTACTCTGTGTGACTTACTACTGGATTATCGCCGGGATGAAACATCCTCTTGAACTTCTCTTTCTGTTTTGTCCAGATATAAATCATTTTAATCTGATGGTGATTGAGAAAGACTGGAAGACCCTTGAAATGATTTTGAAATCACATTTCATTGCTTTCCCGATGAACAGTTAGCTTGCCTGTAATATCCATCATGTGTCCATTTAAAAGAACCGTGAAGGTGAACAGCCAAAATGACCCCACTCATCCTCATCTGATTGTGTCTCATTGGCTGTTTATGTTCTGTGACATGTTTAGGATCACCTTCAGGTACATGGAGGCCATTGTGTCACACTGTGTGCACCAGCCAATGTGCACTGGATAGGCAGAGAGAGGTAGAGAACCAGTGTAAAACAGGGCAGCAAACAACTATTATTTACTTTGATGGTGCAGAGACTCAAAATGCACATTGCAATCACTTGTTAAAGTCCCTCTGTGTATATAAGGTAGTTCAAATTATTAACTCCCCAACGAAGGCACAGAAGTTTTAAGGGTTTTGGACACATTCACGATTCAAAGTACTTTACTCGCTCTCGCTGTAGGACAATTCACAGCTGCAAACACAGCAGTGAAGCCAAAGCAATGTCTTGCTGCAGACAGTAAACAGCAGCTAGCCTGTCCCACTGGCCCTAATGAGCAACAATGTGTCACCGACTCCCATAATTTGCATTTGTAATCAGGGGAAAAAAAGGATGTTTTAATAACCAAAGGCTGCCCAGATTCACTTTCTTTGTAGTTGTTTTCTTCCACTTCCTGTCTAGATCACTTCAACATCTTACTTTGTACATTATCCTGCAAAGACTGTATTTGCAGCCCTTGAGCATAAAGCTATTAACACTTTACAGTCAGTCATCCTCTGTTTGGCTACATCTCGCATCATTTGGGTTGTTTGGAAAAGTTTTCGGGCAGTATGCCCAGGGCCCTATTCTCAAAATAAAGAAAACACAAATACTGTACCATACCACCTTCTGTCCACAGCCTTGCATTGGCAGATAATCACATACCTGCAGTTGTTTAGTCTTGAAGCACGGCTGTGAAACTAAGCATCATGTTGTTGAATGATTCTTGAGAAAACATTCATGTCTGACATTTAATGCTCTTTAAAGGGTCATTACCGTTTTTTTTCTTTTGTTTTTGTCGCTTAGTGACTTATGGGAACAATAATCTTTAACATTGGTCCAGTATTTTGCTAGGACGCTGCAGTCGGCAGAGGCGAAACAAGCTACAATGTAAGTTAATAGGGCGATTGTCCGCCTTTTATTTACCTTCTCTAAAGTGCTCGTTTTTTCCACTGACAGACTCAGATTAATATTCTAAGTGTCTGACAACATTATGAAAAGGATACCTTCAGAATTCAGCCTTGGTGCAGAATTACAGCCGCTACAGCCAATCCCACAATGAGCTTTCTTTAGTATGTGCCATTTCTGAGTCTGTAGCTTTCGAGGAGGGGTGTGGCCTTCAGCAACTGCCACTTTGCTCGGTTGAAAGTCATGATGTCTCAATGGGCGGGAAAAGCAGAAAAAGGGGAGGTAACCTTGCTCCTTATGACCTCATAAGGGGCAAGATTCCAGATCGGCTGTAAAAGATCAGATGTAAAAGATCTGGATCCCAAAGTATAATTACACAGTGAGGTTACATTTGTCTGATATGACATTACAAGACTTAACTTAACAAAATAAGATGTCCAATAAAATCTTTACAATGTGAGTATAGTTTTTGTTTTTCCCAACAGAGGTTCCTCATTTCCTTGAGTGACATTTTACTGACAAATAACTTTAATGAATAGTTTGACATATTTGGGGGGTACAAAAAAAGTAATGTGCACAATATTTAAATGCAACACGTGCCAATCACTAGTTCTTGTTTACCGCTACGTGTAGGATATAAATCTCAGACCATTATTTGCAGCGACGTTGATGATGTACAGTTTTACTTTTTGTCAGCAACATACTGTATGGTTACATAAAACTGTTAACATTCTGTTTTTGTATATATTTGTTGTCTTTTCCGCTCCACCCTTTGCTTGTTTTTGTTTCTTAGTTGTGTTCATCTTTTTTTTTTCACTTGTAGGAATCATATTACTTTACTGCTGCAACAACCATGTTATGTTACTTCACATAACATTTGACTCGATGATTACTCTGCCAGATGCTGAGATTTCTTGCATTAGGAACTCCTTTCAGTGTTTGCTTTAGGATTTTCTTTTAGCAGTGTGGGTAGCTCTGTCCAAACAACAACCTATTTTTTATACTTGCCTCTTTATTGATATTTTATATCTGCACTCTCTTTCTACTTTGTGCTGCAACACAGAGGGAAATTGTTGTACAGCAGCACAACAATTTCCCTCGGGATGAAAACAGTCCTTATCTTTTCATTGTAAGGATTCTGTATTCCTCCTGACAAGATATTTCCCTTGTGTCTCTGCTCTAATTAGCTGGCTTTCTTCCTTCTGATGCAAAGATGTAACTGTAAGCTTTGTCACAGTTGATACTGCACTTCCTTGGCCACTGACACAAATGATTCCATATTGCCTGTGTAATAAACACAAATTCACCTTCCTTTCCTTTGTAGTCATACAAGTAACCTGAATGCCAACACATATTCCAAGTTAAATGAACGAGGCCTACTTTGAGGACCTCTGAAGGCTTGTGTCTATGCCTGAAGTGGACTTTCAGTAGCTTTTATTGGGAATTATGCGCTCAGGCTCACTTATTGGGAATCCATGGGCAGGTGCCACTCAGTCATATCACGAGTCCTGCTCCTTTCTATTCTCTCTCTAGCTCCACAGTATTGATTCCTCTCAACACTAAGCCTCTGACTAAACCACTGAATTCTCCTCCTGCAACACTCTTTCCTTATCTCTTAATTTTTTTCTCCCCCCAACCTTTCAGCAGTTTTCTGCCTTTTCTTTTTCACGTCCTCTGTTGTGCTGCAACCTCTCAACCTCTGTATGTTGGTTCTTTCAGAGATCTGACTTAAAAAAAAAAAAAATTGTACGGTCACGTCATCTGGGTGCCTTGTTAAATCGTCTTTAAGTTTAACGCAATCAAGTCAAACATAGGATATTGGATGGTTTATCACTTAAAAAAAAAAAAACTTAAACCAGCGTTTCTTGTGATTACTTGCATAAATGCACTAGTTCAAGTTTATACCAAAGAAACCTTAAATCAAGTCCACGCTAAGCTGGTTAAACTTGGAAATGCGTCTTATTCTCTACATTTCCTTTCAGACTAAAACAGCATTTTTCGCACCCAAAAACTGAGTGTTTCTAAACCAGTTTTATTAGATACATCTTAAACGCTGGCTTGGTGTTTCAGAGTGTACGAGAAAAACCTAGCTTTTGAAAAACGACGACGTGAGCCAGCCCGGTTAGGAAGTAAAGTCAGGATGAACTTTTTTCTGTCGCCTCAAACCTTCGCTGTGATCATTCAAAATGCACGGCGGAGCTGTTGTCAATGACCTGCATTAAAAGCTGATTTTGTCAGACACAACGGTTATAAAATAATGATTTCATCACGGCATTGCAGCAGCCTCGGAATGACAGGTATTATCAGACATGATTAAATAACTTATTACATGCTTGTTCTGTTGTCTGACAACAAAATGTGTAAATGAGAACAACTATATTTTGAATTTGGCTGCATTCCAACACAATATAGGTGATGACAGAACGATGAGGTGTAATGGGCTGTCACTCGGTACAGTAAGCGGCTGTTTTGCTGATCAAGTTTAGACGACCTTCTCTGTGATCACTCGTTTTATAGCCAATGAATCAGCACAGGTCTTGTCATTAACCTGTATGTACAATATGTTGATTTTTAGAGGTCAGATGTCTACAATAAATAATGACTTTGTCAGCCAAGCTGTGACTTTTGGCACTCACTAACAAGTGGTTTGTAAATTGAAATCGTTCTCTCTCTCTCTTTCTTCTGTGTCTCTCATTGCAGACCGTCGCGTTGCCATGACAAGCGAGGAGGAGGAGGGCCCCAGCGTTACAACAACACCGTCAGCGGCAACAATCTCCAAGGTAGCAGCTGCAGCCATAGCCAGGGGCGATAGCAATGATGTCGTCACTTCCTCCTCCCCCCGCAGGCCCTCCCCGCACCGCCTCCCATGTCCCGAGAAAAAGGAGGAGAAAGAGGAGGAAATAGAGGAAGGGATTATTCACAAAGAGAGGATTGACAAGGAGGAGGGGGTGGTGGTGTGTGAAGGGGATGATGACGAAGATAATGATGAGGACGGCAGCAGTGATACCAGTGTGTTGGTTGTGCCCTACCCTGAGCTGGCTCCTGTGGTCTTCTTCTGCCTCAAGCAGACAACGTGTCCTCGTAGCTGGTGCATCCGCATGGTCTCCAGCCCATATCCTTTTATTACGGTGGGAATGATGCGTCCAAGTTTGTGGATCATCTCCACAAAGTGCTTTTTAGTATCTTAATCTGTCGTCATGTAATCATTCAACATTCTGGCATTTTTAGGCTATGAAGAAAACATTTAGGAAGCTCTATCATTTCTCTCACAAGTTTCCATTGGTCAGTAAACAACAGTCAACAAAATACTAGCTTTTGAATGTTTCCCCTAACCCAACAAGTTCAAAACAGTCTCAGGTGGTGTGTGGCATCCTGTATCAGACATTAAGGGCCAGATTTACTACTACTTATACTTCTGCGCCTGTTGTTTTTTCTGATGCAGGTCTGACACATTCTGCCCCAGACACATTTGTGTTCTTCTCTTCTTATTGCAAAAACATTTTCGGGAGGATCACAATTGTTGGACACTTAACAGTGGTGGAAAAAAAACAGGAGTAAACATAGTGCAGATGAATGGGATGAGATGTAGCCTACCACGCCCTGAGGGAGGTTGTGGTGATGAAAATAAATGTGGATTTACTCTACAGAAATCTGAGTGATTTTACATGTAGAGTCCCACCACAACATATACATTTACTGAAGTAAGACTTCCTTTACTGTGAACCTTGCAAGGGTTTTGAGGCTGTTTGTGTGACCAGTGATAACACATTTGATTTAGAAAGATCTGAAAGGACTTATACATCCGCTATGAGAGAGGTGATCCAATGTCAGTTTGTTGGTACTGTTCAGTGGTTTGTTTTACACATTGCAGTTTCCTGTTAAGACGGCTTGCTCTACTCGAGATTATGTTGGACTACGTCTGCAAGACTCATGGTAGTTTTGTGTTGTGTTTGTGTATTATATCACACAGTGTATACACAAACAGACACGCACACCAATGTGAAATGACAGGAATATAGATTACATTACAAGCTGTACACTCCATTTGCTGCCCCCAGGCTCAGCAGACACGGAGTGTCAAGCTTCTTAAAGGGGCGCTATGCAGTTTTGGCCATTTCTTTGCTGTTTTCTCGCTTTTTGCTCACAGGTTTCTCTTTAGAGCTCTGGCAGCTCCTATGTTTACATGTGTCTGAAACCTCGCTTGGTCAGTCTGCCGTTTCCTCTTTCTCTGTTCCTCCGACGATGCTTTCCTATGTTTCTGTTTCTTTTGTGCCGGCTCAGCCATGACGATAGTGTGAAAAACTCGGTAAAAACGTTGCAAGGGTGTTTTTTTTTTCCGCTCACAGGTGTTAGGAGGGAGCAAGACGGCCAACATTCAACTCGTAAAAAATCATATAACCAATACAATGACTCCAAAATTGTTCACTTAAGGTAAATTAAACCCCAAAAAACTTCATAGTTTTGCTTTATAGAGCAACAATTTCAGTGAGGTCATTGTGTGACTTACACCCTTACACTCAAACTCCCAAAACACAGTAGTGGCACCGCAGAGTGATAAGAGTAGGAATGAGTGCGTGGAACGGCCAGAGATATGACTGACTGGTTGAAATTGATTTGAAGCAGATATAGAGGAAGAAGAAAAAGGATCAGGGAACCAGCAGATACAGATAAGAGGACAGTGAGAGACGGTGAGAAGGTGACAAATGAAAGGATGGCAAGATACAGTAAAGAGTAAGAAAGTTGTATTGATGGAAAGACATTAAGGTGGGTAGTTGAAACAGGGAAAGCGTAGATAGTGATAGTAATAGATGGTGTTTAAGAGGGTTCTAAAGGCAGGAGAAGGAATACAGCAAATATAGCATGATGTGCATCACTGTTTGTTTGCATTTGGGCATGTATGGAGCGTGTCTGTGTAACAGCTTTGATTTGTGTTTATTTCCCATAAATAAGGAACAGCATTTTCTCTCCAGGGATGAAGCCAACTGGCATACAGTACATGATTCCTGTGACAGGGAGAAAGAACGTGATTGAAACAAATGTTATCTTTTCTGCACTTCCTGTCTTTCCATTAAGCGGACATCACATCAGCTCCTAGTGGTCCTGGCAATAGTTTATACCAACTAGAGAGAAAGAGGCAAAAAAAAATAGAGAGAGGGGGAACATAGGCAAGCCATCCATTCAGGTCTAAGGGAAATGTCTTCCTCTGGAAAATGTCAGAAAGTCACAGTAAAAAAAAAAAAAAAATTGATTCAGTGTCTTTATTTCCATCTCTCTCTGTCTCTCTCGCTTCTGCAGTCTCTTTCTACATCTCTGCTACAAGCTCACAAGTGAATTAAGTATAGGGTGGTGATGGCACAGTGGATTTGTCACATGCCTTTGGTGTGGGAGACCTGGGTTTGAATCCCACTGTTATACATCAAGCAATGTGTCCCTGAACAAGATACTTAACCCATAGTTGCTCTGGAGGCGTTCAACCTCTGATATATAGCAATTATAAGTCGCTTTGGATAAAAGTGTCATCTAAATGACATGTAATGTAATGTATCATTTTCTCCACTACACTGACCTTATGTTCTGTTAGTCTTGTGGTGCAATTTTGGTGATGACACATAAGAACAAACTTGAAGGGAACACTTGATGCAAAACATTAAGCGTGGCGAGCTTTAAGCCCTGTATTCTTTATCTGTATTCAAATCTTTGAAGCACAAGTTCCATGCTACTGGTATATTGTTTGAAGCGTTCCCTGCTACTTTTGCTGTTATACTGCTGTTATGCCAGCTGGTGCAAGCTAATGCTATCAGAAAATTGAGGTTTTGTGATGAATGTTGGCTTTACTACTTTCTTACTTACTGTAGTTACCCTAGCGACCTGGCAATTGGAATGGTGACGCCAGTTGGTTAGCTGGTCAGCTCTGGTGCCATGAGGATGATGTCTAATTATTTCTGTCATCTAGTGCAACCTGCAGGTCAAAATTTCCACTTTTTTGATACTTCAGATAATGACCAGGAAATATCTAAACACTAGATTCTCTTCAGCCTCAGCTGTACTTCTGGTTCACTGGTAACATAGACACTTAAAATGCTAAATTTAAGAGTAAACAGGCTTGCTCTGAGTTGCTAACAGTTAAATCTGACAAAGCATCCAGCTTTAAGTTGAGCTGCTTCCGCCAAGCTTTACATTGTTTTAGTAACAATACTGATTAAGGATTTAACAAGTCTGTTTTCATGTTGTCTGTTTTCAGTGTTGTAGCCTTGCTGAATTGGGGGAAACAAATGGAAAATGCTCCTTATTGGATGTTTTGTTTTCAGACATGCTTCTTTTTCTTTTAGAGCTCCACATCCTTCAGTCTCTAACAACAATCATTCAGATACATTTGCAGCTATAGTGATTCGGGTGAAATTGACAATTTAACCTTTACAGTTGAGTGAACCGTAGTGACCTGATAGAAAAATCTGGGGGCAGTCTAAGGCCGGCTACATACTGGATGCGTCTTGCAGCGTTTCAGCTGCGTGGCATGTACGTTTTTATTTCGCCTCCCATGTTTACGGGTTAGAGCTTACACACTGCCCGCTTGACACGCACGTCTCACACACGAAAACGCAAGCATAGAATAGGAAAAGATGTTTATATGTCATTTTGACACAAATACATATTAATAAATGACATGTTGATGTTTGGAAGTCTCTAGGGTTTGACATCAATGCAGATATAAATGTAATAAAACAATAAAAAAATCGGTCCAACATCAGGGAGGCTTACAATATTGGCCCTTTACAGCTACACAAAGTTGTTAATGTTATTGAATTAAACAGACGGGACACTTACCCATTTTGCAGAGTTTGAATTTGTTGGCGCTATGTCCCGAGATAGCCCTCCCTGTACGTCACCTAGCAGCAGCAGTGCTGCGTCGGACACGTTTCTGGTGTGTAGGACAGAAAAATCCAAGCAGCTGCCATGCAGCTGACACCCAACAGTAACGCCATGCTCGCACGATGCAGCCAGCCTGTAGCTGGCCTAACAAAATCAGGGAGTGTAACTTGAAAGAGAGTTCTTTTTTTTAAGAAAGATAAATGGGCACACTCAGAAAAGATAGGTTGAAGAAGTAATAGAAAGAGAGAATGAGTTTGGAAAAGGGTCTCATAAGAGAGTATAAAAGACATAAGTGTATAAAAAGTATGGAATGGTTGTTAGCCAATTATTAGTGCTCAAGGAGTTCTGAGTGCTGGCTCAGCTCCCCCCTCCCTCTTCGTCTCCCTCCATCTCTATCACTCTCCTTCACCCCTTCCCTCCTAGACAGTTAATAATTTGGAGTTTTCTTTGTGTTAAATCATTTTGCTGAGGCGGAGTGGGATAGTTGGCAGTCAACATTAAAAAAACAACGCCTCTGGCTATCCGCAGTGATAGACGGATCAGACGTTTTGTCGCTCTGCACTTATTCTAAATCGCTCTAATTTTTCCATATACCTCCCGGCTTTTATTTTTTCATCGCTTTCTTTTTTGCTTTCTGAGACTGGTCGGCTTATGTGTTACTCATCTGCTCATTTTAATGACTGCACGGGTCTTTTTCTCTGTCTGTCATCCACGCTAACCACACCCAAAAATATCCATTTGTTTCACTCTTTCTTTGTTCAAAAAGAAAGACAAAACCCAAGAAAGTTATCTCTGATTGAAGGACTACTTATATCATTGGGAGGAGAAAACATATTATAAACGCCTTTATAAATGTAATTTCCGGGATTAATGAAGTATAAATTATTGTTTTACACTATTTCAAATCACAATATAACAGCTCAAAAAATAACCATGAAGTTGAATCAAAACCTCTCTAGAACAGACTCAACAAAAACTGATTATAACATTAAGGATTTGTGTACTGTTGTATTACGCCATAGTATTAGTTTTAGCTAGGTGTAGGTTACCCAATAAACTGTCAACTTATATACAGTATACATCCTGCTATGCCCTGCAGTGCCCTGCTACGCCCTTCAACACCCTGCAGTGCCCTGCTACGAAATTAACTATTATAACTGTTTCTAGTCATAGTTCCATTATCTTTATTGTGACTATATTTGCCACACATGCCTACCAAGAGCCTGGGTCTGTCCCATGTTTCTGCCTAAAAGGAAGTTTTCCTCACCACTTGAGGTTTCTGCCTAAAAGGGAGTTTTTTTTTTCTCCACTATTGCACTAAATACCTACCCTGGAAATCCAGAGTTCTCGCGAGAGCACAATTTGAATTTGCTCAGCGAGTCACTCTGGCATTAGCAATGATGCTCATTACTGTAACTATGCCCTTGTAGCCAAGCTGCACCAATCACATCGGTTTATCTGATTTAGGCGGGCCAGAGGCGAGCTAAATAGATGACGTTAGTTTAATCTATCAGTTAGCTCCGCTGGTTGCTAAGCGTATGGGGCTCTGGATACATCACCCTGTGTTGTGATTAGTCGTAGTGTTATCCAGTTGCGTACAGATTTTCAAATGCATGGAGCCCTCGAGATGGGACATTTTTATTACTCAGTGCCAGACCCTTAATCTTACAGATTTGGGTCTGGAATTCCAGGCTACTAAATGCTTGCCCTTGGGGGAACTTCTGGAATTGCTGGGTCTTTGTAAAGTATGGAATGTGGTCTAGACCTACTCTATCTGTAAAATGTCTTGAGATAACTGTTACTGATACTAGAAATACATTTGAATTGAATGCATTTATATTTTACAATTGATTCAGAAATATTTCAGTCATAGGTCCATATATCTAACTGCAGTTGTATAAATTTCAATTTGTGTGTAAAGTGTACTAAATGCACTCTTATGACTTGTTAGAGGTATTGTAAGGCCTGCAAATGTAATTGTGCTACAATGCATCAAAGTGTATATACTTAGAAATGTCTTTCGAGCAATATGTATGTAATTCTGCTCTACCTTGGCATAGTATATGTATATACCTTAAGTATATTTTATCCAAGTGTACTCCTCATTTTGCCTGATCATACAGCAAAAGTTCTTAAAATTAGCAGTACAATGTAGCTGTAACAGCAAAACCCTGAATAGTTTATCCAAGGAACATGTCTGGGTAGGTGCACAGCACTAATTATTACGGGAATAATGTTAACAAATTGTTATTCAGTCCCCTACAAAACATTGCTGATGCTTCACAAAGCCCTATTTTGTGACACTGCAATTAACTGAAATAAGTATTTCATGTGAAAGGGCTGTTCTGCTGATCCCAATGAGAATCAACAGTCTATAGCTCTGTGCAGCTCTCAGGTTATGGTTTTGGTTTAGATATCCATAGTTGATGCACTATTTATGTCTTTAATGAGTAATACATGATTATAACGGTTATAATCTTTATGACGCTCTGGAATTTGTACATTTAACTAAGTTAGATGCACAAATTAGTCTGTGATATTTTTGAAATGATATATGATAGTTTTTAAATTATGTACTGTAAATAGATGTATACCATTACTTATTCATATCTACTTTAGTGTAATATGGGTATACTAAAGCACAGCTTAAGTACTTGCAAAAATACAAGTCAATTACACTCACAAAGTGACAGATGATTTTATACAGGAGGGTTAGTAAAACCCTTTGAACTCATCATGTTAATGTTGTAATAGAAAAATATTGAATTGAAGGCAGCAAAAAGCAATGTAGAGTTGCCCACTGAGGTGTTGATTCCTATCTACAATATCAACCATCCTCTCATATTACAGGTAGTCATTTGATTCAGTGTTAATATCAATAATTGTGCAATTAAACTGAAAAAAGAGCCAAATTCTTTTCTCCAGCGGTATGCTTTATGTAACAACAACAACTTTATTTAATTCAATCTAACCATATTGCTACACAAAGGCATGTTGTATTATGTTGAAAGTGGTGGTTGGAGAGCACTTGTACACAATAAACTGACTCAACAAACTTGGACAAAAGTGGTTCAAACAAGTCTTTTAGTTGGACCTAAGTTTTCTGATTCTACACAGTATAACATATTCAAACCGAATTGCTGCCAGCATTTTGCCATCCTTGTGTAATCGCTATTTGTTTTTGCTGAATTGTACATTTCCCATGCTGAATCGACTGCAAAGTCACATAAACAAGAAACATCAAGGGAAACTCGTCACGGCCTGTGATTTCTCTTCCCTACTACAACAAAGCTGTTTCCAACAGGGAATACTGTCATTGTAGCCACATCTGTGTGATTCCACTGATGCTGTGCTGAAAGTGGAGATACGGAGCTGCAAATATCATGTTAACCAGCTGCCGGGTTCATTCACATAGAGAAGGGATAATCAGAGCAGCATGGGCAAGGAAATAAAATAGATCATTTGAAAGGCTGAGAAGTAAAATTCTGCCCTCCACATCCACACCTCCACCTGTAGATTGAGAAAAAAGGGAAGACAGCAGGGAGATTCAGGGAGAGATAACCCAGAGAGAGAGAGAAGAGAAGCAGGCTGTGCAAAGGGAAACAGAGCATGCTGGAGTGAATATATATTCTGCTCCAAACCAAATCTGATGGCAAGGGAAGGTCAGATTAATAGCTTCCAATTCACTTTCAATCTCCTCTGGACCAACACATGTGGCCCTTTTGTGCCAACAGCATTATTGCATACAGACACTCGCATAAACTCTCACTTTCACACATATCCAAAGATACATCCACATAAATTCATGTGTAGCACATTGAGCCTCTCACTGTGAGTGCCTTATGTGTGAATAGAAAACAAGCTTAAGATTCCTGTTTGATACTTTGCTCAAATACTATTTATTCTATGCATCTGTCCTTTACCTATCTGCTGTCCTGGAGTGATACCTCAAATAAGCCCACTGGTCATACGATACTAGATCTGGCTGCTGATTGGTTTGGCACTGAGCAGCAGTATGGCACTTGATGCCTGTAATGGAGCATTTTGAAGATTTTGCCATTGAAATTATATGAGCAGTAGAGTGTAGGATGCATACATTATTTAATGAATGGGGTGTCTGTGTGGTGGCATGGTCATATAGATAGGATAATGGATATCCTATGATGTTGCCTTTTTCCAGTGCTCTGCATCAATAGAATAACAATCAGCTAATTGACAGGTCTGAAATAATCAGTGGACAAGAGAGGATATCTGTGAAAAACCCTTTGGTTTATGTGATTGGATGATGATAGGATTAATGCAGCTAAACTGGATCTTCTACAAGATGTCTGCTCAACAAAATCAGTTTAATTGATAAAATTACTTTCCTGGCAGTGGCTGCAGGTGTTTCCTTTAATGATGTCTGAAGGTACTTTTTTTGCTAAACAGTGCTTGGCAGGCAGGTTGTGTACAGCACAGCATAATCTGACAAAGCAGCAACCTGATTGGCCACGCTGGTGTTTTGATAAATTGCCCACTTGAGGTGAAAGTGGATGTTATCTTCTTTTTGATGAGTTGTCCATGCTTTCTTGTAGGCTTGCACGATGTTGGGAAAAAAATTGACATTGCAATATTTTTTTTATGCAATATACAGTGAGGAAAATAAGTATTTGAACACCCTGCTATTTTGCAAGTTCTCCCACTTAGAAATCATGGAGGGGTCTGAAATTGTCATCGTAGGTGGATGTCCACTGTGAGAGACATTTAAAAAAAAAATGATCCAGAAATCACAATGTATGATTTTTTTAACTATTTATTTGTATGATACAGCTGCAAATAAGTATTTGAACACCTGAGAAAATCAATGTTAATATTTGGTACAGTAGCCTTTGTTTGCAATTAGGTCAAACGTTTCCTGTAGTTTTTCACCAGGTTTGCACACACTGCAGAAGGGATTTTGGCCCACTCCTCCACACAGATCTTCTCTAGATCAGTCAGGTTTCTGGGCTGTCGCTGAGAAACACGGAGTTTGAGCTCCTCCAAAGATTCTCTATTGTGTTTAGTTCTGGAGACTGGCTAGGCCACAACAGAACCTTGATGTGCTTCTTACAGAGCCACTCCTTGGTTCTCCTGGCTGTGTGCTTCGGGTCATTGTCATGTTGGAAGACCCAGCCTCGACCCATCTTCAATGCTCTAACTGAGGGAAGGAGGTTGTTCCCCAAAATCTCGCAATACATGGCCCCGGTCCTCCTCTCCTTAATACAGTGCAGTCGCCCTGTCCCATGTGCAGAAAAACACCCCCAAAGCATGATGCTACCACCCCCATGCTTCACAGTAGGGATTGTGTTCTTGGGATGGTACTCATCATTCTTCTTCCTCCAAACACGGTTAGTGGAATTATGACCAAAAAGTTCTATTTTGGTCTCATCTGACCACATGACTTTCTCCCATGACTCCTCTGGATCATCCAAATGGTAATTGGCAAACTTAAGACGGTCCTTGACATGTGCTGGTTTAAGCAGGGGAACCTTCCGGGCCATGCATGATTTCAAACCATGACGTCTTAGTGTATTACCAACAGTAACCTTGGAAACGGTGGTCCCAGCTCTTTTCAGGTCATTGACCAGCTCCTCCCGTGTAGTTCTGGGCTAATTTCTTACCTTTCTTAGATCATTGAGACCCCACGAGGTGAGATCTTCCTTGGAGCCCCAGTCCGAGGGAGATTGACAGTCATGTTTAGCTTCTTCCATTTTCTAATGATTGCTCCAACAGTGGACCTTTTTTCACCAAGCTGCTTGGCAATTTCCCCGTAGCCCTTTCCAGCCTTGTGGAGGTGTACAATTTTGTCTCTAGTGTCTTTGGACAGCTCTTTGGTCCTGGCTATGTTAGTAGTTGGATTCTTACTGATTGTATGGGTTGACAGGTGTCTCTATGAAGCTAACAACTAATCTAATTTAGGATAATAAATGGAGTCGAGGTGGACATTTTGAAGGCAGACTAACGGGTCTTTGAGGGTCAGAATTCTAGCTGATAGACAGGTGTTCAAATACTTATTTGCAGCTGTATCATACAAATAAATTGTAAAAAAAATCATACATTGTGATTTCTGGATTTGTTTTTATAGATTGTCTCTCACAGTGGACATGCACCTACGATGACAATTTCAGACCCCTCCATGATTTCTAAGTGGGAGAACTTGCAAAATAGCAGGGTGTTCAAATACTTATTTTCCTCACTGTATGTGAGGTATGTATGTGTAAAAAGAAAAATTTTAAAAGATGACATAAATAGCTCTATTTGGAAATAATAAATCATTCTCGACTACTGCGGTGATTTTGTAGGGGAGAGCATCAACATAGAAGATAAAAATGAAAAAGGATCTTTTCTATTGTGAACCATTCTTTGTTGAACTTTAATGCTTTACAAACACCAAAGCAAATAAGCGCTGTGACTAACGTTATTCTTCTGAAGTGATTTTGGAGAGGAAAACTACGTAGAAATACGCTGGTTGACTAGCATGACACCGTTGTAGTCATATAATACTATCAATCCAGGCTAAAGTGACTGCATGTTGGTTCCTCTACATTCCAGGTTGTAGATCAGACCTGCATGTTATGTGCACTAGCAACAAACTCTGTGCATCCAAGAACAATTACATCAGTGTAAATTACGTTAGATCACACAGACTTCTGTAGTAGATTAGTGTTACGTTTCCAGTGTCGCGGCTCCGAACCGTAACGTCAGTTGAGACGGACACCTTGTTTCTTGAGGCTAACTAAATTAGCTTTAGCCTGGCTGGTAGCAGCTTTCTGCGGGGGAAGATGGCCGGGAGATATTGTAATTCTGATGCATTAATCAGGTGATTTTAGTTCCTATTTGCAGCAAACATAAAACACTGACTATTGTAGCTTCACTGACTACCCATCGAAAACTATGTACATCACTGTGTCAATCTACAGTACTTTTTGAGAGAGCCTCACTTCCCATAATAATAAACCCCATCGGACTACCACGTTGGCCACGTGGCTACCTGTTTTGAAGGGGAAGGGTCAGATGGTAATAATCATGCTAATCAATATCTGTATGCATGTATCTGCGTGTATGTCTACGCTGTATACAGATTTGTGTATCTGTAAACTCTATATACAGTGGACGTAAACATTCACGCCGTGTGGCGTGTTATTGCAATAAGAAAGCAAAGGTTGAGTTTAATAAACTTCACATGTGGGTTGGGTTTAGGAAAAGAATAATCGGTTGAGTTAAGGAAAAGAACAACGGGGTTGGATTTACTAAAAGAACTGTTTAGTTTAGGAAAAGAAGAACAGGGTTGTGTTTAGTGAAAGAAGAAAACGGCCTTTGAGTTTAGGAACTGTGACACGTGGGACACAATCCGTGGTCTCCTGGGTGAAAGTTTTTACCCATCCACCACCTCAACCAACCTCCATAGCAGATTTTCACCCTTTTATACCACTAGCTACAGTGTAAATTCAAATGCAATAGCAGGGTAATATTAGTCAATGGAGGCCAAATGGTGTTGATATGCATACTAAAAAGCAAGTATGCGTCTTGCCAATAATGGCATACAAATTGGCGTGTCATACAAATGCCATTTCATGAGATCAGTCTGGTCCTGGAGTATTCTTAGATATATATTCTGAGATCCATGAACATGCATCAGCTTGTTTCAGACAGCAAGTGGTTGCCACCACGGTGTTTTGTATTTTAAATCAGTGGCGGCAGGATGCAAAGCTGCCCTGACGCCTCCCGGCTACCTCTGATCCTACCCTGTATCATATATCACAGGCTGCTGCTATCCAATGTGATCTCATAACACAGCTAAATAGAGAAGGTTGTAGATTGAAATGTATGATTTTTGGCCACAATTACTACATCAGGTTTTGTTAGGTAGCGAGTATCCTAAAGGTTTTTTATTGTCCTTGATGGGATAATATAAATGTTGAGGCTCATGTTGCCCCGATACCGTTTCTCGTCATTGATCTTTCTTTTCTCTGTGGGTAAAGTGGTGTCAAATTCAAAGAACTCATAGAACTCCTGTATTGTTTCATTCACTGTTAATTATGTGGTTGTCATGGTCACACAGTAAGCAAGTTGGAAAAAGTTGAATCATCAGAAACTCTGAATGCATCAGCAGCCGCTCTCCCTCTCCTTACCGCTGCTCCTGCCCCTGACAGCGGTGGCATAGCTGTCATCGCGTTTGTTGAAAACAGCGGAGGCTGCAGCTAGAGAGCCCTCACTGTCTGAAAGCACCTTAACTCCAGCCTCACTTGTAATTCTTTCTGCATCTCATGACTGGGTTGTCCATTTGCTCTACTGCTGTAGGGGGCGTTAACATGTATTTTAATCTCTATATGCTGGTAACAGTGATATGAATTCACACAGAAGCTTGAGCTCACAGGGCAGAGTGTACATGTTAACATATTGTTACATGTGACCCAATATACTTTATACTTGTGACGGTGTGATCCTTTCTTTTTTCTTTGTATTTCCAACCCAGATATCCAGATTCAGGCCATCCAAACTAATCTGATTTAGTGAAGATGTGTCATTGCACTGTTTTAGCATTTTCAATTAGTACATCTTATCTTTAGCCAGTGATACTTTGGGTTGTGCAACATTATTTTACTTGTATTTTGCAAACAGGAATGATGCATCTCTTGTTGCATTCTAGCATTTAAAATGACAGTTTGAATTCCTAAGGTGAACTACAGCACAGTCGCCCAAAACTAAAGGGATGATAATTCTCATAATGCCTCCATGGTGAAAAATTAATTCCTTGCTAATATTCTGCCAATTTACAAAAAGAGAATGTGTAGGATTTGTATTTCTTTCATTCAGACTGAAGTCTGATTAAGATATTAATGAGCTTGTTAGTTTGCAAATATTTTACTGGACTATTTATAGTCCACAGGTTTAGAGTAACAACTGGATTGTTGGCTATACATTTTCATAGAGTTTGTATGCAGTAGTCCACCTATAGAAATAGAGATGGGCAATATGGAGAAAATCAAATATCATGATACATGGATATAATGACTAAGTGGGTAAAGTTAGATAATAGAACAGTCTCGTAAATTCAGAAAATTACATCACTTTACTGTAAGGCAGCTTTTAAAACCAGAAAAAGACAACACAGTTCTATTTCCCGGGGCAACACAGCCACAATCCATTGTCCAAAATTTAAGACAATATCTAGCCTCATGTATCAATGGCACCAC
Source organism: Percina caprodes (assembly GCA_013375575.1). Taxonomy (NCBI): domain Eukaryota; kingdom Metazoa; phylum Chordata; class Actinopteri; order Perciformes; family Percidae; genus Percina; species Percina caprodes. Next base: position 2,356,176 of record JABXJD010000050.1, on the reverse strand, counting down.
AGCCGTAGCCTGTGTCCTTTTCTATGTAGTTCTGGGAAATATATAAATATAATATCAATATATTAGGCTAGATATTGTCTTAAATTTTGGACAATTAAAGATTGTAATGATATATTGCCCAGCCCTACATAGAAATAGATGCATGTTGTAGCTGTGTTGCCATCAATATATGAGGCTAAATATCATCTTACATTTTGGACGATATCCCAAATTAAAGACGATATTTAGCCTAATATGTCAATATTGATATTATATTGATATATTGCCCAGCCCTATATAGAAATGGACACAGATTGTGGAAATGCAGCATGGATGAAGGTTAAACCTATTCATGTTGAAGCTGTCAACAGCTGTGATGGTTGGAAAAAGACATCTTCTGTCTTTTCTTGTCTATTTTCTATCCTTTCCCATTCTTCTGCCACTCCATTATTTTTCATATTCTTTTTTATTTTATTATCTTTTAAGGCACTCTCCCTTGCTCTCCCAGCAGCTGTGCTTATGCTAATGCCGGTATTAATCATTATGCTAATGTCACTGTACCTACCCATCAAACTGGTGGAAAGGCTGCATACAAGGACCTGTCCTTCATTCTTCTTTTATTTATTTCAATTTATTACGGTTTATATTTAACTGTTAAATGCATTATTAGTCATTTGAAATTACAGCCCAACTGATATATCGGAGGGCCGATATTAGGCATTTCCCAATCTATCTGTATCGGCCAGGATTATTTATTTTTTAAATATCCATTTAACAGAGTCATTTATAATCATTTATAATGAAAAATAATTGATTCTGATATATAAATATTTAAAAAATAAAATAATAATGGACAGTCAATCATGTTATGAGTTTTGGCGTTGCATAGTTTGTCCACCAGAGGGACAACGTCCCAGTTGTCAACACATCTGACTTTTTTTTATTGTTATTGTACAAAGGAATTCAAGTTTAATTTCTTAAGTTTGTATTTTTATACATTTTATTTATCAGAACTTTAATATATTTTGATGTCCCTCTGTTGTGACAATAAAACAAATTATTATATTATTTATTATTATATGTGAGAACTCATAAATAATACAAATAACTAATGTTGGAGAAATCTGTTTATGTTTTGATACCTGATTCTAGATTTTTTTTCTCCGGAATATCGGATTTTTCAATAACCAAATATTTGTTTTGGTATTGGCCTTAAAAATTGGTCAGGCTCTATTCGAAATGTTTTAGATTATTTTTTTCTACTCCATTCTCATCCCTCCTTCCTTAATTATTTTCCCCCACTGGACTGTTTATTGCAACCACTCCCACTTTTTGTATCTTCTGCTTCTGCGCGCGTGCATGTGTGTATGTGTTTGGTCTTACCCAGTTGTCACCAAAACAAACATAACCCAACCCTAAATAATATATGAGTTTTACCTTTGTCTTAAGCATCTTTACAAAATGAACATAAGTTGTTTGGAAATTAACAACACCATCCAATATATTCTGCAGGGTCCTCACCATCTTTTATCACAGCATTGCCATACCATTTCACTGAACATACAATTTGCTTCTTGGCAGAAGCTGCAATTCATTTTAATGGCAAAACTTTTGTTCTATTACATCAATAAGTCTCAGTTCTTACAGCAGTTAAGAGCCAGCATTGGCGATGGCACAGACAAATGAGCTTAAAACAATTTCAGAGAGCCAAGGAACAGGGCATAAGTACTTTACAGTTTAATATGCTGACTCTCATTGGTATGACTGGAGGATAACATCTGTAGGAGTGAGACAGAGAGGTACAGATATGAAATTAATATAAAAGAGTGGTATCTTATTCTCTCTGTATGGTTTTCTTAACAGTAATGGTGCTACTTTTAGGCTCTCTTTTATGGCTCTGAACACGTATGCCATACGAAGCTAAAGCTTTTAGTTTCTTTTGCATTAGCAGATGGTGGACATACATATTTTGGCAAAGTAAAAGAGAACACCTTTTTTTTTTTTTCTCTCATCAGAAGCAAATAGGAACAGAGGTACAGACAAGTCTCAGTGTAATACGTTTGCCAAACAATGTTGCCTGTGGGCCAGAACACAAATTACCAGCATTGTTTTGCTTTGTTCCTCTGCTCCCATGGATCAATTCTATCCTATTTTTGCCTTGGCCCCTTACATGACTGCTGTCGTTTTAGGTGAAACTCACCCTATGGTGCCAACTGTCATCTTCAGGCCACTTGTGTAATGAAAGCAATCAATAATGCAATAGGGACATCAGTCAGTCCTCAATGTCATCAGGTTAGGTGGACGTATGTTTAGCTTGGGTTTTTGAGTTCCCTTGGGCTTTTGTCATTGGATTAATGAGCTTTGTCTAGTGATAGGCTACACTGTTTTCGTAAACTCTACAGGCTCTTCAATTTCTTATGCTGCTGTGATGGGTTATGTTGGACACACGTGAAAGACGACTACTGGTTGTGTGTTATTCACACACTTATGAATAATATTACAGAAATACAAAATGCTCAGAGGTTTTCCATGTCAACATTGAGGAAAGTGAATGGTTTTGTATAATTGTGTGCATTGCTGAATTTAGCTGATTCGTTATCAGTTGTAAGCTATAGAGCACTCACACCTGTGCTCTATAGCTTACAACTGATAACCTTAGCAAATGATTTTCAACTATTTCACCACAGCACACAAAACATTATTAGCTGTTTTCTGAGTCAAAGTACTATAATATCCCTTTTGACATTAGTTGTTTTAGTTAATAAAGATAGCTGCTATGTTATTACACACAGCTATAACCATTGGGCGCTCAATTTAACAAACATAGGAAAGTCTAACAAGCTGCTAGCCTGAAGCTAATTACTATTTATCAGGTAGCTGATAGATTAAAGCAACAAATTATAAAAGTAAAAGTGCAACTAGCAAGTAAGTAAGCTTCTATTTTTTTAACAGTATGTGTGTATTACCAACAGTGTAAAAAATAGCAGTTGCCAGATAGTTGATAAAAATACCTAAAACTTGAAAATGGTAGCTAGCTAGCTAGCAGAAGTAACCTGGGGATGTTTACAGCTTTAACGGTTTCTGACTTACTGCACACTCATTTTCATTGGACCTCAATGTCATGAATATCACAAGCAAGATTTGTTAGAATTTTGTTTTTGTCAATATGCTTCAATCTCTCACTATTACTCTTTTTCTATGTCCTTGTTGCTTCTACCGCTACTGAGCTAACAAGCTAGCAAAATCAGTCTGATTTTGGAGATATTATTACCACTGTTTGTGTTTTGAAGTTTCACATCCGTCTCACATTAGAGGGTCAGGATTTCGAGAATTTAGGTAAAGTTGTTATTTAAGTTATATATGTTTTTAGTGCATGTAATAGGTTTACAAAGTTTACTTTCGTGACAAACGTGCATCACTGTGTAACACACGTTATAATGCTCGCCTAGCTGCTAGCATGGCACGAAAAAAATTAAAACCTATTTAAACCTATTAAAATATAACTTCTGAACACAATTATGACCCTGAGAATGAGCATAATATGAGCAATTTAACATGTAGATTGTTGCCCTTTGGACCTCTAAAAGTTTGGCTTGACCGTGTAAAATTAAGACCATGAATCTATACCATTTCTGCTGTAAATAAGATATTGTTATGAAGCTACGTCCCTTTTCCTGCTGCCACTATCATTGTGCTTATTTTGAAAAAGTTATTCAATCGACTCACTACTTTGGCGATCTGACAGTTGTCTTACTAATAGAATCTCTGAAATGGAGCTAGATTTGCACTCACAACTACACACATTTCCAGTTCTATGCCAAAAATATTAGCAAATCTCAATTTGGGAGTAAGTAGAGGCTGTAAGCCAACAGATTGTCTGGTGAATTATAATTGCACCAACATCTTCAAATAAATGTAAATTAGCTAACAGATGGTGATGTTGGTAAGAAACAAAATACAAATTGTGTCTTTTGGTGCAACGATGCCACTAAAGACACAATGCAAGAAGTTTTTATTTTGTTTTACATTGTGCAATTTTAACTGACAGACTGTGAGTATGCTAGGGAATTTATAGTATTAAAAAAGTTCCAAATTAGTTAGTGAGTCTATGGTTCGGCCTGCTCTGTTGACATCATGTATTGCTGCTCTGACTTCCTGCTGGTTGCTTTCAATACATATTATTGTCAGCTTGGCATCGCCCACTGGGTCTGCAAATGTTGAAATAACACACTGGCTCCTGCGGAGAGATGATAAAAGTGTGTGTGCGTGTGTGTGCATATGTGCGTGTGTGTGTGTGTGCATATGTCCGTATATGTGTGCGCGTGCGTGCGCGCGTGCGTGCATTGAGTGAGTGCATGCGTGCGTGTGTGGGTCTGCAAATGCTGAAATAACACACTGGCTCCTGCAGAGAGATGACAAAAGTGCATGCGCGCGCAACCCACAGGTCAAAATATCCACTTTTTGATACTTCACATAATTAATGGGAATATCTAAAAACTAGATTCTCTTCAGCCTCAGCTGTACTTCTAGTTCTAGGTAAATCTCACAAAGTACAGCTTTAAGTTGAGCTGCTTAGGCCAGGCTTTACATTGTTTTAGCCCCACTACTGGTAAGGATTAAAAGAAAAATGTCTCAGTCTTTCACGAATCCAACAAGTCTGTTGTCATTTTGTTGGTGATTGTTGTAGCTTCACTGTGCTACTAGTGGGGTTTGACTGTAGATTTATCTGTCTGGTTTATTTTGCTTCATAAGGTCTTCAAAGGTGTGCAAGTCTTCTCATACAGAGTGAGGATAACCTTGAAGTTTGTCTTTTACAGCATCTGCTGGTTTACACCTCAGCAGCATTCAATGAAATCACTGTAGCTGAATGAGAGGAAATTGTGTGTGTGGGTTGGTGGGGGGGAAGAGGTCATCCAAGGTGAGCAGCAGCCTTCAGACCCACAGCCACAGACCTAGTAATTAGCGCAACACAATCCTGTACATGGGGTTGGATGTATGTTGTTTCAGCATCATCATTTCTGTTCTCTTGTGTTTTCTTCCTCATGCTTTTCATCCCCTACACACATTTCCCAAACAGTACCTTTAAGCTATTAAGGAACATTGTGGTAAACTGTTAATCTTTAGAGCACACGATGAATGCATTACATAAATAATATCATTATTTTTATTTAATGTTTTCTTAGATACAGCAGAACTAATACATGTCCAGACAGACAAAGAGTGAAAAATTGAGTCAGTTCCAAATTAAGCCATTCTATTAAGTTTGGTAAATGACAGTCATTAGCCTGTCATTAACACGCGCTTCCAATGATTGCTATCTGCATGGTGTCATCGTGGGAACTGTTGACTGGCATGTGTTGTGTTGTGTGTGTGTGTGTGTGTGAGTGCATGTTTGTGTTCCTTTGTTCTGCGAACCGAAATTAGCGTCTTAATTTAGGAAGCGTTTAGTCCCTGCTGAAAGTGACACTTGTCCCTACAGATACCACACTTTGTTCCTCTTGTTAATATTATGAATATTAAGGTTGTCAATTTGTTATGTCTCACCCTCATTATGATGATGCCAAGCAGTAGAAAAATGCAGGACAAAGCATTCATTTTAAAGGTCCTTGGATGTAATGACCTCCCTACAGGAGATGGATGTTAGAGCAATGCAGAGAGAGAGGAAGAGTGATACAAAAGGGAAATAAATAAAGAAAAAAATGAGTACGGGGAGGAGTTAAGTTAGGACAACTTGAATTCTGTGAGTCTTGGCTATCTAAACTTGTAACTTGATTGTTGATACTGAATTCTCAAATTTTCCCTTCATAAAATCATAGAACAATATAAAAATAAGAAAGCAGCTGGCAGAGCTAGCATAGCTACAGACCATTATTGTTAGGCCTTTGTCTTACTGTAGTCCAGCTATCATTGGTGTGCAAAAAACAGCACTAATTCATTATTATTTCGAGTAAACATTTAGCTGAACTTACACATTGTTTTTTTGTCTTGGTTGAGCAGGGCTTTGTCTCTTAAACAACTTCCTAGAAAGCATTATTGTTAGAAAAATTATTACCAAAAGACAACAGAGTCACTGGAATGGGCCAGTGATCTTGTCTCGCCATTATAAGATCCCGTCACCGTTCCTCTTCACTAGCGGAATCCAGGCCTCTGTGTATCAACAATTCAGTTGGGGGTCTTTTTAGTGAGAGTCCTCGACTCCCCCAAAAAAAAAAAACATGGGAAGAGGAAGGGATGTTTTGATCCGTCTCGAAGGACCAAGCTGTTAGAAAAATGATTTCCAAAAGACGACAAAGTGTCACTGCAATCACTTTAACATAATTGTACTTGCGCAACGAGCCAATACGCTGCAATGGGTAAACTAAAGAGCGAACTCCACAGTCTTCACTTTATACACTGAAATCCCCCCTCCTTTCTGCATGGTTACCATGCCCCAAACAACTGCACTATTTTAAAGCTCGTTAAAACTCTACCTGACTTATGAAGGGAGCAGTCAAGACAGGAAAGGGGAGAAGTTTAGCCTTGAGTGTCTGAAGCTATCTGGGGAGGTATGTGGCTCTTGGTGCTTGAAGATGGTTATTATAAGCCAGTAAAAGTTCAAGAGAAATTTTGCTTTAATAGTTAAATTTTCTAACAATTATTACTTGGGATTCTGGTTGTTTTTTAATGTGAAGAAAGGTTGGAACAAAAGTGAACAGGATTGAGAAATAAAGTGAGATAGGTGGGGACACTATGGCCTTCAGTTTTACGGTGATATAGGCTTGTGGAAAGACAGTGGCAGACTGAAAATGTACTCAGTTGTTGACAACTGAATCCATCACATTCTAACAGAACATTATCTGTAAATCTTCAGTTCACTACGAGATTTATAAACTCAAATCTATCTACAGCTGCCGACAAAAGTCTGAGGAGAAACACTCGCTCTGTCATCTTTAAATAAGGAACCACATTGACTAAGTCTTATTTACCCAAGTCTAGACATTCAATTTGTCATTGATTATGCATAATGTCCTGCATGAAGGCAGCAGCAGATGAAAAATAAAAGCAGTAGGTCCTTGGGAAAGCCTTTCAACAAGAACTGAGTTGCAGGAGAATTATAGCCTACGTACATCAGACATCGTGTAGGAGCAAGGCTATGACCGAGTCAGAGAATAAAAGGTAGCGCATGCGCACTTATTCCAAGCTGCACAAGTTTAATAATGACAATGGATCTTTGTCAGATCAAAATGTTTGAAAAAAGCAAAACAAACCCATATTTATAAATCATGCACACCAATAGGTTGACAAGCTCTATGATGGCTGGTGTGGTTCATCCAAAAAGGGTGTTGAAGGATCCAAGAACAAAATGAATTCCTTTATTATCAATAAAGGACATAGAAAAAGTACATACAAAGGAAAACAGTAATATTAATAATAATTTCAAATATCTTTATTTTGAAATCCAGAATGGTCCCAAAAAACGCACCATTTCATCAACAAATACATACAAATTTTAAAAAAGGCAACTGAAAGACAACCGTTTATCCCGCCCCTTGGATTGAGCCTTGCCAATGGTGAGTTCCCAGACCCAACATCTTCATGTGGGTCTGGCTAGGTTGGCACCGCTCTCCCTATAGGAAATCAATGGAACGGCCTGCACAAAGCGGTTTTGCCGCCTCTCATGTGTAGGCGGCTTTACATTTCTGTCCTCTCCATCTCTCACTCATTATCTCTTGTGTCGAGGTTAATCTCCATCATTTGTTCCCGTTACCTTGCTCTATTTTGGTAGCAGCTGAAAGCAGCGTATGCCAATTTTGAAATTGGCTGTGAAGAATATTCAGATATTCAGTGATCTTTCCACGTTATAAATTGATAGCAGAACTTATATCTGCTTTTTTGACAGATGGTACACTTTTTGTGGCTTCGAGCTTTTGGCTTATGGCTTTTTATTAATGGTATTGTGTTGTAGACATTTTCCACTGGTCTTAGTATTTTTAGCTCTCTCAGGAGTTTTGTTGTGTAATTGGTGGTCGGTCCGCTCCTCTAGTTTTTGCTCTTAGTTACACAAGCCTGGCAGTGCTGGTGGATTAAAATAGCATGTAACAGTGGTCGTGGGCAGGAGAGGAAACCTACGCACTTAATGTCTGCATCATATCACCACCACATCACAGAAAGAGAGCGAGAAGAGGAGGGAGAAGAAAAAAGAGACGGAAAGCACAGAAAATCCCAACAGGTGCTCTAAAAAGGAAGATGTTGTGTCCATGCTTGTGTCTTTTCCTGTTTTTATCTAATCTGTAATTGCACACTGAGTATTTCCCTGCTACTTCCATTCCTTGTATCTCCCCACCACTGCCAAAAGACACCTGTTAGTAAACTAGTAGAACTTTATCCATATCCATGCCTTCAGTCCTTCCTGTTCCTGCAGTTTATCTACCTGTCTATTTTCCAGGAGGTGCTGGACTGCTAAATTAACTCATAGTAATCCCATAATCTCACTGAAACCACGGATCCCCCTTATGTGTGTTTGGGCACACAGTTTTGGGCTTGTCAAATGAGTTTGGAAGTCTGGAAAAGACTGAAAAGAATGATAACACATAATTAAACCAAACTGTAGTCTCCATGGTATAATGGTAGTTAACTAAGACTTAGGGATGTAACGATTACCGGTGTAACAGTAAACCACGATACAAATGTTGACAATAACAATTACCGTTTTTATTTAAAATATCATTATTATCACGGTGGATTACCACAGTGTGGAAACCATGTATGGAATCCTTCCCAGCTTCATCCGAGTCTCCTGAAGTTGCTGCGCAGGCACACTGCGTAGCCTACAACGTGCGTTTCTTGGAATTATGGCGGAAGGAAGAGATGAGAGCTCTAAGGACATTTATCAGCCCTCTAAGAGGACTATTTCTGAAGCATGGGCATATTTTGGTTATTATAAGAATGCCAAAGGACAGTTGATTGAAGATAGTTATCCTGTCTGCAGAACGTGCAGGAATAAAAGTTGCTGCTAAAGGACATTGAACATACTTTTAAAAATCCTGCGATAATACCGAAAACTGTGATCATTTTCCATGAGTTTAACTTTCCATACCATTACATCCCTAAGATGACTTAATCAGTTAACAATCCTTTACTGAATGAATCCTCAATCAATTGAATAATGAGCGTTGATAGTAATTTAAGTGGCCCAAAATGTAAGTTTTTGCACAATACAAATGCACACACATGCAAACACAGCATATACACCTAACAGAGGCTTCCCAATATGTTTGTCAGTGCTGGTTGCCACAGCAACAGGGCAGAGCTTGTCTTAAGGAATCCTATGGCTGCTGTGCACAGGCCATCTGGGAGAGAAGTAGAGTGGGGGACACAGAAAAAAGGAGTCAGATTTGAGGAGGCGGAAAGTTGAGTAATTCTTAATACTTTATAATTTTTTAATCTTCCTTTTGATGATCTGTCACAGTTAGGATAGCCATTAGAACATGATACCTGGTAGGGATGGCCCTATTAGAGTTCCTCCTCAATTCCAATGATTGGTTTTATGGCTAATTGCCTGTAGCTGAAGTGGTATGCTCTTCTTTGAAGCACTGCTTGTGTTAAGATTAACACAAAACATTCCACAGAGCCATAAGAGAGGCACAAGAGACAATAACAGCACTCCACAGCCAACTGAGAATTCAGACACGATTAAGATTAAACCACATGATATAGCAGGAATGAACATAGTCTGATTGATGTAAAAATCCATAGTCAAGCATATTTCCAAATACAAATCCTACTTCTTGGCACACACTGCAAAATGCAGCATTCAGGCTGATAGTGGCTTGCCTCGCTAATTAGAGCTGGACGATTAGACGATGTACAGTATATTGTATATAAATATAATTGTAGCAGTATAGAAAAATAGGCTTTATCATGTTGTTATTTCATAACAATAATATAGTTATTGAGATAAGAAGAAAATTCTTGTTCTGAGAGCCTTTGCACAGTCAATTTGCACAGACAAGAATTTAACACAAAGCACTCTGCCTAGAGCAAGCCCATGTCTATTTGTACACGTGCAAAAACACTGCCTCGTTTTAACGTAATGAATAATGATCTACGTGTCTATCTATGAATTGTTATACACAAGGCATCATAAAACCTCACCATTTTCTTTAATTGATAGGCCAGCTGTAGGCAGGAAAGGGGGGAGATAGGGGATGACATGTAGCAAAGGGCTGCTGGTTGGTAGCAGGTGAGCTACCAGGCGACCCGATAACTTTATGGATCTTTACCTAATTAAACATGTATAATTTTGACAAGTGAAACACGTGGTACATTCAAATATAAGAATCTCATATTCTGACCAATAGATGAAGACCTACTGTAGGGGATGCAGTTTGGTGTAGCACACAAGTCAGCTTTAGCCAGACTCGGTAGAGGCTGCCAATCTTGTGCGTGATGGTCTCATTTATTAATAGTAATTATACTTATTCATAGTTCATATCACACCAATAACCAAACGGTTTCAGTCTAACTAGGAGTGAAGACAAAAGTCAGAAATGAGTGTTTTGAAAGCCCAGAAGGCAGCAGGCTGATGAATAATGAGAGAGTCAAAGAACAAAGTAATAGTTTCTGTTGTTACTGTCCTCCTGACAATTATTATTATGTGTGTGTGTGTGTGTGTGTGTGTGTGTGTGTGTGTGTGTGTGTGTGTGTGTGTGTGTGTGTGTGTGTGTGTGTGTGTGTGTGTGTGTGTGTGTGTGTCCTGACCTGACAGCTTAGGGAAAAGAGGAGCTGACATGAGATGCTGTGAAGCATTACCGTGTGATATCCCATGACATTTGCTGCTGTCCAAACTACACACACGTACACACCATCGCCTCACACACACACTCGATCCTCCCCTTTATCCAGTCAGCTGTACTGGATCGAAGATCCCCTGATGGAAAATTCCAGAAAATAAAAAAGACCCGGCCAGCAGCCTCGCTGAACATTATGCAGTGATGGAGGAGAGGATAGAGGGAGGAAGAGGAGGCACGGCTAGAGAGCGCGAGTAACTGAAAGATAAATGCCGATGTGAGACCAGTTTTAGGTGAGATAAATGTGTGAAGAACAAAAAAGGGAAGACTAAAGCAGTAAATGTTATAAGAATAAATGGCTGTGCTGACTGCAGCACAGTACATTAAATCACCTCTACACTTTTAGGAAAGCTTTTTCTTTTAAAACCGAAAAAATAGTTCTAGCAAGTAACTCCCCCTAAAATTCAGTTCTTTAAAATAATTTTACATTTAAGTATGCGTTAAGGCTCCCATCTCTCAAAAAAGTGCCTCGGAACACACCGAAGCGACACTGACTTAAGCGTACGTTCTGCGCGTGTAAGACTTAACACGTCTCCATAGTAGCAGGCGCCGCTAATCTGTATTGTCGCCCAAAAAATGAAAACCGCAATTGACGGAACATCTCTGTTGACCTAGTTAACACAGAGCACGCTGTCTTTCGTCATTGTTTTCATCAGAGAGTGTTGATAGTAGTCAAGAAGGATTGTTGTTGTCATTACTCTGAACGGATGGCTAGTAATAAGAAGATACTGGCGTTGTCAGCTCCTGTTTTCTCGTGCACTGATTTGCTAGTCAAAATAGCGCTCCACCAATCAGATTGGTCATTGAGTCTGACTGCCCACTAGCCGATTCAGCAAGTCAAATCAGCCAAAAGAACACCGACGGTTCCTCCGAATGAGGGTGGCACACACCGAACAGAGTCACCGACCTCGCCAGACTGTCCGACAGCCAACAATTGGTTGGTGTATCAGAGATAATGTGTTCTGCTATTTGAAACTTTACCTAAGATCTGAGGCACTGAGGTGTCTGTTTTTTGTTGTTTTGTGGCCAACCATATTTTCTAAATGCAAAGTCTCACACAAATTGCTCCTCCTGTATCATACTTTCTTTAGCAGTAGTGGGAAATGGATGCAGACAAAGCCCCCAACCAAAATACCCTCGCATCTTTCTGTATCTCTCTGTCCTTTTCCCCTCTCTTTGTGACTATTAACTTCATTTGAGTCAATTGGTTGCCATGGAAACCGGAGGTTGTTTGCCTCCGTAGTATCTCTTTGGATACAATAAAGACAAGAGAGAGAAAAAAGGCAGAGAGACATTGAGAAAGGGGTTAGAAAAGAGTGACGCCACGCAGGGATGTATTAAGAATTCATTTAGCCCCCGCTGCCAGGCACTTTCAGCCTCCCAGCTCTTTCCAGCATTGTCACGCTGATGCTATCACATTCAAATCTTATGGGTAATGGTCTCTGATGCCACAGGATTTCATCTGGCCAAGTTTCCCGCCAGCGGTATGATGTAACTGAATCTGCTCCTGGAGCTTTGGATCATCAAACTTTGGCCTCAGACTGTCACTGTTAGGGGGTTGGACCTTGGGTGTGCTTGGAAAATCACAGCGTGCCAACATGAATGTAAAATCAAATAAAAAAATCAGTCAATTTAATTACTATGTCAATAGTCAGTATGTCAGTCAAAAGATTAACTGTAATTTATCATTTTAATTATTATAAATGAGAAAAAAAGTTTAAGCAATGACTGAAAGCTGAATGACTGTATAGCGTTACTTGGACTTTCAGAGCTTGTAATGGCCATTTAAAAAATAATGTTTTACATGGGTGAGACTTGATTAATTAGAAAATGTATTTATTAATTAATATGTCTTTAAGTAAGGTACTTGACAGCAACCTGGGATTGGACCAGTATAGTAGTTTGATGACATTTAATGCAAGTGACTGTGTTATATAGGCCTATCACTTCTGTAAAAGACCTGGCTTACTCTCAGAATTTCATTAATATGACTTATATGGAGGTGTGTGTGTGTGTGTGTGTGTGTGTGTGTGTGTGTGTATATATATATATATATATATATATATATATATATATATATATATATATATATATATGCAGCGTGTTTTATCCAGGATTGCTTGAGATGCTCCTTTTAGCTGTTCACCCTTTTCAATGACAAAAGAATCTATTAGGGAGCACCCAAAACACTGTACTTTTTGACACAAAAATGCTCCAATTCATCAGAAAGCTATCAGGAAGCTCCATCAGTCACGCTGTACTTCCACTTATTTCATTGCAGCTGCTCGGTGGCCCACATTGAAATACTGTAGGTGTTCCCGGCAGCCTCTAGTAGTGAGTGACAAGCGCTGGATGAATGTGAAGCAGAGCATGCTGAAAAATACTACCCAATTTTCAATCTCTCCCTTGTAAAAAGAAGAAAAAAAAGAAGGTTAAATAATTCTGGAAAATAAAACTATTTCTGTCTAAATCTTCTTGGAAAACTCTGTCTGTAATAGACCTTTGGGCTTTGAATTTCACCTCATTCTCCATCCAATTGTAGTGTTGATGTGCAGTATGTGTCTGTTTGGGAGAAGAAGAAGAAGAAAAAAAAAAGAAGATAAAGTGTCTCCTCCAAGGCACTTACACTAATTGACTCGTTTTTCAGAAGTGGAGAGCGACAAGCCAGACACTTGCAGATTGTTAAAGGCAGCTCATGTATAGGTGGCGTGCATGAAAAACTAAACTGGAATGCTGGACACTTTGGCAACTCGTTGAGGCATTAGGCAGTGGAAATAAGCCCTGAAATAATCCTTATAGCATTAGCCCAAAGGCTGTCATCATTACATAGACTGGTGGAAATAAGAAGGTGCTGACCTGCGGTTTTATGCAGCCATGATTTTCACATTAAAGTGTGTTTTCATATATCTGGAAAGGCTGCGCTTTTGAGGTGCTGTGTTCACTGGCGCCGCCTGCAGAGTCTCACCACAAGCTCAGTGACACCTGCAAATGATATCTCTGTCATTATTTAAGAAGGGCTAGCTTCAGAAAATAGCTGAAGTGCCACATGCGTACGTAGTGTGTGAATGTGTATTTGTTTGCCTGTGGTATGGGCCTGCCTGTGGAATGATAACATCTTTTGAATATTTCAATTACTTTTGAGCGGACCAAAAAATTGATTGATTTTCTTGCACATGAATGAAAACTAAAAAATATGCTGAACACATGAACAAGCAGACCTCATCTAATCCTAGACAAAAGTCAAACTTAGCTCATCTTCTGTGTTGTAGTATATTTAAAGTTCCCATATTTTAAAATAAATTTATAAAAATAAATCACCTTTTCTGGGATTTGGGGTTTTATTTTGTGTCTCTAATGCTTCCACAGGTATACAAACTTGGAGTCTCTCGGTGAGCTGGTTTTTGCACGGCTTTCGACATCACTAGCCGAGACGAGGTGGCTAACCATAGCATGCTAGCTAATTCTCAATGGCAAACACTGCTACAACACACACTAGTTCACCATCTCCAAAAGAACTACTTCCATGTCCCTGTTCTGCAGGTATTCCATAAGTGCCCCCTCAATTAGAAGAAGTCTCCCAGCTAATCCTGCCTTGTTCTGACCAAAGTTAGAGAAAGAGTTATCTAGTTATTTTCTCTTTTCTAAAAGTAATCTTAGTATATCAAGATTAGTAGTTGCCTCCCTGTTTTCCGATCAGTTTTAATTATCTGTTGCTGTAAACTCAAAACTCCCTTCATTTTACCTGTTGTCTTCAGTACCATGTACATTTCCATAGTGCTAATTCTAACAGTACAACAACAACAACAACAACTGCATGTCATACTCACCACTGTGTTCACTCAGTTTTCCTTCTTAAACAGAAACGCTGTTTTCAGTCACTTTTATATTTCCTGATTTGCTGAAAAGCCAGTGAAACTCAATGAAAATGCTGATAAAATGTTTCAGATTAAATGCCTTCCACTGGCTCAGTGAGCATAATTCCTCAACTCCTGTTAGGCTTTTAATTTGAAAGAGCAAGCACGGGTTGAGTTTCACCAGCTTCTTTTAATTGAGACTCGTATTATTTCAAAGCAGTTTTTATTTGAGACTTGTCAATAAGTCTTCATAGGTCGTCTGTATTTAACACACTGATTCTCAACCAATTAATACATTAATAGTAACAATAAAGTCTGGCCTCACCATTATCCTTATTATTTTTTTCTCTATTTTTGTTGTTTCCATATTTCTAAATGCAGCGTGCTCACGCATATCCCCCCTGTGTATTTTTTTTAATAGCTAGAAATTGGCATCCACTGTTTTTGGAAGCGATATTTAAAAGGTATAACCCAGTTAAAATAAAGGATCCTACAGTGTGTGTGATGTTAGTCTGTGTGGTCGGACGAACGGGTGTTAGATGACGAGTCATGCCTCTTTACCTTTTCTTACATGCTATTAGCCTGCAGGACATTAATATTAAACATGCCTCCCTGCAGTGCTGAATATTACTCTTTAAATGATCCACATCAGCTGACACATTGATTTAATGTTTGATGTAATGTGAGCCTTAATGCGCACAAGTGAGTGTGTGTGTCTGTGTATGAATGTATGTGAATGTGTGCACACGCGTGGGTGGGTGAGTGTGAGCGTTTATGTTTTTGAACATGTTGCTTGGTTTTCACTTGCTTATTGGCATATGTGTACTTTCCTGCTTGTGTGTGTTGATGAGTGGGCGATTGTGTACCTGTGTGCACAGCTTTGTCCGTGTGTTTGTGTATGCATGTGTTTTGCCCACTGACAGCCTATCTTTATACGTGCTGTGATATCTACAGTAGTACATCTCTTTCTTGAAAGGTTCATGCAAGGCCAAGAGAATCATGTTCACAATTAATTCTTTTCTGGGAATTCTGTCTGTTGCAAACCTTCAGCTTAGTATGTTAAGATACAAACAGGCTACCCCGCTTTTCTTCTTCTGTGGGCTTTGTTGTACTGTAGGCCGCCGCGGGAGCATTTCAGCATCCTGTGCTGCATAGCCTCGGGAAAGGATTGGACCACAAGGGCTATTACAGCACATCCTCCTTCACACGCTTGTTAACCAAGCAGTGCGCTCACTCCCTTAACACACAGAAAATGCATATTGAATCACTCTGTCACACTCCACTGGTTTGTTTGTCTTTTTTTTCTCTGGCACGTCGCTTGGTTTTGCATGTTGTGCTTGCTCTGTTAACATTTCCTCCAAACAAGTGTTCACGCTGTGGTACTCTGAAAACATCACCGCAGATATTTTCTGTGTTCTGCAGCAATTTTTCTGACTAGTCAGAGTGAAATGGGATCGTCCTTATAGGAACCACAGGTTCAAATTTAAATTTATTTGGGCGACTATGGTGGGAGTAATACAGTGAGATGGGAATAGACAGTTTAATAGTGTAGGCATACACTAGGGCTGCAACATTAAAGCCAATTGTATCAAAATCACTTTATGGACTAGTGCAATATCCAAATCGCAGGGGGGCACAATATTTGTTGATGGCAAAATATGTCTCAAACCATTCTGAATGAAGAATTGTGGCGCTGCAGGGACGTCCCGGCCTACAAATCCTACCCTACGGACTAAAGAAAAGAATCTTTGTTTGGTACAGATCCTCGCAAAATTCTTTCAATGTTAATAATTATCAATAAAAATGAGAATAATGATACAAAAAGGATCATCCCCTCCAATATTGTAAATCATATCGCAATTGATGTATCAGTCAAAATAATCGCAATTAGATATTTTTCTCATATCGTGCAGCCCTAGCCTACACATCATAAAAGTCTCTTGATGTATGTTTCATTGCTATTGCAAACGGTGCCTCCTCGTAAGGCCTGCACATTAACGGCAACATTTCAAGAGTAGTGAAAAAGCATGGCAGGTTCTAAAAGTCAAAGCTGTACTCAAGCTGACATTTTGTTACTGAATTGGACCCTGCACCTTTAGTTACTTTAGTGTTGATACCCAGATCTCCCACACCAAAGGCATGTGTCATATCCACTGCGCCATCACAAACCCTTTGAGAACGTTAAAATGTCTTTTGGCACTTTGGTTTTAACAACGTGATCTGAGTAACACTAGAAGATGAACTGCTCTGTGTCATATTTAGACTATATGCAGCCTGTACAGTTTAAAGGTCACACACACTATGATACTAGCTATCATTTGCAGTTCTGACTCATGCACTTTGAGGGCCTGTTTCATTGTTTTCTTTTTACATATTTGCATTTAATTTAGCTGAAGCTTATCCAAAGTGACTTCCAATAAGTGCATTCGACCATGACGGTATCATATACATTAGCTTCAAATAGCCGCATGTAAGTGCATTTTTCTCTATTTTCCCCCCTTTATTTTAATTTAGCATCATCTTTTTAGCCAAGGTGCAGAAGAGATTTCTGGCAACATTTTTGTTGAATTCAGGCATGTGCTTTGGAGTCGAAGTCAAACCCACACCTATTGACAGAGATGGGAAGTAACGAAGTACAAATACTCCGTTACTGTACTCAAGTAGATTTTTCTGATATTTTTACTTTACTTTACTATTTATTTTTGTGGCGACTTTTTACTTCTACTCCTTACATTTTAACACAAATATCGGTACTTTCTACTCCTTACATTTTACAAAATTGGCTCGTTACTTTTGTTTTGTACAAGAGGTTGTTATGTCGGAAAATAGTGCGGACACGCGCCACACACCGCGACGAGTGCGCGCGCACAGAGAAAAGGAGAATATCTGTCCGGAGGATAATCAGCTGAGATTGTGTCTTTGAGAACTGTAAGTCGTATAACTCGTGTTGTCAGTTCACTTAAGCCCGTTATTAGTATATAGTTCTTCACATTTAAAGTAAGTTAGCTAGTGGTTTTGGTGTGGTCTTCACCTGTTCACAAACTTCAGATACTGTAATTCAATTGACAAGTGGATAAAAACTTAGCTAGACAGAAGTTGTCTCCGTCTGTTTTAACAGACACACCTGGGGGGACGTTGGAAACCAGAATCAGCTTTTAATCCAGTCCTAATCTAGTCCTCAACTTTCACATAATTTCACTGGAGTTATCGTTATCATTGTTTACATCATCAATACCATATTCACTCTAAATAGATGGGAATATCTACTGTACGTTGCATTTGACGCAACTCAACAGATTCAGCATTCTGCATTAATTCACAGCAAATCATTGCGGCTTGATGCGTTAGCACATTTAGTTACATGTGGTTAGTGGTTTGTTTTTTTATGTTTTCCATTTGTTTTTAAGTGTCATATGCATTGTATTGTGGTATTGTATTACATTTACGGTGAAGCACTTTGTGATTTGTATCTGTGAAAGGTGCTATACAAATAAACCTTACTTACTTACACATAGACATGATTGAAAATGAAGAAAACGGAGATCTGGCAGACAAGCATCATCCTCAGCCTTATCAGAGAGAGATGTTTGAGACAGTAGGCATCAAGAAGGACTCTGGCCAATGTGCTGGGGAACTTCTTCATTAATGTCTGTTTAGTTTACTGTTTTACTTTATTTTATTTCCAGCCATATTTGAGCACACACACATACATGTAGATTCATTTAAATGTTAAGGGAAGATTAAAAATATAAACTGGATCTGTGAATTCTCACAGAATCACAACTGAATTCATATCTTGCTAATGAGTCAGAATCTTATTAACCTGGAGTCCCAGTTTCTGTCATAATAATCATATATGTGATGTTTTAGGCCTATTGGCAGACATCCATTTAAAATGTAGCCATTGCCATATAAAGACATATATGTGTTTTCCATGTCCACTGAAGTTCCTCAGCATCTCTCTAGTAACATCTGTGTGCTCCGGGTAGCTTTGCATAGAAAATGGTTGCCATTCGCAAGGCTACTTTTACTTTTATACTTTAAGTAAATTTCCAAGCCTGTACTTTGTTACTTTTACTTGAGTAAAGAAGTTTAATCAGTACTTCCACTTTTACCAGAGTATTTTTTAACTCAAGTATTTGTACTTCTACTTAAGTACGGAAAGTGAGTACTTTTGCCATCTCTGCCTATTGATCATTCATGACTGTGATAATTATGAATTAATGATTAAAGAACGTATGACTGAAAAGTCACAGATTCCTGAATTGTCCTCTCACTTTGGATCCTGTTCTGTGTCTCTCCACCCTACGAGCTGATTTCCTTAACACTTAATGTTTGTACGTGGTTCGAACGTGTGAGTATGATGGTGATCTTGTTGAACTGCGTCACCCTGGGAATGTACCAGCCCTGCGAGAACATCGACTGCTCTTCAGACCGATGCCAAATACTACAGGTACACACACACACACACACACACACACACACACACACACACACACACACACACACACACACACACACACGCACACACGCATTTTTTGTGATCATACTTTTGCCATCCTCAGATTTGAAGCAGCCCTCCACAAAATGTCACAGAAGCCAAATCTGTCCACATTTTCAAAACGTGTGGCCTCAAACGTGGCCTTCTTTACAATCAGCATTTCAGCGTCACAGAGTCACTAGCGTGAAAAAGAGTTGTTTTCTCTTCTTTTTTTTTTTTACCACCTTGTGATCTACTTTAAAAGTCTTTAAAAGTGTTCTATAAGGTTGACTTAGTTACACAGAAGCATGTACATTTTTCTGAGGATTCTGATTGGCTAAAGTGGGCTTGAGCTTCTCGTTACACTGCCATCTACAGGTTTGGCATGCTCTTAACGGCAATGACAGCATACATACATGGGTACGTGTTACACGCTTTTCTTTGTTATTTTTGAAAACGGAGGGGTTGAAATGTCCGTCTACGAAAATAGCTGGCCACATGGAAACGTAGCCTAAGCTTACAAAGGCAGAAAGACTTGAATACACAAGTGCAAAAACATCCATACACATACATGCTCTCACATTCCTAGAAGCAGAGAGCAAAGAGTGTACTTCTAGGAAGTGTGCACATGTATCCTTTTATTCCTACATACTCGTGTTGACACATAAAGAACACACTAATTCACATGCACACGCACCCTCCTTCTCTTCTTCTCTGTATTCCTTCCCTTTTAGCCGTTGGATGTCTTGCTCTGCCCTCGAGCTCTGCTCTCCCTGCCATGCTGGAGCCTGTAACTCCTCACAGTGACTCACTGCTAGCATGTGGTCTTTATGGTGCAGCGAGCATGACTTTCTCACGCACGGCACCCCAGCAGCTTTCCTCGTCATCTGGCAAGACACCGAATCCCTTCTCACTTTATGTCAAAAGGTGGCCTGAGTGGGTGTAACGGTCTGTGCGCGAGCGTGTGCACGTATGTCTTCAGTCTGTCGGTGTGAAGCACTTGTTGAATCACCCCGGCGTCCTGTGCTTTTTATTATTTATTTCACATTCTCACATGAACACATACAAGGCAACACACTCATCATATAACAGCCAACACACACAGTTGATTGATTTGGCTCCTTGGGGAAGCTGGCTGGTGAGTTGGACCTAATAGAATTTCTCCTCCAAGTATCTATAGACCCTATTCAATATCAGCATGGATTTAATGCGCTACAGCGCCACAGTCAATACTCTCCTCTCAGAAAATCCGTTGATCAATACCATGATTTCAGTTGTTCTTCACCAGCAGAATCTTTAAGCTCTGACAAACGTGTACCTAAAAACCTCTTAGTTAGTGATTTAGCTAGTCAGCTAGTATACGCTTGTACAGTAGACCGGTGCGTGGATGGAATGGGAGAAAAAGACTATTTGTGCGATTAGACCACCCCCAGGCCCTGATTGGTGCATCTGAACAGGGAGCTGTGGATTTTAGCAAATCGCACTACAGGTTGTAGGAGGAGCCGGATTTTTTTTTTTTTATTACAGGCTTCATATAGTTCTACTGGAACCTAGGGTCAGTTTCAGCATATATGACGGGAAGTTTTACAAGTCTTACCTACTGCACTTTTAAGACCAAACAGAAATGAAATATGCATTTTGACTTCCCTCAAGCTATCCTATGGCCTGAATGGGTGAGACTCTTCCTAGACGTCACACGTTGTTGTGTTGAGACAACAGTGTTTTCATCTTACTGAATAGGAAATGTTTGAGAACCAATAACAAGCCCTCAGAAAGAGAACTGCACGCAAATGGGGTCCTTCTCTACAAATTAAAAAGACCAAATGAGTGCCTGGGCTTGGACACACATCTCTACCAAGGCTGTGTCCTGAAGTGTCTTTTATAAAAGCAGTGTTATTTGATTTGATCACCTGTTGAGTTAGATTGAAGAATGTTATGAATATGTGAAAGTTTTGGAACCTTCAGAGCTACTTGATTAGATAGAATTGCATGCTAACTCACTAAATTACGATAGGAAACATATAAACATAAGCATCTGCAAGTTAGCATTGTCATTGTGAACATACTGACATTAGCATTCAGCTCAAAGCGCAAGCACGGCTGTAGGCCAGTGTATGTGATGTGTATGGAAAAAATGTATACTGATGAATTTTTATATATATTCTTTATATATGTTTTGTCATATCATCCTCATGATTTAAGTATGAATCAGGCTATACTTGCAACACACAAAATACACTCACATATACACAAGCAATGCTCTACCTGCCAAAGTATGAAAAGATTGAAAAGCCAAGAACATAAAATAATGGAGAAAGATAGAAGGAATGCAAAACAAGGAAAAAGCAGAGATAGATGGATAATGACAGACGTATAGAGATGTGGAAGAAAAAAGAGACAGCAGAGACAGAGGACTAGCATGAAAAGTAACTGAGTGAGAGCTGTAAGAAAGAGAGCTGTTGAATTGTCAGAGGGAGGAATGTGTTTTGACATTTGGGGAAGTTTCCTTTGCCCTTGGTCTTTACATAAGGTGCTGCACCTCCATCTCATCCATCTTTCCGCTTTGACAAAGGTCAAGCTTGCAAACTTTGACCGTTCCTCTACATTAATAGGCCGGTTCTGCATTGCTACAGTATGCTGCTTTTCAAGCAAATGATAAAAACAAAGATTCACATCAGTGATTCCGATTCAGATCATGTTGCCTCCAGTACGTCCCTCTAAAAATCTAATTACAGGCAACACCAAGCGCGTCAGTTCATCTCTAATCCCCCTGTATATACACAGAAAAGAACACTGGCTAATCTAAGCAATAACACGCATTAGCAAGCTGGGATCTTTGATTTATTTTGATTTTTTTTACTTCGCTCTTTTAATTAGATGCATGATTAAAGCTGGGGTGGGGGTGTCGATGCAGGGGTTAGCTCTGATTACTGCACAAACAAATTATTTTCCATTAGCCCACCGTTCAGGGCAAACTGCTCAATTGGGGAGAGGGTGGTAAAGAAGGAGGAAATAGAGATTTGAAGGGAGAGATATGATTCTCAGGGAAAGATATGAGAAAGAAGGTAACTGAAATGGTTGTAAGAAGAGAGATGGAAGTAAAGGCAGTTTTATGCTTCTGCGAAGGCTCCACACAGCTTTCGCCGTAGCCTACATAAGTGGCCTGGTGTTTATATTTGTGTGTCGAGCTGGCATGTGTGTGTGTGGGTGGAGTGTGTGTTAGATAGAGAAGTAAGAGAGTGGTGGCGATTAGCTTCGGAGCGAGCATTGACCATAGTGAGAGGAACAAAGGTGAGACATACTTATCAGGAAATGGTAGCCTTGATTACATGTTGTTTATGGAGAAGAAGAACCAGGAAATGAGTCAATGCTTTGACGCAGAAGCATAAACAGCCTTAAAGCGCCCATTTTCAGGTTCATAATTGTTTTTTGAGGTTGTACCAGAATAGGTTTACATTCAAAAAACACCATATTTTGGCTACAGAGTGAGACTTCTCACTTCTGTACTATCTTTGTTGGGAGTCGCACATGCGCAGTAACTAAGTAAAATCACATCAGCTAGATAACTCTTTCTCCAACTTTGGTCAGTACAAGGATTAGGATTAGCTGGAAGACTTCTTCTAAACGATGGCGCACCAGGGCTAGGAGAGAGAGGAGGTTACTGAAACCTGTCCTGACCTAAAATCGACCAAATGAACAAATTGGTTTAATGTCTTGGAAAGTGAGCTAAAGGCATTGACTGAATCCGAATATTGCTGCATTTGACCTTGTTTACTGTCCTGGGCTAGAACTAGCTATTACTTTCATGACTGATTAATCTGCTGATTATTTTCTCAACAAAAGTGTTTGGTTTGAAACATGTCTACAGCTGATAGTTTGCCAGAACCCAAGGTGGCCCTTTCAGATTACATCAACCAAAAATCCAAAACCCAAATATATTCACTTTACTGTCATATACAGCATGACAAAAAAATCCTCTCCGGCGACCACACAACTGACTTTGTATACACACATACAGTATACACATGCTCTGCTAGAAGCATAAACTAACCTAAAGGCAGAAACATGCATCAACAATCACACCATATTCAAAACACATTTTATTACAGTGGTTCCCATCAGTTTTAGCTGGTGACACCCTATGTAATCTAAAGCAATGTCTTCTTGGGCCCTCTGGTCACAGGGCGTCGATAGATGATGCAGCCATACAGTAATTCCACAAGGTAAAAGAAAAGATAAAAGTCAGAAACATTGTTTTGTATAACAGAATTTTGTTGTTTCTTGTTGTGACCCCTTTAATTCATTCCACAACCTCTTGTGGAGTCTAAACCTCTAGGTCAGACATCTTCAACAAGGGGTCCGCGGAGTAACTGCAGGGCGCCACCAGATTTTTGTAAATTCTTTAAAAAATTATTTTAGCATATGATTAGCAAATATAAATCAGCCTATTTGTGGAAAAAACATTGATAGGCTAACAGTACTTGCCTATAGGTAAGGTAGTCACCAAGGTAACCATCTACAGATACAGTTAATCCTAAGGATTCACTATGTGCAAATGTATTTTTAACATTAAAACATGATTTATAAAATTATGCAACAATTATTATTTTAAAGCTTAGTATTCTTTGCACTTGTGTTATCACTTATGTATAAAGGGTTTAGGCTGCCCACACGTAATGGGCTCAATTTTATATGTAATTGAATTTTCTATTCAGTTCAATTCAATTTTATTTATATAGCGCCAAATCACAACAATAGTTATCTCACAGCACTTTTCATAAATGAGCAAGTCTAGCCCGTACTCTGTGATGTTATTTACAGAAACCCAACCATTCCCACCAAGAGCAAAATATGTAGTAAGGGGTACCAGGTCCGTCTCTCTCAGTGAAGGGGTCTTTGTCATAAAAACATTGAAAACCCCTTGAAAGCCACAGTTTTACCCCATCCTAGTCTACTAGTAACTAAAACTGAAAGGGTTGGTTCACCCAAAAGAATGTATATATTTTACACTTGCCTCAAATAAAAAGTGTAGTTGTTTGTGTTAAGTCTGCTCAAGATTTATAGATGTCCACCTCCAATGGAGATACATGGATGTTTGTTTGTGGTACCTGAAGTATTTTGAAAGTTTCATTCTTGACAACATGTCTCTGTCTCCCTATGTCTTTCTGTCAGGCTTTTGATGCATTCATCTACATCTTCTTTGCAATGGAGATGGTTATAAAGATGATGGCCCTGGGAATCTTTGGTCAACGCTGTTACCTCGGGGACACTTGGAACCGACTGGATTTCTTTATCGTCATGGCAGGGTGAGGGCCTCCTCTTCCCTTTATTCTATCCTTTTTGCATGGCAAGGGACCTATATCAATGTGAGAACTGTTTTATTTGTTTTTGGCACAGCTTTTGTGCCAAACAAACCTCTTGCAAAGCCTTGTGATTTACAGCACGGAATGAAAACAATTATATTAAGCATAATGGGTGAACACCACATTTATAAAACTCAATTGTAGGATTTAATGGCACCAGCATATATTTTATTTCCAGTAATTCATTGTCCTATTAAGTTCTATAATTGTAATTATTAGTGTTAGTGAATTAGTTAAAAGTTCAACATTTTAATTATGATTCATCATAGGTCCAAGCTCCAATTCCCATTTTAATGGCTTGTTGTTCCATCCCAACAGTTGGTTCATTGTGCTACCATACGTGGCCAATCATGGCTGTTGAATATGTAACATGACATTACATATTAACATGTTGAAAGTCACTGGCTTTTACGTGGGACATGTCTGACAATAACACAGCAACATTAAATTCAGCTAAGCTAGTACCGCAATGTACTTTTAATGAATGAGCTGAAATTACCTTATATTCTGAAATTTAGCACTTGTTCATACTGTTACGGCCAACTTATTTATTTTGCTATGTTTTCGCTGGCTTCACAAATAGCTCTCGAAGAAATTACTGATTTAAGCGTTTATGCAACTGACCTTTATTTGAAATGAATAATAGCAGTTGAAACAGGAAAAAATAGGAATAAACATTTCAAGAAAGAGGCGTCTTGTATCGTATTATGGGATAGATGCTGTGGGATCACTACATCAATGAAGGATTGCTATGTACTGTAACACACTGCTGTTTAATGTGCTAATTGATCAGGGATCCCTGCACACATGTGTTACCATGGGCACCAGAACCCTACATTCTTGAATGTAAATTCCTTATACAAATAGCTTACACAGTTGGTACTTTAAGCAGCAACAACTGAAGGGACTGTTATAGGAACAGCTACGGCATTTTGAAAAAAAAGAAAAGTTTACTACTTTGCTCATTCAGATTTTATCCCGGCACTTCCCGCTGACGTTGTAGCCCAACCAACTACTACGGGAGAAGAAGTAACTTGCTGTACCCAGAAAACATTAAAGTGTTAGCAGGTAATCCACATGGAAAATCTAAATAGCTGGACCTGAAACTTTCATGTTGTAAACTCTCCATGTGACATATTTACGTCGGTTTTCTGCAAGAACTAGCCGTTACAGCCGAGTTACAGGGCCCTATTATGCACCGGTCTTCTCTAGTTTAAGACCAACGCAGTTGTCAATTTCCCGTCCAGTGCCCATTTCGTTTAAATAGAAGGTGTACCTGCGCCCATGGGCGTGCCGGTCTTACAGGGGAGGTGTGTTCAAGTGCATTCTTGGCGTATTGCCGCCATGATAATAGCAATGTGCCGAGGTAGAAACACGCCTGGCTTTAACAGGAAAGGGAGGTGACACTCTGATTGGTTTATTGCATGTTACGCCCAAAACACACCTATGAATTAATGAAGACACTAAGTACAACCCTTTGGAACCATGTGCCGGCGCACAGAACCTTTTTTCCGCCATTAAAATAGCAAAAGTTAATTTATACACGCCCTAAACGCACCTGCACCAGGTGCTTCACGCCTTGTGCTCAGATAGTTAAAATATGGTCCACAGTGTTCCATAGTGATATTACGGCAACCGCTTGGAATATTTCTTGAAGGTTTTAGCTGTCCCTTTAATCATAGTGCCTTAAAGTCCCTGTTAGCTTTGTTGATGGTATTCAATCAGCAGATAGATTCAACAGTAGTTTATTTTTTGAATTTGTGCTCAAATCACATATCTGCCATCACAAAATCCTGTGGTTCTTTTCACGCCCAAGCCGAATGGCATCACAGCCATTTGATGTTGTAGGTGCATGCATGCCCCACCAATTAATAGCCTACTATAGTCTAGGGTGACAGAATGAGTAAATTCAAATGATGAGAAATGAATAAACTTCTGTTACCAGAATTCTGTACCCTCTTGTTGCTTTACACACTCTTGTGTTTTATTGCCACATCAACCATTATAGTCTTTTATTGCAACCAAAATTCACACCAGCTGACAGCTGAGATGAATTAATCATTTTAACTGCTAGAGCACTAATGAATATCTAAATATTATTTTCCTCAAATACATGATTAACACTTGATCTGTGCATCACTCACATTGTTTTCAGGAATTAATACAAAGAGCTCTGCATTCTCACAAGCATAAATACCATTTTGGTAGGGTTTAATTTTACTTGATTGTTAAACAATAGAGTTGGTGACAGAATAAGGAACACAACAGAAAATAAACTCTGCCAAGAAGCAGACATTAACATTAACATGATTTGATGATTCAAAACAATCAAGTTGTATCCTATTAGTGTTATGTTGTGGAGTTTTTTAAAGAGATGATTATCATGTTGAGCAGTACCCCCCTACGACCGGTAGACAGATTCCCTTTAAAGCAGGTGACACAGCCAGGTTATCTGGGGATGTGTAAATATCTCTCATCCGTACATTCTGTTTTTAAAGAGACATTTTCCATTATGTTGGAGACTTTCCAAATGTCATAATTAACGTTGGCATACTATGCACAGGAAAGCAATTATGAATAGTTAATAACAACACAAAAACTATCTGTATTAAGTTTCAATGGCTTTTGTCCTCATTAAGAAACTTTGTCATTAAGAAAAAGATATACCGTCTAAAAAGAAGCTGTATACTAATTGAATCATCAATCAATGGTGCTGTTAATTGGATGAGCACAGATAGTTTTTGACCGCATCAAATCTACACATTGTGCAATGCTCATGTAGATGATGAAATGTTTGCTGATGGAGCTTGATGTGAACATAGATTCTTGCACGTTCATATGAAGAAGTTTGTAATCAATAAATGACCATCAAACGCAAGTCTGTGATTTCCCCAGGAGGTTACTGCGCAGTGTCAGGTAGAAGAGAGCGCGTCAGCTAGTTTACTAGCCATTGTTTGTTTGTTTGAGTTCGTATAGCAGCCCCTCAGTTGCTTTAAGTTTTAGCCTTAGCCATTATAACAAGACCAATCCACCATCCATGGACCATGGATCTTTTCACTGAACAGCTGTAGCTTCCAGCTGATCAGCTGACGGGTGGCAGACGGTGTAGCGGTGTTAACCACGTTTTAACCATCGGATCAAGGAAGCAAGGAAAAGAGCTGCTCTTCAAATACCGGACAACAGTCGTTCAAAGCCAGTGCTAAATTAGCCGTTTTAAAGGCCTCAGACTTGCAAAGTGTTTCAAGGACATCATCAAACACAATGAATTCCTACTTGAAAATGGCACAAAAAAAAGCAAGTGAGCTAAATGCTATGGCAATGGAGTACCAGCCAGTTCAACAGAACAAACCCCATTCAAATAAAGATTGGACATCCAAGCAACTAACCCAACACAAAATGTTAAGGAGCCACAGAAGGCTAGTTGGCAACAAAATACTCAACCAAAGGAGTGGACTGAACCACAAAACCGGATTTATCCTCACTACTCACAAAAGTACAGTTCCATAGAGCCACAGTTACAACCCTCTTTGCTTCATGCTCAGCCCGCAAATAAAAGGTATCCTACTCAGCCTAACCTGCAGCTAGAGGATGAAAGTCAGCCCTAACCATTCAGTGCTCAACCGGTGGATGACATGCATCTTGGAGATATTTGCACCATTATGCAAGGGCAAATTGAAATAAAAATTCCTGGTTCAGCAGCAATATTATTGGTATTGCCTGCCAGAGATATTCCTCTATTTGATGGGGATCCTCTTCAATATATCTCATTTAAAAGAGCATTTGAACAAGGTGTGGTGGAAAAGGCCAGCACTGGTGAATGCGTTTATTACCTAGA
Source organism: Percina caprodes (assembly GCA_013375575.1). NCBI lineage: Eukaryota > Metazoa > Chordata > Actinopteri > Perciformes > Percidae > Percina > Percina caprodes. The sequence continues at coordinate 2,327,836 of JABXJD010000050.1, read as the reverse complement.
GCAGTTTGAACCTGTTTAAACATGTTGAACCTGCTGAAGGTTGTGCTCATGCAAAAAGGTTGTTGCATGACCATTTTGGAAATTAAAATAAAATTGCTGCTGCATACGTACATGGAAAAGGCTTTGGCACTCAATAAAATCAGAAGATGTGAATGTATTGCAAGCCTACTATCTGTTCCTCCGTTCATGTTGTAATGTCATGGAGAAGTTGCAGTACATGCAAGAGTTGGATATGACGAACCACATGAGAGCAGTGATGTCTAGGTTGCCATTTAGGTTAAGAGAGTGATGTTGCACATGACATTCTGGAAAATTCCAACCACAGAGCTCTGTTTAAGGATTTGGTTGCCTTATTCGAAAAACATGTCAAAGTCCTCTCAGACCCTTTATTTGGCAACATTCAGGAAACGTCGTCTGAAAATTCTGGATCAAGGGTTGTTAACAGGTCAATAACACAGACAGGGAATAGACTTAAGGGAAATAGCTTGGCAACCACCGTTGCACCTGTGTCATCAAATGAGAGACACAGAGACTTAAAGGCGGTCTCATATGTCTCTACAATTGAATCTACTTGTGTTTTTTGTTCTCAAGATCGCTCTTTGGTAGACTCTCAGAGGTTTGAAGGGAAGAAGCATCAAGATAAAATACACTTTCTGAGGGAGAAATAGCTCTGCTTTGGTTGCTTATGTGCAGGACATAGGAGTCCTGACTACAGTGAGCGTCTGAGCTGTGGGAGTTGTGGTCAGAACCATTCAAGTGTGCTTCATATTGACAGGAGAAATGAAGCCAATACAGACAAACAACATTCCAAAGAAAATGTCACATGCAACACCATCTAATAAAACCTGGGTCCTACAGGGGTTGGTAGGTATCGCTGCCTTCTTTCAATCTTTCAATCAAAGGAGACCAAAAATTACTTTTTGGACCCTGACAGTACTGCCACCTTCTGTTCAGAACATCTCATGAAAAGACTGACTGGTAGAACAACGCACTGCAAACCATGGGACAGGAAAAGATTGTGCCATGAATGTTCCAAATTAGAAGCGTCTTTGTTTGAGAGCAACCTCTTCTATAATCTACCAGAAGTCCTCACACAAGAGAAAATGCCTGTCAGTACAGATGAAATTGTGACTGAAGGAGATTTGGCAAAATGGCCATTTCTGTCAAATGGTTAAATCCCCAGCATTAAGGCTAATGTGGACCTGTTGATTGGAAGCAACGCGCCTACCTAAGATGTTGAAACTATAAGCTGTGAGGACAGCGTTGGGTTATTTATGGACCTTTAAAAGGTAACAACTGCAATATTTCTTCAACAGTTGTCAACAGGATTTTTGGGTCAAGATTGAGGTAATTGCTGAGTCAGCGTATAATCATGAGTTCAATGAGAGAGCTACACAAGAAAGAGAACATCAAGTTCATGGAAATTGTGGAAAATTCTGCAATACTTGTGGAGCATCACTACAGTTTGAACTTTCCCTTTAGAAGGGAAAATGTTTCTGTGCCCAACAACTTCTCTGTAGTGAAGCAAAGGCGATTTAGCCTTAAGAGGAAGTTCCTGAGCAATAAGCAGTTTAATGAGGAGTACATAACATGTCTTAACGCTATGAAAATCAAAGGCTACGCAGAACAAGTACCTGTGTTTGACTGTGGAGCATCATTCAAGGGAACATTGAACCATCAGCTCCTGCAAAGTCCTAACCTTACTAGCACATTGCATGGAGTCCTACTCAGGTTAAGACAGGAAACTGTAGCGGTGATATAAAGTCAATGTTCCATGAGGTGGCTGAAGAGGACAGGGATTTCCTTAGGTTTTTGTTGTGGCCAGAGGGAGATCTGACCAAAGATGTGGCTGAGTTCCACATGACTGTCCATCTGTTTAGTTCAGTATCCTCCCCAAGTTGTGCCAGGTACACACAGGAAAACAGCAGGCAACATCAGTCAGACTTTCCACCTGACGTTGTTCAAACTGTTAAGGAGAACTTCTACATTGATGATTGTTTGAAGAGTATGGACTCTGACGAAGAAAGCCATGCCATCTTTGAATCAAGCTTGTTAATTAAAGAAATTAAATTATATATAATTACATTAAAGATATCACTACTCTGGATGGTATTGCCCTGGTCTCCAGCACTACTGTCAGAAATCTAGGAGTTGTTTTTGATCAGGATATATCCTTTAACGCCCACAAGAACAGCCTTTTTTCATCTTCGTAACATTGCCGAAATTAGGAACATCCTGTCTCAAAACAATGCTGAAAAACTAGTCCATCCATTTGTTACTTCCAGGCTGGACTACTGTAATTATCAGGATGCTCAAATAAGTCCCTTAAGACTCTACAGCTGATCCAGAATGCTGCAGCGTGTGTGCTGACAAGAACTAAGAAAAGAGATCAAATTTCTCCTGTATTAGCTTCTCTGCATTGGCTTCCTGTAAAATCCAGGATTGAATTTAAAATCCTTCACCTTACCTACAAAGCTCTAAATGGTCAAGCACTATCTTATCTTGAATGAGCTCTTAGTGCCAAATTGTCCCACTAGAGCACTGCACTCCCAGAATTCAGAGTCAGGGGCAGACACCATCACCACATTTAAGAGTAAGCTTAAATTCTGGGGAGTCATTCCCCAGAGGCCTTATGTTCTTTTTCCCCCAGCATGTTTTCCTTGGATCAGGGAGGCTCCAAGATCATGGTTGCAGCTGTTGCCATGGTCCTGCTACACGTCCTGCAATGCCCTGTTACATCCTGCTATGCTCTGCTGTGCCTTGTAATGCTGTGCAGTGCCCTGCTATGCCATGAACTACTACAAACTAGTATTTGTAGTCACTGTTCCATTATCTTTTACTGTGATTATTATTGCCACTATTCATTTCAACCCTAACCGGTCTGTCAGACACCAAGAGCCTGGGTCTATCCAAGGTTTCTTCCTAAAAGGGAGTTTTTCCTTGACACTGTCGCACTGTTGCTTGCTCCGGAGGGAACTGCTAGAACTGTTGGGTCCTTGTAAATCATCTAGTGTGGTCTAGACCTACTCTATCTGTAAAGTGTCTCGAGATAACTCTTGTTGATTGAATTAAAAAATTGAATTGAATAATAATGTTAGAATCAACTATTTTGGACCAATTGAGGTGTGGAAAGGATGAGGCACAGTTAAGCGTTATGGAGTGATATTCACTTGTATGGCAAGCAGAGCAGTACATCTGGAAGTGGCAAATTCTCTGGATACAGATGCATGTATTAACGCTTTGTGTTGCTTTATTACTAGGAGCGGTCAAGTTGCTTACATGCAATCTGACAATTAACTTCAAAGGAGCGGAAAAGGAGCTAAGGGAGGCTCTTTCAACTCTGAATCATGCACAGATTCAAGTAATGTTGCAGCAACATGGTGTTAGGTTTAATCCTCCTGATTATTTGAATCGCATGATCTGTATGTAAAGAGAAGATGGAAGCAAGTTGAGTACATCTGTTTTTTGGAAACGAATATGAGAATATTTACCTTTGCTGCAGGAAAGGCAAAAATGGAATCAAAAAAAGAGAAATCTAAAAGCAGGAGATGTTATTGTCATAATGAATCCCTGTGCCCCATGGGGCTCCTGGCCGCTTGGAAGAGTGTTGGACAAAAATTGACTTGTTCGCTCAGTGCATCTGCAGACCAAGTCTGGAGTAATTACAAGGCCTGTAACTAAAATTTGCTTGCTGCATGAAGTTACAGGTTAGCAGTGCATTCAAATGTGTGTTTTGGGAAATGAGAAAATTGTCTTTTGGACCATGGCTCTTTACTTGATCAATGTTTGAATTGCCATGCCTGTATGCCATTACAATAAGGGGCTGGTATGTAAGAGACATTTTCATTTTGTTTTGGGTGTAGGACACAAATTGTCCACTGGTGTCACTAATGTGCTTATGAGTGTATATTTAGGTAGGAACCTTTCAACAGGTAACAAGGGTGCTGTTAATCGGAGGAGCACAAATAGTTTGTGACCGTGTGTAGCTTGATGGACACAGATTCTTGCACATTGATATGAAGATCTTTGTGATCAATACATGACCATCAAAACACAATGATGGCTATTGGAGTCTGTAATTTCACCAGGAGGATACTGAGCAGTGTCAAATAGAAGAGTGTGCATCAGCTAGTTTACTAGCCATAGACCGTTTGTTTGTTTGTTTGTTTAAGTCTGTATAGCAGCCCTCAGTGGCTTTAAGTTTTAGGCTTAGCCATTATAGTCTAGCTAACTGTCTGGATTTACCCTGCAGAAAGCTGAGGAGCAGTTAACCATAGCCTTCATGAATCCACCGGAGTTTAAAAATGCAAACACAATGAAACCGGAAGGTAACGGACATCTGGCCGAAATGAGGGACATCAGGCAGAATTTCTTGCAACACCTGAACAATACTGGAAATTAAAAGTCTTTAATATAGACGGAGCCCCCAAAAAGAGCCCTACATTTCCAATACTAAAAACTCAATAGCAAAAATCTTTTCTAAGGTCGTTGTTCCTACTACAGAGACAGCCTTGATGGCTTATTTAATGATTTTCTAACTTGACAAAGCTTCTAAAGAGCAAAAACAAAAACATTATACTCGTATTGTTTTCACCAGCTAAGTTAAACTCCGCATGACTAGTAAAACGTAGCAGGCAATTGTTTTCAAAAAGACGTGTTTACATGTGGAATGTGAGTAATAATTTAACCCTGGGTCTTTAATGAAACCAACACAATGCTGTAGTGCATGTTAACTCTAGTGTGAAATGCAAAATGCTAACACAGAGCTGATGGCCAAACATATGTTTTAAAATGTGGTTGTCAAAACAGATGGGCTTGGAAAAAGTCACTTATTCATTCTCCTCCAACATTTCCCCTTCCCCCTTTTAATTAATATTGAAATAGTTGTTTTAAAATACTGCGTTCCAAGATGTGTATTTCTGTTACATCTACCGTAGATGAATTATTAAGCTTTTCTTTTCCATTGTCCCCCTGTAGCTTTCCATTTTTAACTTGACTTGCATTTTTCTATCTTACACATCACCTCTGCCTTTTCTACTCCCTTCATCCTCCTCTTCTTTTCCCCTCTAGGAAGGGTGAACATTTCTCATTCACTTTTACTGCCCTGGTTTCTCTAGATTTCCCATGAATTTCAACAGTCACCAGCCACGCACTGTTCTAGCCCTTAGGCTAGAGAAGATACTTCTGTTTCCATCTTCCTTTCTCCTAATGTTTTATCTAATCGGTTTCCTCCACTCTGATGCCACAGTTTAAGCACAATGTCTTTCTTTGCCCTTCCTCACCACACTTTTCCTTCAGTCATCCTCTAGAGATCTGACACCTCGTCTCTGTGCCCCAAACACTAATGCTCAGCGCGTGAGATGCCACCACCACCAATTACTCCCCAGTCTTTCATTCACCACATGCAGCTTGTGTAGGGGCATATGATGATTTGGGGGGGGGGGACTTGGGTGCTACAAACAAACAGTAGGCAAGCTGCAGGAAAGGGATTAGGAGCAGCATGAGGCTCACACCAGGCTCTGCTTAGCTTGCCTATGAAGCTGAAGCCGACCCCTGCACACAGTCAGATTATATAAAGCAATGTGTGAGAATGCTATTTGTTTGTGTGCATGGGTGTGGAGAAGGCAGGTGTCCAACACTAAACCAGAAGTTTGCTCTTTGAAGGGATTTCCCACCCCCTTTCCCCCTGCTGGATGTTTGTTTGTCGAGCTTTTTTTATGCATTATGACTCAAATGAACATTTCTCAGTTGGCTAGATAGTTTCCATTATGCTAGATCGCTTAGACACTGCTTACAAATTTGAATTATTTCACTGTGGTATACATACACACTATTTTTGGATGTTTTTTACCAATTAACTCCCTTGTAAATGGGTATCCAGTTTCCAGCCCCAAAAAATACTGCACTCTGATCAAACACTATAAAAAAGCCTCTAACGATGCAAAATGCAAGCAATTTTATTTTAGACCTGGAGTCAAGAGTGCAAACCTTTCCACCTTGTTAATGTGACAAAAGACAATGTAAAACAACCCAGTGGAACCCAATGTTGGATTTTCCTTATTTAACATCTGAAATATATTTTCGCATTCATTTGTTTTCTTCAGCTGTGATAATAATGGCAGTTCTTTTATGCACAACAAAAACATTGCAATAGGACATCAGTCTTTCCTTATTTATTCTAAGTTACAACAGCTCTTGGTTGTTGTAATAACATTATTCACAATGAGTGACTCTGACACTAATTTGTTGAAATGCTGCGCCACTGTGTTCGCCTGCAGCAGAGTGGACAGGGAGGGGAAGAAGAAAAAGAAAAAAGAGAAGGTGAAGTTTGCCTTTAGTGTTTCACTGTTGACACCTGCAAATAATCAGCATTACAGTGTGGCTCTTGACTTGCCTGCATGATGTTTAGTTGTAGAGTTTTTTTTTTGGAAACATCACTGGGAGCGAAGGGGAATCTTGGCTTGGATTGACATCTGTGAACTCTGCCAAAATCAGTTTTTAGTGTCAAAGTTAACTATCATGAATGAACAAATCCTTGTAAAAGAATACAGTAAATTAGATACATGAGTTAAATGACTCATCAATGACCAACTGTCTTAAAACAGAAAGATGGCTAAAGCTGAATATCTTAGCTATAAATTTCTAGGATTGCCTCTTTATGCTTTCGAAGATCAGCTTGAGCAACGACCGAACCTAGACTCTTTTTTTTTTTTTTTTTTTGGGATTTCAAACCGCAGCTACAAGTTCCATGGTTGCCTCCTCTCAAAGCCCTGTTCCACTTTCAAATATCCATTTCAAGTTTGACAACCTTTCTTTTGCCCCAGGATTCTTATTTTTTTCCACTCAAAGCAACTCTGCCTTGGAAATGTTTGCATAACAGGAATCTGTCCTTCTAACTGTACGTATTCACCGCCGCTGACTTGAGCTTCTAACGTTACCGGAAGTCATTCATTTTCAATGGAAGCCGGCTTTGCTCAGCTGCAAAAAAGGGCAAATCAGTCGGCGTGGCATTTTGAGCGATCAGACCGTCAACCAGTCCGATGAAAGTAGCTCAACTTTATGGTAATGAACTATGATGCGGTTCAGCGGCAAATGCCAGAAACCAATCGAAATATAGACGTCCTACACACTGGCTGATTCCGTAAAAACATACGATGTAAACTTTTGTTCCTACCAAAACATTAGTTCTGAGAAATGGAGGAAAAGTTAATTTTTTCCCTATCATTTATGATGTGACGTTGTTTGCGTATAGAGACCAGTTAATGTTACCTGCCTGTCACATCATCTCTAAACAGTCCGCTCACAGTGAAGTCCTGCACGGAGGTTAGAGTCTGGCGGCTGCTCGCTCTACCTGCATTCTGCTGCGGTTCAGCGGCTAACGAGCGAGCTGACTGCTAACAGACACAGCTACAATCAACAAACAATAAAAAGTCTGTCATTATATACAGTATGTAATTTTTAAAGGGTTCTAGTGTCAATGTATTGGCCGTGCAGTGGCTGCGTGTACTTGTCCCACGATCGAACAACGAACGCTTCCACGTTAGAGCGGCCAAACCGTCATAAAACTACCCCGTACTTTTTTAAGTGTCGTCTTTGCAGCTCAAGTCGGCGGCGGTGTGTACACACAATAATGATCCTCATATATTGTATTCCTGTGTGTATGTGAGTGCATTCTGTATATGTGCGTGTATCCTTTTGTGACAGTCTGTCATCTGGGGTAGTTTTGGAAAGGCTATATCTGTGAGTGCAGGCCCAGCTTTACACCTCCTCTCTCAGGAGCCATTCATCCTCCCAGCTCCTCCTCTCTCCCTTTACGCCCTCTATCTGTCTCCAACACTCGGCAAAGGGAGCGGGAGAGAAGGTAAAGAGAGAGAATGAATGAAAAATACTAGCAATATATTGTGGAGACAGGAAGGGACATCTAAGCATATTAACGGAGAAATGTCAAGGCTCATAAATTTACACATTTTACGCTCTCAATGCATTCTTATCAAACCTATTGTAAGAATGACAACCAGGACTGTGTCCTCTGTTGCTCAGGCTGTTGCTCGCTCACTGGAATGTTCTGCTCTGAGCATTACCCGTGTGAGCAGAACCACCACTGTTCAACAGGCAATCTGAGCCAGCTAATTGCTCGCCACTATTGTTTCAGCCATAGATGCTGGTTGCGGGATTGGCTCCTGGGCGATGCTGCTCAGAAGTTCAGCTGTTGAGAGATTTACCGCATTGGCAAATGATTCTTACCAAGCTAGAAAGGCATTTTTTTTTTGTCGTTAACAGAGACCAAAGACAAGTTAGTTGGTCCCTAAGGCAGACAGGATTTATCAGCTCTTACAGCCACTTCAAATGGTAGTATATGGTTTTAAATGATAATAATACAACATATTTATTCCTGATATGTGAATAGAGCAACGTTTTTCCTGCTGCAAGAGACAGTAGCTGTGTTTCCATCTGCGTCTTGAAGTATCGCTTTAGAGAATGTTGATGGAAAAAGCAAAGTTAAAAAACACACAGGCTTATGGTGGTTGTTTTTGCCTTTTACGAAAAAGAGTTAATGCGCAAAATGGGAGATGGAAACAGCTTTGCCGAATACTCACACACACATTAACCTATTCTGGTACAACCTTTAAACTATTTTCAGACATAGTTCACTTTTTGAAAAAAATTGTGCAGTAACTCTGAGGACCCCTTAGGGGTCGAAGACCCCCTTTTGAAGAGCTTTGCTTTAGGCATTCAAAAAATTATTTTTTCAAAATATTCTAAATCAATTTAGATACTTTTTTTAATCAATACATAATTAACCCTGAAACGTCAACACGCCTACTCGCTCACTTCTCACAATTTGGGCTAAATCAGAGATGACACAGACTTGGTACTAAGGAGCTGGCAGGGTAAAGACCGTTTGATGTCTGATCCGACTGATTCAGACTTTTTGTTATCTGTGCCATCTGTTTATCTCTATTCTGGCATTGTTTTCATGTTTATTTGTGCTTATAAGTGTACACTGTAAATGTGCAGTCCCTCATATATCAAGCATATGCTTTCTGCGTATATCTTAACTGTCTCCCCCTTACAATATGAGGTGCCAAGCCATGTACTGGTGAGGAGAGCAGATGGGAGACCATAATTAATCTTGATTTTTCTTTAGCAGAACTATATTTACATAGATATCAAATGTTCTCCCCCTCCATTTACAGAAATAAGTTTTGGCGGCTCATATCGTTTTCTTCAATATTGGATTGAAATAAGCATGTTATTGGATAAGGTTGAAAATGACAACTCATGTTCCTTTGAGAACAAACAGGTGCATTTCAACTTTTATTTTGAAGGACCATCTTCTAATTATTCACATAGACTGTATAATATTAATAGACAAAGCAGCCCGTTGGGCAAAGTGCTGCAAATGCGGAAGTGCCTTAAACCTGCATTCTATCTGAATTCCAGCAGGGGACGACACGTGCGGTTCCAAAAGGAGGTCGGTTTCTGTAGAAGTCTATGAGAAAGTGACCCACTTCTCACTTGATTTATGACTTCAGTCAACATTTGAGACACATTTATGGTCTCAATCGCTAGTCTTAAGTCTTCTGCAATACAGAATGATGTTCATTTTTTGAATTATGATCTTGTTGATTTTAAAATTGGCGATAAAGAAGGGGGCGTTTTAGGGCATGGCTATAATGTGATTGTCAGTGAAAGTGTGTAACGTAACGTGGCTCCTCCCTCACTCCTCCCTCTCCTCTAAAATCATCACATTCGCAACCAGGAAGGCTGCACCCATAATGGCAAACTCGATGACTCATAGCACATCTCCATAAACCAATGGGTGACATCACACCTGCTCTGTCCATTAATATTAACCATCTATGATTATTCATAATTTTACAAGATCACACCAACAATGACACCAGAGTGTCATCTGCAAATTTGATGATTTTGTGACATTGATTTGTTTGATAAAGAGTTGAGAATTAAGATATTGAATAATTGGGGCAAAGACACAATTTTATAGAAAACAGAAGCTTTTGTGGGCTTGAATTATTCTTGATCCGATGGCCACTTCCATCCGTATGATCAGCAACAGTCAGTTTGTTCAATAGTTCAAAAACAAACCAAAAGCATGTGCACCACCACATTTAGCAGTTTAACATAATTTCCATTCTTCTATAAAAATGGTCAATTGACAACTTTTAAGAACGTAACAGGAGCCTCGGCTCATGTACAATACACACATGCAATTATTGAGAACACACTTTCAAGCACCAGCCGTAATGCTGCTGCATGCTTTATGAATATTTGACACCATATTATGTTGAGCCGATGTTTAACATATCCAACACATTAGTGTTCAGTGTGTGTTTGTATATCAGTATTTTCATTCTATCCATGCACTCTAAAAACACTCATTTGCAGTGGATATTTAATGCAATGGGTGATGGCCACAAACCGAATGAAGTGTTTAATTTACTAAAGCTTAGTCTTTTAAATGAATGTTTGTGCACTGTGCTAAGTTGCACATGTTACAGTATGCACATATTCTAATTAGTTTAATTAGAAGATGATCCATGAGGTTTTTGAGTTAATGATAGGGAATACTTTCTGACACTAAGCGTACGGTAAATGAAGCCTGGGAGTCAGTCTTGTATCGTAAAGCACCAACTGGCTCAACACGTGCCTCCATGGCTGATTATTCCCCTAATACCGAATGACTAATATAGAATATAGATACTGTACATACTGGTAATTTGCTACAAGATTATTTTCAACCCTTGTCAGTCAAGCAGTTTGTTCAGAACTGTGTATCTAAGTCTGTTCAGTTTCTGTTGACTCTCATATGACATCTAATTATTTTTTTTAACAATTAAGATAAACCAGGCATGGTGTTAAAACAAAAAAGCACATGTAATGTGTTCATCAACTGGATGTTATTAAAATATAGCAGGAGTGATTTATTAAATGAATGTGTATTACTACTTACAGTACAGACTATCCCCAGAGTACTGAATATTTTCCTTACATCATTTACTCTGATACATTCCCCCTAAGCATCTTCCTAACTTGCAAGAAATGTTTTCGTACATTGCAGTGAAAGATTCTTTCTCACAAAATAGGAAAATTCAAGACTTTTACTCAAGTACTATTCTAAAAGGTGACTTTAACTTCTACCAAAGTAATTTTCTGGTAAGATACTTGTACTTTTACTCATGAATTTCTTTCAATTTCTTTAAACAAGACTGATTGTGATCTCTCTTTATCAGCACCTATTTTTTCATATTTACCTGATTCAATCAGGGTGTCCGCAGGGTACTAAGAGTCTCAACAAGTAAAAAAAAAAAAAAAAAAATCTAACTCTTGCAGCTTAAAAAGTCTTAAATTCTCTGAAGTATTGTGCTCTAACAACATTTTTAAAAGGTCTTGATTTTCTACATCCATGTAACTCTTCCTCTAATGCTCATTAAAATGCTCTCGCAGGGCTTTAGATATTTTTATTATTGTATTGTCGAGATATATTGTAGGTTCTAAATTGCGTTCATAATGGTCTTCAAAAGTTCATAAAAAGTCTTAAATTTCACTTGGTGAAACCTGCAGAAACCCTGTTCAATGGACCTTTTGTACTTTACTGGGAATGAGTCCTACTCAGCCATTTACTTTCCTGCTGTGTATTTAGTTTTTCTTAGTAGTAGGTGACAAAGTCTTAAATAGGACGTGTGAGAAGTCTAGCAGGAAGAAATGGGGGAGAACATGTGGGAAGAGAGATGGCTTTCATGTCTGACAAGGTATTCACATGTCTGTGCATAGAACACACACACACACACACACACACACACACACACACACACACACACACACACACACACACACACACTGGGACATGTGTATGAGTATCTGTACCCAGCTGGAGTTGTAATAGCTCATTAGAGCTGTGACGCCACACAACACTCTGCAGGAATGTGAGAATGGAAAATGAGGATGAGAATGTTAAGAAAACAAATTAGAGAAATAGAATTGAAGCATAAAGGATAAGATTTAAGAATGAGTTTGTGTGGTGGAAAAGTCTATAGAAAAATAAAATAGATGACAGGAGGAAAAAGGTGAGGAGGAAGACAAGTGCATGTCTTGTGTGCTCACATCTTTTCTTGCTTGCAAAAAACTTTTGGGACTGACGATATGCTGCATCCATTAATCTCATTTTAATAATTAATGCCATCTTCACCAGAAGGAGTTTTGCCTGGACTGTGAGACATTTAGTGCTCTCTGGTAATTGCCATATAACGGTAGATTATTCTTGCTTTTTAGGCCATGTAAAGCCAGCAGAATGGCTTAAATGTACAATATCTATTTAGCTGCATTCTTTTTTTTTTTTCTAAGGCCATCCACCAACTGGATCATCAATTGATATGTTTTTGATAATATACTGTATGTTGCACCTGATATGACTAAAAGCAGATTCAAATTTGCTGTAAATGCTGGTGAACTAAGGTGTGCAAAGTGTTGTAAGGGACAGCCACTGTACCAGATAAACAACTATGCTTCAGAGCTTGGATTTATTATTCTGCGCATTAAAAACATTGATAGAATAGTTGCTGATATTTTAGATTTCAGTCATTAGCCACTTTTGCCTGCAGAGTTTACATTTTGTTGGATTGGTGTCAGAGTATATAATACTGTAAGATATAATACTGGAATACTAACAATCTCAAATAATTACAAACAATAGTGTTGTGTTTTTGTTTATTTTTTGCAACTTTTTCAGCCATGCTGGCATTGTGCTGCTTGGGATTGCAATGTCAGTCTGTCGGTCTGCCAGTCCAGAGTGAAATGTCTTGACAACTATTGGATGGTTTGCTGTTAAATCTGCTGCAGACATCCATGTCATCCAAAAGGGAGGAATTGTAATATCTTTAATGATCACTTGGCTTTTCATTTGTCCCAATGTTGCCTTTAATGACCAAATATTTGCAAATCTAATTTCCATTAACCTCAGCTGTACATTGTGTTACTGATAATAAGCAAATGGTAGCATGCTAACACACTAAACTAATATGGTAAATAAGGTAACTGCTAAACATCTGCATGTTAGGACCGCCATTGTAAGCACTTGGCTGTACACTTGTAGTACATAGAATATAGACAAATCAAATACACAGACTTATCAAGGGTAGTAACAGCAGGCCAATCTTGATATGTGACATGCACTCACAATTAGTACAAACATACACACAATTAGCAGAACAACTCAGACCCAAACTGAAACACACATTATATATGACTTAATTCTGTTTGAACCAGTTACACACTGTCTCCTTCTCAGTGATTAGCGTACTGTAAATGTACACAGAGAAAGTGCAAATATACAATAACTTCACCAAACACTACACTAGACCAATGCTGCAGACTGAGGAAAATATAACTTATTTCTCTCCATATACCCAACTCAGTCAACATGGAGAATCACAACAAAACATGTCCCAGTTTTCGTGCTACTATAGTAGTGTGCATAACAGTTAGCTCAGCAAACAACAGAAAGACATAAAAAACTGAATCCAGGACAGGTTACAATTATAGTAAACAAAAAACAATAAACAAACGCAAATACAGTTAAAATACACAGACCTCCTGCATTTGTATAGTGCTTAAACCTGATTGGTGTGTCTACCATTCAAAATATACCTCTGTCTGTAGTGTATACAAGTGATTTTAGTGTTTTGCCAATCACTGTGTGTATTGTTTTGCAAAAAGTGAGGCAGATATTGTGCTTATAGTGGTGCACATCTGGGCCAACGTTTTGTTATTTCAGTGTAAGGTTTTGATAATTCTGTAATACTTCTTGATTTCAGTGTGTAAGCAAGTATTTTTATTACACTTTGAACATGGAGTGCAGATTTTGACCCTGACTAATGTGAATGTGTTTTTTGAAGATTGCTGTGCCATGGAAAATAATAAGGACTGTTGGAAACACTATGTTCAGTTGATTGAAATTAAAGAAAACAGAGGAGAGTGCTGTGAGGAAAGGCTCCAAGCGGACACATAATCTTCGTCCAATTTTCTAACTTTAATGGGCAACTCTATTGTCACTGAGAGGAAAACAACATAACCTGTGACTTCAGCATTCAATGAGAACAAATGTTTAGTTTCCTTTTCTGTTTGAGTTTGAGCCATACATCCTAAAAGTGAGTTTTGAGTGGGTCACTTTGTACCGACCAGCAACCTTAATCAAATATTAATTGTTGTCAAATTCCACTTTGGCTTTCAAAATGTACTCATAAATCCTGTATAGTGTTTTGAAGCCTGCCCCGTACTTTATCTCTATCATTCAAAGTCTCCCTCTCGATCCAGTAGGGAAACCCTGGGGGACAAACTCTCCCCCTGTTTCACTCTGATAGCTCCTGAGAGTACTTGTGACCGTGCTTTTTAGCGGTAAAGTAAACAATGGAGACAAAGCAGCTCCCTCAAGAGAGAAGAGACACCAGAGAGGGAAAACCCCCAAAAGAGAAGGAGGATGTTTAAGAATCTAACACAAAAGTAATCTAATTCCTCCTCTCAAATATTCATAAAGCTGTTTGGTGAGAGAGCAGTCCTAACTCCAATTTTGTGTGTGTGTGTGTGGATGTGGATTCATGGTTTACATAACTACTCTCTCCAGTGTGTGTGGCCTCTGTCTTCTGTTTTGACACAGTTCTGTGAGAGCCCTGAGTCTGCCCCTAGCGCTTTATCTACTTTGTGGGTGTGTAGTTGTGTGTGATATTGAGGTTATCTGTCTGTACATCTGCTCAGTGTGCGGAAAAGCTAGGGTGTATCAGGGGTAATGGTGTGTGTGTGTGTGTGTGTGTGTGTGTGTGTGTGTGTGTGTGTGTGTGTGTGTGTGTATTGTGCCCATGTGTATAATAGACTGTGTCTTGCAGATGTAAATGGACTGTTCTTATATAGTGTTTTTTAGTCTTAATGACTACTCAAAGCTACTCTTTTTACATAGACCAGGAACCATTCACACACATTCACACACTGTGGCTGAGGCTGCCATACAAGGTGCCACCTGCTCGTCAGATAAACACTCAAACACATTTACACTTCAAAGGCACAGCATCGGGGGCAACTCACTCTTGCCCAAAGACACTTTGACATGGCACTGCAGGGCCAGGGATCAAACCACTAACAAATATTGTACACAATTGTTTGTGTCTGTGTTGCATATGTGTTTGCATGGTAGAAATGAGCTGTTTAAATTAAATTGCTGCAGAAAATTGTTCAAAATGACAGATCTCAGATGACATCCCAAACACGCACACACTCATGCACATTCACAAACAAACGCACACCCAGACACCTGTCGTCTCAACACAACAACACATTGATTAAAAAAACAGCTGTAGAAATGGTTCAGTACAATTTAACTTTTTCTCAGTACACTTCATTTTGTCCATTGTTTCCAGGTACCCGCCAAACAAAGTTTTAGTGCGTAACTTTTTGTTATTAATAACGTCCATCACATTCAAGCCATTGCCAAATGAGTTGCTACAAAGCTAATTAAGACTATCAGTTCCACACAACCCTCTGTATTTCTAAGTATGGCTATGTTCAGAAGATTTTGGCGTTCAGTGATTTTCCCATGTAGAAGCTTGAATGAAGATAATTACCTCTTCTGAAGAGTCCATGTTTTTTTAATCCTCTGTGTCGTCCTTGGCTACTAGCAACTGTGTGGAGGAGGGGTGAGAACATGTGCGCGATCACATAAGGCTTGATGCACCGACAGTTTTGTTCTCATTACTTAGAATTCCTCATGGGGGAGAAAGAAACTACGCACTATAGCTTCAACACGTAAATTCCTGTCCACAAACACAAACCTGTCTATATTACAGTGTACCATCATACTGTACCTACAAACTGTAGACAACTGTTTCTGATGAAAAAAATAGGTAACATTGAAATAAATTGCCAATATGGGAGCCTGACACATGACTACTTATTAAAGAAGGGACTGGATTTCAAAAATGGTCTTTTTTTTTTTTTTTTTTAAGGGTTGTATGATTCAGAAAATGTAACGATTCGATTCCGATTTTTAGGCTCACGATTCGATTCAATATTTTTTTATTCAAAAACGGTTCTCGATGTAAAAAACAAAACAAAAAAACAATTCAGTATGTAACCATATATACCATACATATATGGTTATATAACTATATATATATATATATATATATATATATATATATATATATATATATATATATATATATAGTTATTTTTGTTATTTTTCCATCCTGTTATGATGTATGTGTATGTTGTGTGTGATGTCTGTAAGCTACTGGGACCTTGAATTTCCCTTTGGGGATCAGTAAAGTATATCTTTCATGTGATTGCATTGAAACAATAAAAAAAAAAATCACAATTCAAATACAAATCAATTTTTATACTCATATTTTGCTTTGCTGTTGTACCCCTTCTCTTTCCACCCCTTTTGGTTAAACTCCTAAATGCGACATACTTTTTGCTTCATCCCATGAACTCTGGAAGTCAATGATGCGTTTGCTCTGTTCTCTGCTCCCGCCCTAGAAAACTGCCTGTCAACTTAGATCACAGTGAGGAACCAACCAAGGTACTCTGCGAACTCCGACCTTAGTTTTCATGGGCGGTGTGTTTAACCAGCGTGACTTTGTCTGATTTGTGTGAGGAAGCAGTAGCAGAATCAGGGCACCGCCGGCTCCTGTCATTACCAAGGTTACGGTGATAAGCTGGCAGGGGGAGAGATTCATATTTCATGGCTCACTGAGTTAGAGCCACACCTTATGGGAGCTTTGAAACATATGCAGAGCTTTGGTCACTGAACTTTCGGTTTGGGTGCTGGACTGCAAAGTAAGCCAATAGTTATGTTAGGGAGTTTCACCTTTGAGCTAATGTGGGAGCACAGTGCAGTTGCAGGTTTCAACTCTGAAACTTCTGGCCTGGACATGTTTTTTCCAGCTTCCGAATGAGGTACAACTCTGGGAACATCTTTGCTCTTCTGATTTGACAATTACAGTAGTTGGCAGTGCCTCTCTTTTCTTAAATCCTGGCAGAACTTTGGCATGGCCATGTCTTTTCTGTTTTTGAACCTCCTGAGTTACATTCTTACGTAACTTCATGTTTTCTGGATTTAAACCTCACATGATTTCATTTCAAACTGTGAAACTCTCTGGAACACCAGGAAATTGGAGGATTTCTGTTACTGTCTTTTTCACTGTTATTTTGCTGTCGAAAAACTTTCTTAAGACTCCTCTGTAGATTCCTATGTTGAATGGTGAAAGGTTGAAAGCGAATAATTGGTCTCCCCCCCACCTTGCCTGAGAGCAGCTTTCTTCTGTTCAGCCAGGTATATGCATATTGCTCTCCTCTCTCTATCTTTCTCTCTGCTCCTAACATTGTAATTATCTCCAGCACTTGATAAAACCCTCAGGCGCTCACTCCCTCTCCCTCTCTCAATCTCACTTCATTGCCATCGTTATATTACACTTAATCATCCCTTGGTGCTTTACTTGCTTTGGTTTCTATCCGTCCCTGTCTCACGCTTTCTCTCCATTTCCTGTCATCCCCTTGTTTCTATTTCTCTTTCTGTCAGTCCTCTCCCTCCTTCAATACACTCTCTAGCAGTCTCACTTTTTGCCGTTCTTCGGGCAGTATCTTTTTGCCTGCAATGAATTTGTCAGAAATGGGTCAAATGGCAAAATACTCTCTAGGCTTCCCTTCTCTGTCTCCATTATTTCACACCTAGTTTTACTTCAAGCTTGTTTACTCCCTCCACCTTTAATCCCATGGGCTTTCATCTCGGATGGATGCTGGTTTAATCTGACACCTTTCATGCTTGTGTATGCTGGCAAACAGGATACACTTTGATTCTTTCACTACATGTGCTTAAAGGTATATCCTTTAAAGCAGGAGGTCTACTCTACTTATAGAGCTCAACAGTCCTGGAAGTAAAAATACAATTCAACCGTCGATGGTAGACTTAAAACCAGCTATGACATGACTAAGTGATTGTATATCCTCATATAGATGCCAGAAATTCATGATGTCTTTTGCGATGTCTTGGATAAGTACTTCATTACCCACAATACCACTGTGATGCCTCTGATTGGTGGAACTCATGCTGGTGAGGAGGGGGAGCTGTCGATACTTGATCTGTGTGCATGCACAATGATAATGCTGTTTTAGGATTTACAACACTACACAAATCACAATCTGTTCCACGCTTCTGCCGTTAGCCTCCACCGGGAAGCTAACATTATTTAGCTAACAGCTGATTCGTCTAACCACTAGCTGACAGCTTAATTCAGTTTAAAATAATGTTAACTCAAACTGAACACTGGGAAAACCAGGCTATAGCTGACGTAACAGCTGCTATATATTTTAATGGTTATATTCAGGTTTTATTTTATTTACTTTTAAAGTTATTAAATGCTGTCTCAGCTAATGGTTAGCCAAATTGGCTGGTTCCTTTGCTCGATAATGAAAATATGTACACAGTCTTGTACCTTTGACTTTTGGGGATTTGGGAAATTATATGTTGTGGGCTTATGAGTCACGTCGTAGCTGGTTAGCCTAAGGCATGGTCTAAAGCATTTTATATACGGATTTTTCCAGACATCAATGGTAGAAATCAATGGGAAATTTACTTCCAGAACCCAAGGTCTCTCAGAGGAGCGGCAGGACTGCTGAGCTCTATTTACTTGTACTTTAACATCTTTTTCCATTGGTGACATTTTTTTAATGCTACTATAACTTTGTAAAGCAATACACCTACGCACATGAATATTCATGTTCTCCTTCAAACTACTCAAAGCGTTTGTTGTCTAATAGTGTGTTTGAAGACAAAGAAACAGATTTTTGCAAGCACAATTAAGCTACTGTTACAAAGTCTACCACTGACCCCTTGTTGCTTTGAATGTCTTGCTATATTAACTGCACACATTCCAGCTCATTAATTCATATTAGGCTCTGCACAGCAGGACCCCGACTGTGCGAGGGTGTGTGTTCTTCTGTTTAAGCTTATTATTTTGAACAAACATGGAGTGGAGGAGTACATTAAATCAGCACAACTCAGAAGTTCAGATAAAATTGCTACTCTGTGTGACTCACAAGTTGTTTGTGTTTTGTTTGCATTGATCTTGCTTTTCAGTCCGTTTGATACCCATGATAGACTGGAGTCATATGGAAGGATTGTTAACCAGTTTTTTTCTGTATGTTTTGCCTGTGTTTTTTCAGGATGATTGAATACTCGCTGGACCTGCAGAACGTCAACTTCACCGCCATCAGAACAGTGAGGGTACTGCGGCCTCTCAAAGCAATTAACAGGGTGCCAAGTAAGTCACAACACCAATTCAGACTGGGTTTTACGTTGGCTATCTACACATTAGCTGTCACATCATCACTGAGTTAAGCGGCGGGTATACTCAAGTGCAACACTGTAGATGGCATGCACGCTACGAGCATGCAAGGAGACATTGCATTGTTCATTGCAGTATTCTCTGACACACCAGAGGGCGTACTGTCAAAATTAGCAAGAAGTAGAGAAGAAGAGACCAAAAGAAAAGGAAAGCAGGCTGCCTGGTAACAGTAGTAAACACATCCATGTTAAACACTGAGGTACTGCGAAATATTACATTTATCTGCTTTAATTATTAACGTGACGGTTGTTTATCTCCAAATCTAAATGAATGCAACAATGTTAAGAACACTCTTTCCTTGAAGCCGTTTTTTTAGCTTTGACAAAACAATCTATTTTTTTCCACACTCTCCAGCTGTCCAAATGTTTCTTCTTTTCCCAGTGTTGTCTCTCTCTGACCACATATTTAAGGCTGTTTGAGTCCCTGTGGTCTGTACATAAAGAACACAGTTTGTAGAGACAAACATGCTTCCCAGCCGAGCATGTTGAATTGAAAGCACAGCATGCACAGTGGACGTGTAGTTCCAAAAATTCAGGGGTGCACGTCCACGCGCTGCGACAGCTTGTGGAGCCCTTGCGCTGGAAACTAAACCTGTGGCGACGTCATTCATGGCGCGTGAACCTCGCGCCGGGAACAGCGCAACAAACATAAATTAAGCTTAAGACAGCGAGTGGGTGCCAACACCAATACTTCATCAGATGATTGTAATGCTGTTCATAAAATAACAGTTTAATTATGTATAGACTGAGAGATGAAAGGATGCTCATTTATGTAACCATGTCTGAGGCTCTCATTCAGCACCATGGACAGCTGCCTGCCAGAGTCAGAGCTTGGTTGCTGTCCGAGGTGCTGAATATGAGTCATTGAGCCAGGAGTACCTCAACTGTGAATATGATCAGATTAGATGACAACAAGCTGTACTTATTACTTGCTGGAGAGAGTGGGATTTTGCTTTGAGCTAATAACTGTAGAGCAGTGGTGAGATTTAACCACTGTAGCGTAAAACTTATCAAAAGTTATTTGCTATACATTCTAATTTGTGAAAACATTGTTTTTTGACAATACATTGAACAATACCATATCATTCTATTCTATTCCATGAAGTAACATGACATAACCAGGGTTTTCCCGACCCCTTATAAGGCTTAGCTGCAGCACCCGAGCCTTTTTGGGCTCCACCTAAGCCGAATAAATTTGAAATCATTGTGAGCATCAAAACTAACTAAATGACTTTCCTCAGATCTAATGATTGCAGTTGGTCCGTAATGGACTTCTTTAACGAGTTTTGTCTTCCTCTTAAATGTTATTTATTATTTATCTGCTCTAGCTTTTCCAAAAACACAGGTACGGTAATAAGGGTCCAAAAATGATGTCAAATTTAGCTTCAACTTAATTTGTGTCCCTGAAGGGTAATTGGGTGTGCACATAAAATACACACAAATACATACGAGGTGTACACATAGTCACTAGTGGGGTGGGGGTGGGGGCTAGAGTAAGCTGAACAACAGTAAAACTGGAACACAGCAGTTACAGTATGAGAACAAAAATATACCAATAGGTGCAAGAAAAGAAATACAGTAGCCACAAGTTTAAAGATAAGACATTATTTATGTTTATTGAAAAATATAACAGAGAGAGGACCCTGCAACCCCCTGCCAAATACATGCACCTAAAGCTTGCGTTACGGTCCTGCAGAGGGTCTACACAGAGCTTGTAAGTGGCCTAAAGTTTACATTTGTGCGTCGGTGTGTGCGGCAGGGCCGGCTTTGTGTGTGTGTGTGTGTGTGTGTGTGTGTGTGTGTGTGTGTGTGTGTGTGTGTGTGTAGAGCGAGTGAGAGAGTGACGACGCGTAGCTTCGGAGTGAGTACCAATTCCAGTTGTGAAGTCATTGTGAGAGAAACAAAGTGCTTTCTGACCACGGTGTGAAATCTTTAGCACGTTAAGTTAACCCTAAGGACAACCCGGAAATGAGTAAGTGGGAAATGTAACACTACCAAGCATCGCCGCAATGTGTAGTTACATTTTTTGATGGTGTAGTTCCGTGTCCTAGCCACAGCTAGGTAGATAGGAGATTTTACGCAGATGCATAAATCACGCTTACGTCTTCCAGAAACTGAGGGAAAAACATTGATAACATAACCATTCCCTACCATACCTTACCGTACCTGTATCAGAAATACACTCATCTCATAAGTGAAATAAATAGAATAAAAAGGTAAGTTTATTTGTAAATCAGCATTGAACAACTCTTGTATTATTGAGTTTGTGTGTACTTCTACCTTGCTCACAGTTGGTTCCTGGCATTGTTAGCGACATAACAAATGATGCAGTATGTTGTCATTCATTCTGGATGAAATGGGCCACATGAAAGTAGCCCCATTGTAACTGAAGCACCATGTTGACACGAACCTGACTGCCAAATGCTGCTGTAACACCTCGTTGTCTCGGCTGTAATTATGTTGATTGTGTACCTGTTGTTTCAATGAGCTGGCATGGTGGGTTACAGGTACATTTGTGCCTGTAAGCAAATAGTTTTTTGGCTTATGCATTTCAAACAGTGATGGGCTTCTGCACAAAAATAAAATTGGAAGGAATAAAATTAGTCGGTCACATTTCATCTCTGTTCACTTTAATGTATTGTATGTTGTTTGCTGCACATGCAGTTTCATCATGTGGGAGGAAACCAATTCTGGAGGGCACCAAGTGCACAGGGCTATTTAAATTCCTTAAAAGTCATTTGATCCACCCTGAGCCGTTCCAAATTTGCACAAAATCTCCTCAGCACCCAAAACCGTCACTGAAGTGATGCATAGACGTTCTGAAGTGTTTTGATCGCCCCACTTTGACTCTGAGAGTGCTGCTTAGTCTCTGTCCTTTTCTAATGAGAGTAATCAGAGCTTGCTTCTAGTTGCGTTTGTGCTTTATGTGTCTAAATTGCACCTCGCAGGCAATAATTTTAGGTAGCTATGAGTACTCTCTAAGTCCGATATGCTGGTGCTTGAAGTTAATGCTGTTTTGCTTCTTTTGTGAGTATAATTGCTACACATCCCATTGCTCATTAAGCTGTATCATAAACTACGAGCAATTTTGTGTATTTTTTTCTGAAAGAAGGTTGGTCACAGGGAAATGTGTGTTGATTTTGATTATATACAAAACATATATGAGCATGCAGACATGGAGAGCACTTACATATAAGCAATATGTTTTCACAGGGAGATCGTTGAGTCAATGACACTTCTTTTGTGTTGTGATTATATCCAGTTATTTGCATTTCTGTCGCCAGTCTTTTTCCATGTCTCTCTGTTGAAATATTTTTTAGGTGAAAAGATAGCAAGAGTTTATTTTGTTATCCATTGTTCCTGTTCCTTATGATTGGGATGTCACTGTTATGTAACTATTTTCTACGTCCTTTCCCTATCACTGAATTCTCTGTTTTTATCAATTTTCTGCTTTGCATCATTCAGTCTGGGCCAATGTTTAATCTTCATTTTATTTTTTTTTACCCAAACTGTGTTCTGTTCTTACCGAAGTTGTTTTTGCATCCACACCTAACCAAACCTTACCCTTAGCGAAGTGAGATAACTTAAAGTCGAAAACACTGACACATGATGTTGTCCTTATAGGGGCAGAAAACACTAACATGTGTCCGCCAGACTTTATTCACATTAAAAACAATAGCTTGGCTAGTTTGTTCAAATACATTCAAATGACCTGTGTTTTTATTTTCTTGAAAAAATGACCTCTCGTCCTAACATTTTGAATCAATGACAACTGTCCTCTCTCTGTCATTTCCACTAATCATGATGCCGATCCTATAACCTTAAAGGAGAATTCCGGTCAATTTTAACACGTAGCTCTGTTGTTTGTATATTTGGAGTGTCTGTAGCAAGAAAAATGAAAACAATTGGTTGTGTCCCTGCTAGAGTTGGCACCCAACAGGTGTTTTTCCCCAAACAAAACAATTTGCCATTTTTATGTCCTTAGTAATGACTATGTAGAAAAAGGCTGTAACCTGACACCACAGTGGAGCCAGGAAAGCTACAAGAGTTCTAGAGCTATTGAGCATCCGCATAGGTAACTAAGCAACAGTGGGCTCTTGAACGTTTGACCTGCTGCAGCCTGTCGGTCTGCTTTTCTTTTCTTCAAAACCCAAAATTTCTTCAAAAACTAAAATTGATTGGGTTGTACAGCTGGAAGGAAAGGCAAACGTTGAGAAATCATTTGAGTCTAAACCATGTTTACAGCTATAATCTGGGAATTACATGAGCAGGGGTGACTTTTCTGTTCATTGAGCTTCATTTTTGACATTGAAAAGCAACTGTATGTGTGTCTTGGTCTATCTTTAACAGATCTGAAAAACAAGCTAGGAAATAGGAATTATAAGAGTGTCACACTTAAACAATAACGAAGATAACAGAGAAAAACCAATGCTTTCTTTGTGGTTTATTCAGCGATAACGACACAAGGTTTAAAGGGAAGAAGCAAATGATAAAAGAGGAGAAAAAAGAGACAGAAAGAGAGACAAACGAGGGAGGGAAGCGGGGATTATCCAGCTCCATGAAGGATAGGCTAAGATAGACGGAAGGAAGAAAGGGATGATGAGAGGAGGGATGCAGGGGGGACTCAGATGAGCAGGCTATTACGATGACGGATAGACCCGAGGAGACAAGTGCAACGGATGGAGGGAGATACTGTAGAGATAAAATGGCTAAGGGACAAAGAGGACGGTGGACTGGAGAGTGGAAGATCAGATGAGAAAGTTGACATGGTAGAATATAGAATATATTCATATTATCGTTTTTATTGATAAAATGCAGCTTCATTGATAAGCAGTGCTCTCCCAACACACATTCATACATTTTCTCCAACTTCAACAAACTGCTTTTGGCTGAGGCATAAATCTCAATGTTGCAATTTCCCTTAGACCGTTAGAGAAACACACACATAACATGAAGCCATTATGGCCCTATGTATTGTACCTTTAAGACATTTGCAAAAATTGGGTGGTTGTAATATGCCAGCCAATAATGCAGACAAATCTGAGGCTCACGCTTGAGATTCTGTAATAAAATGGTGACATGTTTACTAAAAACCTTGTTTAGTCATAGTGATTATTTTATTCTAAGCTAACTAGCCAGAAGCTCTCATAGCTAATTCTAGGGGAAACTAAATTAAATGTGCCTGTTTGTAGGATGAAATTGGAGGATTATTTGGCACACAGCCAATGCCAATGTTCAATGCAGGTGCATGGAGCAGTGATCCCTTTATTTGGCAAGGCAAAAACTAGTGGTGATGGTTGCGTTAGTGGATAGGCACCCGCCATTTTCAACCTTAATTCTGGAGATGGCAGTTTGTTTCATGTCCTGTCCGACAGTTGATATTGGCTTCTTTTTTTCTGTTGGTAGCAAGGCTTGAGGATCAACAATGTCACTCATCTGGTCGGTAGACCACTTTGATCCAAACTGAAATTTCTTATCAACTATTTAATGAATTGCCATAAAATGTACACACATTCATGTTTCCTTACAGGATGGATTGTAGACTAATACTACAAAACTAATGACATACCCATCAGCGTCAGCTGTGTCGTCCTCTGCTGGAATTCAGATAGAATGCAGGTTTAATGCACTTTGCCGAACCCGATGCTTTGTCCATTAATATTAATAGTCTATGTGTGGACCCTGGTAAGCATTACCTGCTAAACATCTGCATTTAAACATTTTTATTGTGAGCGTGTTGTTTATATTGACAACGTTTCATTTCGGGGATTGGTCAGGTGCTACTGGAAATTCTGCCGGATGTCCCTCACCTTCTGCTTTCTTTGTGTTGGCATTCTACACTCCGGTGGATTTATGAGGACTATGGTTTTCTTCTATCCAGACAGCTAGCTGGACTATCTGTCCAATCTGAGTTTTCTGTTGCACGACTAAAACTAGTTTTGAAGTGGCGCCTAGCACCAGCCAAGACAATTGTGATTTATTTAAAGAAATGTTGATATTAGCATTTTCCTCAAAGCTCCTATGTGCCTAGGTAGAGCTTCACATAACTTGTATAATATGTCTATACACTTGAAGGCTTGTTTTAAATGTAACTGCAATATTTCCCTAACTTCATAGTCCTAGTTATGTTCAAGTGTCAAGCTATGCAGTATGAGCAGTACTTTGACCCTGAAACCGAAGCAGCATCAATGGAATTCAGAAATTAATTTCAATTCAAGAAGCTGCTCTTTTCCTACTCTAATGTCAAAATGTGTTGGCTGAAAAAAGCCTATACCTATACCTTGCGTCAAATACTCAATCGTTCTCTGCACTTGATGCTAAAGCTTTTATGAAAGCATAAAAAGCTTTCTTGAACTGCTATTGAATGGCTCACTTGTGCTTTGTAAAGTATTGACAGAACAATTACCAACATGGCTATGATAGTGTCAAGTTATTTTTTAAACCACTTGGCCTTATTGGTCACATGATGAAAAGGTCAGTGTATAACAAACACAGTTGTGCGCTGCGCCAGCACCAGCTGCCAAAACCCACTTATTTTACTCTCTTGTTTTTATTGTATGAATAAAGAAGCAATTCTCTCCTTTATTAAAAACAATTTACCACAGAGCTCATCTCTGGGGTGATTCAATCTCCATGCTGCGGGAGACACACAAACATGGAGTGCTTCGCTCATGCAGACACATACAAACACACCGGAATATGCACACACACACTGCACAGGGACGCAAAACTACAACTAATGTAAAGTAAAGAACACACTCGTAGGCTCATATGGACAGCATGTCCACACAAGCACACTCTCTCTCTCACACACACACACACACACACACACACACACACACACACACATACATACTCTCAATGGAGGATGTGTGAAGTGAACAAAAGAGTCAGTTAATGGGATGCTAATAGAAATTATGCAGGCCTGGGTCCCACTGGCCACAGCTTAAAGGACTCTGTCTGTTTACTACATAACCCCCCCCCCCTTGGGAAAATGCCATATTAGCAGCCAAGGTAACGGCCATCATCACAATATGCTGCCCTTGTTTTTCAATCATTCGTTTTCAGTCTGCTGGATATTATCGGATTAGTAAAGTTGCCTTTTATGTAAAGACAAACATTTGTTATTCTATTTAGCCATATCCCATCATTTAATAGCCAGGCTAATTTTAACTTCAATTACTAATTATTTCCTTTTCATCTTTAATCACATCGAACTCGGACATAAAGCTGTTACACAGTGTACTTTTAGGTGCTGTGTTGTCCATTATTTATATACTTTGTGTCTTTAACATTTTAGCTTGTGTTCTTTCCATTTTTGTGAATAACTTATTTCCATTTGGATACATGTTATACAAAGTTTACTGTTATTAGTGTTGATCAATTGTAATTTAATATTAGTGTGTCTTGAATTTCAGCACTATAAGCTGCTACTGACAAAACAGACGTGATCATCGTGAGGAAAATATGTTTGAGACGTCTTCAACTTTCCTAAAAGAGCTTCTGTCTGTCTCACAAATAAAACCAGTCAATACAAATTGATTCTGGACACCTTTTTTAATTATTTTGACCTAGCTGGCAGTGAGAGCTAACAGTTTAAACTTGGAGTCAATACATATGCACATCAAAAATCAAACTTTTTAAACCTTTATTTATCCAGGTGAGTTGATTGAGAACAAATTCTCATTCGCAACAACAACCTGTCACATTCACACAGTTACACAAGAAAAGGAAGCTACCGAGTACAACCACAGTCTGATCTGCTGGCCGCTGAGCAGCGCTTTCACTTTCCCCACCCAGATTTTATCCTGTTAGATAACCTCCCGGTCACAAGCTCGCTTCTTTAACCACTAAGCCCCACTGCCCCAGAACTGACGTTCATTCTGTTCCCCAAAGGCCACGTCGGTGTACGTATGACTGTGTTTATATGGAAAGAATGACAGAAGGATATCTTGTACTTTTCCAACAACACTTAAATCTCGCCCTTTGAGGGGGATTTAAAATCTCATGAGAAATGTGCATTTTCCAGTTTTGATTGGTCACCTTTGGCAGTCCTAAAGAACATATCACCAAAGATATTGTTCTGATCAAGGCTTTACATCTTCAGAATAAAACATCATATATCATCGCGACATTTGACGTGAGCCCTGGGAGAATTTCTGAGGACTGCCTGCCCACTTACCCTTGATTAGTCAGCTAAATGCTATATCAATCCTCGGATCAATTTTACAGACATAATTTAACCCCTGGTATGGTTTGCTTATACAGATCAGAGCCAACGTAATGGGCCATGGGATCACAATTAGTTTGAAGATTAGGGATTGATTAGATAATTATGATAATACGAAGGCTTATATGTAAATGCCAGCTAATGTGTTACATTTCTGCACAAGCAAAAGAGTGGGAGGGATGACAGAGAGTG